>CM062818.1:551870540-553070540 GCA_031772625.1 Pinus tabuliformis
AACAATTTGTCAAGGTTGGCCAGCAACCAAACTGCCCCCACTTGTGCTCAACGTTTTAGTATAAATAGAGGTGGCCTTCAAGTCATTTTGACACACTGACACTCTTGTGATCTCTCTCTTCATTCTGTTTTTGGGTTTTGATGAAGGAGTGAGAGAGGTCTTGAGTGAGTGCCCTAGCCAAATGTTACCCTAATGAAGAAGCCCTATGCAGTGAATGAAAGAAAGCCCTAACGCAGTCAATGAAGAAGCCTTAACGCATGTCATGGAGGAGACTTCTATAACACAACAAGAAGAAGTTATAACTTGCCCCTAAACGCAGGTCTGAAGAGACCCTAAGCAACTTTCCTTAATTCCCAAACACTGTCCTTGGATAAGACATCTAACCGCAGAGAAAGGAGGGTCATGTTGTGCCCTAGCCACAGAGAATAGAAGGACCAATGCAACATTAGAGACGCAGATGAATGATGTATAAAGGAGGCCTCAACGTGCCCTAGCCAAACCAAGGTTGAGGCCTAATTATACGTGGAAGACATGCCCTGATGTGTGAGGCTAAATCCGTAGTTCAGTTTGTGCCCTAGTCACTATCTAGGTGTGCCCTAATCGCAGACCTTATGTCAGCAGCAACAAGATTGTTTTAGGATCATTTGCAAGAGTGCTGGGCTGCTGTAGTCAAGAGGAGACTTGATATATCAAGCTGCAACAAACAAAGGAAGGCCGAAGTTGTTGATGAAGGATAGATTGCCTAGAAAATGCAGTATAGGGTCTCGTCCTCTCTTAAAAGGGCAACCACAGTAAAGGAGGGCACTTCCGGGCAGATTGAAGGGTTGTTGGAAGTACCCTAACCAGTCCAAGATTGCTGCAATCAAAGACCCTAGAATTGTGAGCTGAAGAAACTGTTAAGGGTTGCCATATGCCCAGAACAAAAGTGTTTTAGGCATGACTGTTAGGTACAACAGTAAAACTAGGACAACTAGGCAATGGTACATACATATTTAGAGCAACTAAGTATGTTGGGACAACAACAATGTTGGATTGATGGGATAATAAGCCGTGATGGAACAACAATACTAGCAACAATGATATTGTGCCACAATTTTCAATGGGACAACACAATGATGAGGCAGTGGCACAATGGGACAACCATGACATTGTGCATGAGTGGCACAATGGGACAACAAGCATGGACAACATGGATAGTTGTGGCAAGCACATGAGACATGTTGTATTACAACATGGTTCAACAATGGCACATAGGACAATAGTGCAGCATGATGAGGTGCAACATGATGACGAGATGCAACACAATTATAGGTGAAGGATTCACCTTGGAGAATCAGTTGAAGCAACATTCGTCAACTGATCTCATGTATCATCTTCTTAGAGATGATCTATGCTCTTATCTAGATAGGTCAAGATGTTGACTTCTTTTGTAAATGTACTCTCTCTCTCTCTCTCTCTCTTTGTGCTGAACTATTGAAGAACATATAAGAAGAATTGATCAAGGGTTTCCCCACATTGGGGTTTGTCCCGGCTAGCGCCACATCTTGTGTCCTCTTGTCTTGGCTTGTCTTCAGTGATTTATGTTTATGTTCTATCTGCAGTTTACTTTAATGCTGATGTGATTGCTAATCTGGAAAATTTATTGAGTGAACTGTGAAAATTGAAATAAATTGCTCCAAGCATAGAACATACCTAAAATTAACAAGAAATGATTTGTGCCACCGATTAAGATTTAATCTTAGCCGTTGGAGTCCCAACAAGAAGATATAAGAAGGGATCGATGTGGTGATGGAGAACACACCAGTGCAGATACTCAATTGCCCAGGCAGTTTGATTTTCTCAGTGGTAGAGATTTAGTGGAGAAGATAGAGCTAGAGGGTGAGTAGCAGGTGGTAGAGGAGGTTAGCAATATTCCAATCTCAGGAAGAGGTAGTGAGAGGATGGTCGAAATCCCTAGAGGTTCTGCGCAGAGGGTGACACAGAAGGTTCAATGCGTGGCTAGGAAGGCAATTTCGGTGGCAAAAATTAGCTGTGGGGTGAGAGAAAATTATCACAATAATTTTGTCAATGTTTTCCTCATATTAGATTGCCAATAGAGCATCTAAATTATTGTACTCAGAATTGTTGTTGAAGAATTATAATAAAACCCTCATATACTGCACCAGTTTTCCCGCATTGGGTTTTTTCGGGGACAATTGTCCAAAAATAACTATGTCAAAATTCTTGTGTGTGTGCTATAATTTCTCAGTTTCCAGTATTTTTATGGTGAAAATTACAGTTGTAATTTTATTCATTGTTTGCCATAGCAAATAAATTGCATAATTTAATTTACAGTTAGGAGAATAATTTCTAGTTGTTGCAATAGATGAAATTTTCACAGCAACGACTAGAAAACAACGGACAACGAATGGCGATGGTGGAAGATGAATCTCTAGAGGACCGACATTGTAAGAGAAACTGGTTGCAAGAATATTCATGTGTAGTCTATGTGTATAAGTAAATATTTATTATTGAATAAGAAATGAATCAGTGATTACAAGCCTTTGTGGCGGTTTGCCTATATAGACATTGACTAGTCACGAAGGCGAATGGTCACGTTGCTTGACCTTGGCCTTTCATAACTAATGGTGTTACAAAGTAATTAATTAATTAATTATTTATTATTAGTATCATTTTTTTATTATTATGTTAAATTTGTATAAGTGCTCACAAACTCGTGCCCTAAGTGTGTTGAAATCTTGCCAAAAAGGGGCTCCACAAGTCTCTTGGATCAGCTTCAAGGGATAGGTCGTATGGGTGCAAAAAGTTGCCACAAAGGTGCCCCAAGAGGGTCGAAAGACCATGCTATATAATTGCTTCAGAGATGATACAATGATATGGGGTTTAACGGTAAGTTTCGCTGGGTGAAACCCACGAGATGAGGGTTCAAATCTCATTGAGTATATATATGACCTGTTGTGTCTTGGCTAGAAGAGTAGGCAACCCCATAGCGGATGTCTCGACTCTTGTTGGGGCATAAGTTTCCTGCTATTGTGCGGCTTGCAGGCGGTTGCATGTAGCCTAGGTTTATAGTGGCAGCCAGTTAGATTTGATCCTGGGTCTGTTCAGGATAACTCTCACCAGTTACTGATTATCCTAGATTTAAAAAAAAATAATTGCTTCAGAGATGCCAATTGAAATGATCTGAACAGATTGAAGACTCCTCTTCTAAGTTTGAGTAGACCAAGCTTCAAAGATTCAAACACTTGAACAAAAAGACCTTAGTCAATGCCTTGAATTAACCCAGCGAATCACTAAACATTAAACCCTCAAGTCTCTAGTTAGGGCTTGTAAAATCCACAAAACAAAACTTCATATAAACTCAGATAGATCAAAAGGCATAACCCAAGTTAAGATAGATATCCAACCACACTTTAAAGTTGATGTTCTCTTAAAATTTTGCATGAATACTCCAAGTCAAGAAACTCAAAGAGAATTAGCACAAACTGATGTGAGGTCAAACCTTTTTATAGTAGTGAAAGGAGCTTCTAGGAGCCAACTTGGAGGGAAAGAAATTTTAAGTTTGAATTTTGAAATTTCATTTTGGAGCCAAAATGTTTAGGACCAAAATTTAAAATGTGAATATCCCTCCAAATCAGAAAAACACTCCAACAATAATTATTTAAGACCTCCCAAAAGCTTTCTAGGCCCATGAGTTGAGAGAGTATCTAACCAATGATGAATTGCTACATCACCTCATTTTGGGACTTTGACTACAAGAAAGGGGGCTCCAACTTTGATTGGGCATGTCTCTCAAACCATGAGGAGCCTCGTGACAAGCCATATACTGTTGGAATCGACATGTCGAGGACTATCATCTTATGACAGTTTCTTTGATCTGCCTAGCCAAAATCTTCATCAAATGCAGGGTACATTGTAAGGGCTCTCTATCCACTAGGACTTCTTGTTTATTAGAACTTCCAACTGATGCAATCTACGACGTATATTAAGAGCGTTCAAAGATTGATGTTGCCATCAATTAGAACACGATTCAACAAAGGGAGCAATGAGGCTCCAATACATTTCTACAAATGAGCAAGTTGTTGACATTCTCACAAAGCCTCTATCTCAAATGAAGTTTGTATACTTCAAGGACAAGCTTGGAGTGGTTGAGAATGCCTCCCTCATTGAGAGGGAGTGTTGATGTTGTAGCATTAGGGCAGACATTCTCCCTAGGTCAAGGGTATTGACCGGGTGCCATGTAATGTGGCTAGGGAGAATGGCCTAGATAGCATCAGGGCCCGGAGTGCTCCCCCAGTCAAAAGGTTCTGACCATATTGCCAAGGGTTACTTGGCTAGTGGGTAGAGTGAGTGCCTCAAAGCATCAGGCAAGTATTTTTACCATTCAAGTGCCATGTGACGACATGGGGGAATGGTAAATGGGCCCAGGGTTTCACCATTGGTCAGGGAGAATTGACTTGGTTCCAAGTGACGACTTGGTTAGTTGGTGACCTAGGACTAGTTTTGTTTTTACTACTGTCAAGGGGCACTTGACCATGTTGCCAAAGGCTAGTGGGTGACTTGATCCTTTGCATGATACTGATGCAAGATGCTTTCTACATGGTTCTAGGTTTAAAACATGAAGTGGATGGATACATTAACATAACAGGCTCATTCATTCTTTTCTTGGGATGGAGAAATTTTCAGCAAAGTGGATATCTGAGAAAGTCAAGGTGAATACCTCCCTAGTTAAGAGGGAGTGTTGATTTTTGGGTAGTTGTGGGAGGTATTTCCCAACTACACAAGTCTGCTCAAGAAATAAAATTTAATTTAATTTTAAATTGCTCAAGTCGGCTCCAAAAGTTCAATTCGGCCTAGCAAGGAGATGCGCCCTTTGGGCACCACAAAAACACTATAAAATGACATCTGATATAAAGAAAACTCGGTGGATCTATGTCACGAATATCTAGTGAAAACCAAGCCCGAGGAAGAGGAAACCTTGTAGCATGAAGAGCAAGGATCAAGGTTGATTGAACATGCATCTTTCTGATCTGAAGTAGAGACCGAATTCTCCGTGGAAGCTAATTCTTTGAGTGCAGGACAGACCTTTAAAGACGAATTTGTGGAAGATTAACTCGTTGAACAGAGGATGAATCTGAGGCTTGTCTTTGCTGATCTGAGGCCAATCTTGGTCTGGTCTGAGTCTTGTCATGAGGTTGATCCAATCTGTGACAGATCTGAACTTCTAGGCTGAATTTCAGGCCCCTCCCGAGGCCAGTTTCTGAGGCAAAAATTCAGTTCTGTTTAGGGCAGACCTGAAGGAAGTTTCAGAGGTCATCTTGAGGCTGATCCTAAGGTCATTTTCTCTGTTGTTTTAAGCTTACATGAGACAGAATGGTTAAGGGCTTGGACAGAGCTGGTAAGGGTTCAGAACAGGGCCTAAGGAAAGGTGATTGACCCAGGTTGACATTTAAAATATCAGTTTGTGCTTTTGTTGAACTGAACAATTTCTCCTAGAGAAGATTACTGGGTTTTCTCCCGAGATTGGGTTTTCCAGGGCAAAATTTTGGTGTCTACTGTGCATGGTTATTCTACTATGTTTTTATTGTTTCTGTTGCATTTCCAGTTGAATTTTCTGAGCATAATTGCTTAATGATGTTCTGGAATGTGCTCAAGTAATATCATATATCATTGGAAGTAATTATCAGTTGCAGAAAATTGTGCTCGTCTAATTAGCTAATTTGTGTATGTGTTCCTTTCCCCATGACATTTTGATTTAGCCAATTCTGCTAGTTAGGAATAAATATTGTAGAAGTCAAGATTGAGTTCAATTGCACATTGAAGGGTGGTTATTGTGTAGAAGAAATGCTAGCCATATTTGTTATTTTTCAAAAGTAGAAAAACATTGCTTTTAAACAATAATTTTGGGTTCGAGATTTCTTGGAAATGAAGTAGATGAGTTGTATAGTAGGGTTTGCATGTTCCCTATTCAAAATATTTTTGTGAGTCTTTAACCTTTGAGAATGGCCAATCTAGCTCATATAATGCTGAACAGAAATGAAAAGTTTAATGCTCAGAATTTCAAATCATGATATTCGAATATAGATTTTGGAAAAACTTCTTGTGTGAAAAGAATCGTAGATAAGATTGATATGGATTTCAAAGTGGCTTATGACACAGAGTCGAGAGGATGGGATGTCTATCAAACTCTTGGTAATAACTAAGCTACTTTTCGAAGTTCAAGATTTTAATTGACACCTTGAACATTACTGGTACTGATAAAGATTTCGCATTTGAGTAGTTGAGCACTATGCTGTTGCTGGATAATAGATGTAAAAAATACTTTGGGCATAGTGTTGAAAAGTATAACTCAGACAGGAGCTTCTGCACATGTTCAATGTGAACACGTGAGAGGTAGTTTGAGATACATTTGAACACAAAAATACTATTTCAGAGAGTATTTCTATTTTACAATACACTTTAGTAAAAAAGTGAGTTTATATTTAGCCGAGTCTAAAATTGTACTTAAACAAGGAGTAATCTTGAAAATAGATTCTTTGCTAAAACTATAAAGACGTCGCAAGGTAAAGGCTTTCTCACACGAGCAGTTGAGAGACAGGGAGAGAGCAGGCAGTCAGGGAAAGCATTCCCTGGCAGTACACAGTTTGAGATGGCAGTTTTGTATAGTTGTACGGATGTCCATACAGTTGTACAGACAGAAACATATGGACTGGTACAATTGTACGGAATTTGTATAGCAGTATTGTACAATAGCCGTATAGTCAATACAGCAGTGCTGTATAATGGAGAATTGCTGTTGCTGATTATTTTAGCAGCTGTACATCTCAAACAGCTTGTACAAGCTCAAATTCAAGGTGTTTTTTGGTATTTTGTGCTTGCTGTTTTTATTTTGGGCAGCGTGTGGAGGTTTCCTCGTAAGTTTTTTGAAGGAATTAAAAGCTGATTTGGAGGAGTAATTACCTCTGTGCGGAATTAATTTCTATGCTTCCATTATTTATTTTCGAACTCTTGTGTGAATGATGCTATGGTCTGAGATTTAATTTTAGCATTAATCAAGTTCAACAAGCTATTTATTTGACTGACATCACAAGGACATTAGTCACCTAAGGCTTGAAATTCTAACATGGTATTTTAGAGCCATTGCAGGGAAAGAGGACCAACAGTAAAAGTCTTTTTTTAAGAGTTTTTGCATTAAATCTCAAAGATGGCAGTAGTGGTGCTCCAGATTGAGGATAGATTGGTTAGATTCTTCAAGAGTCAGAGTATAAACAGGAAGTATGATATTGTGGAGCAAACTCATGTCCATAGGGATTACCACATCAGATTCAGTCAACAGTTACCTTATGATGATCACACAGATTGGTGATCAACTTGCAGCGGTTGGAGAGAAGTTTGTAGAGGTAGAACTAGTGAACATGGTACTGAATGGTTTCCTAGCATCATGGGAACCATTTGCCAAAGGTATTTGTGCTTGGGAAAACCTTCTTGACTTTGAGGGACTTTGGGATGATTATATCTAGGAGGAGATTTGGATGGAGTTGAAGGCCGAGAAGTAGGGTGGTGATGAGAACCTAGCTCTATTTGGTCAGCAAAAAAATAGCAGAAGTAAAAGACCTAGCAAGGGCAAGGGAAAGAGTAAGGAGTCAACCTCAGTCAGGGAAGAAGTGCTTGAGTAAAATCAAGTGCATTGTTTGTCATAAGCAGTCATTATGCATCACGATGTCCAAAGAAGAAGAATGGTAGAGGGGAGCAACAATAGAAGCAGGTAGCAGTCTCTGAAAAAACTCATATGAACAAGTTCATTGCCAAGTTTGAGAAGGATTTCTCAATGATGTCTTACCATTCTACCAACACAATTCCAAGGGATGCGTGGTATGTGGATAGTGGGACATCTTGACATATGACGTGAACCTAACAATTGCTTTCTAGCCTAAAGATGTAGGACTCAAGAGTGCAAGTTGAGCTTGGTGATGATGCCAAGTACCTAGTAGCAGGAGTTGGTACTATTCCGTCTAGCTTGAGTCAAATAATACTTAGATTTTGACGATGTCTTGTTTGTTCTATGTCTCAAGAAGAATTCGCTTCCAGTTTTGTGTTAGTTTTTGGTAGCATTGGATGTGCTCTAGCCATGAAAACTAGTGGAGAGGCTAAGGCACATGAGTTCTAAAGAACCCAAAAATCGTTTGGTGAAATTCCACCCGGATTGTATTTTATTAAAATAATTAATATTTTTAATGGGGTTCCTAAGTCCAAACTTAGGAAAATTAAAATATTAATGGGTATTAATCAAAATATGGGTGAGAATGATCTAGAAGGCGTATCAAGTCAAGTTTTAATCTTAGCCATTGATTAGAGACTTAATCTTGACCGTTGAAGTCTCAACGAGAAAAGTATAAGGAGGCTTGGGGTTCATTTAGAAACACACACAGAGAGAACAAATTGATTTGGAGTTCGATTTCTAGTGCTAGGAAGCTAAGAATTCGAACTAGTGATCATTCTGCAATAGAGGGGTAGGGATAGTTCGGGAGTATTGACAGAGAGGCGAAGAGAAGCTAGTGGAGGCAGCGCAACAGCTAGAAGGACTGATGCTGGGCCAATCTGGGCCCACGGAGGCTTGACGGCGGACGCAGAGCCAAAAGGGCCAGCGCAGGAGCAGTAGGTACCCTCACGTAGAAAGCCGAAACTGTCGGAATAGTCGGGAAGGTTGATGTAGTAGGTAGAAGAGACAACGCAGGGTTGACGCAGGGTCTATGTAGGGCCAGTGCAAAGATAGCTAGGGTTAGCCAGTTTTGTTGCCAGATCAGCCAGAATCCGTTGGGTGAAGTGAGGTAATCTCACTCAATTTTCTGCCATTTTATTTTTCTCTGTTACTGGATTGCCAACAGGGAAACCAACATTGTATTCATAACTACTGCTTAATAATATAAAACCCTCAGAGCTGTTGCATCGATTTCCTGCATTGGGTTTTTCCGGGGACTATTTTGTCCAAAAATAACTATGTCCTATGCATCTTGTTCTTTGCTCAATTTTCTGTTTCATGTAATGAAATATTAAAGTAGTGTAGGCTACAGAAGTAATTTACTTCAGTATTCAGAGAATAACTTGATAATGTATATTAAAATGGAGTAGAAGAAGTAAATTCAATTTTTGTTGCAGTAGGGATTCCTTGGACTAGGAATTTTCACATGGTATCAGAGCATTGATTTTGAAATAGGAAGAGCAGATCCAACGCTGAGCAGAGAGGCCAATAGTTGCATTTGGCAACAATTCAAATCCACTTGAAGGGATTGCGCAGTCCTTGATGGGAAGCAAAGATTCTGACAAAATCTCTCTCTGAGAGAGTTGATAGAGGTACGATTTCTAGTTCATGAGTTTGTAGAGGTAGAGGGAGTGATGCAGAGCCTCAGCGTAGTGCTTGAAGGACGCAGTTTCTACCGGGGCAAAAATCTGTGTGAAAAAGAGCAAAGACACATAGAAGGGAAATTTTCTCTTCAGAGAAATTTTCTCGCCAAAAGTTCAAATTTCTCACTTGCTGGGCAGCAGTGTTGAGCAGTGACTATAGGAGTCAGTTCGACAGTTTGGGTGAGATGGCATCGTATGGGATCAGAGCTCAAGACAGGTTGGAAGGAGCTTCCAACTATGTCATATGGAAGACCAAAATCTTAGCTATTCTGGAGGAGTATGATCTCGAAGCCTACGTCAAGAGCGTTGTGGCTATTTCCGCTGACAATGATTAGAAGAAGAAGTACAAGATCAATCAGGGGAAGGCAAAGAGGTTCATATTCGATGGAGTTTGAGATCATGTGGTCTCAAACTTGCAGGGCAAAGATATAACCTGAGAGATGTGGGAAGCTTTGTCTTCATTGTATGAAGGCTCTTCCGAACAACGGAAGATGTATCTAGAACAAAAGTTGCAGCAGACATTGATGTAGAAGGGAGGAGTTAACTCCTATCTTCACCGTCTTCAGGACACTAGAGACCAACTTGTTGCAGTGGGGTCTACTCCTCAGTCTACTGCGATGGTAAGGACGACCCTGAATGGAGTCTTGGATGAATGGGAAATCTTCGTCCAAAGTATATGGGGCAGGGAAAGACTACCTTCATGGGAGAAGATGTGGGCAACCCTTCAATAGGAGGAATTATAGAGGGACCTTGTAAAGACCAACCTCAATGGCAGTAGTGGGAGTGGCACGAAGACCAAGGAGGAGGAGGAGAACGCAACTCTAGCATCAAAGGGACAATAGAAGCAAAAGCGGAAGGAGGACATTTCGAAGGTGAAATGTTTCAGATGTGGCGAGATGGGCCACTTTGCATCCCAGTGTCCTTTGAAGCAAAAGGATAAGGATGAGAAACATGATCCTAAGGCTGCTCCAACAAAGATTGACGAAGATGAGTTTGCCATGAGTGCCCACGCATCTCCAGGAGGGAAATGGGGTGATATTGAGCTATAGTCGGGAGGACTACATGTGGGCAGGATCCTTGAGGAGTCCACCTCTTGGATCAATTCCTTGCTACGAGAGCCCAAGATTCAGCAGTAGCGAGATGGACTTAGTGTCAGATGATGCAGTGGATTGTTTGGAGAGACAGATGCAGTAGCTTGAGACCAGAGACTGATCAATGCAAAGCAAGGTTGGCAACAGTGTAGATGGCACAATGCAGAAGTCAGCAACAGTGCAGAAGATTCAGAGGGTTAGAGACTAGTAGCAGTTAGATTCCAACATTCATGGTATTATGCTGAACACAGTTAAGTTCAGTAATTTTGGATGTTTTTCAGTTGCTTCTCTTAGCAGCTGAGTTGTAGTACGAATGTAGTGCTAGCAGATGCAACATTTGAGAAGGAGCTGTCGTATAGATGCAGCAGTGGCAGTGTCATGGGCAACAATACAATGGCAGCAGCAACACAATGTTGGTGGCTGCAATGGTGCGAAAAGAAGATGCTTCAGAAACAGAGCAACATGCAGTTGGACATTGTTGGTAGAACACTTTCTGCTAAGAGGGAGTGTTAGTTTTTGGTAGCATTGGATGTGCTCTAGCCATGAAAATTGGTGGAGAGGCTAAGGCACATGAGTTCTAAAGAACCTAGAAACCGTTTGGTGAAATTCCACTCAGATTGTATTTTATTAAAATAATTAATATTTTTAATGGGTTCCTAAGTCTAAACTTAGGAAAATTAAAATATTAATGGGTATTAATCAAAATATGGGTGAGAATGATCTAGAAGGTGGATCAAGTCAAGTTTTAATCTTAGCCGTTGATTAGAGACTTAATCTCGATCGTTGAAGTCTCAATGAGAAAAGTATAAGAAAGAGGCTCGGGTTCATTTAGAAACACACACAGAGAGAACAAATTGATCTAGAGTTCGATTTCTGGGGCTAGGAAGCTGAGAATTCGAATTAGGTGATCATTTTGCAGCAGAGGGGCAGGGATAGTTCGGGAGTATTGACATAGAGGTGGAGAGAGGCTAGTGGAGGCAACACAGCGGCTAGAAGGATTGATGCTGAGCCAATTTGGGCCCACGCAGAGCCAGAAGGGCCAGTGCAGAAGCAGTAGATGCCCTCATGCAGAAAGTCGGAATTGCCGGAACAACCGGGAAGGTTGACGTAGTAGGCAGAAGAGACAACGCAGAGCCTGAAAGGCTGACATAGGGCCTACGCAGAGATAGCCAGGGTTAGCCAGTTTCGCTGCCAGATCAACCAGAATCTGCGGGGTGAAGTGAGGTAATCTCACTTAGTTTTCCGCCATTATAACTTGATAATGTATATTAAAATCAAGTAGGAGAAGTAAATTCAGTTTTTGCTGCAGTAGGGGTTCCTTGCAATGTTGCATTAATCATTATTGGGATAATATCGACGCGAGGAAGAAATCGTAATTATCGGGAAATAATCGGAAATAATCAGGAAATAATCGTTCGGTACAAAAATATTCATTTTTTTTCATTTTTTTTTAAAATTTTTTAATATCTAAACCATCTACAACATAAAATAAATACATTGACACATAAATATGATAAAAGAACTAATATATAAGATGTTTAAGATCATTTCTAGTTCTAAAATCACACATAACATTGAATCATGTCCTGAATAGTAAGTACTGACTCATGAGTCCCAACCCAGCCTCAAAATATCAACAAAAAATATAATAATGTATCTCATCATGTCATAATGTCATATACAATAAAATGAAGAAAATAACTAAAGTCTAATCCTATTATTTTCCCCTGCCCCTCTTGCGAGAAAATGCCACAACTTTCCCTTTCCCTCTAGATATAGATGTTGGTGCCCGTGCTAGTGGAGATGGCAGTGGAGTCTGATGTGCTCTAGAAGCTGAAGAACTAGAAGTAGGAGCTATAGGAGGTAGACCACGTCCTCTACTGGTGGTAGGGGTAGCCCGTGTAGGTGGTGTCACCTCCTCCTCTTGTTCCTCCTGCTCCTCCTCCCCCTCCACTACATCTTGCACTAACCAATCATCAGCAGACTCCATGAGAGGCCTCTCGGCTTCAACCCTCCATGCAACAGTGGTGTCAGTCCCATCCAATGAGATGGCATCCACATCAGGTGTCCTCTGAAGTTGCCTCACCCACAATCGAAGATTGTAGTAGACGTAGATCATGTCATTAAGTCGCTGGGACTCCAACCTATACAAAGATCATGAAATAATAATTAATAATTAAAAAAAAATATTGTTTAATGAATTCAAAAATTTATTTGGAAATTTGCAATATTTTAAATGTTTAAGTGTTATTCTGTTGTGCTTCTTGTTGTGTATTTTTTCAAATACAATCCAGTTGCGCTCACATCCTGAGGAGCTACATGTTTGGCTGAGGATGCGAATGGCAAGCTTTTGCAGAAGGGGTACCCTGCCACCATACATTTTCCACCATGCATCTACAACAGAATTACAAATAAAATTTTAAATAAACATAAGAAAAAAATGGAATTTGAAGAGACAATGAAATTTGAAACAAAGTTACAAACTAAAAAATATCTGGCATTTTAATCGTCCTATAAGTGACAACCATCTCAAAGCCAAACTTGCCCCTTGCCATCCTATATGTCTCAATTTGTTTAGAGATCTCTATACGTTGTTCTGGAGATCGCACCATCTTCTGGACACAGGATAAGAATCCATCCATGATTTCAGCATCAAAATTAAATCCACATGCATAAGAAAATGCAGGGTTCAGGAAAAGCCCAGCAGCATGAATGGGACGATGGAGTGTGTTGTTCCATCGCTCATCAATCACTCCCCATAGGAGGAGTTGTCTTTGAAACCCATCATCTCCCTTACCATCATAGTAGGCCCGAATGGCTTCTTTGGCCCTGTCCATGGCCTCATACAAATAGCCCATTGCGGGCTTCTCACCATCAACCAATCGAAGAACCTTTACCAAAGGTTCAGTAACAGCGCACACCTCTTGCACTCGCGCCCATAAGTCTTCCTAATATGAAACTAGTCTACATACGACCTCTCCCTCTGGTTTGCGGCTCATTGGCAAAGCACGCCACTCCTCTGAAAGAAACATTCTCTTCACATCCCACATAGAATTCAAGAGGGATTGAAGAGATATGAAACTGGTGGCAAACCGTGTAATGGCGGGGTGCACCAACTCTTTGTTGTTGGTGAATCTTCTCATCAAGCTAAGCACAAATGTATGGTTATATATAAATTTTGTAATGCTTTTGGATGAATCAACAATATCTTTGACAAAGGGAATTTTCCCTATGTCCTCCAACATCAAATCAATACAGTGTGCAGCACAAGGTGTCCAAAATAAAGTAGGATGCCTATCCATAAGCATCCTGCCAGCAACAACATAATTTGCAACATTGTCCGTTATGACTTGGACAACATTTTCTGCACCCACCTCCAAAATAAACACATCTAGCAAATCACATAAAGTTCTTGCATCTTTGATTTGTGCAGATGCATCAATAGATTTGATAAACATAGTCCCCTTGGGACAACTAACCAAGAAGTTTATAAGGGTTCTCCCCTTTTGGTCAGTCCAACCATCTGACATAACAGTGCATCCTGTTTGTGCCCATGATGCCCTAAAATCCTCCAATCTTTGGGTGCAGTCACGCTTTTCATTTTGAAGAATCTGGCCTCTGAAATCATGATAAGAAGGGATTTTGTACCCTGGGCCAACACTTGCAATAGCATCAACAACAGGTTGGAAAAATGGATTATTCCTTACAATGCTGAAACTCACTCCAGAGGAGAAATTTTGCTAGCAACTTGTCAGCTTGTTCTTTCTCAGTTCTTTTTAGCATTGAACCTGGTGTTCTTTTTCAGCTTGATGGCTGTGAACCAGGTGTGGTTCGAGGAACAAAAAATGATGTGGCAACTATTGGATTAGTTGATGCTGCAGTAGAACCAGTGCCACTTCCTTCAACCGACCTTTTTAGTTGCCTTTTGATTTCTTCTTTGGCCTCTCTAGTCTACTCTAAATTTTCCAATGCTCTCATGGCTCTTTGGATGAGTTCAGGAGTTGTATTTGTACAAGGCCCCACATTTTTTCCAGGGATTTGTGCAAGGTAAAACTTCAACCTATACATCCCCCCAGACATAGGGTGGTCACACAACTTGCAAGTCAAGTCTATTATTCGGAGCATTAGGTTCACCATATTCCCAGAAAGGATCCAATTTCCTTGGCATGTTTGTTTTTGAACTTTGAAGTTGCAAACTTGAATGGTGTTTCAGTGCAGTTGTGAACCTATGGGAAAACCCAAGTTACCCAACCTAAAATAACCATTCCAAAGTTCAAACACAAGTTACCCAACCATTCCAAACCCAAGTTACCCAACCAAACGGCAAAAACAATGAAAAAAACATAAACAATGTTTAAAACAATGAAAACAAAAAAAAATTGGTTCCCATAGTCATACCAAGTTACCCAACCAAAAACAATGAAGAAATACAAAAACAATGTTTAAAAACAATGAAAACAAAAAAAAAATGGTGCCCATACCAAGTTACCCAACCAAAAACAATGAAAAAATACAAAAACAATGTTTTTAAACAATGAAAACAAAAAAAAATTAATCCACATACCGTTTCTATGGAGAAATCGGGATTTTCTCCTCTAAGCATTTCGAATTAGCTTCAAAACCTTTCTAGCTTAGTCTCCTGGCTCTCATCTGCACTCCGCGCGCGACTATCCAAATGAATTCATAAAAAAACCAAAAAAACCATATAAAACCTTGTTGCCGAAGCCCTGCGATTTTTCAGTTGTTATTGCAATAAATTCGAATTTATCGTGATAATTTCATAAAAATAGGCTAAATTTTTTTTCCTGCGATAATTTTGTATAAAAATCGCGATAAAATTGTTGTATCGAAAAATTGCGATAATTTGAATTTATCGCGATTTTCACAACACTGGTTCCTTGGACTAGGAATTTTCACATTTTGGTCATGGAGGATAAGGGCTTTGCAGTGGTGTTCCAGAACTAGCAATTCTTCATCAAACAAAAGGATTCTAGCCCAGTTACAACTTAGGTGATAGGAGTTAGAGAAGGTAATTTGTATAGGTTGTAGGGTGAATGTGTTCAAGATTTGGTGCATAATAGTGGCAACATGTGTAAGTTGTGGCACAAGAGGATAGGGCACTGCCCTCAGGGCATTGCCTATTTTGAGGGAGATAGTCATAGGCTTTCTAGAGTTCCATATTGAGCAGCATAGTGTATGCAAAGGGTGTATGCTTGGAAAGCATGCCAAGATAGCTCTCTCAAGTAACAAGCATAGGTCTAAGGCAATTCTAGACCTAGTACATTCAAAGGTTTGTGGGTCAATGTTAGTAGCATGAATAATTTGATAGTGTGTATTATGTTTCTTGTATTGATGATTTTTCTCACAAGACTTGGATCTACTTTTTAAAGACCAAGGATGAGGTCTTTATTAGGTTTTAAGAGTTCAAAGCTCTAGTTGAAAATGATAAAGGAAGAAGATCAAAGTCTTGAGATTGGACAATGGGGGAAAGTATACCTCCAAAGAGTTTGAGGGTTTTTGTAAGGAGGTAGGAATCAAGAGGGAGCTGACAGTTCTGTACAACCCACAATAGAATGGGGTTGCAAAGTGGAAGAATCAATCCATCATAGGGGTTGCTAAGGCCGTGATACATGACTAGGACTTGTGAATGTTTCTTTGGGCAAAGGCATGCAACACAACAATCTACATCCAAAACTGGTGTCCTCACAAGATCTTGGAGGAAAGGTTTTATTTGGAGGTTATAGTGAGACTTGAAAGGCTTATAGGGTCTATATTCCATAGCAGAGGAAGTGAGCTGGGATGTGAAGCTTGAGTAAGACCTTACAACTAGGAAGTCTCATGAGCCTATTCCAGTGCCAAAGGATGAGGAGTAGGAACCTTCAAAGGTTGAGCTAGGGTTACTAGTGATTTTTAGGGAAGTAAAACAACATTTAGGTGAAGAAAGAAAGATTGGATCCCTCTCTACTTTTGTCAAGAGACCTCAATGGTTCAATTAGACATTGAGGGATGCTCAGGAGCATGTTGAGAATCCTAGGCACACTTTTGGAGAGAGAAAATCTGCGAAGAAGATTCTAGATTATATGGCATTGATGAGCAACATTCTATATTCCAAACTTTCCAGTTTTAAGGTGACAACACATGAGAAGCTATGGTAGGATGCCATGGAGTACACCATGAAGAATGATGTTTGGGACATAGTGCCAAGATTGGAGGGGAAGCTAGTTGGGAGTTCCAAGTGTTTGTACAAGATCAAGCATGTTGCAAATGCTAGTATTGAGAAGTTAAAAGCAAAGTTTGTGGTGAGAGGGTTCTCCTAGAGAGAGCGAGTGGCCTGTGACGAGACATTTGCTCTAGTTGCCAGGTATACTTCTATTAGAGTTGTGATGCCCTTGGTTTCATTTATGGATGGAGAATACATAGAATGAATGTGAAAACAACTTTCCTCAATGGGATCATTGAAGAAGAAGGTACGTAAAGCAACCTCAAGGGTTTTTGAGGTACATGGTAAGGAGTCTCGTGTGTGTAAGCTTAAGAAAGCCTTGTATGGACTCAAACAAGCACCAAGATCATTGGATTCCATGATTGATAGATATCTACGAAGTATGGGATTCACTAAAAGTGAAGCAGATTCTAACTGACATTATATATTTGTTCAAAAGTGATCTTATTTTGATGTTTTATGTAGATGACTTATTTTTGACAAGTGCAGAGAAGCTCATTACAGAATGCAAAGTAGACATGGATGTTGAGTTTGATGAATGACATCAACTTGATGCCTCACTTCTAGGGGTTGGAGGTTTGGCAGAGACTAAGGGAGGGTTTTCTAGGGCAAGGTAAGTATGCAATTCATATCTTAAAGATATTTCAGATGGAGGATTGCAAACCCATGGCCACACCCATGATCACTAATTTAGTAATTTGAAGGTGGTGGCAACTCGAGATTCAAATTTGGTGGATGCCATGATGTACATGTGGTTGATATGTCCCTTGATGTATTTGGTCAACACCTGGAGAGATATATCTTTTGCAGTGAACACCTTGAGCTAGTTCATGATAGAGCTAAGGAAGGAGCATTGTGTAGCAGCAAAATGTGTGCTCAGGTATTTAAGGGGCATGGCAGAGTATGGTTTGAGATATCATGGACATGTTGAAGTGAAGTTGCAGGGTTATTTAGACTCAATTTTGGCAGTTAGTGCAAGAGATAGGAAGAGCACCTCAGGATGTTGCTTTAGCTTGGGATCAACGATCATATTATGGTTCAATAGGAAGCATACTTCTGTCGCACTTAGCACAATAGAGACTGAATACATAGGAACTAGTATTGCTAGTTGTGAAGCTATTTGGCTTTGCAAGTTATTTGTGGCATTGTCTGATAAGGATTCAGAGCCTATAGTCACTTAGTGTGATAATCATAGTTGTATCGAACTTTGAGAATCTAGTGTTTCATGACTGATCCAAGCATATCGAGACCAAATATCACTTCATTCAAGACAAGGTTAAGAACAGTGAAGTTCCAACATATTCCCACATATCAATAGGTAGTTGATATTCTGACCGAGCCCTTGATGAAAGAGAGGTTTGAGGCATTGGGATATAAATTTGGATTGGTATAGCATTCCTTCCCCGCTAAGAGGGAGTGTTGAGAATTGCAACTCGGATATGAACTTTCACACATGTTCAATGTGAACATGTGAAGTAATTCTAGATATTTTCAAAAAAGAAAAAGTATTTTTGAAATGTAATTATATTTTCGGAAAAATAATTCTATTTTGTATTTCACTTTAGTAAAATAGCAGTTGAGTCTAAAGTTGTACTTAGACTAGGAGTAATCTTAAAAATAGAATGTCTGTTAAAGCTATTAATACAGGGTGAGGTAGAGGCTTTCTCACACACTTGAATAGTTAAGCTAGAGAGAGAGAGAGAGAGCAGGCAGCCATGAGAGAGGCATTCCTGAGCAGGATGTAGTTCGAAACAACAGTTTTGTACAGTCATATGGATGTCCATACAGTTGTACAGAGTACAGACCATACTGTATGGATCCATACAGTCTTATGGAATCCATATTGCGGCGTTGTACAGGTGCCATACAGTCTGTGTAAGAGTGGTGTACAACAGAGAATTGCTATTGCTGATTTTTCAGCAGCTGTACATCTCAAGCAGCTTGTAGGAGCTCATATTTAAGGTTTTTGTTTTTGGTATCTGTACATGCTGTTTTTTTTTGGGCAATCTGTGGAGGTTTCCTTGTAAGTTTTCCAAAGGAATGAAAAGCTGATTTGAAAGGGTAATTACCCATGTCTGTGGAATTAATTTTTATGCTTCCACTATATAATTTCTAACTATTGTGTGATTGATGCTATTGTTTGAAATCTAATTTCAGCAATATATTTGTTTGATTGCGTTCATAAGGGCATTGGTCAGCTAGGGCTTGAAATTCTAACAAATAGTAGCGGGACTGAGTCTTCTGAGATAGCACTTGCAATGAGGTTTATGAGCAAGGATAACAAATATTGTGATGAGAATGATAATAACTCTTATGAGATATGTAAAGGTAGAAAAGCCATAAAAACAAATTATTGTGGTAAGCTGTGGAGTATAAGCAGAGTTTGTTATCCTTCTTTGCTATTACAGAGTACATTCATGTAGACCCAAGTTATAGGGGAGTTGGGATGGATAGGAAGCATGTAAAGTTATAGCATTTAATGTCAATGCATCAAAAGAAGTGGTAAGTTATGACATGCTTTCTATGTGGTTTATGGTCCTTGGCGATTGGTAACTGCTATGTCCACGGAATAATTATACCAAGCAGAGCTTGACCCCGTGAGTATCGAGAGAATGAACCTGCGACCTCTCAATAGTAGAGGTGCTTTAATGACAGGGACTCGACCAACTAAGCTAACCATTAGGGTTGGTAAGTTATGACATGTTATCTTAAGGTTCAAATGATTTTATCTGAAGTTTTCAAATCACTGGCTTTTTAAAGTTTGACTCCTTCACATTAGTTCCTTTTTCTCAGGCATGCAAAAAGAATGTCATTTTTATGCCTTCTAGAAAATATTTTTCAAAGCCTTGAACAATTATTGGTATGAGATTCACATATTTTGGGGAAAAATATTTTAGTTAGTTTAAACCTACAAAGTATATAAACTGCTTGCTGTTGACTAATGACATACAATGCATGAAAGAAAGCGGTTAACTCTGATTTCTGCAACTAATACTTTGCATTATTCTTATGGCAATAGAGAAGGTCAATCCAGATATCAATTCTACAAAGAAAACAAGTGTTAACAAGAAAGAGACAGGTACCGCTGGTTCAACAGTTACAGTTATTGATGACGAAAACTCATGAATTGAATCTATACCATTTATATTTGTATTTAGAATATACTATAAGTATAGCAACTGTAGATCACTACATCTATGCATGAAAAAAGGTAGTAACTCTAAAGTTTGCAATTTTCTTATGTTGCGATAGGAAAGTTCAATCCAGAGTCCAATTCCACAAAGAAAACGAGTGTTGACAAGAAGGGGATGGGTAACGTTGGTTCAACAGCTGCAGTTACTGATGTCAGGGAACTTGTGAACTGCATCTTAGATAAAACAACTGCTGCAGTTCTTTCAGAGGTAAACAGTTTCTTAGTGGACATTTCATATAGATTTATTGGGAGATAGCTTGTGCCATGCTATAATTCTAATGACTGATTTTCTGAAATTTTCTTCCAGATTACAGGGGATGCTATTGAGCAGCATGGGAAAGACCTGGGACCCATTGTAGCTGGAGCAGTCAGGAAACGCTTGGTTCCTGACATGGAGAGTCTCATAGTGAGTGATATTCAGGCTCATGTTGTCGTGAGAATGTTCCTATTCTAGAAAATTTCCTTTATTTAATAATTTTTTCTATTAAGCTTTTCTCCTGTTACAGTTACAACATTCGCTTAAGATTGTCAATGCCATTGTTTCCTCCCCTTCCATTGTAGTTTACCAATAACATTACTTATGTTTAAGTACCTTCCTACTCTCTTTATACCGAAGTTACCTATTGTTAAATTTTCAGTTGTTAATTCTTTGTTCAAGACTTAAATACTCCTGTCACTCCATAAAATTAATTTAGTAAAATGTTATGCTTTTGTTGCAGATGCTTTTCAAGAATGCAGCATATACACAAGGATTCACTTCAGCCATTGGAAGCCGATCTCTGCCTTAGTGATTTGTTTTTTTCTGTTGATTTCTTCATCTACATTTTGACATCACATAGTTTTAGGTATTTATATCATATGGTTTCACCATTGTATATGTTAATGGCATACTATCAGCTTTTGTTATTACTGATCAAAATTTTCCTATCGTGGAACTCTATTTTTTATCGTGGCTTTTTGGCATTTTTTGGGTGGTCTTATAACACATTATCTTTTTACGCGCAGTGTGCTTCGAAGTAATTAGAAATCTGTCAGATCAACTCAAAATCTGATTTGGTCCGTCCTCCATGATTTGATATCTCTCCATTTCCATTGTAGATGATGTTGAAGTGTTTGTCCACGTTGCATAATATTTTTGGTCTGCAGTTGATCCTATTTTCTTTATGTGTCTGAAGGGGAGCATAGTTCTGGATGTTCCATGATATAAGTTGATATGTATGCCCATTGTTTGGATGGACCGATTCCTAGAAAAGTGAATTTTGTTAGAGATAATATTGGGCAGAGGCACTTCGGACTTGAGAATCTGTTGCGGTTTTTGTCATGCTGCTAAATATATTTCTAAAGACATGGCAAAAACCAGAACTGAAGAAATTCAGATTTGATAAAACAATTGAAAACATACCACTTATTTCTGATAATTTATCTATGGGTTGACCACAAATGCAGAATGATGTGTCAATCTTTTAGTTGGATTGTGATAATGAGGGCTGATTTGACATATGCAAGCAAAGAATTTTATTTTTTATTTTTCTTTTGCAGACTCCATATAGTTATCATGCTTTCCTATGAGGTAGAATAAAATGATTACAATTACTGTCGCTGTCTGAGACTTGGTCAACGTAAAGTAAGCTGCAAACCCAAGGTTAGCATATACACTATGATAACATGTTAAAGATCGCTATTTTGGACAGCACACAATTAAAATTTCTTGTAGGTTTTTGGTCTTACTGATCATTAAATGTTCTTAAAACAAGACCACTATATTCATTGTTTTCATTACGTCATTTTAAACTCGGTGTCTTTGTCTGCATAAATTGGGTTTCCGTACGTAGCTCTTGCACTAATAACTCAGGCTTCGTTTTTGTCAGCCGAAATTCTACAATGGAAAAGCAAGCTTGCTGGTGTTATAAGCCTCGTCCAACTTGAGAAATTTTCCCGTGTTTGTTCTTGTGTGATGATGTTATTTATGACTTAAATTGCATGACTTTCTTACATTGTGATCATTTTGTTGCCATGGTGTAACTCGATGAAAAATCCTTGTAATTATTGTCATTAAGTTCCAAGCATGCCCAATTAGTAATAGTAATTACTCAATTATAGATATTTGGTCTGTTGCAATTATAGTGAGATAATTGTGTTGATATAACTTGATATCATCCTTTCTCTACTAGAGTTGTGTCTAGTTTCTAGAGTATGGGCCAATCCTTGTTTATGGTGCTAGGTATGGGGGCAATTCTCCTTGGGAATTATTTTAGTGTGATCATATCTGGGAAAAGCAATTAAGTAGGAAAAGTATACTTTCAGTGAATAGTACAATGATTTGTCATTCTGTTTGGAAATGGAAAATCAAATAATATATGAAAACTGGATTACTAAGGACTAGAGTTTTTATAGTCTAACAAATCATCCTCCTCTTCAATAAAGGTCATGTTATAATTGTTTGCAATAGCATAGAAGGTAAGGAAGGTATCTTTGAAGGACTCATTTTAAAATCATTTATGATGAATCTTGTAGTTTTGAAGTTTGAGGTTCATGCCAATAAAGAAAATTTCCATTGTCTTCAAGTATAGGTATTTTTAAATTTATATAAATTTGGATTGGAATATCTAAAATTATAGGAGATACATTAGTAGAATATATGAAATTAATAGATTTAACAAGTAAAACAGGATGGTCATTTGTTCATATTTTTGTTCATCTACATTGTATTCTAATTGAGGCTTGGTGTGGACGAATGTGAACAATCATGGAAGTCCAAGAGACCTCTTGGAATATGAAAACCAAAGGTCAAAAGACAATGTATTTATTTGTACATTCTTGTGAATAATAAGCATTCCACAATTATCTCAATTTTGTTCATTATTTCTGTTGTGTTTAACAAGGTATCAGAGTAGTACTCTTGCCCTACTTAAAGTTTTTGAGCCACGGTTTTGTGGGTTCTTGATATGGTTTGATTGCTAGTTGAAACAATCTTTGAGCTCTGCGTTTCCTCTGTTGCGAGCAGACCTATGCTCTATCTCTCAAGTATGTAACATGACTTTGGTTCAATGCTTGATTATTATTAGGTGTGTGGAGAATTAAGATTTTCTCTTGCGTGGTATCTCACGCCTTATTTGTCAAATGCCCGTCAATTTTGCCTCTCCTCTACCCATCAAACCTGTGCTTCTCTGTTCTGACCTTCCCTTTGCCACCTTTGCTTGTCGTGCTATTGGTTACTTGCCATCTCTATCATAACTCTTTCTCAAAGCATAACTGCTAGAAATAGTCCCTATCTTTGCAACTTGTTAAAAGATTTGGAATATGCTCTGACTGGTGATTGTTCACTCTTCTGTCAAGCCATTCTCTGCATGAGTTTGTTAGTCTCTATTTATTATGTTGGGAGAAGGAACTAGTGTTTTCTTGTTTACTATTAATCGCTAAATACCTAGAAAAGCTTGTAAATCTCTCTAGTCCAGTTTCGTTGAGAATCTATCAAACTCTCCAATAGCTTCGTTATACATCCTAAAATAAAACAAGCCCCTTGAACCATATCTTCTACTTCTTATGGCTTGTTTTATTGTTGGTTCGATTTGAGCAGAGGTCTTCACATGCACAAAGTGACTATGACCCAAGTTCTTAGTTGTTGCACACAACAATGTTGTCGTTGATTGTTGGGGGCATTTTGAGAAGGTAGAATGACCTGTAATTTTATATCCACAAGCTTTCTCACTGTATATTCTCATTTTCAGAGCCTGCAAGTCATCAATTTATGTCTTAGGAGGTTCTTTTGGGAATTTTCCTTTCTTGGTTGTGAGTTTGAGTCTTTGTAGAGGATTCTTCCATGGAGTTTTACCTAATGCTCTCAAAAAAATCCAAGAGTAATTACCTTCATTGGAGCAATTCATTATTCCGATTGTCATTAGAAATGGTGCCCATAACCACCACATTGAAGCACCTATTATGTAACATTTCTATGCCATCCACGAAGGTTATAATGATTCGATGGTTGAGCTCAATTCATGGTATCTGCTAGCGCCCTTCTGTGTACCCTACTCGACACTTAGCTAACTCACAAGTTCTCCAACCATTCAATTTGTGGAACTCCATATCTGATAGTTGAGGTGCTACATTCCTAAAGAATAGTCAATTACATTAGTGAAACAAGATTGTGTTCCAAATACTCATGTGGGGTTATCATATGTCCGTCTTCTACCAGTTTCAAATAAAAGTCGCACAATAGCCACACAAAGTAGAGAGAGAACTTGTCCAATTTCTGCTACTATAGTGACACAATGGTCCTATGGAAATAAATTGTCTTATGTCAACAAGTTGGAGTAACAATATTTCTCCCTTGGCATCCTATGGAAATAAATTGTCCTATGTCAACAAGTTGGAGTAACAATATTTCTCCCTTGGCATCCTATGGAAATAAATTGTCCTATTTCAACAAGTTGGAGTAACAATATTTCTCCCTTGGCATATTATTTATAGTTGAGTTGTTGGTTAGTGAAGGATACTCGTATTCTTGGAGATAGTGTTTTCTAGAGTTAGTAAGTACTCTAATGCCATCTATTGTTCATAACACAATCTAAATCAGCCAGGGCAGTTTGACATTTGGAATTTGTTAGCAAAATTTACAAAGGCAAGATGGAGTTTCTGCAACTTAGATCTCAGCGACAACAAAAGAGTCATCATTTTGAACGGGTTCTTGTTCAGAGCAACTCCTTTTTTGAGACTAATCAGTAGTCAATGATTGATCAGATCAATGATCACATCAAGTGCCAATTTTAAGAGCAATTTTGCATAAAGATATAGAAGTTCAAGTTGCACTTCCCAAGCCCATCATCAAACCTTGGGAAGAAGTTGTTAATAACAAGAATATAACAAGTTTTGGATATGATAAGGAGGTTTCCTTTCATACTCCAGAGTACTCCAAACCCATCAAGTTTCATAGTGTTGGGTTTCTTCAGGATGATTCATCTTTGCTTGTTCCCTTTCCATAGTGACAACAGATTTGCAAATGCTAACATTGTGATTAGGTTGGCTATGTGAATGATCTGTTGGAGGATCACATCATCACAAGTTTGATCTGCAATAGCGAAGGAAGAAGAAGAGCTAGGAGGATGAAGAAAATAAGTTGAAAATGAAAGGTCTATTGGGAAAACATCTTTTTTTTCCACATAAGAGAAGTTGCTTAGGGTTTCTGTGAAGCTGCTAGTTGCAGGGGGTTGAAGTTAAAAGGGCTGAATTTCTGAAGTGTAGCCGTAGGGTTGAAGTTCTGATGTTGCGTTGAAGGGATCTTGCTAGTGGGCTAGCTTGGTGCTTGGGAGGATTTTAGGCTTTGGCCTTTGGGTCTTGGAAGTCTCATTTTGAACAAATTCTATAAGAAGAGAAGTATTTTTTCTAGGTTTTCCCCTAGCTTGGAGCCTATATCTTGTGTACTGTCTCTTTGTGATTTTCATTGTTTTGGTAATTGTTTGATGAGCAATAAATAAAAGTAATAAAAGGCTAACTAACATCACAAGTAATTATCAAGTATGGAAAATCAAAACATAATATACAAGATTCTTGATTTTCCAACATGGTATCAGAGCTAAGGTTCAAGAAGACTGAAGATCAAATCTTAGTCGACACTCTCTCAATGACAAGGATCATGAAGAAGGGTTTCAAGTTTCTTGGGAATTTCGTTGTGATTATCAAAGAATGCATCTTGAAGATCATCTCCAAGCTAACAAAAGATGTGATGGAAGGAAGTTTCTTCCCCACTCTCTCGCACTTCCAAAGATGATAATGTATGGGTTATAGATAGTGGAGCCTCTAGACATATAATAGGTGAAAGCTGTAAATTTCAGACTTTGTCAAAAGGAGCCTCTTCTCATTCAGTCGAACCTGGAGACTATGAAAATTCTATCACTACAACCACTGATTTACTTTACCTACTTATTTTCCAATAAGTTATTTATGAAATTCCTTCAATAAAAATTAAAATAAATTATACTACAGATATCACACCATAATACAAAAACAAACACATGCACAAGAATCAACACATCGACACAGATATTTTGGACAACAGTCCCTGGAAAAACCCAATGTGGGAAAACTGGTGCAGCAAGGGAGGATTTTATTATATAGCAATTCTTCAGTACAACATGGTGCCAATCTGGGTTACCCAACAGAGAGAAAAATTCTCCAGCACTTCTCTCAGTCTCAGCATCAGCCTTGCTGACCTCTGCGTAGCTCCCAGACACTCTGCGTCAGCCCCTGCCTCTTTGCATCAACACTGGGCCTCTTCGCGTCAACATTGGGCCTCTTCGTGTCACCCATGCAAACCCTCCAGTGACTGCGCAGTTTGCTGTTGCCTCTGCGTTATGCGTTTGCCTGTCCAACCTCTGCGCTTGTCTTCTGGTGTTGCTCCCGATTCTTTGTTCCATACTTGTTGCCTCTTGCTGCTCTCCAGACCACTAGTTCGAATTTATCAGCTAAACTCGCTCCAGAAATCAAATTGACTGGTCTCCCTCAGTGTGTCCTCCAACTGACCCTCAAGTCTCTTCTTATACTTTTCTCGTTGGTTCATCAACAGTCGAGATTAAATCTCTAATCAACGACTAAGATTAGATTTGTCTTGATCCATGACTTGTTGACCCTTCTAACCAAGTTTTCTATTAATCCCACTAATATTTTATTTTTCCTAAGTTTAGACTTAGGAACTCCAATAAAAATATTAATTATTTCAATATCTCCCAAACCGGTTAGAATCTGCCCAAACTATTTATGGGTCTTAGAGATCTCATGTGATTTAGTCTCTCCACCAGTTTTCATGGCTAGAGCACATCCGATGTTACCCCAAATCAACATCTGATGCTACCCCAAATCAACACTCTCTCTTACCGAGGATTGTGCTCTAGTAATACTCCTCACTGAGTATCACCTTGATCATCCAGCGTCGGTCCCTGTGCTGATGCTAGGCCTCCCTACCTAACATCCTCTGCATTGCTACATCCTACATTGCTGCCCATGGTCTTGCCACTGCCATTGGTGCATATGTACGACAACTCCCTCTACATCTGTGCCGCTACTGGTCCTTTCTTCCAGTCACTGCAACTCCCTCTGCCATGTTGCACCATGCTACTGCTAACTGCTATCGCACTGCAATATCACCCCGATTTCTGCTACTGAAATGGATTCTTTATCATCCCCATCTTTTCCCTGAAATAATCAAACTTTGTTCTTCCAAGGGCCTTGGTGAGGATGTCTGCCACCTGTTCTCCTGTAGGAGTGTAGCTCAACTATACAGCTCCTCGTTGGACACAGTCTCTAACAAAGTGACACCAGATATCAATATGCTTTGACCGATCATGAAACACTAGATTTTCAGAGAGCTTGAAGTAACTCTGATTATCGCACATGATCCTAGCCACCTCCATTTTTCTTCAAAATAGGTTCACAAGCAGTTTTCTGAGCCATATGGCCTCATACGAAGCTGTGCTCGCTGCCATATATTATGCCTTAGATGAGCTCAGATCCACGGACTTCTGTTTCCTACTGCACTAGGAGGTCATTCTTGATCCAATGTTGAAACAATACCCATAGGTACCTTTTCGATCCACTGAACTTTCTGCCCAATTTGCATCAGTAAATCCACTCAATCTGATATCCTTACTCCTGGTGCATAAGAGTCCATAATCGACTGTTCTTTGTAAATACCTGAGAACATGTTTGGTTGTTGCCAGTGCACCCTCTTCGGTGCCACCATGAACTAATTAAGGGTGTTGACAACATAGCAAATGTTTGGCCTGGTATTGATCAGATACATCAGGGACCCTATGAGCTGCTTGTATATGGTGGGATCAACATCCTTGTCTTCTGATGCATCAATCTTCTTCTAGTTGGTGATCATTAGAGTAACCATGGGTCTACAGTCCTCCATCTTGAATCTCTTCAGGGTTTCTGTAGCATATCTCCCTTTTGCTGCCAAACTTCCAACCCTAAGAAATAATGCATTCTTCCCAAATCCTTCTTATCGAATTCTATGGCTAGATTCTTCTTGCCGTCCCCAATGAGCCTGGATCATCCTGTCAAAAAGAGATCATCCACATACAATACTAAGATTAGCGGCTCATTCTCTACAACCAGATAGTAGAGATTTGGATATGCGTCACTATTGACAAATCCCATCTTTTGCAAGTAGCCATTGATTTGACCATACCATGCTTTAGGTGTCTGTTTCAGCCCATACAAGGCTTTCTTCAACCTGCATACATGAGACTCTTTCTCATGTATCTCAAAGCCCTCTGGTTGTTCAATGTATACCTCTTCTTCTAACACCTCGTTCAAAAATGTCGTTTTGACATCCCTTTGATGAATCTCCCACCCCATCTGCGCTGCAAGAGATATCACGGTTCTAATAAAATGTATACTGGCTATCGAGGTGATGGTCTCTTCGTAGTCATTTCCTTTCTTCTGAGCATACCCCTTAGCCACAAACCTTGCTTTATATTTCTCTACATTGCCGTTTGCAATGTATTTGATCTTGTAGGTCCATCTCGAACCTACCACTAATCTGTCTTGAGGCCTTGGCACTACCTCCCGGACATCGTTCACCATTATGGAGTTGTACTCCTCTACCATTGCATCTAGCCAAACCTGATGTTGAGTTGCCTCCTGGAAACTGGTAGGCTCCCCATCCTGAGCTACTAATGCCTGATATCTATCTGGCTGTTTTCACTCCCTCTTATTGTTTCTTGGCACACTGATGAAGTCCTCTGCATCTCGCAGAATCTGACGAAGTTCCCTGCTAGTTCTTCCTCTGCCAGCAGGTGCTTTTGTTAGCTCCTCCTCATCTTGTGAATCTTCCTGACTCGAGGAAGAATTCTTTACTTCCGTTGGTTGAAGAGGTTTAACCAACGGCTCCTCTTTTGGTTGCTCCTCAGAAGGCATTTCACGAAATTTTTTGAAAGCCCTGTCCTCCATGAACTTCACATACTGTCAAACCACTACCTTCTTGCTCCTTGGAAGATAGATTCTATATGCCTTAGTGTTCTCACTATATCCCACTAGATACCCTTTTTCTGCAGTTTGATCCAGTGTTTTCCTCTTTTCCTCGGGTATGCGGTAATATGCTAAACTCCCAAATATCCTGAAATCACTGACTTCAGGCGTTTTCCCTGTGAAAGCTTTCTCTGGAATAATCTTGCCCATTGCTCGATGGGGAGTCTTGTTCTGAACATAGATCACTGTGTTGCATGCTTCCGCCCACATGAATTTTGGCATATCCTGATCATACATCATGGCCCTCGCTGCTTCTACAATAGTCCCATTCTTCCTTTCTCCTACTTCATTCTGCTTTGGATTGTAAGGAGCTGTCCACTCTCTTCTGATGCCCTCCTTAGCACAAAAATTAGTGAAGTCCTTATCGACATACTCTCCACTATTATCTGAGCGCAAAACTTTTATTTTTTTCCCAGTCAGATTCTCCACCAGAGCCTTGAACTCTTTGAATTGACAGTAAACCTCGTCCTTGGTTTTCAAAAAAAAAAAATCCAAGTTTTCCTTGAGTGGTCATCGTTGAAGGTAAGGAAGTACTTGGCACCACTAAGAGCTTTAGTGGACATAGGTCCGTAGAGATCTGAGTGTATCAATCCTAGTACACTCTTGGCCCTGTTTTTACTTCTAGGAAATGCTAAGTTCACATACTTTCCTAGAGCACATCCTTTGCATACATCATCTCGTTCCGTACTAAGATTCAGAACCCCTGTTACAGTGCTCCTAAGAATTCTCAGAGCCCCATGGTGCAAATGTCCCATTCTTCTGTGCCATAGTTTGTTCAAATATTTGTCTCCATGACTGCCTATTAGTGCCATTGGTGATTTTAGTTGTAGTCTATACAACCTGTTACTTTTGATCCCAATCTGCACTTTCTTTTTCCAGCTCAGGTGTTTGACGTATACTTTCTCCTTGATGAAGAAGATGTCATAGCCTTTGCCTTGAAGTTGCGACACAAAAAGTAAGTTCATCCCCAATCTTGGTACATGCAACACATTTGTAGCACAGAACCACTCTCCTGATTCTGTTTGAAATACTATGGTACCCCTCCCCACTGGCGTACACTTTGCCTTGTTCCGCATGGTGATCTAAAAGTTCGTCTTCTCCTCCCGATAATTTGAGAAACATTCCCGGATTCTTGTCATATGCCAAGAGGCTCCATTGTCTATATACCATACCTTTGATGATGTAGAATTAGTCATACAAGCCACTTCTTCTTCTAGCCTGGAAGCCAACATAGAAAAATTGAAATCACTTTCTCTTGTGCAATTTTTTGAAAATCTGTGCGAGTCTCCTGACGTAGATGCCTCTGCATCACGGTCTCGACCCATAATTGATTTTGCTTTCCTGTCTCTGATTACTTGCTTTGATACCATGTGAAAATTCTATCACTGCAACAACTAATTTACTTTACCTATTTATTTTCTAATAAGTTATTTATGAAATTCCTTCAATAAACATTTACATAAATTCTGCTGCAGATATCACACCATAATACAGAAACAAACACATACACAAGAATCAACACAACGACACAGATATTTTGGACAACAGTCCCTGGAAAAGCCCAATGTGGGAAAATCGGTGTAGCAAGGGAGGATTTTATTATACAACAATTCTTCAGTATGACAGGGTGCCAATTTGGCTTACCCAACAGAGAGAAATATTCTCCAGCACTTCTCTTAGTGTCAGTGTCAGCTTGGCTGACCTCTACGTAGCTTCCAGACAGTCTGCGTCAGCATTGGGCCTCTCTGCGTCACCCACGCAGGCCCTCCAGTGATTGTGCAGTCTGCTATTGCCTCTAGGTTTGCCTGAGATGCTCTGCGTCTGCCTCTCCAACCTCTGCGCTGGTTTTCTGGCGCTGCTCCCGACTCTCTGCTCCGTACTTGTTGCCTCCTGCTGCTCTCTAGATCACTAGTTTGAATTTCTTAGCTAACCTTGCTCCAAAAATCGAACAGACCGGTCTCCCTCAGTGTGTCCTCCAACTGATCCTCAAGCCTCTTATACTTTCCTCGTTGGTCCATCAATGACTGAGATTAAATCTCTAATCAATGACTAAGATTAAATCTCTAATCAATGACTAAGATTAGATTTGGCTTGATACATGACTTTTGGACCTTTCTAACTCAGTTTTATATTAATACCTATTAATATCTTATTTTTTCCAAGTTTAGACTTAGGAACTCAATTAAAAATATTAATTATTTTAATATCTCCCAAACGGATAAGAATCCGCCCAAACTATTTCTGAGTCTTGGAGATCTCATGTGCTTTAACCTCTCCACCAATTTTCATGGCTAGAGCACATCCGATGCTACCCCAAATCAATAGAGGCAAGCAGAGCTATCTAGTGAAGGGAATTGTATCTACCTCGTTGGAGCTAGAGATTGTTGGGAGCATTTATTTCAATAATATTTTATATGTTCGAAGTTTGAATAAAAATCTATTCTCTATTTCTTCTCTAGAAGATAAAGGTGATAGAATTACTTTTGTTGATGGAAAAGTTTTGGTTTGGAGAAAGGATGCCAATATTGGTCATGCAAGGCTAATTGGGATTCACGAGGGAACTTTGTATAGGTTACTTACTCCTCTCCCTCAAGCCATAGTGCACTTAGATGTGAGCCCCTCTAAACTATGGCATAAAAGGTATGGACACCTTCGCTAAGTTTTTCCATCTCTAAATCAAATGGTCAATGGCATCCCCGAATTGAAGGAAGAACATGAAAGAATTTGTAAGGGATGTGCTCTAAGCAAGAATGTAAAGAAACCATTTGCAATAAATGATATCATATCAAAGGAAATCTTAGATCTCATCCACTCTGTTGTGTGTGGCCCTTTGACAATAACGTCTCTTGGAGGTCGTTAATATTATGTGACATTCATTGATGATTCCTTAAGAAATACATGGTTATACCTCCTTAAGAACAAGGATGAGATATTTAAAAAGTTTCAAGAATTCAAGACTAAAGTAGAAAATCTGATAGAAAGGAAGATCGTGACCCTAAGGTTTGACAATGGTGGAGAATATACCTCCAAAGAGTTCATATCATTTTGCAAGGAAGCATGGATTAAGATGGAGCTTATTGTTCCTTAGAATCCTAAGCAGAATGGTGTGGCCGAAAGGAAGGACAGAACAATTGAAGAATGTGTTAGAGCCATGCTACATGATCGAGAGCACCCTCAACTCGTATGGGGAGAAGCATTTGTAACAACGATATACTTGCAGAATCAAAGTCCCCATAAGATTCTCAACAACACGGCTCTGGAAGAAGCATTTACAGGATAGAAGCCTAGTGTGAATCATCTTCAAATATTTCAATGTCCTGCGTATATACACATTCTGAAGGACAAGAGGAAGAAGTTGGATCCTACCAATATGAAAGGCATCTTTGTTGGCTATAATGCTTCATCAAAAGCATACATAATCTACATTAAAGAGGATCTTCGTATTGAAGTAAGTAGAGATGTAATTTTTGATGAAAATGTGGCTTACAAGAGATCCAAAGATATTCAAGTTGATTCTGATGGAGATACCCATTTTTGAGGATATCTTGAGGGACCATGATGGTCAAGATCCTACATCAAATTAAGAATATGTTGAAGGTCCTAGTGAGAATGTGCAACAAGTATTTGTTCCTAAAAATCGAAAGAAGCTTGCTTGGTTGAGAACTATTCTACAAGAAGCAGAAGGAAACATAGCTAAAGGGACCTTTAGAGAAATTTAAAAACCAAATAGGCATTTTGGTTATTCAGCTTATATGACTAAGCTCATTGAAGTTGAACCCTCCTCTTATGAAGATGCATCTAAACATCATGAGTGGAGGAATGCAATGTTGGAAGAATACTAATCAATTATGAAGAATGATGTATGTGAATTTGTTCATAGACCCAGTGACAAATCTATAGTTACATCAAAATGGATATGTAAGATAAAGCATGCGATGGATGGGAGCATCGATAAGTACAAAGCTAGATTTGTAGCTAGAGGCTTCTCACAAAAAGAAGATATCGATTATGAAGAAACCTTTGCTCCTACAATTAGATATACAACAATTAGATTTCTTGTTTCTTTAGTTGCTACTATGAGATGGAACATCCATCAAATGGATGTTAAAACAACTTTTCCAAATGGGAACATTGATGAAGAGGTTTACATCGAACAACCTCAAGGATTTGAAGTTAATTAGAGGGAGACACATGTCTGTAGATTGAAGAAGGCTCTATATGGCTTAAAGCAAGCACCTAGAGCATGGTATGCTAGGATGGATGCATACCTTTTGAGACTTGGATTTGTCAAGAGCTCAACAAATCACCTCTACATTAAAGCAGTCAAGGATGAACCAATTATCATTCTTCTATATGTGGATGATCTACTTGTTAAAGGTGTGGAACATCAAATTTAGGAATGCAAGAAGTAGTTAGCAGCATAATGTGACATGAAGGATCTCAGGATCATGCATTACTATCTAGGACTAGAAGTTTGGCAGAAACTAGGTGAAATATATCTTGGTGATCAAGATTCGACATAAGTTTTGCATTATGGATAACAATCCAATGACAACTCCCATGATTACTAATCTAAAGAAGTTGAGGGGTTCAAATTCTAGTCCAACGGATCCTTCTTGCTATAGACAGTTGATTGGCTCCTTGATGTATCTGGTAAATACTAGACCTGACATTTGTTTTGTAGTGAATGTCCTCAATCAATTTCATATGGAGCCAAGGCATGACCATTGGATAACAAACAAACACATCCTGAGGTATCTACGTTAGACCATACATCGTTGCCTTCGTTATGCTAGTAATGAAATCCAACACATAGGATATGCAAATTTTGATTGGGGTGCTAGTGAGACAGATGGAAGAAACAATACAGGTGGATGCTTTAGTTTGGAATCTTCCATGATCTCATGGATGAGAAATAACCAAGATATTGTTGATTTGATTAGTGTTGAAGTAGAGTACATTGTTGCAAGTGAAGTTTGCAAATAAGTTGTTTGGCTTAGGAACTTGTTATTAGATTTGTTTGAAGGACCACTTAGCCCTACATGTATACATTGTGACAACAAAGGCTGCAAAAAGCTGACAGAGAACCCAATGTTTCATGCTAGGATAAAGCATATAAATAAGAAGTACCACTACATTAGAAGTTTGGTATGAGATTGAAACCCGCCCTCACCACAACGTGGCACCATCCTGTGCTTTCACACCCCCTTAGCTAAAACCATTAACCACCTCCCCACCTTCAAAAAATGGTTTCTTCGCGATGCGATTCCACTGCCCTATCCTTTACGCTCCCGCCAATCCCCCTTCGCCACCTCATCTATCCGTTGCTCCCGCCAATCACATCCACTCCCTCCAAAATTAATCCGTTAAGTAATTTAATTACTTAACCGTTAATATAATGGACCCGCGCCACCATCGATGGGAAAGCCAAAAAATTATAAATTCCACTCCCTTCGCCCATTCACAGGTTACCATTTCACCCTCTACCAATACCATTTTTATGTGACCAGCTTGCCAATTCAAATTGCAACTATTTCACTCGGCAAGTATCACACCTGCTAACTTTTGTTCAAGCCAACACCTCTGTTTCCTATTATCTTAAACCCAATTCCATCTCTACACCATGTAAACTTGCATAATCAAGATTCCATCAATGTTGTTACCCTTATCCAATCATGCCTCTGAAAGATAAGGGACAAGAAGAACCTGTAAGCCTTCTGATCCACCCTCCCATCGATTTTCACCATATACCTCTGGCAGACAGGGACTACAAAATCCATGAAACCTTGTTTGAATTTGATCTATTTGAAATGTACTGCTAGCTTGAAGACAAGTTCATAGACAAGTCTGATGATATTGGACCGTGGGAATCCAATTTACCTCACTATATCTTTCCCTGTATCCACAGTACCCCTGAATTCGTTAAGAAATGTCATGCTTGTTACCCACCTAGCCAAAGAGCTGTTATTGCTCCTACATGAAAAATTCTATTTCCCATAACTGCCCAATCAATTAATCAAATAATGCAAGCTCTTGTTGCAGAGAATGCCACTCCTTTCTCTCATGAAGCGCTCACTGAATTGTACCAGAAAATGGACTTTGCAAAAAGAGCCAAAACCCTTGGGATTTTCTTGACTAAAGATGCCCCTCTACCCAAGAAAAATCCTCCCTATCCATCCTCCATTTTCCTTGAGAGAACCAAGCAGATTATCACATTCATCTCCTACCTCCTTGGTTATTATGTAGATCAGTGGGTGGATGAGGCTATTATAGGTTTCCTTTCTATTTTCTCTACAGATTCCAAGCCTTCCATCTTGTTCAATTTCAGCCAGTTCCTTGAAGATTCCATCCATGAACAATTTCCCAAATTCCAAACTGAGGAAGTATTCAAATATGCTTCTGTGTTAGTATACATGTTTTTATATTTTCAGGGAGACAACCTCAAGATTGCATTACAAAAATTGGATGAAGAGGGAAATAAACAATTTGTCATCTTTTGGATTACACTAATAATGAACGAGCAAAATGGATATTCATACAAACAATTCATAGAAATGTTTGTACATCCAGCACTCGGTCTCCTAAGCAGTGAGTCAGAGCTAAGAATAAGTGAATCAGGAAAATTTTGCAGTTATCAGACCAAGTCCAGACATGATATTGTTATCTTTACCAAAATTACACAGAGGATATATGGGTGTGAACTTGCTCCTTACAAATTGCCAAAATTCACCCCAATGAGGATTTTTGCTCTAGAATACATCAGTTAAATGCTCAATGTAGATGTGATTCATTTTGTGTCTACTAAGAAGAAGTCTCAATTCAAGATCAAAACACAAGTATGTCCTTTCATATGCAACAGCAGGGCAGTAGGGGAAGAAGCAGACAAATTGTTGAAAGAAATGAAATTCAGCCTCAACTTTACATGGTCATATGATTCATTAGGGGTCATCTCCAAGTTAAGGGTAGAGAATAAATCTACGACATATTTTCATACATCCAGAACAGAGATTGAGAGATACAAGAACCAACTAGAATGGATTGAGAACACTCTACAAGAGGCAGAGGAGCAATTGGTGTTAACTTCAACACTACAAACTCCTGTTACAAAGGAGAAAACAAGAAAAAGGAATTGAGAAAAAGAGTCACCTTCAGTGACTGATATTCCCAGTGAAGACTTCAAAATCATGTACAAGAAAAGGACCAAGCTCAATTCCAAACTAAACCTAAAGAAACACCTCTTTCCTCACTAGTAGGTGATCAGACTACACTTTCTCCTACCACATCGACAACTTCACAGGATCAACAGCAAGCTATGCAAACCAGTACATCTACCACAGGGGAGAAAAACAGAGCATATTTGATATATTCAAGGAGATTAAAGTAAGAAATGAAGCTTTGAAGATCAATACATATAATCAGTTCTGGAAGCAGACTTCCAGTTCTCAAAGCAGACTACTGTCAGCCTTTGACTCTGAGAAAGGAAAAATGCAGATGGCCTTCCTCCAAGCACAGATACCACAACCCAAGGCAGCATCAAATTACAAAAATACTTCATTTGAATTTGATGTAAAAGACATACATCCCATTGATCAAATGGAGATGCATAAACAAACTGGTCAAATGATTTCATCCACACTCACTAACACTGCTATGAGTTTGTCTAAATTGCAGGTTACTTTAGCTAATGTTTAGTCACAATTGAAGATGGAGAAAGTCTCTTCACTTGCCAAAGACACAAGGATCAAAACTTTGGAGGACTTGGTAATCAAGATAGGATATGATCCTACAAACATCAATGCAATAGAGGAGATCATAAGAAAGAAGAATACCGACATAGCAGCATTGAGAAAACAATTGAAATTACCAGCCACAAAAGATCCTCTGGCCAAAGACATTGAAGAAACAGAGTCACAGAAGGAAGACATGATGAAGCTCATCATGGAACATAATGTACAGTTGAAACAAATGGAAACAAAGATGGAGAAAATAATCAAAGAAAAGGAGCAAGCTGCCAGAATGTCTATTATCCCTTTGGAAGCTGTACCTCTTACAACAGTTCCTACATCTACATATTCTACAACAAACACAGGGAATGTTGCAGATCAGTTGGAAAGTGCAGTGGAGAATATGTCTCTCCAAATAGAAGAAATTAAAATATTGCAGGCTCAAGTTAATCTTCTACAAGACTAGGAGGCAAAGACTGAAACTTTCCATGTAGCAGAACTACATAGAGCTCAAAACTAGATAGAAGCATGGCAAAAATTTGCAACTGAATCCTCCATTGGCCACACACTGGCTCAAGTTAAGGAAATTATATGGAACAATATAATTGAAGCCATATATAAAATCTGGCCATGTATTCAGATTATATTTGAACATAAAGAGTTGATTGAGAAAGCCAATTAGGCCATTTCTACTATTAACAATGAGTTGGGAGATATACTTTCCACAACCAACAAAATCATCAAGTTACTCAATTCCAAAAACATATATGAGATGGATGATTTGGGAGTAGAGGACAGGACAAAGACAATCTTGGGAGTGAAAAAAGTTCTCACAAAAAAGAATTTGATTGTGCAACTTATAGAAAAATGTCTCAGTTTGGAAATAACAGTCAACAGATTTTTCACCAGAATAGAGGCATTAACAAAGAGGGGCCTGCCTTCTTTATTTGTAATTAATGAAAAATTAATGACCAGGGAAGATTATAAGAAGAAGCTTACAGACATTGCAAAGGATACTGCTAAGTCTTCCCACATTAAAGGTGCTATGACAGGGAGAGATTTTTTCAAAGCTATTAGTAACATTATGTTCATTCAACATGGGATAAAACATATTTTCTTGGTAAGGCCTACATTTACTAAATATACTGAGGTAGATGAAATCTACTGCAAGGCAACAAAAATCACCGTCCCAGATGAAGAGTAGTGGGATAAACTGTGTGAATTTCAAGAATAAAGAAAAGATCAACTACATCCAGCGCAACACCCAAGTCGTGGCAACTAAGCAACTGTTCTCCGCTCAAATAGTGCTAGATATCTAGATCACTTCACCGAATTCACCTTTTGTGGGCACATTAGTCATTTTGTTATTTTGTAGTTAATAATAGATTTCCATGTCGATGCGGAATTCATTGTAATTTTTTGGAAATATTGTTTAATACTTCATTCATTCAAAGTATTGAGGGTCGGTTCCTGACATTGTAATACTTCTTATTAAGCATTCTACTTTTTTCACATTATTGGAGCGTCATTAATACAAAGACTTTCAAAGGATTCTTGTACTGCAATTCACTGGTGATGTTTTTCTTATTGTAATTGTTGTTTTCACTGTTATTCTCTGCATTATAATCATCTGAAAATCTAATTGTAAAACAGGAAATGTGAAAAATAAAATTTGTTAATTAAACACCTTTATTGGACTATTTTACAATCTGTATGTTTTTCTTCTAAATTCTGATTGAAAAAATCTTAAATGCTTTTCAATCATTACTGGAATCACCTCTTCTCCATTTCATAATTCACTTTAAGGATCCAGTAAATGCAACTAGCTTGCCTTGTGATTATTCTTTTAAATATTTGATGCAATATCTAGCATATTTGACTCCATAGCCCAATGGAAAGTAAATAATTTGATCAGATCAACCAACCAAACCAATCAACCAAATTCAAACAAAGAACCAAGCATAATTATAACTAACCTAAAATCAACTAAAAGACAAAGTTAAATCATAAAGAGAGATTCCTCTCTGACGCTGGCAGAGCTAGATCGCAGCTCCAAAAGTGGTTTGATGTTGTCTAATGTATTTACTCCCTCAACCTCAAAAATACAGAATGATAACAAGTCCTACTATGGAAAGTTGAAAAGCAACATCAAGTTCTCTGAACGACCCCGAACTTTTGTATTTAATTGTGTACATATGAAAGTATATTATTGATTGGGGTTGTGTTTGTACAAGTGAATCTCTCGAAGGATTTGATAGCATGATGGTTACCAATCAAGTTGATTGGGAAAGATTGGTCATTCTTGATCTGCTGGATCAAGGGGTGTTTAGGCTTTATGAGTTTAGCATTGCTTGAGAAGACATTTGGTTGACACTTTGTGTTGATGTTTGAGTCCCAAAGTTGGAAAGGTGATGTTGATTATTGAGCTATGTTTTGGATACACACCTGGATTTTTGGGTTGATGGTTAGCAAGTAAGCTCGAGGGTACCTAAAGGTGTTGAAAGTTTGAGTCCATATTAGTCCCACCTGGATAAATTACCTTGGTCAGGAATCTAGTCCATGGATTGTGGTGCTTAAACTGTTGAGTGTCTATTTGGATAGATTTCCCTGGTCAGGAATCTAGTCCATGGCATTGCGGTGCCTAAATTTCTTCATGGTTCTTACAGTTTGAGATCTTCCATTGTATTTGTACATTATGAATACCTCCCTAGTTAAGAGGGTGTGTTGGAAAATGTAACTATGTTAAGTCTTCATTAATGTACTTGAGTCATCATGTAATGTACTTGTCAAAAAAATAAAGAAAATAATTTGTATTATTACTATTGTGACTTATTAAAGCATGGGCTTCATGCTTGGGTCACCATGCTTTAGGTCAAAGTCCCCATTGAGGAATTCTAGGATATAATCAGTATATAGAGTTATTGTACATTTAAAGAGACACTTCTTGGGCTTTTGAATCATGTAAAAAGGTTAAGTATTCAGTCAAATATGAATTATGTAACCTCTACACCATTTCGGCCTAGAAGAAGATCAAGTCGACCTAATGACCCTATTATACCCCATAAGAAGCCTATAAAAGGAAGCTCATCGAATTTATTTGAAGCATCACTCTCACACAAGTTTGAATTTTCTTGTAGCTGGAAGAAGTGCGAAAATATCTTGTTGTTGGGCAAAAGTGTGAAGTTCTCTTGTAGTTGGGAAAAGATGTGAAGTCCATTGCCGGGAATCCGAAGTGAATAAGAGTTTGGGGAAGTCTAGGGAGACAATCAAACTCAAAATTTTTGGGTGTCTCTCTCTCTATTCCGTGTCCTAGATTGGGAGATTGAAGTCTTCCAAGTTTCACTATTGCCGTAAGTTGCTACCTAGTCGAAGTCGCTGGAAAGAGGTCAAAATTTTGGGACGCTGACTTGGTGTGGAGGAAAGGTCTAGTCTTGGTTTAGGGTGAAAAGCCTTAAAGAATACCATTGAAAGGAAGAATTATCTTGACTGGTTTTTCCTCTCGAGGGGGGTTTTTCCTTGGTATCTACCTTCATCTGGTGTCTTATTTTATTTGTTGCTGCTTTTGGTAATTGCTTGATGAACTAAAGAAAGAAGATATAAAGAATCGTAATAATAAGAAACATCACAAGTAATTATCAAGAACAAGAAAATCTTTACTACCTTTCTGATTTTCTAACAAGAAGAAGAGTTGGAAGGATGAAGAAAAGAATTTGAAAGTGAAGGAAGGTCTCTTAGGGAAACATTTTTTCTATCCACACGAGAGAAGCTACCTAGGGTTTCTGTGAAGCTTCTAGTTGTAGGGGGCCGAATTTCTGAAGTGTAGCTGCAAGGCCAAAATTCTAGAGTGACGTTGCAGGGTCGAAGTTTTGAAGTGGATTTGAAGATATCTTGTTAGTGGTGTTGGGAATCACGATTGCCGTTAGACCAAACCTCGCAGGTGCTAGTCAACAATCGCATTACCAACGATAAGGATCCACAAGATGCGGTTAGTCCATGTTGAGAAACACATGGGGAACGTTGGCTTATCCAATGTCCAACAATCTCCCCCCAACGTGAGCCGAGTATGTATCGAACTCGTGACCTACACTCTGTTATCACTTGGTGGGAATCACAATTGCTGTTAGACCAAAACCCGTAGGTGTTAGTCAACAATCACATCGCCAAAGATAAGGATCCACGAGAGGCGGTTAGTCCATGTCGCGAAACACAGCGGGAGTGTTGGCTTATCCAATGTCCAACAAGTGGGATGACTTGGTGCTTGGGAGGATTTTGGGCTTTGGTGTTTGGGTCTTGGAAGTCTCATTTTGAACGGATTTTATAAGAAGAGAAGCATTATTTTTGGGTTTTACCCTTGGAGGGGTTTTTTCCTAGTTTGGAGCCTATATCTTATGTACTTTGTCTCATTGTTTTGGTAATTGTTTGATGAACAAGAAATACAAGTAATAAAAGGCCAACTAATATCACAAATAATTATCAAGTAAGGGAAATCGAAACATAATATACACGATTCTTGAATTTCCAAAGATCAATGTTTTGATCTTCAGCCCTGTGAGCACTGTGGCAAACACACTCATCATTTAGACATATGCTGCAACACAAGACTCCTAAAAGAACGAAGATTCACCTTGGATGGATCTATTCTTGGTAATGGGCTTTAACATTTAAGAAGATATTTTGATCATACATTAGAGTTAATTCTATAGTATTAACATGTCTTATAGCTGAGATTTATTCATCTTCTCACCTTGTATCTGATAAGGGGGAAATTGATGATCAACCACGAGCCTCAAACAAGCGAGCTTGAACCATAGTCTGAATCAAAGCTTGTTGTTGGAGCCTAAGGCCAAAGTCAACCATAGCCAAATTCAAAATTGTAGTCAAAGATAGAGTCATGCTCCATGAGCATGATTTTTGGTTGGTGGCCTACCTTAAAACACCATTGACATAAGACTTCGGTTTTTGCTACATCAGTTTATGGTCAATTATATACCATCATTAGGGTGCACTTCCACTAGCAAAATACTTAGCTTCTAGCTAGATTTGAAATTGTTTCAAGAACCACATCAAGATTTTGTTCCAGAGTTAGTGGTCAACCTTAAACAACCGTCGGTTGAGACCTCGAGTTCTCCCACCTCCTTTGGTTTTTGGTCTTCCTTAAAACCCACATTTCCAAAGAGCACATTTAGCCATATGTTGCCATGAATTTTTGTATTTTAGTTCTCTTGGACTCATATACACCCCTTCAGATTAAGGGGGGGTGGAGGGGGGCGGCGACGATGTTGGACGCCTATTTTGTTAAGGGTTGGTGTGGGCGAATATGAACAACCACAAAAGTCCAAGATACCCTTTGGAATATGAAAACAAAAAATTAGACGACAATGTATCTATATGTACATTATTGTGAATAGTAAGCATTCCGATGTTATCAAAATTATGTCCAATATTTTTGTGTGGTGTTTAACAAACACATAGAAGAGAGATGTTTGATGTGTGTTTTTTTTATATCATTTATGAATATGTATCTATATTTCAAGGTTAAAGATTATCTTAATGATAAAAAACAACATAAAATAAATATCATCTTAAACAAATCTTTGGACATGAAGCTCATTCTAAAGAAATTTTTGAAATGAAGATCATCTTAAAGAGTCTTTAGAGATTAAGCTCACCCATATTTTATAATATAGATTTGATTTTTTAATATAGTATTCTTCCTGTGTCAAAAATAAGTTTAAATTTATAATATATAAATAACCAAAATAGAATAATGATGTGTTTCACTCGTTTTTTTTTTGGGCTTGCATGAGTTTGTCTTTGGTTTTTGTTGTTTTAAGGCGTTATTCCATTCCAATGAAGTATGAAAAATCCCACCATTTTATGGTTAAATCCTTAACATATAGCAAAACATCCTTATATATCCGAGTCTTTTTTTAATGAGAATGATTTGCTTTAACTAAGAGTGGGAACTAGATATAGTCCTTTTTTAATGTCAATGATTTGCTTGAATTAAGAGTGGAAACTAGTCCGTTTTAAATGAGAATGATCAACTTGAATCAAGAAGGGAAATTAGATATCACGTTGAAGTTTAGAACTAAAACTCATGGAATATACTACTTGCTTGAGCATAGAAATTGAAACTATATGTTTGATATAGAATGCAATGCATATATTGCTTTCATAGTCTTTTATAATAATATTAAGAGTCATGTTTTTGTGAAACTGACTTGCTTTGTGGTAGATGTTGTTGGAGGTAATGGGTTAACTAGATCAAACTTGTGTCTTGTTATTAATTTTGGCTGCATTAATACTTGGAAGTTAATGTGTACCATCATCATTAGGGAGGCATGATTCATATTCGTACCAAACAAATTGTAGCAAAAATATTATCTTATTCTAGTGAAGCACATAAAATGTTGATGTTGTTATGGTTCAAGTCTCAATATAGAGCAATGCACCCTTGTATAGGCTAGCCACCTTTCTATGATAATGGATAGCTTGAACCAAAGGTGGAAATTAGTCATTTGTTGGAAGTATTATTGTCATTGATGTCAAAGATGGGGAGAGTAAAAATGTCTAAAATAAATATTGCATTGTTGGAAATATTGTTGTTGGACTTTTTATGCCTAGTTTGTATACCATATATTTGAAGGAATTTTTTACTTTAAATACCTAGCTTAGATGGGAGCATATGATATGCAGTTGACACTCTTATTTCGATACCTTTCCATTGATATATGACACACTCTCTAACTTCGTAGAAATGAGGAGATATGAAATATTTTCTTAGGTTGGCCTAGCTAGAAAGTACAAGTTAGTTTAGCTAATTTTTACAAGTCAGCCCCATAAGTGAACACAAAAGCACTAAATAAAGCATAGATGAGCACATTTGAAATGTATCCAAGCAAGAATATCAAGTATAGGTGCACAAAAGAAGTTTGAGGTGCACAGAAATAATTGAGGAGTATTCATGGGGTTTAAATGTGCAGAAGAGGAGTTTAAGGGGTTTTGTTGGAGTATTGAGGGTGCACTATGAAGGACTAAGGTCAACGATGTTATGAAGTGTATTATTTTTGGGTTGTGATGTTGTGAAGTGCAATATTTTGAGATTGTATTATGGGGAATGATACTATGAGGTTTAGTAGGGCACAAAGGCTAATTTTGACTATTGTTTGAAGCTATCTCTAGGGTATGAAGCAAGGAGAGGTGCTAAAGCATGAAAGTTAAGGGTATGATGATAATTTTTAATGCATAAGTATGAAGCATCTAGGTGAAGTCAAAACTACTATGTGTATGAAGACCTTAGGTTGGTGTTTATATATGGTTTTCTAAGTTAGTGCTTAGCCAATGAGATTGGTGTCTTCATAAGGTTGGTGGCTATACAATGTCTTGTTGATTTGGTGTTCAATTAAGGAGATTGGTGTCTCCAGTAGGTTGGTGTCTATACAAGTTTTGCTAAGTTGGTGCTTAACAAAGGAGATTGGTGTCTCTAGTGGGTTAGTGCATACAAAACATCTTGTTGAGTTGGTGCTTAATGAAGGAAATTGGTGTCTCTAGTAGGTTGATGCCTACAAGCTTTATAACAGTGGGTTGGTGCATACAAACATTTATAAGATAAGTTTTTTTAGTTCTTTCACAAGGGTTTCCATGTTAAACTCTGTGTACTGTGATTTGAGTTTACATGCATTTAATGTTTTGAAGTTAGCAAATGATTAATGAATGCTCATTTAAAATATAAAAAAAGGGATCTTATATTGATTCACTACCCACTCTCAGTATAAGCATAAGTTCAACAACATTATATTGTGTATAAATTTTTCACTTATACTCAACTTGGTTCAAGTTTCATGGCATTTCATCAAGTTTAATGCCCAACCCACATATTAATTTGTGGTCATAAAAAATCATGAATTCCAAAACTAAAACACAAGTGTTTAATCTACTTTTTATTGAGACAAAACAATAGCAAACATACAAAATTTTGACACAAGATTTTTGTTCCATAGCCCTTGGAAAAACCTTGAAGGAAAAATGCGTGAGAGAGAGGAGATATTTTTATTTCTCAGAGAAATTTTACAATAGTAATAAACTAGAAATAAATGTGAACTTATCCCTTGGAAATCATGCTAAGATTTATAAGAAATTTGTGCCAAAGTTCCTCTTTGAATTATGTGCCTTTATTGCCTTAATTTTTGTGCCATCCTTGCTCAAAAATATGTGCCACATGTTGTATGAACAAGAAAAAATAAATGTTGTATGAACTCGTGGATTTTTGTGCCCAACTGCCTTGAAACTCATCCCCACTTTTCCTCGAATTTCATGTTTATTTAGATTCCAATTAATGTAGCAAAAACTCCCTTGAATTCCATGCCACTCTCCTTGAAATCTGTGTTTCTTTTTTGTTGTACAACTTGAGCATTTAATGCACCACATCCTCGATTTTTTCATTGTAGTTGTTGTACAATTGTTGGAATGTGTGCCTCAATTTATGTGTTGAACCCTACATCATAAATCATGCCCTCTCCTTAGGATTCATGCCCTCCTTGTTGTTGTAGCTCCTCTTGTTCTATGAAAATTCTTCTTGTTGTTGTCTTCTCATTCAAAACTCATGAATGACAATGGTGTCTTTTCCTCCCTTGAGATGTCTTTTTGTTTTCACCATGGAGAGTGACCTAACCCTAAGATCCAATGGTTGAGATTTGATTTTAAATATTGAGATCAAGGGTGGGGATTTAATCTCTCATTGACCCATTTAAGTCACTTTATCCCTTAGGTCACATTTTCATTTAATTTACAAAAAATCACTTTATGACTTTATATCTCACACAACCACATTAACTTTATATCTCATAAAGTCATGTCAAGGGGTCATGTTGGACACTTATTCCTAGGAAAGACACCAAGCCTTAGGAACACTTTTCCTTTGTGCACTTTTCTAACACTCTTTTTTTATTGAAAAATGTGTTCTTCACCACTCTCGTCTTGTCTCTAAAGTAAACATGCTTGCCTCTTAGCAAGGACTTCATGAGAATGTCAACTACCTGCTCATCAATAGATATATACTCAAGTTGCATTGCCCCTTTCTGAACATAGTCACAGATGAAGTGGTATATGATACCTATGTGTTTTGACATCTGAAAAATTAGATTCTCCATGAGTTTTATGAAACTCTAATTATCACTATAAATCATTGTAGGCCTCAACTAGTGACGAGATAAGCCCATCAACATCTTGTGAAGCCAAATGGCCTGACCAACTGCCATGTACTTTGCATCAATAGAAACCAGTGCTATTGATATTTGTTTTTGGTTGAACCACAACATAACTATTGAACCCAACTTGAAACAACTCCCAAAGGTGTTTTTCCTGTCATTAACACATCTAGTGACCTCCACAGAAGTATTTCTTTGAGGTCTCACTATACCCCACAAAAATACCCTTCTTATCCATGGGTTCTAGCTGTGTCCACTTCTCCTCTGGGACATGGGAATAGGTCAAGAAATGAAAAATCCATAAGTTCCCAACCTCAAGCTTCTTCCTAGAAAAATCCTCCTCAGGAGTATTGCTCCCCAAAACGTTATGTAGACTCATGTTCTGTAAATACACTGTAGTGTTACAAGCCTTGGCCCAAAGAAAGAAAGGTAGCCTCTGATCATGAAGCATGGCTCTATTTTCCCCTACTATGGTCTTGTTCTTCCTCTTTCCAACCTCATTTTGTTGTGGGTTGTAAGGAATTGTCAACTCTTTCTTGATGCCCCACTCTCACACGTAAGTCCTTATTCTCATTAGAGATATGCTCACCCCCATTTTCAAGCCACAATACCTTGATCTTCTTGCCTATTTGGTTCTCCACAAGAGCTTTGAACTCTTGGAACCTCTTGAAGACCTCACCCTTTGTCTTCATGAAGAAAATCCAGGTCTTCCTAGAGAATTCATTAATGAAAGTGGCACAATACTCATCTTCTCAACGATATAGATGACATATGACCACACACATTAGATTGAATCTAATCAAGAATCCATTCTACTTGGCTATCACTGCTTGGAAAGCAACCTCGGTGTAATTTCCCAATGCACACATCTTGGTGCTATGTGTTGAAATATGGTAACTCTGTAACAATCTCTAAATTCTCTCAGATCCCCAATGGTGCAAGTGGACTATCCTCCTGTGCCAAAACTCACACAAGTCACTATTGTTGGTGATAGAAATCAATGCTTTAGTTGGCGAAAACATGAACCTGTATAACCTACCATGACAAAAACCAATCACTTTGGTCGAAGTGATATTAGATCCTTGGGGATACATGAGAGCATGCCCATCATGAAACACCACCTCATACAACTTGTCCTTAATATTGGAAATTGATATCAAATTCTTTTTCATGCCTAGACATATAAGACCTCCATCACTATCATGGCAGACTGTGACTCCCTTTGAAAGAATATGTCTCGATACCAGTTTCTTTGACTATGGAGTCATCACCAAGCACCAGCTCAAGATCTATAGCCCTCTTAGTAAGATCTCTAAATTTCTCCCTGTCACCTGTTATATGGTGTGAAGCTCCACTGTCAATGTACCATAAACTGGAGGATGTCTCCCTAGTGGAAAGACTAACCATGAAGGAAAATTCCTTGAAGTTTGTGGAAAGTTCATCCACCTTAGTTGAAGTTGCAACATTGTTCTTGTTATTTTTAGGACACATAGTTGCATAATGTCCCATCTTTTAACAGGTAAAGCATCTCAATTTTATCATTTCCATCACCTTCTCCTTTTGCTTACCTTTCTGCTTAGTACCACTCGTGGAACCCTTTTTGGACTTATTTTTTCCCTTTGTTGCAAGAGAAACATTCTTCTCATCATCCAACAATCTCCCCCAATCTGAAAATTTTCATGGGCTATAATTCCATCAATAAAAACATTCCACTTCTTGGAAAATCCATTCAAGGCAGGTCTAACCAATCTCTCTTCTAGAATGACTTCCCTCACTCCTGCCAACTCATCTCTCACTTGAGTGATTTTAGTGATGTATGATGGAAAAATGAAAAATGTACTAACAAAATTAACTTTAAAATAACTAATATGATTTAAGATAATGATGTCATCCTCAAGGGTAAATATTTTGGAGGGAAAAGAAGAAAACTACTTTTTTAATTGTATTTTAAACTTGTCTCCTTATAGGTTTACTCAAATGTCATGTGTAAACACTCATTGGATGTGGAATTAAATTCCCCATCCAACTAGTACCCACTCTGCATACTTCTAAGTAGACATACATTGAAAAAAATTGAACACTTTTTTAATGTATTTTCATTTTTTTTGTGGGTCTACTCAGAAATATGTAGAGTGGGTACTCATTGTATGGGGAATTTAATTTCACACCCAACAGATGTCTACACTTGACATTTGAGTAAACCTATAAGGAAATGTGCTAATAATTCAATAAACAAAACATTTTTTTTTTTTTTTTTTTTTTCTTTAAAAACTCACCTCTTATTTTAATTTATTTTTCCAAAGAAAAAAAAACGATAATTTTCATTCATTTTGAAAATGATAAAATTACATTTTGTAGATACGCTCAGAGTGTATTTTCCTATTTTAACATCAGCTCTGTAAGTTTATACAAATTCTTGTAAAAAAACTATCAAAAGTAACAGGTTGACTATTAGAAGAAACAATTTAAAGCATCATATCAGGAGATGAAAAAGCAATTATAGTTGTATATAACAACTCAAATATATAAAAGTTTGTGGCAATGGGAAAAAATGAAACACAAGTAAAAAAGATGCATGGTTTATTTCTACCTTTCCAAGGGGTCGTGAAATGGCCTAAGAAAGTACTCATATGTTCTACCCTCTCTTTACTCCAAAACCTGCCACGAATCTTTTTCTAAATTAAGCCCTTCTTTTGATAAGCGATCAACATTTTGTTTGCTTTCCCTGTATATGTGAGAGAAGGAAGTGTAAGTAAAATTGTCTTTGATACTTATTGTGTCATCAATAAGAGGTGCAAGGAGAAGATTTTTGCATACTTGAGTTTTGTTAATCCAATTTATCATCAACATAGAGTCCCCATAAACCTATAAATTAGAGCATCCATTTTCCTTTGCAAAAATTAAAAGATATTTGCATGCAAGAAGTTTTTCTTGGTTATTTGTCCCCGGACCAAACCCCATTTTGACATGGAAAGAATGAGAATTAGATAAAAAATGATGAATCCACCTTCGCTCCTTTGACCCTGATCACATAAATCCCCATAAAAAAAGCTCATGGTTGGGATCGATCAGGAGATACTTGACCAAACCCCTGAGGAAAGTGGTTGAGAATGAGAAGGGCTTCATTCGTAACATGATTTGGAGATGATGGGATATCCTGAAAAATAGTTTCGTTTCGTGCCAACCACACTCCCCAACAAATGATCAAAGGTAGAGCGTTGTAGGGGCATAAGCAGGGATTTGAAAGCCACCTCTTCTAAGAATATTCCATAAATACTTTCCACTAAGAAAGTTGATCTATAGTTGCTTGGAATACAGTCCAGATTCATTTAATGAAAGGGCATTCTTGAAAAATGTGAATTGTTGTTTCCTTATTGTTTTTGCATAGAGGGCACCAACCACGCCTTATTGCGTACCTTGTTTGAAGCACGTCCCAGGTTTGAATTATTCTTTTTATTAAGCACCACATTAGAATTTTGGCCTTTGTCAGGCACTTAAAATTCCATAATGTTTCCACCACCATTTTAACTCAATAGGGACGCAATCTGCAATTAGAGTGATGTATCCAAGCTTGGGGAAATATACACCAAAAGGGGAGGAACTCCAAATAATTTTGCCTTCTCTATTAGATATTCTGACATGAGTTGTTGTCAGGGTGTTTATATAGACATTCTAGGGATTACGAAAATTTGCCTCTAATCTTAAATCCTCTGCAGACATTCATCCTTGTCTCCAAATAATGGTTCTTGTCGGGTTTCCAATATGGGAAAGTTTTGAAATTCCCTTGTTGTGTAGGGAGTCAATGATTAGATGGTGTAGGACATTATTTCGGCCACTACCAGGCCACAGATCAAGTCTAAACCTTACTATGATGCCACTCTTGACCTTCCAAGACAACCCATTGCTTATGAGGCTAAAGGAATTAAGAATAGCTCTCTAGAAAATAGATATATTTGACCAAGGTTTATCGACTCACTTGATCCAATCTTCCAACGTACCTAGAGCAATATATTTTTGAGTGACTACAAAAGTCCATACACTATGTGATGAGATAAGTCTCTAGCCACATTTTATAGCCTATGCTTTCAAAAACACGAAGATGTTCTTTAGACCCCATCCCCCCTATAATTTAGGAATTGCTATCTTGTCCCATTTAACCTAGGGAAAAACCCTTTTTTCCTCTTTACCAAACCATAAAAATTTATGATGAAATATTCTGATTTTCTCCAGGATACCCTTTGGTATACATGCTAAAGACATCTAGTAAAGTGGAATGACTTCAAGAATAGATTTTATGAGAACTAACCTACTTGCTCTTGAGAACCATTTATAGCTCCAACATTCCAGCCTTTCTTCCACCTTTTGTAAAAGACATACCTAATCTAATTTTTTTGTAAGTTTGGCTTAAGTTGAAAACCTAGATACATATACCATAATCTAAGGTCTTGGCCCCAAAAGAGAGGGAAGAGGCCAGTTGATGAGATTCCTCTTCCTCCAAATTGTGGATGGAAATTAGATATTTTTTGGGATTAATAATCACGCATGAGGCGTGACCAAATAGCGTCAATAATTATGATAATTCATCAACTTCACTTAAAGAGCCATTGCAAAACATGAATATATTGTCTGCAAAAAGAAGGTGGGTTATAGCCATAGCCCTGAATATGTAAGTCCCCTGAAAATCACCTCTTCTCTTTGACTCCCCAATTAGTCAACTCGGTCCTTATACCACTAGTAAGAAGAGAAAAGGGGAGTGAGGGAAGCCTTGTCAAAGGCCTCTTTAGGCATGAAAAATGGTGGAGCATATCCATTGATTAGAATAGAAAAATAGATGCTTTGAATACAACACATAACCCATGATATGAAATCCAGATACTCGCCATAGGAGGAAAAACAAAGAATTATTCAATTAGAATCCTCTAGACACATGATTATGAATTAGAAATAGGAGGAATGGGGGCTTAAGAGCAAGGATATTTGGCTAAAAAGTGGCAATGAAAACACCATATTCTTTCAAAAAATTTCAAAAGGAAGAATACATATTAACACCATCTGGTAATTGGACAGTCCAAATGGCGGTAAGGTTACCTCTTTTGATGATTCGACGCATCTAAGAGTTAACCACTTCAATAATCTGTTTAGGGATCCTCAAGTTACTGGCGAGGTAATTGCGCTTTCTTGGAATTTCCCAAATTTTCAAATGATGATGTTAATCATTCCCTCATGGAACCTATCTAAATGTAGGAAGTGCAAAAGATCCTTCATAGTTTTTAGTGAGATAAAATCCTAGGTCCAAATGGATGGCTAGTGGAGTTCGTCACTGAATTTTTTGAATTTTTGGGTGACGATTTGCTAAAAGTTATTGAAGAATGTATAACTTTGGGCCATATGTATGAGATTTTCAATTCCAACTTTATTAATTTAATTCTAAAAACCGATGCTCCCATATCCTTTGAGGACTACTAACCAATTGCGTTATGCAATAGTGTTTATAAATTAATTGCAAAGATGATTGACAATAAGATGAATCTAGTTTTGTGAGAAAATGCTTGAAAGGAACAATTCACCTTTCTTAAGGGTCGAAAAACACATGAGGCCATTGGTGTTTGTAAGGAAGGCATTCATATCCTGAAAACAAAGAAATTAAAAGGGATTGTTCTCAAGTTGATTTATCTAAGGCATATGATTGGGTGAATTGGACCTACATTAAAATGTTGTTGATTCATCTAGGATTTGAATTTATCTTTACCAATTGGTTTATGTGTTGCATTATGTCAACCTATTTTGATGTCCTCATTAATGGGGATAAATCCCCCTTTTTTGGTGTTGAATGGGGTTTGTGTCAAGGTTATTCCCTATCTTCTTTGCTGTTTCTTCTAGTGGTTGAAGGTCTAAGTAGGTTGCTAACTGAAGTTAAGTGGCACAGAGACCTGAAGCGTGCAACTGTTGCAATTGACATAACCATAACTTCGTTGATGTTATTCTCCTATCCTGTGATGGATCTAGAAGATATAAAGTGGTGATAAAATCATATTTGGATCTCTTTTAGAAGGCTACATGTATGTTGTTAATCTTCAGAAATACTCTCTTTATAAGTTGGTTTGTGTAGAGATGAGCTTGCATATGCACAATCTCTATTTTCCTTTCAACTATTGGTTGTCGAAGTGGGATTAAATTATATGGGATTTCATCTAAAGGAAAACGATTATATAAAGTCGGACTGGTTATGATTGATTTCAAAATTTGAAAAAAGGTTGAAAGTGTGGTGCTATATGTGGATTTCTAGGACTGGCAGATTAGTTCTTATTAAATCAGTCTTGGAATCCATTCCTGTTTTTTGAATGTCGATATCATGGATCCAAAAATGGATTCTCAATCAAAATTTTCAAGCCTAGTACAAATTTTAATGGAAGGGGTCGAAGGGCAAGTAGGCTTTTCCTTGGGTAAGGTGTGTTAAAATAATTTTACACAAAAAATGGGGAGGTCGGGGTCTTAAAAAAAACCATTTCTCAAAATCCTTAGCAACAAAGATCAGTTAGCAGCTTGTAGACACAGTGAGTCTTTGTATCGAAGTGGTCACCAAAAAATACATTGATCCATTTTAAACATAAGAATGGGTTCAAATTCCAAATAGACTTAGGAAAAATGCTTCAATGGTTTGGAAAGTTGTATTGGATTCCTTTATAGTGATCGAGAATGGCATGACATGGAAGGTTGGTTCAAGAGAAAGGGTTATAATTAGTGTAGATCCTTGGGTTATTTGTGGGGCTAGCTATTTGTTTCCTCAACTATTGGTGGATTTTTTGAATGAATTCAGGAAGTATACTTTGAACCAAGTGATTGATCCAAAAAGCACTTCCATATGGTCCCAAGGGTGGAAAATCATAGCATATTTATCTTTTCCTAATGATTTTATAGAACTTTGGAATGCTTATATAAATTCACTCAATACTTCTTTTGTTCGAATTCAAGAGGAAGAAAACTCTCTCCGTTGGGTTCATGCACCATATGGGATTACTCTCCAAAGATGGCTATATTATATATTATTTCAAGCAAAGTACCAAAAAATTGAATGGTGGTGGAAGAAATTTGGAGATTGGGATGCCCAACCAAAGAATTTTTTTTCCTTTGGTGTACTCTGGAAAATAAGGCTCTGACTAGAGATATTCTCATGAAATGATGCTTTTTGGGGCCAAGTTGGTGTGCTTTGTGTAGTGCAGAGGAAAAAATTTAAAATATGGTATTTGAATGTCCGTTCTCTACCGTAGTATGGGATTCCATTAGTATGTAATTGTATCTCAATATCAGATGGAAAGGCCCCTCACGTAAAGAAGTATGGAAATCATGGTGTGACAACATGTCTCCAATAAAACTTAGAAATTTTCCACCTATTTTATGTTGGAGTATTTGAGTTGTTAGAAACAAAATTATATTTCAATTTCACTCTGTCCTTGTTGATAGAGTGGCTGGTCAGATTCTCACCATATATGATCTTATTCATGAATATGTTATCTATGATAATCCATGAATTATTATTGTGGAAGAAGTGGATCGCTCTTACCCGTGGGCTTATTTTGATGGGGCATCAAATGAAAGGGGAGAGTGCGGGGGTGGAGAAATCTTATACTTATCCAAAAATCACTCATTCAAGATACAAAGTGCTCTAGGAATGTGATCAAACAACTTGTGGAGTTTCTCAACCTAAAATTCCTTTTTTTGTTTTCTATTTAAAAGGGTGTTAGGAGAATTCAAATATTTGGTGATTCCATAATTATTATAAAATGGTTTAACGATATTAATAGATGTTACACACATACACACAATGTGCATATAGAAAAATATAATTCTCATATTTCTTAATAAAAATTACAATTTTTATTTGGAATATATATATATATATATATATATATATATATATATATATACACGTCGTAAGTATTTTACACATATATACATATCTATATAACCACAATGTGCATATAGAAAAATATAATTCTCATATTTCTTAATAAAAATTACAATTTTTATTTGGAATATATATATATATATATATATCTATATATATATATATATATATATATATATATATATATATATATATATATATATATATATATATATACACGTCGTAAGTATTTTACACATATATACATATCTATATAACCATAGTCCATCACAACTATGTGCACATTTATAAATAAACACTTAAACAAATATATAATGAAACATTTTAATGTGACTAACCATGTTGTATGTCGATGGAGGGTATGAGAGGTGAACAAGAGTGGGGGGGTCTACCTTTAGCCCATCAAGGATACAAGGTAGAAGACTTGAGATACAATGAACCGACATAACTCAATCCATTGGACGGGCATACATTTTCATGCAACAAAAAATTCACTTTTAAAATAAATGGTTTAGGATCAATTTCAACATATGTATTCACTAAGTCCAAAATACATAGTTGTGATGGTTTGCTACATGTGTTATACAATTAAATGGATAAGCTATGGGTTGTTTTGATATGTTTGATAACCCAAATAAAATTCAATCGAAAGCCTAGGCTAGTTTATAAAGGAAATGAAACTAAATAGAAAGGAATGGTTCAGTTTGATAAATTTTATAACATGAGAAAACTGAGTTAACAGGTGGGACAACCCCTTTCAGAAAATTACCCTCTTACAAACAATTACAATACTGTTGTAATAAAATATAACACGTTGAGCTTTGGGACACATATTTCAAAGCTTAGGGAAGAGGTTGCTTGGGAAGGGGAGGATATGGTTATTAAATATCAATCATGGGCTATGGCCTTAGAGGGGGTTGACCATATCTTAATTTGGCTTAGAAAAAAAGGACAAGCCATGCCTTATTTTGGAAAAACCTATAAGAAATAAGGGACAAGGAAATGAATTAGGAGAGTGGGTTGCACTGGTAGGATGATGTTCCCACAATCTCTAATGACCAAAATGTAATGATGTAGAAGGGAGACTAGCATAGAAAAAGAGGAGGAATTCGAACAGAGAGGGAGATCGAGAAAAAGAAAGAGGGATAAATCCCTAGGATAAAATCCTACCTGGAGATATCACAGAGCTTTGGAGGCACTAGGGGTGCTCACTTACTTGATTGTTGGGTGGAGATAGGAGGACCCCTGGACTCCCAGTGGTGATGAAGGTGTGAGAATCCCCTTGAGTACCCTTCCTCAAGCTCTGAAATTTGGCTCAAGGGTGACAGGTGAAAGAAAGATTGGCTACAACTCGTCTATGGTTGGGTGGAGATTCAGAGTCCCAATCTCAGTTGCCAGGTTCCTTCATTATCCGATAAATGCTTATATAACTTTGTATGCATATAGATCTCATAACCTCACTTACTAAACTATTTATATGCCTTATGAATTTATGGAATGATTCCTGCATGATTTTTGGAAAATGGAGTGGTCCTTTGTGACTTAAGAGAAATAGTTTCATTCTTGATCGTTATATGTGTTATGGGCTTACAACTTAGTATATTTGTTGGGCATGTGAGGTGGTTGGACCTTTTCACCTGAGTTAATAATGTGCACATAAACTGTATATGTTATGTTCAAATTAGTTAATATTATGTAAAAATTAGTTAGTGTAGTTTATTAAGCAAAAGGGCATGATCAAATATCATGCTCATTCACCAAGAGGCATCTAAGGTGGTATATAGCCCGGACCTCTCACAAAAATGTAATCATCATTCATTTGATAATAACATATTTACTTACTTCTATTTATTACCGAAGTCTTTTACTTCATCTGGTATCAGAGCCTACGATCCTCGACCTGCAAACCCTCGCTGTTCTGTTGCCCTCAACCTGCAATCCGTTCTGTTGCCCCTCAACTGTTGTCCCTCACCGTCAACCAATTTCGTCCGCTATTTTGTTTCCTTTATTGTCAAGCCCTCATCTGTCTGCATTTCCACCATTTCTTCCCAAGTCAGTTGTTGTTCTCAACACCTACATCTGGCCAACTGTTCTGCTATTTCGGTTTTCCCTATGTCCACAACCACCGCATCATTCATCTGCCCAACTGTTTTTCTGTTCCTGTCCACTGCCATCCGCTCATCCGACTGTTGTTCCCATCCGCTCTTGTCCACAATCCCACACCATTCGTTGTCCGCCATCTGCACCATTCCTTAGCCTTGTTATATGGCCACGTCTACCGCCAAACCATCATGTCGTTTCATTTCGATTTAAATTCGATATTGAACTTTCATTATATATATTTATAATATATATGTAACTAAATTATATTAAATAGTTATATATTATATCTAATTTATTTATATATACATATATTATATAGTTTGAAAACTATAGGTTATATAATTTAATTATTAACAAAAAATAAATAAAATTATATGTCATATAATTAAATTAATTAATTTAATTTAATTATTTAAAAAAATAAAATAAAAAAAATTTAAGCTGGCAGACAAATTTACACCCCCACAAACTCGTTCAATGTCGATGTCAATGGCTGATTTCAATAAAAAAATGATTGAATTGGAGAATAGGATTACTAACCACTCCAATGATTTCAATAAAAAATTAGCTGATTTCCAGAATAAGTTTAATGGGCACTTTGACGATATCAAGAGGCTTCAGGACACAACAAATCTAATAGAACTATAGATGGGCAGAAACATAGCCAAACTGAAATAAATAAAAAACAGACCTTGGCATTGCTGAACCACTTGTGTAGAAAGCATGATATTACACCCGAACAACTACTCCAACAAGATGGAGAAAATCTAGAGCACAATGCATTAGAATCAACAAAATCAACAGATTCTCAAAAAGCTGAATCTCCAAAAAAATCAGCAACGCCCCACCCAGAAAATAGTAACATGATTTTTTTAAATAAGCAACTCTAGAATACATTTACCAATCAACATCCTTTTTCCGCTCAACCATTAGCGACATATCAGCGAAGGGAAAAAGTTGAGATGCCTAAATTCGATGGAAACGAAAATACAATGTTGCATGGATAAATAAAGTAGAAGAATACTTTGAGATTTATGACATCAACGTTGATGACAAAAGCCTTAGGCACACATCCATGAAAATGGAAGGAGAAGCATATAATTGGTATATGTGGTGGAAGAAGATGACAATCGTCATCAGTTGGAGGAAATTTAAAGACACATTCTTTAAAAAATTCCAAGGTGTAAGGGAAGAAGAGTTTTTTTCATTAAATTACAATGAAAAGGAAGTGTGGATGAGTACACTCAAGAATGGGAAACCTTAGTGACACGAGTACCTGGGTTATCAAAGTCTCGTCTAGTTCAATCATACATCTCCAGGCTTAAAACTCATTTACAAATAGAACTTGACCTTGATGACATTAAGTCAATAGAAATAGCAAGACGAAAAGCAAAAACTGCTAAAAATAAATTTGAACAAATACTGTGGTCAAAACTAGAAAAAGTATATTCAAGACGAAGAGTACCCCAGTCTGTGGATTCAAATAATACAAGATATGTTCCACCACATCGTCGTGAAGGTGAAAAATCTAATGTGGAAATACAAAGGATAAAAGAAGGCAAATGCAAACGTTGTGGTGAGAAGTGGGACCCCAAACATAGGTGTGCTAAAGGAAAAGAACCAAAGAACCTATATAATTGTGAAGCAACTAACAATTCAAACAGTGAGGATTCTGACATAGAAGAGACAAAAGATGCCCTAGAATTCTCACCAGAATTAGATGATGGAAGTATTCCACAAGTGTCACTATCAGCTATGACAGGTATATCACAACCTTAGACCTTAAAGTTGAAAGGACATATAAAGAAGAATTGTTAGGATATTTCGACACATAGGAAATAGTTAAGTTCAACTTGGTCTAGTTTAGAGTTAGGTAAAGTGTGTTTCTTTACCGTTGTACATTTTGTAACTTACAATCCGACGGTCACGATATGTAGTGATCCGACGGTTCACTCTCTCCTCGGTATTACCGACACTTGATCCGTGGCTTGACACCCGATTGGTCCATGAGTTCTATTTAAAGCGCATGGAGGGTCATTGTTCGGGAAATCCGTGCATGAGAGAAGCTTATGTAAATTTTCATTCTTTGATTAATAAATTGCCTGTAGTAGCCACGTTGGCACAGGTCGTGGACTGTTTCCCTCTTTGAGGGTTTTAACCACGTCAAAAATACTGGTGTATTGATCTGTGATCTGATTGTGAGCGGTGTCTTTTTGGTGTTCTTTCTGAGGAACTTACCCTGTAAATTCCTACATGGTATCAGAGCTATTTGAGGGCCGCGTCCGTTGGTGATCCAAATCTGAAGCCGGTAGAACTGCATCCGACTGCCGTTTCCTAGATCTGCTGTTTCTGACTGCTTTCGGGCCGAGAGGACTACTCTGTTGTGTTCGGAGCATCTGTTCCAGTGAGGAACCCCTTTCGTTTCACGCGAAAAGGTTTCCGGTAGCCCTAGTTGCGTCAATTTTCAGATCGGGAGGTATACAGTGTTTATTTGCAGTTTACTGTTATTTTCTCTCTGCTTATTTTGGTTTCGGTTTATTTAACTTTTTTTTAATCAGATCTATACCTTTCATTTCTACGTATGCTCTTTGCCCTGCGACTCTGTGCGATCTGGGCAAATCAGAAACAGAAAGGAAGGATTTTTCTCATGCATATGCTCTTTTCCCTGCACCTTAGTGTGATCTCGGAAAATCAGAAACATTGAGAAAAATATTTAGTTTTTCGGCTAAAGCTAACCTTGAGCCGCAAGGTTCAATTTTTGAAAATATTTAGTTTTTTGGGTAAAGCTAACTTCGAGCCATAAGGTTCGTTTTCTTTGCATGTCCGTGTTGGGTTTTGTGTTTTGTGTTTTGTAGGGAAAAAGAGCTTTCTCAAGGCAAGCACGCAAACCAAGGCCGCCCCCCCTGCTCTCTCTCTCTCTCTCTCTCTCAAATTTTTTGTATAGATCAATTGGTTCAAAGCTATTTTAAGAGAGTAGAGGTCTTGGGTTCAAGTCTCCATTTTGTGGGGGCGGATTTTTTCATTCCCGCACATTCGTGCACTTTGCCGGCAACTTCAACAATTTTTTTTCAAAAAGCCATAACTTCTTCATCCGGAAGCCTTTTTTAGAGCCGTTTTTTTTAAAACAGCCTAATTTTTCGAGATCTATCCATTGGAACACTTACTTTCAGCATCTTCAATTTTTTTTTTTAAATGGAAAGTCCATGCCAAGTCATTCTTGATAGCACTAACTACTTCCAATGGATATCCTACATGGAAGATTTACTTAGAAGTAAAGGTCTCTACAGAAGAGACACAGGCCAAGAGAAGAAACCAAAAGATGAAGACAAGGCTGCAAAATGGGAAAATAGACAAGATCAAGCACGTGGTTTGATAGGGATGTCTATTTCTCCTGATCTTAGATTCCATATTGCAGAACTTGATACTCCTCATGAAGCATTGGAACAAATCACTAAAGTTTTTGGGATTAAAAATGAAATTAGAGCCCATCAACTTGAAAATGAGTTGCTTACATTGGATCCTAATAATTTTTCTTGCATTGAAGATTTCTTGTCAAAATTCAAGACCCTTAGATATCTCTTGGAAGGTGTTAAGGTTAAGAAAGAAGATAGTAACCTTATTTATTCCATCCTTACTAAGTTGGGACCAACCTACTCTGTATTTGTTTCCACCTTCCATTCTACAAGGGAAGCTTTCATTTGTCAAGGAAAAGACTACAAGGCCCCTTCCTTTGACTCTTTTTGTGATTCTTTAATAAGAGAACAAGAAAAACTCTTACACCTTGGTCTTCTTAATCTTGGAAACTCTTCCAAGAAAGCGTTAGCCGCCCAGCAGCAACCAAATTCAAAGAATCCTAAGAAGTCATATCCTAAAAAGAATGGTCCTAAACCAAACAAGGGTCCTAAGCAAACTCAGCCTCAAAATGAAAGATCATTTCAGCAAAATGATAAGACCAATAAAAACAAATGGAAGAAGACTGATAGACATTGTAACTTTTGTAATCGAGATGGCCACTTAGAATCTAAATGCTTTAAGAAGATGGAAGCCTTGGAAGCCGCAATGAAGAAACATAACATCCATGTGGAGCATTCTTCAACTTCAACTTCAACTTCATCTTCAGGAATGGCACTTTCTGCATGTCGTTGTCAATCATCTCAGTCTGGTTATGCATTAAATGTATCTTCTTCTTCTCATTCTCATGAGTGGCTCATTGATTCTGGAGCCTCCTATCAAATGGCCAAAAACAAAGCCATGTTTTCTTATTTAAATGATTGTAACACCAAAAATATATATGTTGGTGATGATAGATCTCTTAATGTTGTAGGGACTGGAACTGTTCATCTAGACAATGGTCAGTTTAATGATGTATTATGTGTTCCAACCTTATCCTGCAACCTTCTATCTGTATATCAGATAACTCATTCAGGTGAAGGTAAAATTGTTGAATTTTCACCTCATGATGTTGTAATCAAGGATCTAAGAGATCCTAAACAGATTCTAGCTACTGGTATTGCTGATGATTCCACAAGGTTGTATAAGTTTCACAAATTTGGGTCATCAAATCTTCCCTCAGTATTTGTTGCTCATAATGATGAAGTGAGCAAACTTTGGCATGAGCGATTTGGTCACTTAAACTATCGCTCCCTTCAGCATCTATGTAAAGAAAATATGGTGACAGGTCTTCCTATGGTATCTTGCAGAGATGGTGTTTGTTCCGGATGTGTACTCGGAAAACATCATCGAGACAGTTTTGAAAAACGTGCCTCTTGGCACGCCTCAACCCCTTTACAGCTTGTGCACAGTGATTTATGTGGTCCACTTCCTGTTGCTTCATTCTCTGGCTGCAAGTATTTCTTAACTTTCATTGATGATTTCTCCAGACGCACTTGGGTATACTTCTTAAAACTCAAGAGCGAAGTATTTAACACCTTTTTGGCCTTCAAAGCCTTTGTTGAAAAACAATCTGGACATCAAATTCTTAAGTTAAGATCTGATAATGGCGGAGAATATGTTAAAAACACATTCATCAACTATTGCACTGAGAATGGAATTCAAATGCAACATACTGTTCCATATACTCCACAACAAAATGGTGTAGCTGAAAGGAAAAATCGCACCTTAAAGGAAATGGCTAATTGTATGCTACAATCTAAAGGACTCAGTCTTAGTTTTTGGGCCGAAGCAATTAATTGTGCAAATTATATAATAAATCGCACTCCTACTAAGGTTCTAAAGAATATCACTCTAGAAGAAGCTTGGAGTTCCATTAAACCAGATGTAAGTCACTTTCGTGTTTTTGGAAGTGAAGCATGGGCCCATATTCCAGATGAAAAGCATAAAGTTTTAGAACCTAAGAGTGAGAAATGTACTTTTGTTGGATATTCTGAAGATGTAAAAGGTTATAGACTTATTCCATTTAAGTCCAAAAATGTTATCATTAGAAGAGATGTAAAATTTGATGAAAATAAATCGGCCTGCGAGCCTAGTCCGGCGGATGTGCCACCTCTTCCTATCTCTTCTACTTTTGAAAACATTTCTTCTTTAGATGATGAAAGTGAGGATGACAATCCTCCCCCACCTTCTCAAGATCCTCAACTTCCAAGATGGGTCCGTGCTACTCGGGATGCAGCAGGTGATCTTGCCGGTGATCCTACAGATCAGCGACGTACACGTTCTCAGTTTGAAAGAGCCTCTTCTTTACTGGCTCAAGCTCCAGTAAATCATGATCCTGACACTTTTGCAGAAGCTTCAGGCCATCCACATTGGGAAGCAGCTATGAATGAAGAATATCATTCATTGTTGGCAAATGATACATGGGATCTTGTTCCTCTACTAAAGGGACGCAAACTTGTTAGATGTAAATGGGTTTACAGAACCAAGTATGGACCAGATGGGAAAGTTGATAAACATAAAGCTCGTCTTGTTGCTAAGGGCTTTTCACAGGTTGAAGGCATTGACTACACTGAAACCTTCTCCCCTGTTGCCAAAATGAACTCTATCCGCCTTGTTCTTTCCCTTGCTGCCTCTTTAAAATGGGAAGTCCATCAGATGGATGTTAAATCTGCCTTCTTGCATGGGGACTTGCATGAAGAAATCTATATGGAACAACCCATTGGCTTCATCCAAACAGACTCCAGCCTTGTATGTCGACTTAAGAAATCTCTTTATGGTCTCAAGCAAGCTCCTCGGGCTTGGTATGCCAAAATGGATAGCTTTCTTTTAGAATATGGCTTTTCTAGGTGTTATTCTGACAATATTGTCTACACCAAGAAAGTGGGCAACTCTCTTATCATCCTTGTTCTTTATGTTGATGATCTTATTCTTACTGGTAGTGATCCCAACCTTATAAACCATGTGAAGTCCAGCCTTAAAAAGAAATTTGAAATGACAGACTTAGGACACTTACACTATTTTCTCGGTCTTCAAGTCTTGCAATCTAAGGAGGATATTTCCCTTTCCCAGTCCAAGTATGCTTGTGATATTCTTCGTCATTTTCACATGGAAGACTGTAAGCCAGTCCCTTCTCCCTTTCAGTCTGGAGTCAAACTTTCAGTCTCTTGTACTTCTCCTGAAGTTGATGCTACCTTATACCGTCAACTTGTAGGAAAACTCTTGTATTTAACCCATACTCGTCCTGACCTTTCCTTTGCTGTTGGCCTTGTTGCTCGTTTTATGCAAAACCCCTGTGAAATTCATTGGAAAGCAGCTAAAAGAATACTTCGTTATGTTTGAGGTACAGTACAGTTTGGGATTCATTACAGTGCCAAAGCAGCTCCTCTATTAGTCGGTTTCACTGATTCTGATTGGGCTGGTGACCCTGATGATCGGAAGTCTACTGCTGGTTATGTCTTCACTCTTGGTTCAGGATCTATTACATGGGCTTGTAAGAAACAGGTTGCCATTTCTCTTTCGTCAGCAGAAGCAGATTATCGTGGTGCCGTGGAAGCTAGTAAGGAAGCCTTGTGGCTTCGTCAGATCCTATCAGAGTTTGGCTTTGAGCAGCAGCATCCAACCACACTTTGGTGTGATAATCAAAGTGCCATTCAACTATGCAAAGATCCAGTCCAGCATCAGCGCAGCAAACACATTGAACTACACATGCACTTCATCAGAAAGCTCATTCATGACCATGTTCTTGAAGTGCAATATTGTTCAACAGATGATCAGGTTGCAGACATCTTCACAAAGGCTCTCACAGAGGCGAAGTTCACTAAACTTCGATATATGCTTGGAGTTCAGGAAGTTGTCACTAAGGGGGGATAGGCTCTAGTGCCTCCTTCCTTCTCCTATTGTGTCATATTTGTAAATCCTTCAATCCTATCCCAAGTTGTTCTTAAGGGGGGATGTTAGGATATTCCGACACATAGGAAATAGTTAAGTTCAACTTGGTCTAGTTTAGAGTTAGGTATAGAGTTAGTTAAAGTGTGTTTCTTTACCGTTGTACATTTTGTAACTTACAATCCGACGGTCACGATATGTAGTGATCCAACGGTTCACTCTCTCCTCGGTATTACCGACACTTGATCCGTGGCTTGACACCCGATTGGTCCATGAGTTCTATTTAAAGCGCATGGAGGGTCATTGTTCGGGAAATCCGTGCATGAGAGAAGCTTATGTAAATTTTCATTCTTTGATTAATAAATTGCCTGTAGTAGCCACGTTGGCACATGCCGTGGACTGTTTCCCTCTTTGAGGGTTTTAACCACGTCAAAAATACTGGTGTATTGATCTGTGATCTGGTTGTGAGCGGTGTCCTTTTGGTGTTCTTTCTGAGGAACTTACCCTGTAAATTCCTACAAGAACAACGTAGTGGTTCTCATCGACTTTGGTAGCACACACAATTTTTTAGATGCAACTGTGGCAAAGAGACTAAATATTTTTTCATTTCCCATACCAAACATGAAGGTGATGGTAGTTGATGGTAAGAAGATTGAAAAAGTAGGGAAATGCCATAAGGTCAAATTGCAGATTCAAGACTTTAATTTAGAATCTTTGTTCTTCACTGTACCATTAGGTGGAGTAGATGTAGTATTAGGTATCCAATGGCTATGAACTCTAGGCAATTATGCTGCCAAAAATCAAGTACAATTCATAAGATTTAAATGGGGAGGTCAGAGGTACAAATTACACGGATTCCAAGCACTAGAGAATAAAATTGTATCATTATCTCAGATGATGATGATTCGAAAAGGAGCACCCGCTTTTGTAGTACAATGTCACCAATTAGAAATGTTATCTGCAAATATGATCAATGAAGAATCACCAGAGATACAAGATCTAATTCAGAAGCATGAAAAAGTATTTCAAGACCTGCCTATGAAAATGCCTCCTAACAGGGAAATTGAGCATACAATAGAAGTCAAAGTAGGGTCAAACCCCGTCAACATCAAGCCATACCGATATCCACATCACCAAAAAATAGAAATTGAGAGATTAATCCAAGACCTTTTAAAGTGTGGGATCATCTTGAAAAGTAAAAGTCCGTATACTGCTCCAGTGGTATTGGTAAGGAAGAAGGATGGTTCATTAAGGCTATGCATTGATTATAGAGGATTGAACAAAATAACAATTAAAAACAAGTTCCAAATTCCCTTTATCGACGAAATGCTAGATGAGCTACATGGCACAAAATACTTCTCAAAATTGGACTTAGGGTCAGGTTAGTATCAAATTAGGATCAGCTTGGAAGACATACCAAAAACGACATTCCGAACACACGAAGGTCACTACGAATTTAAAGTAATTCCGTTTGGGTTAACCAATGCACCAACAACGTTTCAAGCAACTACGAATGAATTATTTCGTCCACATCTTAGGAGGTTTGTATTAGTATTATTTGAAGATATTTTAATTTACAGTAAAACCTGGAAGGAGCACTTACAACATCTGGATAAAGTTCTTACACTACTAAAAGAGCATCAGTTTTTTGCAAAAAAATCCAAATGCACCTTTGGAAAGGAAGAAGTAGAATACCTTGGACACATTATACCCCATGAAGGCGTAAAGGTGGATCCTAATAAAATCGAAGCTATAAAAGAATGGACCAAACCTATTAATGTATCCAAGCTAAGAGGGTTCTTAGGTTTGACTGGATATTACCAAAGGTTTATTAAAAACTATGCACATATAACTGCGCCTCTGACAACCTTTTAAAGAAGAATTCATTTCTATGGGATGAGGAAGCAGGAAGGTGTTTTGAAAAATTAAAGGAATTTATGTCTAATGTCCCCATATTGGCAACACCAGATTTTTCTAAACCATTTATCATTGAGTGTGATGCTTCTGGATTCGGTATAGGTGCAATGTTAATGCAAGAAGGGCATCCAATAGCTTTTGAAAGTAGGAATCTCAATAAAAGAGAACGCCTCAAGTCCACACAAAACAAAGAAATGCTCGCTATTATGCACACACTAGCTAAGTGAAGGCAATATCTTTTGGGAAGTAAGTTCTCCATTCAAACAGACCATAATAGTCTCCAACACCTCCTTCAACAAAAAACACTTTCTGAAGAACAACAAAAATGGATTGAAAAAATTGTCGCCTTTGACATGGAAATACTACATAAAAGGGGAAAAGACAATGTAGTAGCAGATGACCTATACAGGATAGATGAAGAACCAACACTACTTGCAATCTCGGTTGTTGTTCTTGAATGGCTTAACGAGATTCGAAGTGAGTATGCCAAGGATCCAGAAATAACGGCGATAATCAATAACCTTCCAAACAACTCAAAATTTGAATGGAAGAATGATATTCTATGGTACAAGGGAAGAATCTATCTAAATGAAAATTCCAAGTTTAAATTTAAGATACTCAAGGAGTCACATGACTCACCGCCAGCCAGACATGTAGGATGTTTTAAGACTTACTGCAATGCACGTCAATCCTTCTTTTGCAAATGAATGAGTAGCGATATTCAGAAGTATGTAGCAGAGTGTGACACATTTCAAAGAAATAAAAGTGAAAATATTATGACACCTGGATTACTTCACCCTTTAAACATTCCAAATCAGAAATGGGAAGAAATTTCGATGGACTTTATTGAAGGATTATCCGTATCTGAAGGCAAGGACAAGATTTTCGTGGTGGTCGACAGACTCACCAAATATGCTCACTTTATGGCAATAAAGAAAGCATACTCAGCTAAACAAATCGTTGAAATGTTTTGCAAAAATATATATAAATTACACGCTTTTCAGAAAGTCATTGTGAGTGATAGAGATGCCAAATTCAAGGGTAATTTTTGGAGGGAGTTGTTCAACCACATAGGAACCTACCTAAATATGAGTTCTGCTTATCACCCTCAAATAGATGGACAAACAGAGGTTTTCAATAAATGTTTGGAGGCATACCTACATTGCCACGCTACAGAAAAACAAAATAAGTGGGCTCAATAGTTGCCTCTCGCTGAGTGGTGGTATAATTATACTTATCATACGTTAGCAAAAATGACGGAATTTCAAGATTTTTAGGGATATGAACCCCCAAAATGGAAGGATCTAGCTATTGTCTAGACAAATCTACCTACTTTTAAAAATCAACTAGAAGAAACCCAAAGAATCGTCCAAATACTTAAAGAAAACTTGAATAATGAGAGGAATCGTATGAAGCAACAAGCAGACCGAAATAGAACTGAAAGAGAGTTTTAAGTCAGAGAATGGGTGTTTGTCAAGCTCCAACCATACAAACAATTGTCCTTAAAATAGAAAGGAAAAAACAAATTGGCACCAAAGTTCTACGGACCTTATCAGATCAACAAAAAGATCAGCCAAGTTGCGTATGGTTTAAGCCTTCTAGAGAAAAGTCGTGTTCACAACGTCTTCCATGTCTCCTGCTTTAAAAGGGCACTAGGCGACCATCAATCTACGCAAACAACACTTCCATCCCTGGATGATGAAGGAAGGGTAATTCTAGAACCAGAAGGTATTTTATCTACTAGAGAAAGGAAGCTTCGACATCGTATAATCAAGGAATACTTGATCAAGTGGAAGGACTTACCTGAAGAAGAAGCTTCTTGGGAGAATGAATCATTTTGTCGAAAACATCTGTTGTTACGTATGATTTGAGGACAAAGCATTCTTTCAAGAGGAAGGCAATGTTATGTAAAAATTAATTAATATTATGTAAAAATTAGTTAGTGTAGTTTATTAAGAAAAAGGGCATGATCAAAGATCATGCCTGTTCACCAAGAGGCACCTAAGGCGGTATATAGCTCGGGCCTCTCACAAAAATGTAATCATCATTCATTTATTAATAACATATTTACATATTTCTGTTTATTACCGAAGTCTTTTACTTCAGTATAATATCAATAGTCCTATGTTATGTGCTTATTGTGAGGAATATGTCATCTATTCATTGCATCACACTTATGGGTGGTTGAGTGTCTATGCTGAATATAGTGGCTAGATGCATGTACTTATTTCTATGCATGAAGTTGATATCCTTGATTGAATGCAATAAATGTGCTCTCTTTGCCTTTAAGATCCTGAAAATTAATCTATTTACTTAAGTATGAAATATGGGTGAATCCTTGTATTGAAATTATATATGTTTTTAATGATTTATATGATTAGCCTTTTTATGACTAATATAACTCAAGAAGGATAGTACTTCTCTCTCTCTCTCTCTCTCTCTCTTTCTCTCTCTCTCTCTATATATATATATTTGTTTATCTACTTATTGGCTTGGTTGGGTTGAATCCTTACAAGCTCAGAAGGGATAGTGTAGTGTTATATTTATATGAGCATAAGTGCATAGTGGATTAAAAGCCTCAATCAAGTGTCAACAAATCTTAGGATGGGTAGATTGGAAGGCATGCATAAACCCTCGTATGTTTGCAGACTATGCATTGAAGGCATAAGATAAGGCCCATATACACGCATTTACCAAGCACGAGGCCACAAACATTAAGTCCAAAGCATGGGACTTTGGAAGGAAACAACGTAAACCCTCTTTAACCTTGTGACAAGGCACAATGACCAAAGGATTAAGCAAGAGAAATCTAGGCCATCGATGGGTGAGGGCTCATGGTCGTGGGATGACCATGGAGGTTTGGTACCCCATAGTTTTCAAAGGGGAACACCAAGGGAAACACCTGGGATCAAATACCTAAGGTGATGTGGCAATGGGGCTTGTTTCCAACGCAAAACAATGAAGCATAATACTCCTAGCTAAATACTACAGGAAATCTCTTCAATGGAACCCACATTTATATGGTGCATGGTGTGGAGGATGTGACAAGGGATGACGTCACCCCGACATTTAGGACTTGTGAAGTCACCTCGAACCTCGGACTTTGGAGATTTGGGTGCAAGACATAATGGAATTCCCAATATTTAAGTTATGGGCTGACTTGGCATGTGGGGCCCGTTCTATGGGGATGAGTGCTTAATGGTGTGAATGTATTTTTTTACTAGTTAAGGGGGAGGCTAAGCCTAAATGCAAAGTGTGTGTTGACATGTAGCTCAGAAGGTTGGTACCTCGGTAGTTTCAATGGGGAACAGGGTTGATTCATGTTGGGATTTATTTACCGGGGTGACATGGCCATAGAGGACCCACACCTGCATACATCAATAATATATATATATATATATATACACACACACACACACACACACACACACTACAACAAAACAGGGAAATAAAGCCTAAATAGAGTCGAATTTTAGTGTTTTTTAGTTCATGAATTGGACACCTTTCCTGACGCAAAAATGGGTGTGACCAAGTATGTTTGTATTAGTGCCATATTTTCCGTTGTAAATTGGTCCACAAATATCATCAGAACTAGCGCCAAAAATAACACTAGAATAATAGCGCCATAAATAACGCCTGAAATAGCAACTGAAATAGCGCCCCATAATTTTCCTGGAGTTGCGTCATACGTTGCAATAAAAATAATATCATAAATAATAGTAGGAATAACGTCATAGGTAGTGCCTGGAATAGTGCCATTTTATCTCTAGAAATAGTGCCAAGACTTACTTGCAATTTGGCTCCTAGTTTGTCTTCCAATTTAACGTCCAATTTGGCTTCATGTTTTGCTTCTAGTGTGGCTTCCAATTTTGCTTCCCATTTTTATTCTAGTGTGGATTCTATTTTTTCTTCTAGTATGCCTTCCAATTTTGGTTCCATTGTGGCTTCTAACTTTGCTTCTAGTGTGGCTTCCAATTTTGCTTCTCATTTTTCTTCTAGTGTGGCTTCTAATTTGGCTTCTAGTGTGGCTTCCATTTTTGCTTCTAGTTTGGATTCTAGTGTGGTTTCCAATTTTGGGTCCAGTTTTGCTTCTAGTGCGACTTCCAATTTTTCTTCCCATTTGGCTTCCATTGTTGCTTCTTTTTTCGCTTCCAATGATAGGAAACAACTCCAGGTTTAGTGCCAGGTTTAGCATTAGGTTTAGTGTAGATTGAGCTAGTTCTAGCACCAGGTGTAGCACTATGATATACGTCTGGTTTGGTTTCTAATTTGGATTCCAGTTTTTCTTCCTGTTTTGCTTCTAGTGTGGCTTCCAATTTTGCTTCCAATTTGGCTTCCATTGTTGCTTCTTTGTTTGTAAAAATTCTATGTAGTTTCAAAACTACTCATGTAATTTACTAAAACATAAGACTCAAATCTACTCTACTCATTCGCGCAAATAAATTCACGATCAAGAAAGAAAATCATAAACATGCATCATGATTCAACACGCATACACAAATGTTTAGCTAGGTGAAAGAATTTGCTCAAAACCCATTCCTATTTGTATTGCATTAATCAAAGAATAGAGAAGAAACACAATGATTTCTCTAGCCTGAGCAACCTCTACACCTGTATAGTCTATCTCACTACTTTACAGACCGACTCCGGCCAACACTTAATCAATTTATCAGCCTTCCAAGCTCTTATTTCTGTAGGTTTTAACCCCGTACAGAAATTACCTGCATACGAATTCTAAAACACAGAAAATAAACAATGCGAGAGCATAACACATAAAACACATATACACAGAGATTTTCCTCTAGATCCCAAAACCAGGACTACCTGCTTGATTTTTCATTATGTTCATTACAATTTTACAATACATATTTATACATGTCGAAGCATCCAATACCATGGACTGAAAACCATCGCGTCCAAAAAACATGTGCGAAAATCATGCACAAAACCATAGGTGGGTCCGCCCAACCTAACATAGGGTCAAAAACCAGAATTTTCCAGGGCACTACCCCGGACCCCATAAAGTGGGGTTACGGGTGCCCTTCAAACCCACTGTTAACTACATGGAAAGAATATAACACAACCCAACATTCTCCCACTTGTTGTTTTCTTTCCACGGGGGGTCATAAGAGAGCTTAGTCATTTTTCAGCCCTGAAATGCCCATTATCTCTCTACACCAAGATAACTTCTCAGAGCTCACAGATTTTGTCAATACATCTGCAGTATTCTTCAAAGTGTCCACCTTTACCAACAACACCTTTTTGTCTTCTATCATATCCCTCACAAAGTGATACTGAACATCAATGTGCTTTGTCTTTGAATGATAAGCAGGGTTCTTTGCCAAGAAAATTACACTTTACTGTCACAGTCTATCATTATAGCTTCTTGTACTAACCCCATACTTGAACACAATCTCTGCAACCAAACTGCTTCCTTTCTTGCATGAGTGGCTGTCATGTATTCTGCCTCTGTAGTTGATAGTGCCACTACAGATTGTTTCTTACTCATCTAACTGACTGCACCTCCAAATAGGTTAAACACATAGCCACTTGTAGATATTCTTTGATCCAGATCTCCAACCCAATTTGCATCAACAAAGCCATGAATATCCAACACTCTGTCCAATCCTGGTCTTCCTTGGTAGCACAGACCATAATCACTAGTGCCATGCAAATACCCGAAAACCCACTTCACTGCTATCCAATGCTCCTTTCCTGGTTTTGACATAAACCTGCTCAATACTCCCACTGCATGTGCAATGTCTAGTCTAGTACAGACCATTGAATACATCAGGCTATTGACTACACTTGCATATGGAACACAGGACATGTCCTCCTCCTCTTCTTGTGTCTTAGGACATTGTTCAATAGATAACCTCACACCTACAAGAATAGGAACCTTCACCAGTTTACTATCCTACATATTAAACCTCTGCAGTATTGCCTCGACATACTTCCTCTGGTTTAACCAGAGTTTCCTCGTTGCCCGATCTCTTTTAATTTCCATGCCCAAAATATAGTTTTTTGCAGCACTAAGATCTTTCGTGTCGAATTTGGAGGACAATTGGGCCTTCAAATCCTGGATGATTTCTTTGTCATTTCCAACCAGCAAAATATCATCCACTTGCAAGACCAGATAAATAACACGGTCACCAATTAATTTAAAATACACACAGTGATCTGCTTTGCTTTTGGTGAAGCCAAGTCCCCATATAAATGTATCAAATTTCTGATACCACATCCTTGGTGACTGTTTTAACCCATACAAAGACTTCTTTAACTTGCATACCAGTTCTTTCTTACCCTTTGCTGCAAAGCCTTCAGGTTGCTTAATGTAGATTTCCTCTTCCAGATCCCCGTGAAGAAATGTTGTCTTCACATCCATCTATTCTACATCAAAATCAAAAGCAGCAACAACAGATAAAAGTAATCTAATAGAAGTTACCTTGGCAACAGGAGAAAATATATCACCAAAATCAATTCCCGGAACCTGGGAATAAAACCAACCCAGCTTTGTATTTCTCCACTTTTCCTTCTGCATTTGTCTTATTTTTGAACACCCATTTTCTGCCAATGGGTTTCCTTCTAGCCGACAACTCCACCAGATCCCAAGCCTCATTTTTGTGCAAAGATGCCATTTCATCAACCATGGAATTTTTCTAGAGTTTTCCATCCTTTGGATCTACTACTTCCTTCACAGTTATGGGATCATCGTCAGTAATAGATAAAGAAAAATTTGAACAGAAAGAAGATGGACTATACCTTTCAGGCTGCTTTCTTTCTCGAACTGATCTTCTCACAACCGAAGTTTATGGCTCTTCATCTTCTGATTCCTCCTCTGCTGTAGAGTCTGATTCTTCCTCCTTTAGCTCAAACTCTATCTTCTCAGGTTCCTTTCGTTGGACTTCATGTTTAATAACATCTTTCACCTCTCTAAACACCACATCTCGGCTGTACACAACCTTATGTGTGATTAGGTTCCAAAGCTCATAACCCTTTTAACCATCCTTATACCCAGTAAAGATGCACTTTTCAGATTTACTATCCAACTTGGTTCGTTTCTCCTTTGGAACATGTACATATGCATCACATCCAAATACCCTCAGATGTGAAAGAGAGGTTTTCTTACCAGTCCATACCTCTTGTGGAGTCTTATCCTCCAACGCTGATGAAGGTGACCTGTTGACCAGATAACATGTAGTATCCACCGCCTCTGCCCAGAATTCCTGTCCTAACCCAACACCACTGAGCATGCTTCTTGCCCTTTCCATCAACTTCTTATTCATTCTTTCTGCAACTCCATTTTGCTAAGGTGTATATGGAGTAGTCTTCTACTGTGCTATACCACACTTCTTACAGAATTCTTTAAATTCCTTATTGTAAAACTCTCCACCATTATTTGTCCTCAACACCTTTATCTTCTTCTCTGTCTGGTTTTCCACCAGAGCCTTAAATTTTTAAAATCTGTCAAAGACTTCAGATTTCTTCTTAAGGAAATATATCCATGTATTCCTTGAGAAGTCATCTATAAATGATACATAGTACACAAACTTACCTAGTGATGGAACCTTCGCAGGTCCAAACACATCACTGTGCACAAGTTCTAATATCTGTTTCGCCCTCTTACTACCAGAGGGGAAACTCACCCGATTCTGCTTCCCATATACACAATTTTCACAAAAATCAAAATCCAGAGAGCTATTACTCATACCTTCTACCATACCTTTACCATGAAGTATCCGAAGGGCATTTTCTCCAATATGTCCAAGCCTTTGATGCCACAACATGGTCTTCTCTCCAGAGACCACTAGATTTTCTGCTCCACTTTCAGGAACCACATAATTATTTCACCCATCAATAATAGTGCTACCTTGCAGCTTGTACAAAGTTCCAATCTGAACTCCCCGCATCAATACCAGTGCTTCTCGAACCATCTTGCAGGTATCCTTTTTGAACACTGTTTTTACACCTGCATCATCGAGCTTGCTAACAGAAATCAGATTTCTGGCTAATGCAAGATTATGTAGAACACTTGGAAGCGTTCTAACCCTTCCACCTTGCAACTTCAACTTTACTTTTCCACGGCCAACGATTCTAGCCTTCCTGTCATCCCCCAAGAAGACATCATCACCATCATATTTCTCATACTCACAGAACCACTCTCTATGGGGAGTGAAGTGAAAGGATCCACCCGAGTCAATCAACCATGCCTCATGATCTACATGTGTACTTGAAGAAGCCAAGTTCACATCCCCACCTTCATTTGAGGTGGTTTTCGCCTCTGCAGAAGGAGCCTCATCAGATCCCTTTCCTTTGTCAGGAGCTTTAGATTTACAGTCCCTTTTGTAGTGCCCTTCCTTTCCACATTTCCAGCACACCACCTTTACAGGTTTTCCTGGAGATTTAGATCTCCCTTTAGATTTAGATCTCCCACTCGATGACTTATTTTTGTTTCTGTTCTGGGTCCAACCTCGTATAGACAAGGCATCACCATTTTGGCTCTCCATATTTTTCCTTCTCATCTCCTCCGTCAGCAAGGATGAGACTATTTCATCAAAATGCAAGGCAGTTTCATTGCTACCTATTGTAATAACTAGACTATCCCACAAATCTGGTAGAGAACACAACAAACTGATGCACTTATCTTCATCTGAAATTTTAATATCAACAGATGCTAACTGACTTACCACAGTATTAAATGCATTCAGATGCTCTATCACTGAGTCTCCATCTTTCATCCTCAGGTTATATAGCTTTTTCCGTAGGAACAGTTTATTCACCAGAGACTTAGATTGGTACAAAGTCCCTAACTTGTCCCACAAAGCCTTCGTCGTAGCTTCCCCTGATACATTTAGCAATACTGAATCTGAGACACACAATCGTATTGTGCTCTTTGCCTTCCAATCCAACTTCTTCCATTCTTCATCGGACACTCCCGTTGGTTTAGTACCCGGATCTACCGCGATCCACTGGTCTTTATCCACCAATATATCCTCCATCTTGAGTTTCAAGAACTTAAAACTCTGACCATTAAATTTCTCGACTCTATCTTTCCACTGCTCGCCATCTTCTTTCACCACCAGAATCGATCTCACAGATCTCCCACTGAACAGGGTCCACCACAGGCCCGAGCGAAACCCCTCAGCAACAAAGGCGTCCCCTTGAAGCCAAAACAACTCTGATACCAAATGTAGGTTTTAACCCTATACAAAAATTACCTGCATACAAATTCTAAAACACAGAAAATTAACAATGCAAGAGCATAACACATAAAACACATATACATAGAGATTTTTCCTTGGATCTCAAAACTGGGACTACCAGCTTGATTTTTCATTATGTTCATTTCAATGTTACAATACATATTTATACATGTTGAAGCATCCAATACCATGGACCGAAAACCATCGTGTCCAAAAATCATGTGCGAAAACCATGCACAAAACCATAGGTGGGTCCTCCCAACCTAACATAGGCTCAAAAACCAAAATTTTCCGGGGCACTGCCCAGACCTCATAAAGTGGGTTTACGGGTGCCCTTCAAACCCCCTGTTAACTACATGGAAAGAATATAACACAACCCAACAATTTCCTTGCATTATTACTTAAGGAATCATTCCCCTATTAATTAGGAAATTCCTCAATCTGGATTGAACAATTCCTTTAGGCCAATATATGACTGCATGCACCACCTGTACAACTTGGAATAGTTTACAAATGATAGTACACTTCCCTTGAACTCCAATCTCAACTGGCTAACTTGAATTCTCTGCATGCGTCAATTATTTTGGGTTGATTGACTAGTTAACTAGTTGATCACTGAAGTGTGATTAAGTACACACCCAATTATTGGACCTTCCACTAGTTCTTTAGTAGTTAAACTAATTTAACTAACAATAACTCAAATTAACTGAAATATATTGCTAGAAATTAGCTATCAATCATACTGAACTGAAATCAAGTGTCTCCAACTCGAATTAACTGATTTAATTGAGTGACAAGTGTCATGTCACCTTAGTTAACTACCTCCAAGTATTCTGCTAAAATTGAAATTCGAATTTTAATCTAGTTTGACGAAGGCATAGTCAAAACTATATTTTCTTGTCACATTTTCAACACTCCCTCTCAACAAGAAAGGGAATATCTAATACCTTGATCCTGCCTCTATGGAACTCGAATTTTCCTCTTGACAAAGACTTTGTCAAAATATTTGCATCTTTTTCCTCTATAGGAATGTACACCAACAACATAATCTACCTCTGCACACAAGCATGTAGATGGTGATATTGGATGTCGATATGCTTGGATCGATCATGAAAATACATAATTCTCAAAGAGTTTGATAAAACTCTGATTATCACAATAAATCACATTAGGATCCATCATCTGACCAAATAAACCAACAAGAATATTTCTCATCCATATTTCCTCACATGTTTCTTGACTTAAAACCATGTACTCTACTTCCACTGAGCTAAGTGCCACAGATCTCTGCTTCCTGTTGTTCCAAGAAATAGTTGCTGACCCAACACAGAAAATTCCTCATGATGTGATTCCTATTTGATGGAATCCCCGCCTTATTTGCATCTATGAATCCTTGCAACTTCACTCCCTTTTTCTATTTGTACCAAAGACCAAACTAAGTAGTGACTCTGAGGTATCTCAACACATGCTTTGCTGCCTTTAAATACAGTTTGGTTGGCTTAGCCATTTCTGAACTAATTTGATTAACTGCATAACACATGTATAGTCATGTGTTCACCAAGTATATAAGTGAACCCACAAGTTTCCTGTAAATGGTAGCCTCCACTTCCTCACTTGAAGTGGCATCCTCTTTCCTCCAACTGTCTACTAGAGGAGTTTCCATGGGTTTGTTACTCTCCATGCAAAACTTATTCATTATCTCGTTGGCATACTTTCCTTGAGATACAAACAATTCCCCATCTCCTTGTAATACTTCCAAACCAAGGAAATAATGCATGAGCCCCATGTCCTTCATCTTGAATTCTCTTGCAAGATCCTATTTGCAAGAACTGATCAACTCCTCAACACCAGTTAAATTAAATCATTGACATATAACACAATAATAAAAAATTTACCTTCAACAACAATAGGATAAAGGTTTTGTTTCTACTTAAATTTTAGTGAAGCCCAACTCGGTGAGATAGTTGTCGATCCTGGTGTACCAAGCACAGGGTGCTTGCTTCAATCCATACAACTCTCGCTTGAGTCTGCACACATGTGACTCTCTGTCAAAGGTCTCAAAACCTTCTAGTTGTTCAATGTACACCTCCTCCTCAATAACTCCAATGAGGAATGTTGTCTTCACATCCATCTAGTGGATCTTCCATCCCATCTGCACTACAAGTGCTAGAATTTATCTGATGGAAGAGTACCTTTATATTGGAGAAAATATCTCCTCATAGTTAATTCCCTCCACCTGAGATAACCCCTTTGCCACAAATATGCCTTGTGTTTCTTGATGCTTCCGTCTACTGCTTGCTTTACCTTGTAGATCCATCTTGAACCCACCAATGATTTGTCCTTTGGTCTTGGGATTACTTCCCAATTTTTATTTTATTTTTATTTTATCTGATAATGGAATCATATTCCTCTACCATAGCATCAACCCATACTAGTTTCTCTACAGCTTCCTCAAATGAGGATGGCTCAGTGTCTACAGTCTCACTCATCAGACTGGGCATATATATATATATCTTAAGTGGGGGGCATCTTTTTATTTTTTAAAATGCTTTTTAGTTTTTAATGTTATTGTTAAAAAAATGAAATTTTAACAAAAATAAGAAAGTGTTAATGCAACATCAAGTTGCATGTGTTTTTTCATGTTTTTGGTGCAAAAGAATTTGGTTTTCATTTCCATTTTTTTTTAAATATTTAAAATTTAGCCCCCAAAAAATGGTGATGCAGCATAAAGTTTCATGTGATTTTTCATGTTTTTTGGGCAAAAGAATTTGGTTTTTGTTGTCATTTTAAAAAATGTTGAAAATTTACCACGAAAAAAAAAAATGTTGATGTAGCATCAACACTTTTCGTTTTCGGGTTGTTTTTTCATGTTTTTTGGGGTTTTTTTTGCTAGAGTTCTCGTTTGATTGGAAACTATGTTAGTTAAGTTAACCTTCAAGGTGTTCATTGTCGACCCAATACATTGTGGATTCCCACCATTCAAATGAATATACCATGTATTTTTAGCCACCATTATCAAAATATAAGTAAACATGGATTCAAATAATCAATGTAAAATCACATTATGTGGTTAAAACCTTTTCAAATGATTATTCGTTAGATTCTAGGGACATTAAGTAGTCAACAATCATATGCCATGTTGTCACCCTCTGCAAAGTGTGTTTTCAACTATTAAAAGAGGGAAAAATAGCAGAGAGTTTTGCAGCCATCTTCCAAGTCACATAAGCACTCAAAGCTAAATTGGACACCCTCCAATGGATAGTGATCAGAATTAGCTTTCAAAAGGTCTATGGAACTCCTCAAATGGACTCTAGAATCAAAAGTTAGAGCATATTGAAGTTACTCTTGAAAAACAAGAAGACAGAGAAAATGCCTAAGGGTAAAATCTTAGTTCTCGGCATATTGGCAATCTCACATATTGGCGATTGGAGGTCTAGGGTACAATGCAACAACAGAAGCATTTCACCGATATGTAATTAGTGATCCTGAACATCGGAGGTACAAAGCATTGGAGCATCAAGAGATCGACACATCGCAATCGACGATCAAACAGGTGACACCCTTTAAAAGTTGCGATATCACATAGAGTTCTGATTGCGATTAAATTCACTAGGATTTGAGCCTATAGCATTAAAGAATCGAGAATGCCTTGAAACATTTAGCAAAGGAAATCAGTCGCAAACAAGAAGAGATCTGACCTTTTCTCTCTCCTCGAGGGGGCCTCGTGGCTGAACATCATTGGATCCGATAAATGAAACATGGATACACATGATTGGTTGTGATACATGACACTTGGCGGTATATGGTTGGTTCCGATAAGGAAATAGGGAAGCTAACATCAACATGATGCGAAGGTATGGTGGGCATGTGGTAGGGAAATTCAGTGTTTTGAAGGGCCATAAGGGGCCAAAATAGGGCGACATGTGTCACCACTCACAAGGTGACATGTGGCAGAGGATGATGTCGCATTGGTGATTGACGATTGGAGGATGGCATGGTCGCTCCTAGTGAAACCTCTGATTACGATCCACTGATAAAGGGGCTCTGACACAGGGGTTGGCCCATGGTCGCATAAAGAGCTAAATATCCAAGGGCTTAGCGCAGAGGGTGATTGACAATCAACGATCAACGAAACAACACATCACTCTATACTGAAACCTCTGATTGTGATCTTTCGATAGGGGGCTCCGATTTCATGCTAGCTCATGGTCTAAAACAACTTAAAGGACCAGGGGAACCTAACCATTTACAAAGGAAAATAGTCCCCAAACAGGAGTCTAAAGGCCCTAGTGCCTTAAGGCTAAGCACTTGGTCATATCCCCTGGTCATATGATGAAGAAGTACTGAAAAGGCTCAAAGAAAAATGGGCCTAAAGGGATCAAAGGTCGCTATTTCACAAAGCTTATTATGTGTAAATATTGCATCAGGTATAATCCCCAATATTACACTGTGGTTATTTTGTGAGACATGTTACATTCTGATAGCATGGTACAGGGCTTTAAAGATGTAATGGGTCTACATCTGAGGTATTTAATGGATATATGAGGACTCAAGAATACTTAATGGCTCAGCATGCAACTCCACTCATTCATACAGTGAAGGATTGTTAGGACAATCTCCGCTTATGATCTGTGACAAGCCACCATAATTGATCACTACAAACTCAAGAGAGTGGTGAAGTCAGGCATTAAAGTCAAAAGCGGTGGGAACCGACCGAGCAGCTAGAGGGACACATTGTGGCAGAGACGTGGCCTGATCAAGGGTCTTCACAGGAACGACAGAAGGATATTTTCCTCAGTCATCTTTCAGTTTTTCTTATTTCTGTTTATTTTGTAATTTATGTGTATTTTCAAGAAAGGAATCAAATCCTTGGTAACCATTTTAGGCAACAGATTTATCGTAAGTCAAGACGACTAGTCTATCAAACAACTGGCCCTGGGTTGAGATATTTTTTAACTGATTCAAATCTCCCCTCTCCTTATAAATAGGGGGAATAAACATCTAATAAAGGTTCCAAAATTCTGCACCCGAGGGGTCCAAATTCTATTTTTCCACTTTTGGTTCTATCTACCTGTTCAAGAGGGACTTGAGCTATGTATTTCTAAATCTAAATGGACTAGTGAATTGGACTCATTTTGAAGGATGAATGAAACTCTTTGGTGATTCCAATCAGAGCAATGTGCAGTATGTTTCCCCTTTGTTTATCACTTCATGTATGTTTTTCTCCCTCTAAAATAGTGTAACGAAGCTGTCGATTTCACTCTTATTCATGGTTGTATATTTGGCTGCTAAGTAGTAACAATACCTATGGTAATTATATATTTACTTTTATTATTCAATAGCCTATAATACCTGTATGAGCACAAATTTACATATGCTAATTAGTAAAAAATGTATTCATGATGTATAGATCTTGGGACCTTAATTATCACTCCATTGTTTCTTCCATTCCAGCTCTTCAGTCTTCCATACTTCTGCCAGAATATTGTTTCTTAGGATTTTCTATTATTCCCAGCCCTATGTATCAGATTCCTTTCTTTCTCTCCTCTTCATTTTACTACAACTCCAATATTAAGCTGCCTATTGTTGTGTGTCGGCCACCAAAACCAGACATTTATCTTTGAGATTGGCCTGTTTTACCCCCTGAGCATTTGGATCCATGTATTGGCTTGAGTTTACCTTGATGAAGGCCTATTGAACCAAAGCCCCTTTATTATCTTTTCAAACTACGTGACAATTGGAGTGTAGCAGAAAGCCCCATTGATAATCTTCCAAAGCACTCATCTCTTTAAGATGTCTTAGGCATTGGTCTACAATCAACCCAGAGGCTATCTCTAGGAAGCTTTCTATATCTCCTGAAGCACTTTTGCTATAGATGCTAGAAAAAGCGACAACATCTTTCTGGCACTGTTTTCGGGGAACGAAATTGTGAAATACTTTTCCATGGGTACGACAAATATTTGCATTCCCTCTGTTAGTGAGCAAGGGAAGTGTGGGTTGAATATATCTCACCTTGGCAACTCCATTATTTCAATATTATGATAAATACCTTGGCGACCCCACTGTTTGAAATTATAGCTAATCATTTTGGCTTATCAGAGACCCCATACTCGCTTAGATACCTCACAACAAAGTACTCCCTCTGTATCTGAACCAGAAAGAATAATATCCAAAATAATTTGGAAAGAAAAGACTCCAAATACTGATGTGACTATCTCTTCATTTCCTAAAACATTTGCATCCAGTTCACAGAGGGCAGTAATCCATTGTTCTGAACTTCCTCCTAGAATTCTGGTATATCCTCCAGAAGGCGGTCATCTGTTTAGTACTGCGTCCATAGAGGTCAAAGAAGAAGTTGAGGAAATAAAAGACACACTCCAAAGAAGCCTCACCCATAGTGTGAACAATTCCTCATTCCATTGTCAGTCTATTGTCTTACCATTTTTTATCCCTCAATCTCCTCCAGTAATTCAAGCAACACCTCCACCTCTAATCCAAATGGTTGTCCTGGGCTTCTTGTTAAACAAGTATGCCCCCTTAAATCTTCCTCAACCCCTAAATTCAATGCCACATGACTATCTCAAGCTCCTACCCAGGTATAATGAAGAGACTGACATCACAACACAGAGACACATAGAGATATTTGGTGCCTTTGCAGAAAATCAAAATGTAGAGCATCATGATGTAGTGCTGAGACTCTTCGTCCAATCCTTGGACAAAGAAGTCAGGAAGTGGTTCAAATCCTTGCCCAACAATTCTATTACCACTTGGGAGGAGATGGAGAATTCCTTTCTACAGAAGTGGGGAGAGAAGAGAGACCATGGATACATCCTCACAAAGTTTAATGTTATCAAGAAGAAATCTGGTGAGGATATCTCTGATTTTATTAAAATATTTAATAAACCGTGTTGGAAATCACAATTGTCGTTAGACAAAAACCCGCAGGTGTTAGTCAACGATCACATCATTAGAGATAAGGATACAAGAGAGGCTATTAGTCCATGTCGCGAAACACACAGGGAGCATTGGTTTATGCAATGTCCAACAATATTCCCCCTAACACGAGCCGTGTGTGTATTGAAATCGTGACCTACGCTTTGATACCACTTGTTGGAAATCACGATTTCCTTTAGAACAAAACCCGTAGGTGTTAGTCAACGATCGCATCGCTAGAGATAAGGATCCATGAGAGGCAAATAATCCATGTCGCAAAACACATAGGGAGTGTTGGTTTATCCAATGTCCAACAAATTGTATAACAATTTGCCTACTGAAATTAAACCCCCACATGTCGCTGCCAAAGTATTCTTTGTTGGGGCTTTTGATTTAGAATTTGGTTTCACGCTGAGAGAGAGGAAGTATCCTTCCTTAGATAAAATTAAAACTAATGCTCTCGAGGTAGAAGAAAATTATACCTTGACTGGAAAGTCTAGAGGAAGATCCAATTTGGGAGAGAAGAAAAGGGAGGAGGAGACACCTTCCTCAAGTGGAAGAGAATTCCAAGAAAAGAGGATAGAGGAAATGGATAAGTTGATAAAGAACTTATCCAACAAACTAACAAGGATGGAGTTGGAGAATAAAATCCTTCAGAGACAAAAATTCCCAGCTGCCAATTGGGGATACAATCCCCAATACATAAGGCCTCCCCTACAGTTAATGAAAAAGGAGAGGAAAGAGAAACAAAATCATATTCATCCTCCATTGTACATTGAAGATGATCCAAAGGAAACATCACAGGATACAAGCAATTTTTAGGGAAACTTGTACTCCTCTTTCTCTGATGACGAACAAGAAATTAGGACTTATGAAGAGGAGGAAGAGCTTCATGCCACACTAGACACTGAGGAGATCGATGACTACTACAAACAATTCGCTAACTTCATGCATGCTTATTTGCACAATAATTATGATCTACGATCATCTAACAAGAGATCAAGAACACTAGATCATAATGAAGATAATTCTTTCTAGGAGCCCCTTAAGTTTGCTGACAAGGGAAAGAGAAACATATACCCAATTATCTCAAGAAAGGAAGAGTCCTCTGACCCAAACAACTGTCATCCTGAAGTCATTAAATAAGGTAAGTCACCTCCTCCCACTAAACCTGTTCCTAAAAGAGAAAAGGAGCTTGTAGAAACTAGCACGGGAGAAAAAGGCCATGCAATATTTAACCTCCAGAAAGAACTTGAAAAGGTCAAGATCCTAGTCCCATAGTTTGAGCTCTTGAGACAACCCACTTATAAGGCACGAGTCTCTCAGTTCCCGTTTCCTTCCACTTCAGTCCATCCCCTTGACAGTCTAAACCTGTAGGAAGAAAGGCCTATGGTAGTCATTAGACCACATGTTGAGAAGATGAATAGTATTTGTGACTGCCTTGACCAAGAAGGTATTGGTCAACAAACTTTTCCTGTCAATTATATGACCCTATAAATTATTACATGACCACATTCTTAGGTCAGCAACATAGGTTGTTTATGGAGCATGTATAAGGTTTTTTGCTTGAAGACTTTTCGTGGTGCATGCTTGTTTTGATTTTTAAATTTCAGCAACATTAAGGCATTAGGTCCAACAACCAAATGCTGACCTAGTACCATTGGAGGGATGAACTCACGTAGGTAAATTGATGTCCAGTACATAAGTAGTTGTATAAATAAGCTCGTTATCTGAGCATTTATTTTCCAGTTGTTAGGATTTACTTTTCTGCATTTTAGTTTGATGAGGAAAATACTCCCTGCAAATAAAGTTTCATGGAGATTTTCTAGTTGTATAAGTGCATTATAAATTTTGACTCCATGCTCAATGGTGAAGGCTACTAGTGTACAAGTTCTCAAAACCTTGCTAGCAAGGCACTGTCCCCAAGTGGAGGAAATGTTGTCACCCTCTGCAAAATGTGTTTTCAAGCGTTAAAAGAGGGAAAAAGAGTAGAGAGATTCGTAGTCATCTTCCAAGCCACAAAATCACTCAATGCTAAATCAGACCTCCTCCAATGGATAGTGCTCAAAATTAGATTTACAACTATTTATGGAAATCCTCGAATGGACTATGGAATCAAAAGTTAGAGAAGATTTATGTCACCCTTGAAAAACCAGAAGATAGAGAAAATGCCTAAGGGTAAAATCTCGGGTCCTGGCATATCGATGATCCCGCGTATTGGAAATCGAAGGTCTAGGATGTAACATCCGAGGTCCAAAACATCGAAGCATCAAGAGATCAGCACATCGTAATCGACGATTAAACAGGTGATACCCTTTCAAAGTTGCGATATTGCATAGAGTTCCAATTGTGACTAAATTCTCCAGGATTTCAACCTCTAGCGTTAAAGTGTTGGGAATGCCTTAAAACATTTAGCAAAGGAAATCAGTTGCAAAACAAGAAGAGGGCTGACCTTTTGTCTCTCCTCAAGGGGGCCACGTGGCTTAAAATCACTGGATATGATAAATGAAACGTGGCTACACATGATTGGTCCTGATACATGACACTTGGCATCATATGGTTGGTTTTGATAAGGGACATGGGGCAGGTGACATCAGCATGACAGGGGTGGTACACTAGACACATGGCAGGAAAATTTAGTGTTTTGAGGGGTCATAAGGGGCCAACACATGGTGACACGTGTCACCACTCACAAGGTGACACGTGGTAGAGGATGACATCACATCAGCGATCGATGATCAGAGGATGAGCATGGTCACTCCTAGTGAAACCTCCAGTTGTGATCCATCGATAAAGGGGCTCTGACACAGGGACTAGCCCGCAGTCGCATAAAGAGCCAAAGATCCAAGGGCTTAGCGCAAAGGGTGATCGACAATCAGCGATCAACGAAACAACACATCACTCCATAGTGAAACCTCCGATTGGGATCTTTCGATAAGGGGGCTCCAATTTCAAGCTATGGCATGTTCTAGAAAAACTTAAAGGACCAAGGGTGCCTAACCATTTACAAAGGAAAATAGTCCTTGGACATAAGTCTAAAGGCCCTAACGCCTTAAGGCTAAGCACCCGGTCATATGATGAAGAAGTACTAAAAGAGCTCAAAGCAAAAGGGGCCTAAAGGGATCAGAGTTTGTTGTTTCGCAAAGTTTATTGTGTGTAAATATTGTGACTCGTATAATCCTTGATATTACACTGTGGTTGTTTTATGAGGCATGTTACGTTTCGATAGCATGGTACAAGGCTTTAAAGACGTAATGGGTTGACAATTGAGGTATTTAAAGGAGATATGGGGACTTAGGAAGACTTAATAGATCAACATGGAGCTCCACTTAGTCATACAATGAAGGATTTCCAAGACAATCTCTACTTCTACTTTCTGACAAGCCAACACAGTTGATCGCTACCAACTCCAGAGAGTGGTGAAGTCAGGCAGTTAAGGCAAAAGCAGCGGGAACCTGTCGAGCAGCTAGAGGGAAACATTGTGGCAGAAACGTGGCCTGATCAAGGGCCTTCATAGGAATGACAGAAGGATATTTTCCTCAGTCATCTTTCAGTTTTTATTATTTATGTTTATTTTTTAATTTATGTGTATTTTCAAGAAAGGAATCAAATCCTTGGTAATCATTTTAGGCAGTAGAGCTATCACACACACAACTAGTCTATCGGACAGCTAGCCCTGAGCTGAGATATTTTTTAATTGATTCAAAGCACCCCCTCTCCTTATAAATAGGGGAAAGAAACACTTAATAAAGGTTCTAGAATTCTGCACCCGAGGGGTCCAAATTCTATGATTCCACTTTTGGTTCTATCTGCCTGTTCAGGAGGGACTTGAGCTATGTATTGCTAAATGTAAATGGATTGGTGAATTGGACTCATTTTGAAGGATGAATGAAACTCTTTGGTGATTCCAATCAGAGGGATATGCAGTGTGTTTAACCTTTGTTTATCACTTCATGCATGTTTTTCTCCCTCTAAAATAGTATAATGAAGTTGTCAGTTTCACTCTTATTCATGGTTGTATATTTTGTTGTTAAGTAGTTACACTACATGTGGTAATTACAAATTTACTTGTGTTATTTGATAGCCTACAATACCTGTATGAGCACATATTTACATATGCTAATTAGTAACAAATGTATTCATGATGTATAGATCTTGGGACCTTAATTAGCGCTCCACTATTTCTGCCATTCCACCTCTTCAGTCTTCCATACTTCTGCCAGAATATTGTAGCTTAGGATTTTGTATTATTCCCAGTCCTATGCATCATATTCCTTTGTATATCTGCTCCTCTTCATTTTAATACAACTCCAATATTAAGCTTCCTATTGTTGTGTGTCAGCCACTAGAACCAGACATTTCTCTTTGAGATTGGCCTGTTTTACCCCCTGAGCATTTGGATCCATGTATTGGCTTGAGTTTACCTTGATGAAGGCCTATTGAACCAATTCCCCTTTATCTTTTCAAACTACATGAAAATTGGAGTGCAGCAGAAATCCCCATTGATAATCTTCCAAAGAACTCCTGTCTTTAAGATGTCTTAGGCACTGGTCTACAATCAACCCAGAGACTGTCTCTAGGAAGCTTTCTATATCTTCTGAAGCACTGATGCTATAGGTGCTAGAAAAAGCGACAACGCGCCACATTATGTTGTTCAATAGCATACATAGTTCACTATGTTGTTCAGTTCATACACAATTAACTAAAGTTTGTCTAGCATAGTAACACCAAATATAATAATGTTTTGAAGATTTTATCCAGTCATTTCAATGTGCATCCCTCCAATTAGAGGGTGTATCTTAGGTCAATGCGGGTACATATCCAAGCCACTAATTGTTTTTTATTCACATCACAACATTCATATGGTTGTCGTGTACAAATGCATACAAATCAATTTGATTTCTCATTGTATGCCAAATATACTAGTTGAAATAATTATTGTGAGAGGAGCGGAAAGAAAAGGCTTCTCGGGGCTGCCTGGTTGAGGACCAAGGAAAATAGTTTGATATAACATTCTCTTGTATAAAAAGAATTATGGGGATTGACTAACCATCCAATTTCACATAGCAACAATTATCATCGTGGATCCACTCCAGAGCTTTGGTTCCAATGTCAGGCCTCATGAGAGTCATTTAGAAAGGCAGATACGAATGCACTCCTAACTACGAGTCAAGAAAACAAAAAGAGTATTATTTACATGAATATAATACAATCTTAGTTGCATTTGTTTCAAAGGTGTTTTCACATTATATGGAATGACATTTTTCCAAATTCATAGGGATTTCAACTTGTTGCGCAACAAATACATATATAAATAGATGAAATTTCTATGCAATGCCAGTAAACTACATCTATGTGACACGCTAATTGCAACAACAATAGTGACTAGATGGGAATATTGAAATGAACATGACGATATATTCCACATGAAAACCACCAACCACTTACCAACTCTTTATAAAATTTCAGGGCAGAAAATTGTTATAAAATGCCAATTGGCACAATTATGATGGGACATTACTCGGCAAAACCAAGCAACAAAATGGGGCACGACTTGGTAGAAAATGAGCAACCAGATTTGGCACCTATAAAGGCACCATGTGGAATACATAGAGAAGCTTGATCTAGTAGCAGGGAAGGTGCCACATGGCAAATATCGGGTGGCCTAATATGGTTGTTGGGAAGTTCCATGTGGTAGATATTGAGTGGCCATATATGACGGATGGGAAGGTGCCACTTGGCACACATTTGTTAAATGATATTAGACCACTTGAAGCCACCATATGGCATAGGTTTGTTGGCTAAAATTGAGCCATTAAACAGGTGCCACTCGACACACATCTTTTGGCTGATATCAGAACACTAGAAGGTGTCATATGACAGAAGTCCATTGGCTTATGTCATGCCATTGAGTAAGTGTGACATGGCACAGATCTACTGGCTACAATGGGGCCATTGATCAGGTGCCACTTGGCATAGATTGGTTCGCTGAAATTGGACCACTAGAAGCTGCCACATGGAAAAGGTCCATTGGCTAAAATCAAGCCACTAGGCAGGGGCCACTTGGCATATTTCCATTGGAAATGATTGGGCCACTGAGCAAGTGCCACGTGGCTGAAGTTGGGCTACTAACTAGTTGCTACTTGGCACAACAATGTTGGTTGAATTCAAGCCATTAACTGGCAGCCACTTGGCACATATCCATTGAATGTAATCAGGCCACTAACAACACTTGACACAGATTCATTCAAATAAATTGAGCCACTAAGAATGTGCCTCTTGGAACATATCCATTGGCTAAAATTAAGCCACTAATAACATGCCACTTGGCACACATCCATTGGTTGAAATAACTCCATTGAGTATCGCCACTTGGCACACATTTTTTAGCTAAAATCAGGACACTGAGGATGTGCCACTTGTCACATATCCATTAGATGAAATATTGCCACTGAGGACATTACACTTAGCACACATCTGCTAGATGAAATCAAACCACCAAGGTTGTGCCACTTGGAATACATCTGATAAATGAAATATGAATACTGAGGATGCGCTACTTGGCACACATCTACTATATGAAATCAGACCATCGAAGATGTGCCACTTGGCACATATTCACTAGATGAAATTGGGCCCCTGAGGACACACCACTTGGTACATATCTATTCATTGAAATTATGCCATTGAGCATGCCCCACTTGGCACACATCCGTTGGATGTAATTGGGCTAATGATTAGGTGCCACTTGGCATAGATCCATTGACTATAATAAGTCCACTAAGTATGTGCCACTTGGGACAAATTTGTTAGCTTATGTTAGGCTAATAACTAGTCACCACTTGGCACATATCCATTGTTTGAAGTTGAGTCACCAACCTATTGCCACTTGGCATAGATCTGTTTGTTGAAGTTGGCTTTTTTACTAGTCTCCACTTGGCACACATCCATTGGCTGAAATTTATCATCTGAGCATGTGCCACTTGGCATAGATATGTTGGTGAAATCTTGCTACTGAGCATATGCCACTTGGAAAACATATGTTGGTGAACTTTGGCCACTTGGAATAAATCCATTGATTATAAGGTCACTTAGCAAGCACCACTTGGCACATATTCGTTGGTTGAAGTAGAACAAATGAGTAGGCAGCACTTGGCATAGGTTCCTTGGCTAAAGTCTGGCCAAAGAGTAGGCACCACTTGGAAAATATTCATTGGATGAAGTTGGGCCATTGAACAATCACCACTTGGCATAGATATGTTGGTTGAAATTTGGACATTGATCATGAGCCACTTGGAACCCATCCATTGGGTGAAATCTAGACGGTGAGTAGACACCACTTGGAACACATCCATTGGATGCAATTGGGAAATTGAGCGGGTATCACTTGGCACACATTTGTTGGCTAAAATTTGGCAAGTAAGAAGGAACCACTAGGCACAAGTCTGTTCGTTGAAGTAGGACCACTGACCAGGTGCCACTTGGTACAAATCCATTCATTAAAGTCAGACCACTCAACACCTACCACTTGGGGCAGAACTATTGGTTGGAATCTGGCCACTAAGTGTACACCACTTGGCACTCATTTTCTGGTTAGAATATTGCCACTGAGCAGGTTCCACTTGGCACAAATTAGTTTGTTGAAATATAGCTAGTGGGTAGGCACCACTTGGCATAGATCCATTAGCTGAAATCAAGCCAGTGAGTAGGCACCACTTGGCATAGATCCATTGGTTGAAATTGGTCCAGTGAGCAAGCACCACTTAGCACATATCCATTGGTTGTAATTGGGTGAGTGATTAGGCACCACTTGGGACATGTTTGTTGGGTGAAATCATGCCACTAAGTAGGCACCACTTGGCATAGGTTTGTTAGTTGAAATCAGGCCATTGAGCACATACCACTTGGCACACATCTGATGGGCGAGTGAGATGTTCCTTTGATCTCTATCAGGAGGTTGAGATGGTGCAAGAAGGCCATGAGATATCTTGAGGAGCATGTGGAGGCACCTAACAACACTTTCAGGTAGAGCAAACCACCAATGCTATTACCCAATTATACAATCTTGTCGAGCAGCATCAATGAGTCCAATCCTTCTACTTTTGAGGAGGATATAAATATGCAGGTCTAAAGGGATGCCATGGTGGGCGAGTATAGCTCCATCATAAGGAATGATGTGTTGTACATAGTGTTGATATTGGAGAGAAAGTCTATGGTCACTTCTCTATGGATCTATAAGGTCAAACATGCAATTGTTGGCAGTGTTGAGAAGTACAAAGTGAGGTTTGTGGGAAGAGTGTTCTCCTGAAAGGAGGGAGTGGACTACAAGGAGAAGTTCACACCTATCGCTATATATGCATCCATTAGATAATTCATGTCCATTTCTTTAGAGATGGGGAGGAGGATACATCAGATGCATGTGAAAACTACTTTCCTCGGTGGGGTGATTGAGGAGGATGTGTATATTGAGAAACCTTAGGTATTTAAGGTGCATGGAAGAGAATCTCATGTGTGCAAGTTGAATAAGGCTATGTATGGGTTGAAACAGGCCCCATGCACATGCTACACCAAGATCATTGGATGTCTTCTTGGTTTGGGCTTCACCAAGAGTGAAGCATACTCCAACTTGTCTATGTACTTATGTGAGGATGGTCTGCTCATCTTGGTACTTTATGTTGACGATATTTTCTTAATAGGATCGAAGAATCTCATAGGGATGTGCGAGGAGGACCTTTCTTTGGAGTTTTAGATGAAGTGCGTCAACTCGATACACTACTTTTTGGGATTGGAGTTATGGAAACACCCAAGAGAGGATTTTCTTGGGCAGGGAAATTATGCAATTGAGATCTTAAGGAGATTCAATATGGAGAATTGTAGGCCTATTTCTACATCGATGATCACTAACTTGAAGAATATGAGTGATTTTGAAGGAAATTTGGTTGATCCCACATTGTATAGGAAAATTATAGGTTCCTTGATGTATTTTGTCAACACCAAGTTGGCTATTTTTTTTAGTTGTGAACAGACTCAACCAGTTCATGGTAGAGTCGAGATAGGTTCATTGGGTGGCAAAAAATCATGTGTTGAGATACCTGCAAGGTATGGTGGGCATTGGGCTTAGATATATTAAAGGTACATATATTTTGATTGGGCGAGTGTTGTGGACAAAAAATCCACGTCTAGTTGTTGTTTCAACTTGGGATCAACCATGAAATCATAGTACAGTAGGAAGAAATAATAAGTGGCACTTAGTTTAGTCGAGGTAGAGTACATGGTAGAGAATGAGGAAATATGGCTTCACAAGCTGCTTACAAGATTATTTGGTTTGAGATGGAGCCAAAGGTGATTCACTGTCATAATCAGAGTTGCATTAAGCTCTTTTAGAAGCTTGTATTCCATGATTGGTCTAAGCACATTGATATTTGATATCATTTCATCACAAAGAGAGTCTACATAGGTGCTATGAGTTTATATTATATTTCCATAGAGGAACATGTGGTAGATATTCTCACTAAACCTCTAGTGAAAGCGAAGTTTTTGAAGTACAAAGACAATCTAGGAGCGGTGGAAAATCCCTTGCTTTCTAAGAGGGAGTGTTGAAGCTTATGTTAGCTTTAGAAGGTCTTCTACATAGGCCTGTTGTCTTAGCATGTAGAAGATGATTTATTGCTTCTTTAGATGCTTGCTTGGTGGAGTAAGTGATTTATGTCTTCTTTTCTAAAACTAACTTAGGAAAGTATAATAATTAAAGTTAATTAATTATTGTGGACTATTAAGTCAATTTCGAAGGATAAATAATTAAATTATTCAAGTGACTTAGAAATTATCTCAAATGTTGATCTCCTAGATCTTCTAGAAGGGATATTAGGGTTAGGGATTTAGGCTTAATGAAGATTATAAAATAAGCCTAATGGAAAGGTGAAGACATGAAAAGGAGAGAAAGTAATTTTCTCTAGAGTGATTCGGGAGATTTCCAAGAGGTTGAATTGCTAGATATTGTAGGGTCCAATTTTTGAAGCGAGGAGGATGCTAATTTTTTGGAGAGGCTTATTTCTAAAGTCGAATTGCTTGAGGTGCAAAGGTTGATTGAGGTGAAGGCGCAGGGTTGAATTTCTTTAGAGGTCGATTTCTAGTGGGCCAAAATTTCTAGGGCCAAATTCTTCCAGTGAGGTAGAGTTACAAGTTCTAGTCAATGCATATTTAATTATAATTTCTCTATCATTCAGAACCCCAATTTTCCTAGGGTTAAATTAAACAAGGAGAATTGTTGTGGGTGGTTTTTTGTTGTAGAATGTAGATCATCATGATGTAGTGTTGAGACTCTTCGCACACTCCTTGGAAAGAGAAGACAAGAAGTGGTTTAAATCCTTGCCCAAAAATTCTATTACCACTTGGGAGGAGATGGAGAATTCCTTTCTATGAAAGTGGGGAGAGAAGAGAGACCACAGATACATCCTCACAGAGTTTAATGTTGTCAAGAAGAAATCAAGTGAGGATATCTCTAGTTTTATTAAAAGATTTAATAAACTGTATAAAAATCTACCTGCTGAAATTAAACCCTCGTAGGCCACTACCAAAGTAGTATTTGTTGGGGCTCTTGATTCAAAATTTGGTTTCACACTAAGAGACAGAAAGTATCCTTCTTTAGATCAAATTAAAACCGACGCTCTCGAGGTAGAAGCAAATTATAGCTCTATTGGAAAGTCTAGAGGAAGATCCAATCTGGGAGAGAAGAAAAAGGGGAAGGAGGAGACACCTTCCTCAAGTGGAAGAGAATTCCAAGAACATAGGATAGAGGAAATGGATAAGTTGATAAAGAACTTATCCAGCAAACTGATAAGGATGGATCTGGAGAATAAAATCCTTCAGAGATAAAACTTCCCAGCTACCAATCGGGGATATAATCCCCAATACATAAGGCCTCCCCTATAGTTAATGCAAAGGGAGAGGAAATAGAAATAAGATCATATTCATCCTCCATTGTACATAGAAGATGATTCAGAGGAACCATCACAGGATGCAAGCAATTTTCAGGGAAACTTGTACTCCTCCTTCTCCGATGAGGAAAAAGAACTCAAGACATATGAAGAGGAGGAAGAGCTTCATGCCACACTAGATGATCAGGAGATTTATGACTTCTGCAAATAGTTCTATGAATTCATGCAGGATTATATGCACAAGAAGTATGATCTACGATTATCTAGAAAGAGATCAAGAACACTAAATCAAAATGATGGTAATTAGGGAAAATTTTAAGAACCCCACCTAAATTTATATATATAATAAATGGGCGAATCTCCATGGTATATAGGAAAAATGGAAGGCGATTTTATCAATAATATAATATGTATATATAATTTTTTGGCGAATCTCTCACCAGTCATGGCGAATATTTTACTCAATTATAAAATCTTGTAAGATCTTGGTATTACCATGGGTCAATACCATGTGCTATTTTTATTTTTATTAATACTAATATTACAGTTAATAATGTTTTTTTGCATGGTATTAATAACAATCTAGTCCATGGTATTTGTCCCATAGTATTTTGCCCATAGATTTCACCTAAATATAACGCATTTTTTGAGTGTTCAAAAATAGAAGGTGACTTATGGAGTAAATATAAAAAAAATTTATTTGTTTACCATACCTCTCGTTTATTTATATTTTTATTAATTTACCATACCTCTTTTACAAATATGGTATTTGGCCCATATGATTCACTTAAATAAAACCTCTTTCTTGAGCCTTCATAAATAGAATGAGGGTTATGGACTAAATATAAAAAGAGCTTTTATTTATTTACCATACGTCACTTATGGAGTAAATATAAAAAATGTTTTATTTATTTACCATATCTCTCTTTTATTTATATTTTTATTAATTTACTATACCTCTTTTATAAATATGGTATTTGGCCCATAGGATTCACTTAAATAAAACCTATTCTTGAAAATGGGCGAATGGATTCACTTAAATAAAATCTATTCTTGAAAATGGGCGAATGGAAGGTTTTAACTCCTAATTTCAAGGGCTAAATTTACCTTTTTTACCCTCTCCCTTAAAATAAGGTGGGCTATTTGAGGTGATTTGTAAAAATGTACTATGATACAAAATACTCGCCCACTAAAAATTTAAAACCCCTTAATTTCGCCAAAGGGCGAACATTCGCCCCTAAAATTTTCTATGATGGTAATTCTTCCCAGGAGCCCCCTAAGTCTACTGACAAGGGAAAGAGACATATAGACCCAACTATCTCAAGAAAGGAAGAGTCCTCCAACCCAAACAATTGTCATCCTAAAGTCATTAAAGAAGGTAAGTCACCTCCTCCCACTAAACTTGTTCCTGAAAGAGAAAAGGATCTTGTAGAAACTAGCACGGGAGAAAAAGGCCATGCACTCTTTAACCTCCAAAAAGAACTTGAAAAGGTCAAGATCCCAGTCCCATTGTCTAAGATCTTGAAACAACCCACTTACAAGGCCCGAGTCTCTCATTTTTTGTTTCCTTCCACTTCAGTCCAACCCCTTGACATTCTAAACCTACAAGAAGAAAGGCCTATGGTAGTCTTTGGACCACATGTTGAGGAGATGAACAATATTTGTGGCTGTCGTGACCAAGAAGATATTGTTTAGCAACCATTTCATGAAAATAAGGTAGCTACAAAATTTTCTTATTAGTTTTATGACCTTGTAGCTAATTACATGACCACATTCTTAGGTTAGTAGCAAAGGTTTTCTATGGAGCATGTATTAGGTTTTTTTGTTTGAAGACTTTTCGTGGTGCATGCTTGTTTTGATTTTTAAATTTCAGCAGCATGAAGGCATTAGGTCTAGCACCCATATGTTGACCTGGAACCATTGGAGGGATGAACTCACTTATGTGAATTGATGTTCAATGCATAAGTAGGAGTTGTATATAAATAAGCTCATTAGTTGAGCATTTATTTTCCAATTGTTAGAATTTACTTTTCTACATTTTAGTTTGATGAGGAAAGGACTCCCTGCAAATAAAGTTTCATGAAGATTTTATGGTTGTATAAGTGCATTATAAATTTTGACTCCATGCCCAATGGTGAAGGCTACTGGTCTGTTCTCATAACCTTTCCAGCAAGGCACTGTCCCCAGGTGGAGTCAATGTTGTCACCCTCTGCAAAATGTGTTTTCAGTTGTTAAAAGAGGGAAAAAGAGTAGAGAGGTTTGCAACCATATTCCAATCCACATAAACACTCAAAGCTAAATCGAACCCCCTCCAATGGATGGTGCTTGGAATTAGCTTCCATCGGTATATGGAACTTCTAAAATGGACTCTGGTATAAAAAGTTAGAGCAGATTGAAGTTACCCTTGAAAAACCAGAAGACAAAGAAAATGCGTAAGGGTAAAATCTTGGGTCCTGGCATATTGGCGATCCCACATATTGGCGATTGGAGGTCCAGGGTGCAACGCAAAAGTGGAATCATTTCCCCGATATGTGATTAACGATCCCACACATCGGCGGTCTCGCACATCATATGTCCAAGGAATCAGAGCATCAAGAGATCTGCGCATCGCAATCGGCGATCAAACAAGTGACACCCTTTCAAAGTTTTGATATCGCATAAAGTTCCAATTGCGATTAAATTCGCTAGGATTTGAGTCTCTAGCGTTAAAGAGCTGGGAATGCCTTGAAACATTTAGCAAAGGAAATCAGTTGCAAAATAAGGAGGGCTGACCTTTTCTCTCTCCTTGAGGGGGCCACGTGGCTGAACATCATTAGATCTGGTAAATGAAATGTGGCTACACATGATTGGTTCCGATACGTGACACTTGGCAGCGTATGGTTGGTTCTGATAAGGGAAACATGGCAACTGACATCAGCATGATGTGGTGGTACAGTGGACACATGGCAGAAAAATTTGGCGTTTTTAGGGGTCATAAGGGGCCAAAACAGGGCAGCACGTGTCACTACTCACAAGGTGACACATGGCAGAGGATGACGTCGCATCGACGATCAACAATCAGAGGATGAGCATGGTCACTCCTAGTGAAACCTTTGATTGTGATCCACTTATAAAGGGGCTCCGCCACAGGGGCTGGCCCGCAGTTACATAAAGAGGCAAAGATCCAAGGGCTTAGTGCAGAGGGTGATTGACAATCAGCGATCGGAAAAACAATGCATTACTCCATAGTGAAACCTCCAATTGCGATCTTCCTATAAGGGGCTTGAATACCATGCTAGTGTATGATCTAGAACAACTTAAAGGACCGGGGATGCCTAACCATATACAAAGGAAAATAGTCCTTGGACATGAGTCTAAAGGCCCTAGCTCGTTAAGATTAAGCACCTGGTCATAGCCCTCGTTCATATGATGAAGAAGTATTGAAAGGGCTCAAAGAAAAATGGGCCTAAAGGGATCAGAGTTCGCTGTTTCACAGAGCTTATTGTGCGTAAATATTGTGACAGATATAATCCTCGATATTACATTGTGGTTGTTTCATGAGGCATGTTACATTATGATAGTGTGGTATAGGGCTTTAAATACGTGATAGGTCGAAAAACAAGGTATTTAATGGAGATATGGGGACTTAGGAAGACTTAATGGCTCAGCATAGAGCTCCACGCAGTCATACAATGAAGGATTGTTAAGACAATCTCTGCTTACGCTCTATGACAAGCCACCATAGTTGATCACTACCAACTCCAGAGAGTGGTGAATTCAGGCGGTTAAAGCGAAAGCAATAGGAATCGACAAAGAAACTAGAGGGAAACATTGTGGAAGAGACGTGGAATAATCAAGGGCCTTCATAGGAATGACAGAAGGATATTTTCCTCGGTCATCTTTCAGTTTTGCTTATTTCTGTTTATTTTGTAATTTCTATGTATTTTCAAGAAAGGAATCAAATCCTTGGTAATCATTTTAGGTAGCAGAGCTATCGCACGCTGAGACAACTAGTCTATCAGACAGTTGGCCCTAGGCTGAGATATTTTTTAACTGACTCAAAGCTCCCCCTCTCCTTATAAATAGGGAGAAGAAACACTTAATAAAGGTTCTGGAATTCTGCACCCAAGGGGTCCAAATTCTGTGATTCCACTTTTGGTTCTATCTGCCTCTTCAAGAGGGACTTGAGTTATGTATTACTAAATGTAAATGGACTGGTGAATTGGACTCATTTCAAAGGATGAATGAAACTCTTTGGTGATTCCAATCTGAGAAATGTGGAGTATGTTTCCCCTTTTCTTATCACTTCATGTATGTTTTTCTTCCTCAGAAATAGTGTAATGAAGCTGTCTGTTTCACTCTTATTCATGGTTGTATATTTTGCTGCTAAGTAGTAATAATACATGTGGTAATTATAGATTTACTTGTGTTATTTGATAGCCTACTGTACCTGTACGAGAACAAATTTACATATGCTAATTAGTAGCAAATGTATTCATGATGTATAGATCCTGGGACCTTAATTAACGCTCCATAGTTTCTGCCATTCCACCTCTTCAGTCTTCCATACTTCTATCAGAATATTTTTGCTTAGGATTTTGTATTATTCCCAACCCTATGCATTAGATTCCTTCCTTTCTCTCCTCCTATTCATTTTACTACTAAAATATTAAGCTACCTATTTTTGTGTGTCGACCACCAGAACCATACATTTCTCTTTGAGATTGGCCCATTTTACTCCTTGAGCATTTGGATCCATGTATTGGCTTGAGTTTACCTTGATGAAGGCCTATTGAACCAAGCCCCCTTTATCTTTTAAAACTACATGACAATTGGAGTGCAATAGAAAGCCCCATTGATAATCTTCCAAAGCACTCCTCTCTTTAAGATATCTTAGGCACTGGTCGAAAATCAACCCAGAGGTTGTCTCTAGGAAGATTTCTATATCTTCTTAAGAACTTGTGCTACAGGTGCTAGAAAAAGTGACAACACGCCACATTATGTTGTTCAAGATCATACACAATTCACTGTGTTGTTCAGTTCATACATAATTAATTGAAGTTTGTCTAGCGAAGTAACACCAAATATAATAATGTTTGTAAAATTTTATCCAATCATTTTCAATGGGTGTCCCTCCAATTAGAGGGTGTAGCTTAGGTCAATGAGGGTACAAATCCAAGCCACCAATTGTTTTTTCTTCACATCACAACATTCATATGGTCGTCGTGCACAAATGCATACAAATCAATCTACTTTCTCATCAATTTGTATGCCAAATATACTAGGTGAAATAATTATTGTGAGAGGAGCGGAAAGAAAAGGTGCCTCAGAGCTTCCTAGTTGAGGACCAAGGAAAATAGTTTGATACAACATGCTATTGTATAAAAACAATTATGGGGATTGACCAACCATCCAATTTCATATAGCAACAGTTATCATCGTGGATCCACTCCAGATATTTGGTTCAAATTCCAGGCCTCATGAGAGTCATTTGGAAAGGCAGATACAAAAGAAATCCTAACTGCGAGTCAAGAAAACAAAAAGAGTACTGTTTATATGAATTTAATACAATCATAGTTGCATCAAAGTTGTTTTCACATTACATGGCATGGTATTTTTCCAAATTCATAGGGATTTCAACTTGTTTCACACAAAATACATATATAAATAGATGAAATTTCTATGCAATGTCAGTAAATTACATCTATGTGACAAGCTAATTGCAGCAACAATAGTGACTAGATGGGAATAATTAAATGAACATGACGATATATCCCACATGAAAACCACCAACTACTTACCAACTCTTTATAAATTTGTCATGGTAGTTTTTTTTATAAAATGCCAATTGGCACAATTATGATGGGGCATTACTCGGAAAAATTGAGAAGAAAAATGAGGTACGACTTGGTAGAAATTGAGCAACCAGATTTGGCACCTACAAAGTGTTATAGACATTTTTGTGCCTTACAGCAAGAAGCATGAAATGTCCATAATCTAAGGGATCCAAAGTCCCTAAACATGTTTTTCCTACCCCTAGAGGAACAAGGTCAGCAAACCACAGCACTGAATAAAAGTTCTCCACCTGAAACACTCAAAAACAAGGCAATTCTGGATCATGTCAACTGCTCCACTGAGCATCTGCGCTGAATGTCAAGTGCTCCACTGTCTACCTGTGTTGAATGTCAACTGCAAAGAAGGCTACCTGCGCTGGGCGAGTTTGGACATGTGGCACAATCATTCCTCAAGGTGTCAATGCCCAGGAAGCTTCCAAAATGACACTTGGATCAAGGAATTCGACTGGTGATGAGTAAGAGGGTCTAGATCTCCAAGTGGAAGCAAGAACCTCCAAGTGGACTCAAGAACTGAAGAATAACTAAAGTGAGAGAGGACACTAGTAAGCTCTCAAGCTGACTCATCCTTTCTCCAAAACTCCTATATATAGATCTCTCTCATGAGGTCTAGGGGGGGCTGGAATCTTGTGAATGTAAATAATTGCTGTTGGTTTGAGTTTAGAACTATTGGGTGATTTGCTTTGAAGGAGGTGAAGAGGAGATTTCTTTCTGCTGGGAAGGTGATGCTGGATTGGGCCTCTTATGGTTGTATCACTTCCTGAACCTTACTTCTTCCATTAATAAAGCATTTGAGGTTCTTCTATATGCATGTGTCTTAATTGTATTGTTATACTTGTGTATTTGATTTATTCTAATCCTTGAATCAATTATGAATGTATGCTTCTTGTAGTTTCCCTCTCTTGCCATTTTGCGGGATCTTGGTGTAGCTGGGCCAGTGAAAGAGCAAGGAACTGAGGGCAAGCAGCAAAGAGAGAAGATTGGATCAATCTTTAGCGAAAGACATCGGTTAGTGGATCTCTTTCTCCCCTCTTTTACATCTCGTAAAGAAGTAATCTCAGATAGCTTTGCTTTGATTGTTTCTAAGGAACTATCACCCTTAGAGTGGGATAGGGTCATTCCGTATTGGATACTTTTCCCAACAACACAAAGGCACCATGTGGAAAAAATAGAGCAGCCTGATTTGGTAGCAAGGAAGGCGCCACATGGAAGAGATCGGGTAGCCTAATATGGTTGTTGGGAAGTTCCATGTGGTAGATATCGAGTGGCCAACGGATGGGAAGGTGCCACTTGGCACACATTTGTTAAATGATATTAGACCACTTGAAGCCACCACATGGCAAAGGTTTGTTGCCTAAAATTGATCCATTAAGCAAGTGCCACTCAGCACACATATTTTGGCTGATATCAAACCACTAGAAAGTGTCATATGGCAGAGGTCCATTGGCTTATGTCAGGCCATTGAGCAGGTGTGACTTGGCACAAATCTATTGGCTATAATTGGGCCACTGATTGGGTGCCACTTGGCACAGATTAGTTTGCTAAAATTGAATCACTAGAAGTTTCCATGTTGCAAAGGTCCATTGGTTAAAATCAAGCCACTAAGCAGGCACCACTTGGCACATGTCCATTGGAAATGATTAGGCCATTGAGTAAGTGCCACATGGTTGAATTTGGGCTACTAACTAGCTTCTACTTGGCACAACTATGTTGGTTGAATTCAAGACACTAACTAGCAGCCACTTGGCACATATCCATTGGATGTAATTAGGCCACTGAGGACATGCCACTTGACACAAATTCATTCATAGAAATTGGGCCACTAAGAATGTGCCTCTTGAAACATATCCATTGGCTAACATTAAGACACTAAGAAAATGCCACTTGGAACACATCCATTGGTTGAAATAACTCCACAAATTATCGCCACTTGGCACACCATTGTTAGCTAAAATTAGGACACTGAAGATGCACCACTTGGAAAACATCCATTAGGTGAAATCATGCCACTGAGGACATTCCTCTAGATGAAATCAAACCACTAAGTATGTGCCACTTGGAGTACCTCCACTAAATGAAATCTGACCACTGAGGATGTGCTACTTGGCACACATCTATTGTATGAAATCATACCATCGAAGATGTGCCATTTGGAAAATGTTCACTAGATGAAATTGGGCCCCTAAGGACACACCACTTGGCACATATCCGTTGGATGAAATCATACCATTACGAATGTGCCACTTGGCATGCATATGTTGGATGAAATATGGCCACTGACCAACTGCCACTTGGCACATATCTATTCGTTGAACTTAGGCCATTGAGCATGCCTTGGCACACATATGTTGGATGTAATTGGGCTAATGATTAGGTTCCACTTGGTATAGACGCATTGACTATAATAGGTCCATTAAGTAGGTGCCACTTGGGACAGATCTGTTAGCTTACATTGGGCTAATGACTAGTCACCACTTGGCACATATCCATTGTTTGAAGTCGAGTCACTAACCTATTTCCACTTGGAATAGATCTGTTTGTTGAAGTCAAGCCACTGACTAGTTTCTACTTGGCACAGATCCATTGTTTGAAGTTGGCTTTTTTACTAGGCTCCACTTGGCACACATCCATTGGCTGAAATTTATCATCTGAGTATGCACCACTTGGCATATATATATTGGTGAAATCTTGCTACTGAGCATACACCACTTGGAAAACCTATGTTGGTGAACTTGGGCCACTTGGAATAAATCCATTGATTGTAAGGTCACTTAGAAAGCACCACTTGGCATAAATTACTTGGCTAAAGTCTGACCAGTGAGTACGCACCACTTGGAACAAATTCATTGGATGAAGTTGGGCTATTGAACAATCACCACTTGGCGTAGATCTGTTGGTTGAAATTTGGACACTGATCACGCGCCACTTGGAACCCATCCATTGGGTGAAATCTAGACAATGAGTAGACACCACTTGGAACACATCCATTTGATGTAATTGGGAAATTGAGCGGGTACCACTTGGCACACATTTGTTGGATAAAATTGGGCCACTAAGAAGGCACCACTTGGCATAGGTTTATTCGTTGAATTCGAACCATTGACCAGGTGCCACTTGGCACAGATCCATTCATTAAAGTTAAACCACTCAACAACTTCCAATTGGTGTAGAACTATTGGTTGGAATCTGGCCACTAAGTGTGCACCACTTGGCACCCATCTGTTGGTTGGAATATGGCCACTGAGCAAGTGCAACTTGGCACAAATCAGTTGGTTGAAATCTAGCTAGTGGACAAGCACCACTTGGCATAGATCCATTAGCTGAAATCAAGCCAGTGAGTAGGCACCACTTGGCACAGATCCATTGGTTGAAATTGGTCTAGTGAGTAGGCGCCACTTAGCACATATCCATTTGTTGTAATTAGGTGAGTGACTAGGCACCACTTGGCACATATTTTTTGGATGAAATCATGCCACTAAGCATGCATCACTAGGAATAGGTTCTTTAGTTGAAATCGGGCCACTGAGAACATACCACTTGGCAGACATACGTTAGGTGAAATAATTTGACTAAGGACACGCCACCTGGCACACATCCGATGGGTGAGCGAGATGTTCCTTTGATCTCTATCAGGAGGTTGAGATGGGCCAAGTAGGTCATGGGAGATCTTGAGGAGCAGGTGGAGGAACCTAACAACACTTTCAGGTAGAGCAGACCACCGATGATATTATCCAATTATTTGGTCTTGTCGAGCAACATTGGTGAGTCAAATCCTTCTAGTTTTGAGGAGGCTATAAATATGCAGGTCTAGAGGGACACCATGGTGGGGGAGTATAGCTCCATCATAAGGAATGATGTGTTGTACATAGTGTTGATATTGGAGGGAAAGTCTATGGTCACTTCTCTATGGATATATAAGGTCAAACATGCAATTGATGGCAGTGTTGAGAAGTACAAGGTGAGGTTTGTGGCAAGAGTGTTCTCCCAGAAGGAGGGAGTGGACTACAAGGAGACATTCACACCTATCGCTATATATGCATCCATTAGAGAATTCATGTCCATTGATTTAGAGATGGGGTGGAGGATACATCATATGCATGTGAAAACTACTTTCCTCGGTGGGGTGACTGAGGAGGATGTGTATATTGAGAAACCTTAGGTATTTAAGGTGCATGGAAGAGAATATCATGTGTGCAAGTTGAATAAGGCTCTGTATGGGTTGAAACAGGCCCCACGCACATGCTACACCAATATCAATGGATGTATTCTTGGTTTGGGCTTCACCAAGAGTGAAGCATACTCCAACTTGTCTATGTACTTATGTGAGGATGGTCTGCTCATCTTGGTACTTTATGTTGACGATATTTTCTTAATAGGATCGAAGAATCTCATAGGGATTTGCGAGGAGGACCTTGCTTTGGAGTTTTAGATGAAGTGTGTCAACTCGATACACTACTTTTTGGGATTGGATTTATGGCAACACCCAAGAGAGGATTTTCTTGGGCAGGGAAAGTATGCAATTAAGATCTTAAGGAGATTCAATATGGAGAATTGTAGGCCTATTTCTACTTTGTTGGGTTGTGTTATATTCTTTCCACGACTAGCCCACATAGTTAATCGGGGGTTAGAGGGGGGGAGGTCACAGGGGGTTTGAGGTGTACCCCTAACCCCACTTTATGGGGTCCAGGGCAGCGCCCCGGAAAATTTTGGTTTTGGACCCTATGTTATGTTGGGCGGACCCACCTATGGTTTTGTGCATGATTTACATGTTTTTTTGGATGCGATGGTTTTTCGGTCCATGGTTTTGGATGTGATGATTTTCGGTCTATGGTATTGGATGTTTTGGCATGTATAAATATGTATTGTAACATTGAAAGGAAAATAATAAAAAATCAAGCTGGTAGTCCCGATTTCGGGATCCAGGGGAAAATCTTTGTGTATATATGTTTTATGTGTTATGCTCTTGCATTGTTTATTCTCTGTGTTTTAGAATTCATATGAAGGTAGTTTCTATATGGGGTTAAAACCTACATTTGGTATCAGAGTTTTTTTGGTTTCAAGGGACGCCTTTGTTGCTGAGGGGTTTCACTCAGGCCTGTGGTAGACCCTGTTCAGTGGGAGATCTATGAGATTGATTCTGTTGGTGAAAGAAGATGGCGAGCAGTGGAAAGATAGAGATCGAGAAATTTAATGGTCAGATTTTTGAGTTGTGGAAACTCAAGATGGAGGATCTGTTGGTGGATAAAGATCAGTGGATCGCCGTAGATCTGGGTAATAAACCAATGGGAGTGTCCGATGAAGAATGGAAGAAGTTGGATTGGAAGGCAAAGAGCACAATACGATTGTGTGTCTCAGATTCAGTATTGTTGAATGTATCAGGCGAAGCTACAGCAAAGGCTTTGTGGGACAAGTTAGGGAATTTGTACCAATCTAAGTCTCTGGTGAATAAACTGTTCTTGCGGAAAAAGTTGTATAACCTGAGGATGAAATATGGAGACTCGGTGACAGAGCATCTGAAGAATTTAATATTGTGGTAAGTCAGTTAGCATCTGTTGATATTAAAATTTCAGATGAAGATAAGTGCATCAGTTTGTTGTGTTCTCTACCATATTCGTGGGATAGTCTGGTTATTGCGATAGGTAGCAATGCAACTGCCTTACAGTTTGATGAAATAGTCTTAGCCTTGCTGACGGAGGAGATGAGACGGAAAAATATGGAGAGCCAAAATGGTGATGCCTTGTCTGTACGAGGACGGTCCCAGAAAAGAAACAAAAATAAGTCATCGAGTGGGAGATGTAAATATAGAGGGAGATCTAAATCTCCAGGAAAACCTGTAAAGGTGGTGTGCTAGAAATGAGGAAAGGAAGGCCACTTCAAAAGGGACTGTAAATCTAAAGCTCCTGAAAAAGGAAAGGGATCTGATGAGGCTCCTTCTGCAGAGGTGAAAACCACCTCAGATGAAGGTGGGGATGTGTACTTGGCTTCTTCAAGTACACATGTAGATCATGAGGCATGGTTGATTGACTCAAGTGCATCCTTTCACTTCACTCCTCATAGAGAGTGGTTCTACGAGTATGAGAAATACGATGGTGATGATGTCTTCTTGGGGGATGATAGGAAGGCTAGAATCGTTGGTCGTGGAAAAGTAAAGTTGAAGTTGGAAGGTGGAAGGGTTAGAACACTTCCAGGTGTTCTACATGTTCCTGCATTGGCTAGAACTTTGATTTCTGTAAGCAAGTTGGATGATGCAGGTGTAAAAACAGTGTTTGAGAATGATACCTGCAAAATGGTCCGGGAGCACTGGTATTGATGCGGGGAGTTCGGATTGGAACTCTGTACAAGCTGCAAGGTAGCATTGTTATTGATGGGTGCAACAGTTCTGTGGTTCTTGAAAGTGGAGCAAAAAATCTGGTGGTCTCTGGAGAAAAGACCATGTTGTCGCATCAAAGGCTTGGACATATTGAAGAGAAGGGCCTTCGAATACTTCATGGTAAAGGTATGGTAGAAGGTATGAGTAATAGTGCTCTGGATTTTGATTTCTGTGAAAATTGTGTATATGGGAAGCAAAATTGGGTTAGTTTCCCCTCTGGTAGTAAGAGGGCGAAACAGATATTAGAGCTTGTGCACAGTGATGTGTTTGGAGCTGTGAAGGTTCCATCACTAGGTAAGTATGTGTACTATTTATCATATATAGATGACTTCTCAAGGAATACATGGATATATTTCCTTAAGAAGAAATATGAATTCTTTGACAAGTTTAAGGAATTTAAGGCTCTCGTGGAAAATCAGATAGAGAAGAAGATAAAGGTGCTGAGGACAGATAATGGTGGAGAGTTTTGCAGCAAGGAATTTGAAGAATTTTGTAAGAAGTGTGGTATAGCATGACAAAAGACTACTCCATATACGCCTCAGCAAAATGGAGTTGCAGAAAGAATGAACAAGACATTGATGGAAAGGGCAAGAAGCATGCTCAGTGGTGCCGGGTTAGGACAGGAATTCTGGGTAGAGGCGGTGGATATTGCATGTTACCTGGTCAACAGGTCACCTTCATCAGCATTGGAGGATAAAACTCCACAAGAGGTATGGACTGGCAAGAAACCCTCTCTTTCACATCTGAGGGAAATTAGATTTGATGCATATGTACATGTTCCAAAGGAGAAACGAACCAAGTTGGATAGTAAATTTGAAAAGTGCATATTTATTGGGTATAAGGATGGTTTAAAGGGTTATAAGCTTTGGAACCCAATAATAAGGAAGGTTGTGTATAGCCGAGATGTGGTGTTCAGAGAGGTGAAAGATGTTATTAAACATGAAGTCCAACCAAAGGAACCTGAGAAGATAGAGTTTGAGCTAAAGGAGGAAGAATCAGACTCTACAGCAGAGGAATCAAAAGAAGAAGAGCCACAAATTCCGGTTGTGAGAAGATCAGTTCGAGAAACAAGGCAACCAGAATGGTATAGTCCATCTACTTTTTGTTCAAATTTGCTTTGTCTGTTACTGATGATGATCCCAGAACTGTGAAGGAGGCAGTGGATTCAGAGGATGGAAAACTCTGGAAAGAGGCCATGGTTGATGAAATGGCATCTATGCACAAAAATGAGGCTTGGGATCTGGTGGAGTTGCCAACTGGAAGGAAACCCATTGGCAGCAAATGGGTATTCAAAAAGAAGACAAATGCAGAAGGAAAAGTGGATAAATACAAAGCTCGGTTGGTAGCAAAAGGTTATTCCCAGGTGCCGGGAATTGATTTTGGTGATATTTTTTCTCCTGTTGCCAAGGTAACTTCTATTAGATTACTTTTATCTGTTGTTGCTGCTTTTGATTTTGAGGTAGAACAGATGAATGTGAAGACAACATTTCTTCACGGGGATCTGGAAGAGGAGATCTACATGAAGCAACCTGAAGGTTTTGCGGTGAAGGGTAAGAAAGAACTAGTATGCAAGTTAAATAAGTCTCTGTATGGGTTAAAACAGTCACCAAGGATGTGGTATCATAAATTTGATACATTTATACGGGGACTTGGCTTCACCAGAAGCAAAGTAGATCACTGTGTGTATTTTAAATTAATTGGTGACCATGTTATTTATCTGTTCTTGTATGTGGATGATATGTTACTGGTTGGAAATGACAAAGAAATTATCCAAGATTTGAAGACCCAATTGTCCTCCAAATTCGACATGAAAGATCTTGGTGCTGCAAACTATATTTTGGGCATGGAAATTAAAAGAGATCGAGCAAAGAGGAAGCTCTGGTTAAACCAGAGGAAGTATGTTGAGACAATATTACAGAGGTTTAATATGCAGGATAATAAACTGGTGAAGGTTCCTATTCCTGTAGGTGTGAGGTTATCTTCTGAAGAGGAAGAGGACATGTCCCATGCTCCATATGCAAGTGCAATCGGTAGCCTGATGTATGCAATGGTCTGTACTAGACTAGACATTGCACATGTAGCAGGAGTATTGAGCAGGTTTATGTCAAAACCAAGAAAGGAGCACTAGACAACAATGAAGCAGGTTTTCAAGTATTTGCATGGCACTAGTGATTATGGTTTGTGCTACCAAGGAAGACTAGGATTGGACAAAGTGTTGGATATTCATGGCTTTGTTGATGCAGACTAGACTGGAGATATGGATCAGAGAAGATCTACAAGTGGGTATGTGTTTAACCTATTTGGAGGCGCAATTAGTTGGATGAGTAAGAAACAATCTGTAGTGGCACTATCAACTACAGAGGCAGAATACATGGCAGCCACTCATGCAAGCAAGTAAGCAGTTTAGTTGTAGAGATTGTGTTCAAGTATGGGGTTAGTACAGGGAGCTATAAGGATAGACTGTGACAGCCAAAGTGCAATTTTCTTGGCAAAGAACCCTGCATATCATTCAAAGACAACGCAAATTGATGTTCAATATCACTTTGTGAGGGATATGATAGAAGACAAAAAGGTGTTGCTGGTAAAGGTGGACTTTTGAAGAATATTGCAGATGCATTGACAAAGTCTGTGAGCTCTGAGAAGTTCTCTTGGTGTAGAGAAACAATTGCGTTTCAGGGCTGGAAAAATGACTAAGCTCTCTTGTGGCCCCCTGTGGAAAGAAAACAACAAGTGGGAGAATGTTGGGTTGTGTTATATTATTTCCACGACTAGCCCACATAGTTAACTGGGGCTTAGAGGGGGGAGGTCACAGGGGGTTTGAGGTGTACCTGTAACCCCACTTTATGGGGTCCGGGGCAGCGCCTCGGAAAATTTTGGTTTTGGACCCTATGTTAGGTTGGGCAGACCCACCTATGGTTTTGTGCATGATTTTCGCACATGTTTTTTGGATGCGATGGTTTTTTGGTCCATGGTTTTGGAGGTGATGGTTTTCGGTCCATGGTATTGGATGCTTCAACATGTATAAATATATATTGTAAAATTGAAAGGAAAATAATGAAAAATCAAGATGGTAGTCCCGGTTTTGGGATCTAGGGGAAAATCTCTGTGTATATGTGTTTTATGTGTTATGCTCTCGCATTTTTTATTCTCTGTGTTTTAGATTTCGTATGCAGGTAATTTATGTACGGGGTTAAAACCTACATACATCGATGATCACTAACTTGAAGAAGATGATTTCTTCTAAAGGCAAGTTGGTTGATCCCACATTGTATAGGAAAATGATAGGTTCCTTGATGTATTTGGTCAACACCAATTTGGATATTTTTTTAGTTGTTAACAAACTCAACTAGTTCATGGTGGAATCAAGATAGGTTCATTGGGTGTCAAAAAATCATGTTTTGATATACCTACAAGGTATGGTGGACCTTGGGCTCAAATATATTGGATTTGGCGAAGTGAATTTTTAAGGGTACATATATTTTGATTGGGAAAGGTGTGTTGTAGACAAAAAAATCAACATCCAGATGTTGTTTCAGCTTGGGATCGACCATGAAATCATGGTGCAGTAGGAAGAAATAATTAGTGGCACTTAGTTCAGCCGAGGTAGAGTACATGGTAGAAAATATGGCAAATTGTGAGGCAGTATGGCTTCACAAGCTGCTTATAGGATTATTTGGTCTGAGATGGAGCCAAAGGTGATTCATTGTGATAATCAAAGTTGCATTAAGCTCTTTCAAAATCTTGTTTTCCATGATTTTTCTAAGCACATTGATATTAGATATCATTTCATCACAGACAAAGTCTACATAGGTACTATGAGTTTTTATTACATTTCCATAGAGTAACATGTGGTAGATATTATCACTAAACCTCTAGTGAAAGGGAAGTTTGTGAAGTACAAAGCCAAGCTAGGAGCATTGGAAAATCCCTTCCTTTCTAGGAGGGAGTGTTGAAGCTTATGTTAGCTTTAGAAGGTCTTCTACATAGGCCTGGTGTCTTAGCAGGTAGAAGATGATTTATTGCTTCTTTAGATGCTTGCTTGGTGGAGTAAGTGATTTATGTCTTCTTTTTTAAGAATAACTTAGGAAAAGTATAATATTTAAAGTCAATTAATTATTGTGGACTATTAGTTCAATTTCTAAGGATAAATAATTAAATTATTTAAGTGATTTAGAAATGATCTAAAATGTTGATCTCCTAGATCTTCTAAAAGGGAGATTAGGGTTAGGGATTTAGGCTTAATGAAGATTATAAAATAAGCCTAATGGAAAGGTGAAGACACGAAAAGGAGAGAAAGTGATTTTCTTTAGAGTAAGAGGCTCGGCTAGACTATAGTGTAGAGGAGGAAGAAAGCAGGTTGATTCGAGATATATCCAAGAGGTTGAATTGCTAAAGATTGTAGGGTCAAATTTTTGAAATGAGGATGCTAATTTTTTGGAGAGGCATATTTCTAAGGTTGAATTGCTCGAGGCGCAAAGTTTGTTTGAGGTGAAGGCGCAGGGATGAATTTTTTCAGATGTCAATTTCTAGTGGGCCAAAATTCCTAGGGCCAAATTCTTCTAGTGAGGTAGAGTTACAAGTTCTAGTCAATGCATATTTCTTTATAATTTCTCTATCATTTGAAACCCCAATTTTCCCAGGGTTAAATTAATCAAGGAGAATTGTTGTGGGTGGTTTTTTTGTTGTAGTGTGTGACCTCTCCCTCTGTCTCTATTTATGTTGCATATAAATTTCTAGAAGTTAAAATACGATTCTTTTATTTTTCAAAAATTCATAATTGATTTGGTTAGTAAAGTAAATTGTTATGAATAAATCATTGTTGCAAAAAAATAAATATGTACCAATATTAGGAGATTTAATAGTAGATTTCCTCTCATGTATTTTCCTTGGAGTAATTAACTTCGTAGGATCAGAAAATATTGGAACTTCCTGAGGATTCAAATTTTCCCTAGTATTCATTTTCTTGTATGGCAAGACTAGAGTTGTGGAGTTCATTAGGTGAAAGTATTTAGCTAACCCTTTTAATGTTCACTAGTAAGATAAAATATATATATCATTATACCTAGGGAAATCATTTTGAATCTTTGTTTCCTGGAGATGATGCAAAATTTGTTGTTTTTTTCGTGTCTATATTATTGATGGCTAAATAAATCGGACGTAATCCTGGGCTTGACTTTGCAAAAAAAAAAATCACATTATACCAACTATCCTGGGTTGCTATTTTTTTTTATCTCTAGTTTTCTTACATGGACATAAGAAGAAAAACCTTGTTTTATTATTTTCTTAGTAATGATAAGGTGAGGATCATAAGTCCATGGTTATTCCTGCTCCCATCTCCTTAATCATTTAGTCAACTACCTCCAACGTTAACCTGGAATTGACAATAAAGGGTCCACCATTCTCCTTCAGGTTTAATATAACTTGTTTCTTGGAAGAAAAATGGACATCATCCTACTCTAATTTTTTCATAATATATTCCAAGGCAAAGATTCTCATTGTAAAAAAATATTGGTAGCAAGGTCGAGATTCAAAACCATAGATTATGATATTTGTATGATTTTCGAGAAAAGACCAATCTCCCACTATTGTATCAGGACTTAGCTAAAGTAGTCTTTTGAACTTAGGAAATACCCTTGGGGATAGTTCCTCATGGATGGCAGTGTAAGAAGTAGACATGGATTTATTGGTATAATCAATGAACCCTATATTTAATGGTTTTTTCATGACTATGGGAGTCCACTAAATGATTGAGAATGGATTTCCTAACTCATCTTTCACTTTTAACTAAAAGTATTATAATTTCACATCTTGAGAATATAAGAACAAATATACTAAATATGGTTGGAACATAAAATGCCTATTGGAATTAACTCCATTGGTTGAAATCAATCATGTTAGCCAGATATTGACTATAATTGGTTTATCAAAAGGTGAACAAATAAAAGATATAAAACTTATAATTGCTCTATCCGTAGTCCTATCGTGGTCATAACATAAGGTACAACACATCATTGTTATGACCTATCGCGAGATTTCAAGAAGAATGCTAGTTGTGTAAGGAGTTGGATTTTTAGGTACAATGGCATCTTTGTCAACGTATTATTAGATCGGGGGTGGATTTCTCTTAAGTAGTTAATTCATTTGTATGTAGGGGCTAACCTCTATTCCTGATTGAGTATCATCGAGTTTTAATGAGTTGAAATTTCAAGAATTAACTGTGAAGCTAACATAAAAAGGACTATTCCATTCTTGAATATCACAAACCTCTTACTGGGAACATAATTCATTGCACACCATGACACAAATTCATAGAATTGGTAGGTTTGTGGAACCACAAATCTAGTTCTTAGACATGAAAAAAGTTGTGAAGGTCTCAAAAGAAGTTAGAGGCTAATTGCCTTATTTCAAATCGGTAAAATTGAGACATGACAGTATCAAAATCTCATCATCATGTTCTACTAAGTTTATTTCTTCAATGGATGGGAGTTGACTTGATTCAAAGGTTTAAGGATTTTTCATTGTGAAAAGAAACAAAGGAAACAAAAGAAAATACCCAAAAATTTACTGCCACAGTGTAGAAACCCTTATTGTTGGCTTCATACAACAATGAAGGTGAAATTTTCTTTGTATTTTATGGCATTACACCTTTATTCTTCTTTTACCATGATTCATGATGGCCCAATTACCTCCTTTTCCACTTCTATTCCTTGAAATTTGAGTTGTGGACATGTGGCAGATTGTAATTGTTTGAAAATATAGTTAGAACACACTTTCCAATGACAATGGGTCTTGTCATAATACATGAAGCTAACATCACATAACATGATTGATGCCATGTCATTTCCATATATCACCCTTCTATGTTGGTTATCACATCAGTGTGTTATGCCATCTTTTGGTTTCTAGGGACTTGTTCTAATAACTATCGGGGGGGCTTGAACCCAATACATTATTTCCATGTATTTCCAGTTGAAACTTGTGGTATCCATTTAATACCCCCCTTTGTTAATTTTTCTACATGGGTGCTAGAATGGATAATGCCATATATCTAGGAAGGCCCTGTTTGAAATATTGAGAGGGGGGTGAATCAATGTTTCTTTACAATTGTTTTATAATACCAGTTAGTATCACTTGTTAAACTAGAAACAAGATGTAAAATAAGAAAAGAATTATATTAATGAAAATAATAAGGAATTCAATTCTCTTATACAAAATTCAAGCTCCAAATTGACAACCAAAACTTTATCTCTTTCAAAGCTCCAGCCTTGAATGAGGTCTTCAATCCTCAACTACAAATCCAAGCTCAAACCAGGCCTCTTAAAAGGCTTCAACCTTGTATGAGGACTCCAATCACAAAATCTCAATCCAAGCTCCAACTTGGTCTCTCACAATGCCCCAACCTTGTATGAGGACTCCAATCCTCATATATAAATCCAGGCTCCAACCTGGTCTTCAAGGTCTGCTTCAGATATGCTTCAAAAGGGCTACAAAGACTAATCCAAATTCTCTTCAATCTCTTCAATGGTTGCTCCAAAATCTCTTGAGTGTTAGCTTTAAATGTTTTTCCAAGGTTTGTTATAAGAAGTTTCCAAAATCTTCTCCAGAGTGTCTTCAAGGGTACTCCAAAAGGGTTGTTATAGAGTCACTCAGGGGGTTGCTCCACAAATGCTTCAAACATCACCTCAAGGTCTGATCAAAATGTTTCAATGATTTTCTCCATAAATAATTTAGAAACATCTTCAATGATTGCACCAAGGTCTTATCTAAGGTTTACATTACAAGCTGCAGTATTGCTCCATAAAGTACTAGTTCAAAATCAGCTCCAAGGAAGACCACAAGATCTGCTTAAGAATGTCTTCAAAAGGAGTTTCAATGCTACTCTGGGATGGCCTAAAGGAGTAGTTCCCAAATGTATCCAAGGTTTCAAGCCTCCACAATAAGTTTGTTCCAAGTTTGCTTAATTTTTCTCTCAAAATAGACACAAGTCTGAACTATAAAACACCCTCAATTTTTGTTGTAGTGTTGTCACAATCTCAATCTGCTTCAAGAGGATCGTGACCCCTACTCTTAGAAGGCCAAAATTTGCAGGGTCTCTTATCTGTCCTACCTCAGGGCCGAATTTTTGTTTTCCACAAACCCAAAGTTTGTATCCCATAGATGTTATGTTTTGTCCTTACAGGAGTGAGTTGCCTCAAACAAGTTGAATGTTAACCTTCAACAAGTGCAGTGTTATGTGCTTCAAAAAGGGATGAACTTTGGACAATAGATCTGTTTCAAAACTTACTAAGATTTCTTACCAAGAACCCTTAACCCAGAACAAAAATTATACCCAAAAATTCTTCCTTCAAACTGCTCCTCTTAAGTTTGCCTCAGGTTTGAATATTCCTTCTTGTCTTCCTTGCCCATTTGGATGGGTGAAATGGAGGAGAACTTATGCCAGTTTATAAAATTCATCCATATTTGAATAGACACACCTTTTAGAAGGTGGGCCAACTTCTACTGGATAGGGGCTAACTTGTTTTGGTATGTGTTAGTTGTAGTGAGTATTTATTTTAATGTCAATTTTTTGTTTAGAAATAGATCCTAAATCATTAGGGTTGGGTCTATAATCCAAAATTTCAGTTGACTAATTTATGTACCTATTGTGAAGGGGATGAACATTCTTTCAGTATAATACATACATTTATGCCTGTCAATATATGAATGTGGCAACATGTTTATGTGAAATTGATTTTAATTTATAGATGCTCTTTCCATCTTTCGATAGACAACTTATTGGCATATGTAATGTTGACTTTTATAAAAAAATTCAGAAACATAGAACCAAAAAAGAAAACTCTTTGTCAAGAAAAAGCATAGGATTAGGGCTACTAGAGTCCTTCTCATAGGTAGAGATAGAGCACAACTAATGGTAGAAAGTAATTACTTTTTCTTGGGCCATAAATGACAATAATGATGACATCTCAACAAGCCTACTCTCGATCTACTCAATTTTCTCGAACATCTATAACATACCATTTGCTTCATATTTATTTATTTAAAATGATTTTGTTTCTAAGTAAGGTATAAAATCGTAGTTAAAGGTTTTTCCCTTCTTATTTTTAAACGAATTTAAACAAAATTTCAATGTTGCAATAGAATCAATCCCATGCACGTTGCACATCACTTCCCACAACTTGTCTCCCATTTGGTTCTCACACTACATGCTTTAGATGTGCAATATTTCTCTCATTCTCCTTACACAACCAATGAAATAAAACCGGGATCTATCAAAATCTAAATCGTTGTAAATTGAACCCAACCTTCAATCTTTAGATAGTACATAGAACCCCCAGGCACAAACAAGATGTAAAGTCTTGCACAAGTGTAATGGAGATTTGCGGTGAGGGGGTAGGTTTCTATAAAGCATCATTTTCAAAATTTCAAACTTTTTAAGTCAATATCATTATAGAGAATATTTGAGAAAATTTGTAGCAAAGTGACGAGGCTTACTCATTGTGAGGTACTTCATGACACCCTCCCCCTCTCTCCATATAATGAACACATTTTTATTTGCAATCCTCCCATATTTCATAGCATGGTCCTATCAACTATATCTGATTGAGTAGCATATATATTGAAATCAAAGTAATTGACTTATCTATGTGACTATTGTGGGGAAGATTTTAAAAAATTTTGAACCATGAACACTAAAAATCAAACAGTAAATCCAACACTCACTTGGTTTCTTAATGTTTGGTTTAAGTCTCTACTTCCTTACAGGGTACAATTTGCACCAACAACCTATCTACTCTAGGTCTTCTATTGTAGAGGATCTCAAATAACATTAAGAAGGATACCACAATGTGTTTAAAATATGTTAAACTCTTAAATGCTTGTGTTTAGTTCTAGATTCATTGATAGAGGCATTACTTGCATTAAATTCTTAATTATGTTTAACATTATAATATACGTCCCATGCAATGAGTAATAAATATATCTTATTACATGTTTCAATTTAAGTGCAGAGTTAAGACTCTTTACTCCACCAACCATCCCTGTTAAGTGAGTCATATCTACCTAGCACAATACCAATCATGGGTAGGATGCTCTTTTCACCATGGATGGTTGAAGGGGCCACATACCAATCATTCATAGTGTTCTTGGTGGATATCATATGCCATACCTATTGATTCATTTTCAAAACCTTGTGATGGAATGCTTCATCACCTTATGATTCTCCACTTCATTTAATATGCGGTATTTGTTGAAATCATCTGAAGTTGAATGATAGCTTACATGGTAAGTTATTGCTTGTTACTTAAAAATATGTTAGTTGGCATACATGTAAGTTGTTACTTGTTAATTAAAAATATGTTAATTGTTATTGTCAATGTGAATATGAATATTGTAGAGTTCAAACATGGAAAATTTTCAATTTTGAATTAAAATATTTTAATGCAAACTCTTAGGACTCTCGAATTTCAAAAAAATTGAAATAATGCAAAACATAGTGACGTAGATGGTAAAACCTGCAATATATACTTGTCATAATAAGAAACATTGATATTATCAAGGTTTGAAGGATTTGAATTTATGATAAATTTTGAATTTTGAATTATAATATTTTCATAGGTAAATTCTCAAGACTCGTGAGTCTTGAATTTCACAAATTCTGAAAACATGGAACGCGGTGATGTAGATGGGAAAACTTGTAATGTATACTTGCCATAATTAGAAACATTGATATTATAAAGGTTTGAAGGATTTGAATTTATGACAAAGATGTTTATGATTAAATTATCACATAAATAATATGTAAATAGAGTTGTACAAACGTTCGAGGTATATTTATTTATATCAAATTTACTTGGTATTTAAAAATGTATTGATAGATTTCTACAAACCTTATTGATTACAAGGAAAAGGAGATATCTCATTAAAATTTTCATTAATATATTTAGAAATGTGATATTTTTAAATCAATAAACTAAACTTAACCTAAGATCTTATTAACTACTGACCTTTGGTGCTATTATTTATATGGTTGTTTAGCTACACCCATCCACCTTAATAAGGACTCCACTATAACATAACCTTGTTTAAATTAATCGAAGCATTGTTTTTATTTGTGAAAATATGTTTTAAATCTCATTGCTACACAGTTAGTACTTGGTGTTGATGAAAATCTTTTGAATGTTAAATGAAAATATATTTTAATATAAGAATAAATTTTCAAAAGTAGTAAGAGGAATGTTGATGTGTAATTTTTTTAATAAGTTAGGAGTCATTTTATTACAAAGAATGTACAAGGGTTACATGCTTGGGTGATGTGGTCGACCAAATACAAGATGGAGATGTAAGTAGAAGAGATTGGCTTTCACAAATATATAGCAGGGAAAAAGACATAGCCTGTAGAAATTATTGTGTAGATATGAAACTGCTCATGAAATTAACTAAAACACGAGACTCAAATCTACTCTACTCATTTGTGGAATTCAATTCATGATCGATAACACAAATCATAAACATGCAAGAATAATTATCACACATACGCGAAGATTTATCTAGAGGAAATAAACTGCTCAAAACCCATTCCTATATGTGTTGCATTAATCAAAGAATAGAGATTAAATACATATGTTGCTCAAACCTGAGCACAACCTGCAAGTGTATAGTCTATTCCTCTACCTGACTGACTGACACTGGCCAACATTTAGTCAATTTTCAATCCCTCCAAGTTCCTATTTCCTTGTGTTGTTCCTTGAGGAATTAGGGCCCTATTAATCAGGAAATTCCCTCAATTGGATTTCACAATTCCTTTAGGCTCATCCTTTCACTGCATGCACCACCTGTACACTTCATAATAGTCTACAATTGATAGTACATTTCCTTGGAATCTCCATCTTAACTGGGTAACTCTAATTATTTGCATGCATCAATTATTTTGGGTTGATTGATAATCTAATTGATTGATCATTGAATGTGACTGAATTCATACTACACAACTTGACCTTCCACTAGTTCCTCCAATAGTTAGAACTAGTTTAATTGACCATAACTCAATTTAACTAAAATAGATTGCTACAAATTAGCTATCAATCATACTGAAATGAACTCAAGTTTTCCCGACTCATATTAACAAAGTTAACTCAATGACAAGTGTTATGGTGTTAGGTCCTTATAATACTAGTGTAGCCCCTTATTTTTATTTTCGTGCCCATGTAGTCCCCATATTATTATTATTTTACCCCATATAAGCCCACTATTGTTATTGTTGTGCTCTTACATTATTATTGTTATGTAGGCTCTGATTATATTGTGATCCCTTAGACCCCTATACATAGAAAGGAGGTTTTGTCATTTGAATCATCTAGGAATTATTTATTTATGTGATGTATAGGAGGTTTCCCCCTCAGAGAGGCTATTTTTCAAGTCACTGATCTATCTTTTATTCTTTTTTGTGAGTTGGTTGCATAACATTTGGTATCAGAGCTTGGATTCTAGGGTTTCTCTACTGCAAATAGGTCATCGTGGAATTTTCACTATAATTTTTTTTCTACAAATCTATAGAAGCTGAAATTGCAACCATGTGGAGCTGAAATCTTGATGAATGTCGTGTATGAATTTCAGATCTTGACTCGCTACATTTTCGAAGATATGATCTGAGGAAGTTAGGGTTTTTACAAGCTCTAGAATTCCATCTCAAATAGGCGACCAAGGGAAAATCATCATAATTTTTTCTCTGAGCATCAGATTTTAATTTTGTAAAATTTGACGGAAATAGGATGGACTGTAGTTTTTTGGGTATCATTTTCATGGTCAAAGTTTGAAACAATGACACGTAACACTCCGTACAAATTCACTCTACTGAAACAATATCTAACCATGCCATCATGGGAGATTGGGCATAACTCTTTCTTGAAGAATCTGATTTTGGTCTGACTTATTGGGTTGGAAATAATACTTAGAGGGATACTACATGACATAATTTCATATCTTGGAGATTCGAAATTATAGAGATACAATAGCTGCACTATCCAGCTCCCAAAAAGAAAGAAAAAGGTGTGTATTTTTTAAATTTTGCATAACTTTTGTTTGAAAAATCAGTTTGAATTTATTCAAAGGGAATAGTGAAGCATATATATCCTTGTTGATTTAAAAATGCCTTGAAACAAATAAATGGACACACCTAGTAAGCAACCAGAAAGCTCTTCTATGACACATGAAGAAGATGAATAAATGCAGCATGACATATCAAAATTGCGAGATCAAGTGCAAAAACAATCACTCTCACAAAGAGTAACCAAAAATGAACTGGAAGCTAAGAGGGATGGTATAGAAGCAAAAATGAAAGACAACATGAAAGATTTGAAGAATATCTTAAAAAAAAAAATGGAAGGTTTGACAAATTTGCTACAAGAAATGCTTCCTAATGGCGAAAAGGTATTACATGAAACTCGTGATTAGAACAAAATAAATATTAATCATGATTTCATATACTCTGACGTTGGATTTAAGACCCACCATATTCCAAATATCGATATGAGGAAGTTTGATGGAAAGGATCTGGTAACATGGATACTACAAATGGAGCAATATTTTGATCTACATAATGTGTAACACACACAAAAATGTACGCATTGCAACTTTATATTTAGAACCCAATAAGTTTGTATGGTATAGATGGTTTTTTTCTCATAAACCACTTGTCACTTAGTTAATTTTTATGGAGGAAATGATAGCACATTATAAGGATACAAAGAGAAACACCTTATTTATCCAATTGATAAATCTAAAACAAAAGCGTTCAATGGTGGAGCACATTGAGGACTTCCAAAAATTGAATATAAGGGTAAATGATATTCCAGAGGAGCATAGGATTGATGTTGTCATAGGGACTTTAAAGGATAACATCCAATATGAGGTTCGTCATTGGGAACCTAATTCATTGGCGAAGGCATTTAGGTTGGCATAAAAATTGAAAGCAAAACTATGGAAACAAGGAATCCTACCACTCACAACTATAAAGATGGAAGTGTTGATGCTCCTAGCCTTCCACAACCTACAAGGTTGACACCAAAACAATTGGAACAAAAAAGAGCAAAAGGGCTTTGTTATAGTTGTGATATCAAATACACCAAAGGTCATAAGTGTGTTGAGAAGATATTATTTTACATAGATTGTGAAGAGGAGGAAGAAATGGAACAAGAAACTTCAAAATAAGAGGATATACACCAAGAACCAACCATAGAGGAAGAAGAAATGAATCTGACCATATCTTGTAACGCATGGGCAAGAATAACCACTCCTCAAACTCTCAAGATATAAGGACATATTAATAATAAAAAGGTAATATGTTGATTGACTCAGGTAGTACCCATAATTTTATTCATTGTAAGATAGCCAAGGAATTGAATTTCTTCCTATATCCAGCACCAGAGTGTCAAGTGATGGTTGCAAATGGAGGAACTATAAGTTGGTCTAGAAAGTGCCATAATATAAAGCTAATCATGGGAGAATATGTATTGAATATTCTAATGCTTTCCATTCCAATGGGTGGTGTTGATGTTGTACTAAGAGTCCAATGGTTACAATATTTGGGTACGATAGCTTTTAATTTTCAAGAACTTTTCTTGAATTTTTTTTTGAAAAGAAAGGAAGTTGAATTAAGGGGTATCAAAGGGAAACCAGGAAATATAATCAAATCTAATGGCATGAAAAATCTTCTAAAGAAATAAAAATAGAGCGTAATTGCACTATTATGCTCACTAGAGGTTCAAACATCAAAATCATCTATTTCTCCATATCTCCAAAAAGTATTGGACAATCATTCCAAGGTATTTGAGACTCCCAAAGACCTCTTACCTATTCATGATAATGATCATGCTATTCCTTTGATTCCATAAAGTGTTCCTCCAAACATCAGGCCTTACAAATATCCCTATGCCCAAAAGAGTGAAATTAAACTTATGGTTGCAGAAATGCTAGAGGCAGGTATAATTCAACATAATCAAAGTTCTTTCTCTGCTCCAGTAGTATTTGTTCACAAGAAGGACAGATCATGGCGCATGTGTCTGGATTATAGGGAGGTCAACAAGCTCACTATTAAAGATAAATTTCCCATTCCTTTCATTCATGAATTACATGGAGCAATTCACTTCACCGGTTGGATCTTTGTTCGGGATATCATCAAATTAGAATGAAGACTGAAGACATTCTGAAAACAACATTTAGAACTCATGAGGGTCATTATGAATTTTTGGTCATGCCTTTTGGCCTTACCAATGCACCTTCTACATTTCAAGGTTTGATGAATTCCATTTTCAAACCCTTCCTTAGAAAATTTGTGTTAGTATTTTTTGATGATATACTAATCTACAACAAGTCTTGGAAGGATCATGTTCAACATGTTGACAGGGTGCTCAAACTATTAGAGGAGAAACAATTATATGAAAAAACCTCGAAATGTTTCTTTGGAGTACAGGAGGTGGAATATCTGGGTCATATTGTCTCTCATGAGGGTGTTAAGGTAGACCCTAACAAAATTAAAGCCATTAAGGAATGGAAAATCCCCATAACCATAAAGAATCTGCGATGATTTCTCATGTTGACTGGGTATTATCGCAAATTTGTTAATAATTATGGGAAAATAATAACACCTCTAACAACATTACTGAAGAAAGATGCATTTTTTTGGACTCTAGAAGCAACTAAGGCCTTTGAACATCTTAAAGAGGCAATGTATCAAGCACCAGTCTTAGCTATGCTAGACTTCACAAAAACATTTATTATGGAATGTGATGCCTCAGGAAATGGAATTGGCGTTGTTTTAATGCAATAAGGAAGACCCATTACTTTTGAAATTTGTCCAATCGAAAGAAATTATTTACATAAACCTATTTATGAGAAGGAAATGTTGGCAATACTACATGCACTAAATCAATGGCGACCTTACCTAATTGGAAGACACTTCAAGGTAAAAACAGATCATGATAGTCTTAAATACTTTTTGGAACAAATATTATCTTCAAAAGAGCAGCAAAAATGGGTCACAAAGATGTTGGCTTATGAGTTTGAAATCATCTACAAAAAAGGGAAGCAAAAAGTTGTTGCAAATGCACTCTCCAGAAAGGATGAGGATGTGGAAGAATTTCTTTGTGCCACTTCTATTATTCAACCAGATTGGATAACTGAAGCAAGGGATGAATGGAAGAATGACGAAGAAGTGTGGACACTCATTCAAAAGTTTCAGCAAGATCCCAGTACATATGATACATTTAGCTGGAAAAATGATTCATTATGGTACAAAGATCGCTTATATATTTGTAAGAATTCCCAACTCAAACAAAAGATTATTTTGGAATTGCACACCTCTCCCTTAGGAGGGCACTTAGGATTTTTAAAAACTTACCACAGGGTTAGAAGGACTTTTTTTGGGATGGCCTTAAATCTGATATTCATAAGTTTGTGGTGGAATGTTTGGTTTGCCAACATTGGGAGGAAGTTTCAATGGATTTTATCATAGATTCCAAAGGAAAATGTGTCATCATGGTGGTAGTTGATAGACTTACCAAGTATGCACACTTTTGTGAATTATCTCATCCATTTAAATCCAGTATAGTTGCTACTGCATTTATGGAAACAATTCAAAAGTTACATGGAAACCCAAAGACTATTGTAAGTGACAAAGATCCCATTTTCAAAGGAAATTTTCGGACGAAATTATTTTCTTATCTGGGTACTCAACTAGCTCATAGCTCATCTTATCATCCTCAATCTAATGGGCAAACTGATATAGTGAACAAATGTTTGGAAGGATATCTTCGTTGCTTTTTATCTGATAAACAAACACAATGGGTCAAGTGGTTACCTCTGGATGAATGGTGGTATAACACTTACTCCCATACTGCAACAAAAATGACCCCATTTATGGAACTTTATAGATATCATCCACCGTCCATTACATCATATTTAAGAGAAAATTCTAAGGTTCAAGTAGTGGAAAATCACATCGAGCATCAACAACAAGTTCTCTAAATCTTAAATGATAACCTCACTTTGGCGCATAATCGAATGAAACAATAGGAAAATCAACATCGCGGCAAAAGAAGTTTTGATGTAGGAAACTAGGTATATTTATGGCTACAACCATACAAACAAATGTCCCTCAAGCAAGCTAAGAAGGATAATACATTATCACCAAAGTACTATGGTCCTTACAAAGTGTTTCAAAATATTGGTACTATGGCATACAAATTGGAGCTTCTTGCATCTTCCCAAGTGCACCCAGTTTTCCATGTTTCATGCTTAAAGAAGGTTTATAGGTGACAAGCTCCTAGTTCAAACAATATTTCCAAAAGTTGGTGAGGAAGGAAAAATCATATTGGAACCTGAGGCACTCACAGAAACAAGAACTTGAAAGCTACGAATTCGATCAATTTCAAAGTATCTCATCAAGTGGAAGAACTTACCTGATGAAGACTCCACATGGGAGGATGAGAATTTTATACAAAAGCATTCATAACTACTCAATCATTGAAGACAACACTTTTTTGAAGGAGAGAGGCATGTTAGGTCCTTATAATACTAGTGTAGCCCCTTATTGTTATTGGTGTGCCCATGTAGTCCCCATATTGTTATTATTGTACCCCATAGAAGCCCACTATTGTTTTTTTTTTCCCCTGGGAAAAAGTCGTAATTTCTATTAGAGTTAAGAAATTACATTTTGTAGATGCCGAAGCATTCATATAGAGGCAGCTGTGCCTGTCAAGTTCATAGACTGCTAGAATAGATAGTGAAAAAAACAAGTTGTCTCCACGCAGGGAGCAATTTCCAAAACTGTGTACTAGTAGTGTTCAAAATTGTAACCATGCTCTGCGCAGAGAGCCATATATATATGCTGATAACATCAAAAGTATAGTGCTGTACTCAGGACTAGACAATAGAAATATATACAAGCTATAAACAAAAAAGATTCTGTAAGTGGGCTTTATAGCCCATCTGCCATATGATCATCAAATGGTCTGTGATAATGCTGGTAGTATGTTCCGTCGATTTCCTCCTGTATCAGCCAGTTGTCTCCTTGTCTGTGCGCTGCCTCTTTGGAGAGCTGGTCGGCGATGGTGTTCTGTTCCCTGTAGATGTGTCGACAGACAAATGATTCAAAGGAAGCAGTCAGTCTTTTTGCTTCATCTAATATGTGTCTCAACGAAAATGCATGACAATGAGATGCATCATTCAGCCAATTGCATACTATTTTAGAGTCTCCAAACAGCTGGAGGTGTCTGCATTGTTTTTGGATGGCAAAGTGTATGATGTGTTTAGCTGTGCACAGTTCAGCATAATTGTTGGTGCCTCTGCCTAAGTTTATTTGTATCTTATAGCAGTGCGTTTCGTTGAGATAAAGTATTGCTCCTCCTCCACAGCCCACATCTTGCGCCGAGCCATCAAAGAAGGCCCATGGTTTTGATTTGTCGATGTTCACATGTCTTATGATACGTGATGGGGCTGTGGATTCCTCTTCTGGTATCATGTTATAGTCAGCAATAGTGTGGAGTAGGATAGTGGGCCAGTGAGGGGCTCTATGGTTAAAGATAGCCTGATTTCGGGCGATCCAAACGGCCCAGCAAGCGAGCAGCGGAATATTGTTAGATTTCCCTGAGTGGTTCTGATACCAGTTTTCCCATGCATCCATTATATTATTGCCTTGCCAATTTTTCAAATGCGGGAAGTGTGTGATGAGGGCATGCCAAAACTGTAATGTAATGTTGCAATTCAAGAATAAATGTTCAGTGCTTTCTTCCTCCCCGTGACATAGATGACAGCGAAAAGGTCCATGAAAGGATCTCTTCATGAGATTTGTGCCCGTTGGAATTTTATCAAACAGAATGTTCCACATTAGCAATCGTGTACGGGGGGCGACTTGAGTTTCCATAAAGCTTTCCATGTGGGGTGGATATTCGGAGGTTTGTAAGGCTCCATGAGTTTTAGATAACCAAGCTTCGGGACGTATGCTCCATGCTTAGCAAAGGCCCATATGATTTCATCAGGTCCTTCTGTGAGCCTGATGTGGGCTTGTGTGAGAGCGTCCGTATACTCCATCCATTCATTCTGCCACTGATCCGGAATTTCTAATGCTTGTGCACTGGTCCATGCCTGATGGAGGAAGGTGGAGTTTGCATTATCTCCAATATGCATAATGTTGGTGATTCCTCTGTCATTAAGGTGCCTAATGAGGCCAGCTGATAGTCTGTGAACATTTCCACATCCGACCCACGGATCCTGACCAATACGCACCGCATTGCCTGCCTTAATGCGCCAAGTTAATCCTTCACGTAACAGAGGTAAGGTACCAATAACCGCTTTCCATATGATGGATATGTTTTGATTTGTTCCATGTTGAGTGCATATCCAATCCAGCACGTTCAGGGGCTTAATGTATTTTGTATATGCTACCCGTGTCCATAGTCCATCAGAGGTGAGGAGCTGCCACCCAAGTTTGGCAGCCAGTGCCCTGGAGAATAGGTCAAGCCTCTTAATACCCCATCCCCCCCAGCGTTTGGGTTTGGCGATGGTGTCCCATTTGACCCAAGCAAAAAGTCTTCCCGGCTGATGTCCCTTCCAAAGAAATCTGCTGCATATATGTTGTAACCTGTTCAAAATGCCCTTAGGTATCCAGGTAAGGGCCATCCAATAGACTGGCGTGGCTTCAATCACAGCTTTAATGAGGATCAGTCTGCCAGCACGGGAGAGATATCGATGGTACCATACCTGGAGTCTCTTTTCCACTTTAGCTATGAGCCATAACCAGTCTGCTATTCTGTAGCCATTAGGTTTCAATCTGAAACCAAGGTACTTTATACCATCCGACAGGGTCAAGTTGATAAAGGGGAAGCGTTGAGTAGCATAGGCAGTTTCATGTATAGAACAGCCAATTGTAGTAATCGTGGATTTATTATCGTTGATCCTCATACCTGTAGCTTGCTGGAAGAGAAGAATGGAGTTATGAAGGGTAGTGGAGTCCCCAATACTGCCATTCAAAAAGATCAGGATGTCATCAACAAATAATAGATGAGTGAGGTAGAAGTTATCCGCAAGTTTAATGCCAGACAAAAGATGCCTATCACGAGCAGATGAGATAACTCTACTTAAACCTTCCATAATAAGCAAAAACAGCAGAGGTGAGAGCGGACATCCCTGTCTGAGTCCTCTCTCAGAAGTAAAGAACGAGGTAGCTTCCCCATTGAGTAATACACTATATGATACATCGGTGATGCAGCTCATAGTCCATTTGATGAAGTCATAGGGGAACCCCAGATGTGTAAGCAGCAGCCTCAAGTATAACCAGTTCGTTCTGTCAAATGCCTTGGACAGATCCACTTTTAGAATCATTCCTTTTTGCTTTTTGATCTGCAAGGTGTGCATAAGTTCTTGGGCTGTGGCAATAGCCTCGTGGATCTGTCTGTGGTGAAGGAAAGCAAATTGTTCAGAGGAAATGTGATGCGAGAGAATGGGCTTGAGGCGGTTGGCGATGGTCTTAGCTATGATCTTGTAGAGGCAGTTACAGAGAGAGATGGGGCGGAAGTCATCGAAAGTGCTCGGGGCATTAGATTTGGGGATGAGGGCGATGAAAGTGGATTTAATAGCAGAGGATATTCTGCCTCTCCTTCTGCTGTCCTCCACAATCTTCAGAAGGTCGTTACCCAGGATTTCAAAGAAAGCGAGGTAGAATTCAATGGTCCATCCATCTGGGCCAGGGCTTTTATCTTTTTTGAACCATTTCAGTGTAGCCTCCAATTCTTCCATGGTCACTTCCTTCTGAAGTTCCTCAGATTCTTCCTGTTCAATATATCTAGGGAAAAGTTCGGCCACCCTCATGATTTCCAAGATATTAACTTCTTCAGGAGCTTTATAAATGCCTCTAAAGTGCTCTGTGGCCAGCCTGGCCAGGTTCTGTTGTGAAGTAACAGGATGCCCTTGGTCGTTTCTTAACTCCCAAATAGTATTGATGACTTTGCGGCCATTAGCAAATTTATGATAAAATTTTGTATTATCATCCCCCTCCGTGAGCCAAATAGCTCTGCTTCTAAGCCTCCAACTTTCTTCTCTTTCTCTCAGGATTTGTGAGCGTTTTGCAATGAGAGAGGTGTAATTCTCCTTGCTCTCAGGGGAGAGGAAGGTCCCAGATGACGAATCTTCAAATTCTGCAATGACTCTTTCCGCCTCTTTTAGGGTCTGATTATCTTGGATGCGTTTTTGATGAGCCCAGTTTTTAGTAATCTGCTTGAGTTCTGTAAGTTTCCTAACAAAGCCCACTGAGATATCCTCGTCATCCCTGATGAGATTGGTTTGCCAGTAATTATGGACCAATTGGATGTAAGAGGGATCCTGTAGCCAAGAGGCATTAAACTTGAAGGGGCTTTTGATTTTGTGGGAGATGTCCTCTGCTTCTAAGAAAATAGGCCGATGATCGGAAATGCCTCCCGATCCAACCCATTGACGAACTCTGGGGAGGTTATTAATCAGAGATTCCTTAATAAGAAATCTATCGAGTCTCCTGGCCAGGCTTTGTTCTCCACTTCTGTTATTTGACCAGGTATATTGTAGTCTAGCAGACGGTATATCCACCCACTGATGTTCCTCTAGTAGGCTAGACATAGTATCTGTTAGGGAATCGACCTGTGCCAAGTGCCCCCAAGACTCACTGAAACCAAGGGAGAAGTTTAGATCCCCTCCAAGAATGATGTTGTCTGCTTGGAATAATTCTGATTCTAGTAAGGACCGCCAGTAGTTGGCACGGTCAGCACAAGGGCCATAGACATTGATGATTCTGATGTCCCTTTCTACAGAATGCGAACTAATGTCTAGCCCAATGAATCCTCTTCCTCCCCAAATATTCCGGACCTCCGCAGCTCTGTTATTGACCCCAATGGCCAAACCCCCTGATCGACCGGACGCATCCAGTGCATGGAAGGTCCAGTTAGGTAGCCAGGAAGTGAGGGTATGGATGAGGGGATCGGCCTGATAGAGTGTTTCTTGAAGAAAAATAATGTCCAGCAGTGATGATAAGAGCAGTCTCTTAAGCGCTAGTTTTTTGGCTAAACTAGCAAACCCACGGCAGTTGAAGGAGAGAATCTTCATGTGGGAAGGGGAAAAGGGCCATCCTTCGCTCTAAGGGCCCTGAAGATAGTTTGCTGTCGCCCGAGGGCAACTTCTTCATCAGCAGTGTGTCTTGCCTTGGTAATGCGGGAGGGTCGACCACGGGAGTTCTTGAGGGCCATGGGAGCGTTAGCCAGGTCGAGGCCTACAGCATCCGGACCTCTGTCCTTTGTGCGGGGTCGGAGAGAATAACGGGGGGATGGCTGGGTCGAAAGAAAGGAGAGGGTTGCAAGGGACGAAGTGATCCGCGATGGAGGGGCCACCGGTGAAGGGAACGGAAGGGAGCAGATGAGTGAAGTGTGTGTGCGGAAACTCTGGGGGTTATGAGAAGCAGAGGATAAAATAGCGGAGATAGGTTCTGAGCCAATAAAATTATGAGATGAGATGCCCAATGACATGCATGAAATAGGAGATGTCGGAGAAGGGAAAGTGTAAGACTTACCCGATTTCTCAAAGCCCGCTTGTTCCGTCGGTGGCTGCACCGGTGCTGGCGATGCAGGAGGAGGAGCAGTGGGAGCCATAGCTGTATCAGCTGCCTCCGGATTGCTCCGAGGTTCCTCCACATTCTGAGTGCGCTCATGTTCCCCATTGTTCTGAACAGGTTGCGGCCTGGGGGGATTGTCCTGAGGCGGATCAGCTGCATCTTCCTTATCAGTCGTCATCGCTTTCCTGAGGAGTGGGCAGTCCCTATATAAATGGCCCACTTTATGGCACCTGCGACAGCGATATGGAATACCTTCGTAATCTATAATCTGCTTGCATGTTGTATCTCTCCACTGAATGGTTATGTGTTCTTGCAGGCCTCCCCTTGTGTCCAGGTTAATGAGAATCCTGGCATAGGCCATCATGCCCGTCTGCTGATAGGATTTGTCGTAGTCCATGAATGTGCCAATGGCATTGCCGATTCTCCTGAATATGTCTTCTGACCAGTAGTGAAGTGGAAGTCCTGGAAGCCGAATCCATACCGGTCCGATGCCTATCTGTTCTGTCTCTGGGTCAAACAATGGAGACCATCTCTTCAGGAGCACCGGGGCATGATCAAAGTGCCAGTAGGAGGACAGAACCCAGTTGGTATGATCAGCACGAGCGAATCTCAGTGCGAACCATCCCCTCACGAAGGTCTGCACGAAAGGGATATCCACCAAATGATGGCCCCAAACTTCAGCTGCCCAGGTCTTCAAGCGTGCTGCCGAGTAGCTTCGTCCCCTGATGCGTCCGACCAAAACTCGATCAGCAAAATCCATAGTCTCTCCCCACCGAATGTCCTCTTCCAATCTGAGAAAGATGTCGTCCTCTTTGGACTTGAAGCACTTGTATTTCCGTTTAGGGCCCCGAGGAGGGGGATAGCTCTGGGGGCGACCGGGGGGAGGGGTGCTAGCGTTTAGCGGTGCCGGGTTGAGATGTGAAGAGGAGGGGTCGCTGATGCCGGATACGGAAGGAAGGCCCGAGAGCGGAGGTACGGAAGTGAAACTACCAGAAGTATGACCGAAGGAGCCCGGGATTCCGGCGGAGGGGTAGGGTAAAGAGGGGTTTTGAAGCGGATGAGGGAATGAGCCAGATGCCGGAGGATGGAGACCAGGGTTAGGGTTTAGGCAACCGGAGACAAACCCTAGGGTTGCCGGAGAATGAGGGGGGGTGGAGAGAGCAGGCCAAGTCGGTGGATCATCCGGGAGGACCACAGGGTTAGACGGCTGCTGGTCACCAAACGGAAACGGAGAGAAATTTTCGGAGAACCCTGTGCTGTACATACCTCCTGAAGTGGCAAAGGGAGTGCGCCAGATGGAGACCCCTTCCAATGGGTCGGCTGAATAATCAACGGCTTCGATGTCCTCCATTGCCAGCTGCGTCTCGGATCTGCGGACACCTCGAAACGGAGAGTAAACCGGGGAAAACGACAGTTCCCAGTTCAGTAACGGACCGTGCAGGGTGGTCCAAAACCGTCACAGTAAGTCGCCGGATGTCGCGGCACAGTCTCTACCCTCCGATAATGCTACCAGCGTGATAGCGGCAAGGTTCTCGGCGGTTAAGGTGAGCCGGTAACAGAGGATGGCGGGCGCGTAAACGGGAGGCGTCGTTCAGCTGCTGCAGAGAGTAGAAACCCTAACCTAAACCTTCTCGTGACTTAGCCGAAGCCCACTATTGTTATTAATGTGTTCGTACATTATTATTGTTATGTAAGCTTTGATTCTATTGTGACCCCTTAGACCTATATATAGAAAGGAGGTTTTGTCATTTGAATCATCCAAGAATTGTTCATTTATGTGATGTAAAGGAATTTTCCCCCTTGAAGAGGCTATTTTTCAAGTCGGTGATCTATATTTTCTTCTTTTTTGTGAGTTGGTTACATAACACATGTCGCCTTAGTTAACTACCTTCAAGATTTCTACTGATGTGGAAATTCAAATTTTCTCTAGTTTGACCAAGGCAAAGTCAAATTGATATTTTCTTGCTGCATTTTCAACACTCCCTCTCAGCAAGAAATAGTTTATCTATCACCTTGATCCTACCTCTATGGAACTCGAATTTTCCTCTTGAAAAAGAATTTTTCAAAAATGTATGCATCTTGTTCTTCTGTTGGAATGTATTCCAACAACATAATCCACATTTGCACACAATCTCGTAGATGGTGAGACCGGATGTCTATATGCTTGGATCAATCATGAAATACAGGGTTTTCAGATATTTTGATACAACTCTGATTATCATAGTAGGTCACAGTTGGATCCATCATCTACCCAAACAGTCCCACAAGAAATTTTCTCATCTAGATCACCTCAAATGTTGCTTGAATGGCAACGATGTACTCTAGTTCTATTGAGTTGAGTTCCACAGATATTTTCTTCTTGTAGTACCAAGAAAGAGTTGTGGACCCAACATTGAAAATTCCTCTGGATGTACTCTTCCATTCTGATGGACTCCCCACCCTATCTACATCTTTGAAGCCACATAGCTTCACTCCCTCTGTCTATTTGTACCATAGTCCAAACTGGGTAGTGCCTCTGAGGTACCGAAGAACATGCTTAGCTACCTCCAATATAGTTTGGTAGGCCTAACCATAGCTTGACTCAGTCGGTTGATTGCATAGCTCATATCTAGTCGTGTGTACACAAGATACATTAGTGAACCCACAAGCTTTTGATAAATGGTAGCTTTCACTTCCTCACGTGAAGTGGCATCTTGTTTCCTCCAACTGGTTGCTAGAGGAGTCTCCATGGGTTTGCTACTCTCCACGTGGAACTTCTTCAGTATCTCATTTGCATACTTTCCTTGATAGATAAATAGTTCCCCATCTCCTTTCCATACTTCCAAATCGAGGAAGTAATGTTGGGTGTGGAACCTGATTATCTTATTTATTCAGAGGTATTGTCGCGTTGAACCCCAGTTCCTAACGAGGCCACAACGCCACCCGTTTTGTCGCCATCAGGGGGGTCCGGGGGCTTGTAAAATATTGTAATTTTGTAGTCAATCTGATATGTTCATTAGGTGGATGATCTAATGGTAGAAGTTATGTTTAATTAAGGGTTTTTTCCCTAGAAGGCAACCCCTCGCTATATATGAAGGAATTGTATTGCGGATGTGTATATGTGTATTCTGAGCGAGAAAGAGTGAGGAGACTGTGTGAGAGCGAAGAGGAAATTACAACGAATCTGTTGTAGGTTGTATCTCTTCATTTTATTAGATAATATAACGGAAGGACTGGTTGTTTCTCCATCGACATAGCCCAAATTGGGTGAACTACGTATATTTGTGTCTCTCTTGTTTTGAGTGTTTTTTGTGTTTTGTGTTTATGCAATATTTTATGTGTTCCACTTCTTTGTAACATATAATTTTCTAACAACTTGTATCAGAGTCGAAGGTCTATTTGGCTGATAAACTCGCAAGAGAGAAGGGTTCCTGGTTCGAGTGGGAGCAATGGCAAAAGATGGTAGGTTTAGGGTCAAGAAATTTAACAGCCAAAATTACCAGTTGTGGAAGATGCAGATGTAAGATTATTTTTATTAGAAATATTTGTACCTAGCATTGAGCGAAAAGACAAAAAGGTTGTCGAATATGATAGACACAAAATGGGAGATTCTTGACAGAAAGACACTTGGAACAATACGAATATGCCTAGTGGTGTCAGTAGCCTTTAATATTTCAAAGGAAATGATAGCATAGGGCTTAATGACGGCATTATCCAAACTATATGAAAAGCCCTCGACCTCAAACAAGGTATTTCTTATGAAGAATTTATTTAATATGAAGATGTCAGAAGGTGGGTTTGTGGTTGATCATTTAAATGAAATTAATACGGTTACTAGTCAGTTAAGTTCTGTAGGGGTAAATGTTGATGATGAATTAGGGATCTGTTAATTTTGTGCTCATTGCTAGCAAGTTGGAATGGTTTAATTATGGCCATTAGTAACTTTGTCTTTGGATCTAGTACTTTAAAGTTTGATGATGTTGTTGGTGCCATCCTTAGCGAGTAAATGCGATAGAAAAGCTCTGGTGAGACCTCAGGTAATGCTTTGACTACAGAGACTAGGGGAAGAAAAATGGAAAGAGAAAAGTGCCCTAGATATCGCAGTAAGTCAAGGAAAGGCAGATCCAAGTCTAGATCATGGATAGTGTGCTGGAAATGCGAGAAGAAAGGACACTTGAAGAAAGACTGTAAGTCTCGGAAGGAAAAAGGAGACGCGCAACAAGAAAACAATCATGAATTGAATGTGACAAGTGATGTGTTACAAGATTCTTTGATTCTTTCATTAGAAAATATTATTGATGTCTAGGTGGTAGATTCAGGATCCTCATTCCATGCCACACCTGATAGGAAACATTTTCATGATTATGTTCTAGGAGATTTTGGACAATTTCGTTTGGGTGATGATAAACCCTATAAAATCGTTGGAATGGGTAAAGTTTTCATTGAATATCATAATGGAAACCAATGGCTATTGAAAGAGGTAATGCATGTTCCAGATATGAAGAAAACACTGATTTCAAAAGGGCAGTTGGGAGGTGAAGGTTGTGTAATTAATTTTACAGATAAAACCAGGAAGGTCACTAAAGGAACCCTGGTAATAGCAAAAGGGAAAAAAGGTTGGTACATTGTATTTATACAATGATATTTCTAATTTTGTTAATGCTTTAACCTCCACAGGAGAAGATACAACATTGTGGCATCATAGGCTCGGGCAGATGAGTGAGAAGGGGATGCAGATTCTTCACTCAAGAAATTTGTTGCCATCTTTGAAGCATGTTGATTTGGATTTCCGTGAGAATTATGTTTATGGAAAACAAAAGAGAGAGATTTCTCAAAGCTGGGAAAGAAAAGAAGAGTGAAAAATTAGATCTTGTGCATACAGATGTATGGGGACCTACTCAGGTATCATATCTCGGTGGCTCTCACTATTATGTTACTTTTATTGATGATGAAACTAAGAAAACCTGGATTTATTGTATTAGAAATATATCTGATGTATTTGATACTTTCAAGAAATGGAAATATTTGGTTGAGTATGAGACACGAAAGAATTTGAAGTGTCTCACGTCAAAAAATGGAGGTGAATATTGCAGCAAACAATTTGATAAGTAATGTTTAGAGCATGGAATTCATAGAGAGAAGACAATTCTAGGAACACCATCGGAAAATGGTGTGTCAGAAAGGATGAACAAGATAATCATGGAACATGCAAGGTGCATGAGATTGCATGCAAGATTGCCTTTACAATTTTGGGCAGATGTTGTAGATATTATTGTTTATATAATAAACAGAGGGCCTTCAAGTTCCTTGGATGGTGGTATTCCAGAGAAGGCATGGACAGGTAAAGAGGTAAACTACTCTTTTTTAAAGACTTTCGATTTTGAAGCCTTTGTCCACATTAATAAAGAAAATAGAACAAAGCTTGAGGAAAAATCAAAGAAATGTACCTTTATTGGATATGGTGTTAATGATTTTGGTTATCGCTTATATGATTATGAAAATCACAAAATAATTAGGAGTAGAGATGTTATATTCATTGAAAGGATCTTGTATAAGGATCAGATGCATGAAAAGAAACATGAAAAAGAAAACGGAGAATACACAGTGCTCGATGAAATCACATAAAAAGTAAAGGTGTCTAGAAATCATAATGATCAACATCCACAACAACAACAACAACCACAACAGCAACAGGCACCTCAAACACCTGAAAGTGGCATTATAAAACTATCAGGATAAGTAGACCCCCTGAATGATATTGTCCTTCATTATATTATGTATTGTTGACTAATTCTAGTGAACCAGAATGTTATGAAGAGGCAATGCAGGTAGAAACCAAGAAGAAGTGGGAGCTAGCCATGAAAGAAGTGAACTCCTTGGTACATAACCAAACTTTGTACTTAGTCAGGTTTCCTGCAAGTAAAACAATATTGTAGAATAAATGGGTTTGCAAGTTGAAGGAAGAAGATGGAGGTAGAAAAAGGTATAAATCTATACTTGTGGTGAAGGGTTTTACACAGAAGAAAGGTATAGACTTTGATGAAATATTTTCTCATGTTGTTAAAATGACTTCAATTAGAACTATTTTAAGTCCAGTAGCATCAGAATATTTGCATATAGAGAGCAATTAGATGTAAAGACGACCTTTCTCCATGGGGATTTTGAGGAAGAGATCTATATGAAACAAACATAAGGATATGAGTTCAACAGGAAGGAAAAAATAATGTGCTGGTTGAAGAAGAGCTTGTATGGCCTAAAACAAGATCCAAGACAGTGGTATCTAAAATTTGACTGGTTTATGTCTGAACAAGGTTATACTAGATGTCACTTTGATCATTGTGTTTATCTCAAAAGGAAAAATGATGGAATCTATATTATATTGTTATTGTATGTAGATGACATGCTTTTTGAAGGGTCTAACATGCTGGAAATAAATGCGCTCAAAGGAAAATTGGCAAATTCATTTGCAATGAAGGATTTGGGTGTTGCAAAACAAATCCTTGGTATGAAAATAACTAGAGACAGGAAAATCACAAATTAACATTGTCTCAAACTGAGTACATACAAAAGGTGTTGGAAAGATTTAATATGCACAATGAAAAACCAATTAGTACACCTTTGGCTAGTCATTTCAAACTAAGGAGATGTGTCCCAAGACCTAGGAAGAGACGGAATATATGTCTAATGTTCCATATGCATCAGTACTTGGAAGCTTAATGTATGAAATGGTCTGCACAAGGCCTGATATTGCACATGCAGTGGGAGTTGCAAGTGGGTACATGAAAAATCCAGGAAAAGAACATTGGATGACAATGAAGTGGATTCTCAAGTATTTGAGAGGTACCAAAAATCAAGCATTATGCTTTGGTGGTTCAAACATTACTTTACAGGGATATGTTGATGTGGATATGGAAGGTGATAGAGATAATAGGAGGATCACCACAAGGTATGTGTTTATTGTAGGTGGAACAATTGTCATATGGGTTTCAAATATGTACAATGTTATTGCACTTTCAACCATGGAAGAAGAGTATGTCACTGCTACAGAGGCTAGTAAAGAAATGATTTGGTTACAAAGGTTTATAGATGAATTGGGTAAGAAGCAAGAGATGGGCAAGTTATACAGTGACAGCTAGAGTTCCATTTATCTTGTAAAGAACTCAACATTTCATTCCAAGACTAAACATATACTTCTGAAGTACCATTTCATACGGTCAGTGTTGGAAGATGGACAGTTGAAGCTGGAAAAAATACACACTAGCAAGAAAATATGTTAACAAAAGTTGTAACCAGAGAGAAACTGAGATTTTGCTCAGTTTCAATCTATCTTCAATTATGATGATGAAGATGAGAAACATCTAGGTCCAAAGTAGAAGCATTGTCTAACAAATGAAGTAGCAATGGAGTTGCAATAATTAATATCCAAGTGGGAGATTGTTGGGTGTGGAGCCTAATTATCTTCTTTATTAATAGGTATCGTCGTGTTGGACCCCAATTCCTAACGGGGCGACAACGTTGCCCATTTAATCACCATCAGGGGGTTCTAGGGGGTTGCCTTGTAAAATATTGTAATTTCATAGTCAGTCCGAGTCATTCATTAGGCGAATGATATGATGGTAGAAGTTATGTTTAATTAAGGGGTTTTTTTCCCTAGAAGGAAACCCCTCGCTATAAATGAGGGAATTGTATTACGGCTGTGTATATGTGTATTTTGAGTGAGAAAGAGAGAGGAAAATATGTGAGAGTGAAGAGAAAATGACAGTGGATATGTTGTAGGTTGTATCTCTTCATTTTTTTCAATAATATAAAGGAAGGACTAATTGTTTCTCCATGGACGTATCTCAAATTGGGTGAACCACGTATATATGTGTCTCTCTTGTTTTATGTGTTTTCTATGTTTTTGTTTCTGCAATATTTTATGTGTTCCATTGCTCTGTAATATATAATTTTCTAACAAGTAGTGCATGAGTCCCATGTCTTTCATTTCAAATTATCTTGCAAGGTCCTCCTTGCAAGATCTGATCAACTTCTCATCACCAGTTAAAATTAAATCATCAACATATAAGACAATAATCAATAATTTACCTTCTACCACAATATGATAAAGGTTTTCATATGCTTCACTTTTGGTGAAGCCCAACCTGGTGAGATAGTTGTTCATCATGGTCTACCAAGCATGGGGTGCTTACTTGAGTCCATACAACGCTCACTTGAGTCTACACACATGTGACTCTCGATCAAAGGTCTCAAAACCTTATGGTTGCTCAATGTACACCTCCTCCTCAATAAATCCATTGAGGAATGTTGTCTTTACACCCATCTGGTGGATCTTCCACCCCATATGCGCATCCAGTGCTAGAATTGATCGAATGGATGAGTACCTTGCTATTGGAGTAAAGGTATCCTCATAGTCAATTCCCTCAACTTGGGAGATTCCCTTTTCCACAAATCTGGCCCTGTACTTCTCTATGCTTATGTATGTTGCATGCTTTACCTTGAAGATCCATCTCGAAGCCACCACTTATTTATCTGTTGGTCTTGGGACCACTTCCCAGACATTTCTTTTGACAATGGAATCGTAGTCCTCTACCATTGCATCAACCCATACAAGATTCTCTACTGCTTCCTCGAAAGAGGATGGCTCAGTCTCTACAAGCTTAGTCATCAGAGCCATGTAGTCAATGTACCAATCAGGTGACCTTCTCTACGTGCACTATGAAGTGGGTGCTCCCACATTCTCTCTAACATCATGAAATAATATCTCAACTTCCCCGGTTATTTTCCTTCCTTATCTATATGTTTCTACTTGAGTGGTTGTCTCCACTCTCTGCTCCTCAAATTTTGGTTGCTCCATAACTTCCTAAGGTTCTTATTTTGGATCCAAAATAACTTAATGTGGTTGCAATTGAAGCTCCCTCTTAAGAGAACATCTCATTTCCTTCGCCTCATCAAATTTTACATCCCTTCGCACAGTTACCATTCCGAGGGATGGAAAGTACACACGGTAGTTGTGAGGAGTTTCTGTGTACGCCACAAATACCCCCAACTCTATTATCGAATATTGCTTCTTCCTTGATCCTTTGGAGACATGTTATTAAAATGATGCTCCAAAAATCCTGAAGTGCGACACATCTGTCTTCCTTCCCGAGAAATATTCCTCCGGTGTACTCATGCCAAGAATCCAATGCAGACTCTTGTTCTACAACTGGACCGTGTTGTTTCATGCTTCAGCCCATAATTGCAGAGGTAGGCTTTGGTCATGCAACATCGCCCTTGCTTCTCCCACAGTACTACAGTTGTTCCTCTCAACCACCCCATTATGTTATGGGTTATGGGATGTTGTCAAATCCCATTGAATTCCTTCCTTTGAACACAAATTTGTAAACTCATTCAACACGTACTCACCTCCATTATTTCTCCTAAGAGCCTTCACCTTCTTGTCACTTTCTTTCTCAACCAATTCCTTGAATTCAACGAACTTGGAGAATGTCTCATATTTATTCTGCATGAAGAAGATCCAACACTTCTGTGAGAAATCGTCTACAAATATAAAATGATATTTGTGCCTGATAGTGGAGGCTATCGAGAAAGGTCCACAGACATCAGAGTGGATCCTTTCAAGGATTTCATGTGCTTTGTTGTCCCGATCATGGAAAGTGGCTTTTGTGTACTTCCCCCTTGACTAGATTCTGCTTTGGATTGGAATTTCTCCCCTTTTCCCTTCTTTTCGTTTCCAGCCAAGGCACAATTTTCTTCATCTTCACATTTGGATGAAGTCTCATCTCTGGTATTCTACCTTATTTCCTCCTGTACCAAATCGGACCATAGGGGTTTCCAATTTGGTAGTTTTTCCCTCCCATTCATCGAATCTTGGTAGTTGTGCTAGCACTTGGGAAGGCCTATAAGGGCTAGGCTTACCAGATCATCTTCTACAATAGTAACACCAATGCTACCAAATTCATCATGACATTGTGTGAACCTGCTTAGGTACTACGGAATGGTGTTGTTCTTCTGCATCTTGATATTTCAAAGTTTATCCTTGAGTGCCTGCTTCTTGTGGTCACTATTGTTCTGGAACAAATCTGTCATTGCTTGGCACATTACATACATAGTCTCTTTCTCGTGGATATTTGAGACAATATGATTTCATACTCCCTTCAATATGATTCTCATCGCCTTGGCTACAGACTTCTTCCATTCTGCTAGATTCCGAGTCTCATTTGTTGTTGGTTTCAGGATGTCATTATCAACAAATTCCTTCAACCCATTATCTTCCAACATTGCCTCCATGCGGTCCTTCCAAGCAACATAATTTGAGTTTCCCTCAAGGGCATACTCGAGTCTTAGTCCATAGAAAGCCATCCTTTTAGCTTTGAAGAATTGATCCTACAAATTTGATCCTCCTGCAATAACAACTTCAAAATTTCTGCTTTACTATGAATCGTGCTATGATACCATGTAGAAATTATTGTGTAGATCTGAAACTTCTCATGAAATTTACTAAAACACAAGACTCAAATCTACTCTACTCATCTGCAAAATTAAATTCACAATCGAGAACACAATTCATAAACATGTAAGAATAATTATCACACATACACAGATATTTATCTAGTGGAAAGCAATTGCTCAAAACCCCTTCCTATATGTATTGCATTAATCAAAGAATAGAGATGAAATACATATGCTACTCAAGCATGAGCACAACTTGCAAGTGTATAGTCTATCCCTCTACCTGGCTGACTAACTTTGGCCAATGCTTAGCCAATTTTCAAGCCCTCCAAGCTCATATTTACTTGTGTTGTTCCTTGAGGAATTAGACCCCTATTTATTAGGAAATCCCCTCAATTGGGTTGCGCAATTCCTTTAGGCTCATCCTCTGACTGCATGCACCACTTGTACACTTCAAAATAGTCTACAAATGATAGTACATTGCCTTGGAATCTCCATTTCAATTGGGTAAATTGAATTCTCTGCATGCATCAATTATTTTGGGTTGATTGACTAGTTACTTGGTTGATCATTGAGCGTGACTGAAGTCATACTACGCAACTTGACCTTCCACTAGTTCCTCCAATAGTTAGAACTAGTTTAACTGACCATAACTCAATTTAAATGAAATAGATTGCTACAAATTAGAAATCAATCATATTGAACTGAACTCAAGCTTCCCCAAATTGAATTAACCGAATTAACTGAGTGACAAGTGCCATGTCACCTCAGTTAACTACCACAAGATTTATGTTGATGTCAAATTTGAATTTTCTCTAGTTTGACCAAGGTGAAGTCAAACTGAGATTTTCTTGTTGCATTTTCAACATAGTCAACCATATACAGAAAGAAACTAGAAGCCAAAAGTATGGAAATCGCGAAAATTAAGCAATCAGGACCATCTACCCTTGTGAGGGAAACCAGACTTCCTCTTGAGAATTTTGTCAACACAAAAAGAATTAAAGCATAAAATTAACATGAGGGAAAAAGCCCTAGAGTGGCCTAAAGCATATGAGAGGCTTGAGCAATACCAAGGAGTACTTACTGGATTTATCCACATCATGCTAGAGCTCTAATGAGTCTTCCCAAACCACGAGCATTAGACTATAGTAATCATCGTGTCCAACAAAGGGTTCTTGATTAGCGAAGGATGTTTAGTCATCTCATTGTGTGTTTCTAACTCATGGTGCTTAGTTGGCTGAGGGGCCTAGGTGGCTCGTGGCACAAATTTGGTGGGGTGATCTCCATGGAAAATTGATGCATAGTTGGCTAAGAATGGGTGACGCGTCCCTGGCCTTTGGTCTTTTCATCCTTGCAACCTGATGCTCCAGGATCCGTTGGGGTGCTTTCCATTGTTTTTCATTACCCTTGAGGCCTGAAGGAGGAGCAGCACTCGGTGCTTCGAGTGTGTTCATGATGGGTTGTGAGAAGAGGAGTTGGTGGAGGATGAAGTGTTATGGAGTTGGAGGCCCAGGGTACTCACAATGCCTTGCAAGGAAACGAACGCATGTCAAAGGTGAAAATTAAAATCCCACACATGTCACTCCTACAGAACAGTGGAATCTTCCTGGTCATGAACGAGGAGACCCAGAATAATGTGAGGAGACTATGCACTGTCAATAGTGATGCACATCCCTTTGGATTTCATGTCTACTACTAGGCAGTAGTAACAACTAGGGATATTCTCATTGAATTGCTTTATTCCTTCACTATACCAAGGGGGGAGAGGTGGTTGGCCTCTGCCTATGCAACCCCTGCGAGGCCTACCATGTTCCTTTACCATTGTTGTTGCAAAGGAGTGTTGTGACCAATTATTTTGATTTATGCTACCTTCGACTATTAACAACTGGCACTTCTATCAGTTGATATCCCTACTACTAGTGCCCTTAACATTCTCTGTGTGTGAGCCATAATCCAATAACACTATGAGTATACAATGGCCTGAAGGGATATAAATGCTTGGATGAGAGGGTTCCATCGTAGTGTACGCTGGAGTGATAGATAGGCGAGGGGGGGAGCCTAAGGTGTTTTCATTCCCTTGGATTGAATGCAACGAGCACGTAGACCATTAAGGTTGTAAATGCTTCCCTCTGCTGACGTGACACCTAGATATGGGGTGAATGTTGATGTACTAAACGTGAATGTTGAAAATTATTTCAACAATTTTTTTAAAGAAATAAGAAAAGCACAAACCTTTAGTGAAAATCATCCTCTCTTTAAATTGAAAGGATGAATATACCCATGTATACTAAATATTTAATGATACATTTATTAATAAATGTTATTGTATATATATTTTTAAAGATGATGATTATGGTTAATATTTATAGTAGAAACAAGAAAAAAACATTAACCTTTAGTGAGGTTGAATATACATATATAAATATTGAATAATGCAAAATTTATTAAGAAACATTATTAAATATTGGTTTATTAATAAATATTTTTTTAAGAAGATTGAGTGGTGCATCCACTTGGTAGAGATCGAGCAATCGAAATATGGATCGAGGTTGAAGTCATCACATTAAGCAGCACCACTTGGTGCACATCCATTGGTTGAAATATGGAAATTTATTAGCTGCCACTTGGCACACACCTGTTGGATGATGTTTGGCCAATCCACACATAGTGATGTCAATGGGAAAATTGGAAATGTGTACTTGCCAAAAATCAGAAACATCGATATTACCAAGGTTTGAAGGGTTTGAATTTATGACAAAGATGTTTGGTGATTTAAATTATCACATAAACCATATGTAAAGAGAGTTGTGCAAACTTTCGAGATATATCTATTTATATCAAATATATTTGGTATTTAAAAATGTCTTATAGACAAATTTCTACAATCCTTATTGATTACAAGAAAGAGATGATATTTTATTAAAATTTTCATTTAATATATTTGGAAATGTGATATTTTTAAATCAATAAACTTAACTTAACTTTATCTGCATCTCATTAACTACTGATCTTTCATGCTATTATTTATATGGTTATTAACCTACAACCATCCACCTTGGTAAGGACTCCGCTATAACATAACTTTGTTTAAATTAATCCAAAAATTGTTTTTATTTGTGAGAATATGTTTTAAATCTCATTGCTATATAGTTAGTGCTTGGTATTGATGAAGATCTTTTGAATATTAAATCAAAGTATATTTAATATTAGAATAAATTTTCAAAATTAGCAAGAGAAATGTTGATGTGTACTATGAATGTTGAAAACTATTTCAACAATTTTCAAATAAACAAGAAACATAGATTAACCTTCAAGGAAAATAATACTCTTTAAATTGAAAGGATGAATATACAAGCAAATACTAAATATTTAATGAGACATTTATTAATAAAAGTTATTAAATATTTGTAAAGATGATGATTATGGTTATTACTTATAATAGAAACTAGAAAAACACATTAATCTTTAGTGAAAAAGGTAAATTGAGTCAATGATATCATCCTTTCCTTAGAGTGAATGGTTGAATATACATAAATAAGTATTAAATAATGCAACAACTATTAACAAATATTGGCAAAGATTGGTGGTTGAAATTTGGCCCCTAAGGTCGTGTCACTTCATAGAGATCGATCGATCAAAATCTGGCCCAAGGTTGATGTCGTCACTTTGAGCAATGCCACTTAGGGCACATCCATTCGTTGAAGTCTGGCCACTAACTAGCCGCCACATGGCACACACTCATTGGTTGATGTCTGGCAATGCAAATGTAGTGACTTAAATGGGAAATGCAAAGTGTACTTGCCATAATCATAAACATTGATATTATCAACGTTTGAAGGATTTGAAGTTACGAGAAATATGTTTGGTGAATAAAATTATGACATAAATAGTATGTAAATTTAGAGTTGTGCAAATTTTTGAGATATATTTAGTTATATCAAATCTATTTGGTATTTAAAAATGTTTTATAGAAAGATCTCTACAAACCTTATTGATTACAAGGAATAGACAATCTTTCATTAAATTTTTTATTTATTGTATTTAGAAATGCAATATTTTCAAATCAATAAACTATACTTAACTTCATATACATGTCATTAACTACCAACCTTTCTTGCTATTATTATATGGTTTATTACCATACACCCATCCACCTTGGTAAAGGCTCCAACATAACGTAACCTTGTTTAAATTAATCAAAGCATAGTTTTTATTTGTGAAAAATATGTTTTAAATCTCATTGTTGCATAGTTAGTACTTGGTCAAAGGGATGTATGTTTTATTGTTACATAGTTAGTACTTATCATTGTTTTATGTATTTAATATTAAAATAACTTTTCAAAATCAATAAGATGAATGTTGATGTGTACTATAAATGCTGAAAAGTATTTCAACAATTTTCTAAAAAGAACATGAAAAGCACATTAACTTTTAGTGGAAAAAGTAAATTGAGTTGATGACATCCTCCTTTCCTTAAAATGAAAAGTTGAAAATAATTAAATAAATATTGAATAATACAACATTTTTTAATAAAAAAATTTAAGATCATGATTATGATTAATATTTATAATATGTAATTTTATATAAAAAAAATTGTCATTTTATTTTAAAAATAATTAACTGTATATATATTTTTGACTAGAGGATTCTACGTAAATAAATATTGAATAATACAACATTTATTAATAATTATTTTTTAAGCTCATGCTTATGACTAATATTTATAATATGAATTTTTATATAATTTTTATTTTATTTTAAAAATAATTAAATGTATATATATTTTTTCTTTCTTCTTTTTAATGAGTGGATTTTACAAATAACTTGTGTGATATACTATTATAACCATTAAGTGCTTAAGTATGCTTCTTTGGCAGACATAAGTGAAGGATTTGAATTTTGAACTTCTTTATACATAACACTTCATTTTTAAACCAATCAAGCTACCCAAGACTAAATTTATATAAATATGATTGTTATGTGTTTATTAAATTTAAATATGCATTTTGTTATAATCATAATTGTAATTATTAAAAAAAAAACATTAAAAATTATGATTGTTACAACTTTTAAATAATTTGAAGTTTAACCAAATTCTTACAATGTTATAAATAACTATAATGAGAGACAAAAACAAGAAACAACAATATACACTTAATTAATTGAGTTGTTTATTATTTTTAATAAAATGTATATTTAAATTGGTTCTAGGGACAATAATGTGTGTCTTTCACCCTCGTAAACCCAATACTGAATTGGTATGCATACGTCTAATAAAGGTTTCATGACTTCTCATCTTTCAACCATTCCAAGTTTTAGAACCTACAAAGCCGGAGATACAAGTAGATCAAAAATATGAATTAAAGATAGAGAGAAAGAAAGTCGAGGGAGCGAGTGAAGGTAGAAGTTGGGATGGTGGTTTGCGAATCGCATTATATGGCATGACATTACGCCAAATTCATGAGGCTTTCGCTCGCGTATAGACTACACAATGATACATCAAACTCTTGTATATATGTATAGTGTCAGTAAATTGCATTGAGTGATAAGTTAACAGATAGTAACTGGAGTGCAATATGGCAGAAAATCGTTGGCCGAAATATGGCCATTGAGGACGTGCCACTTGGTAGACAATCGTTGGCTGAATTTTGGCCACTGAGGATGTGCCACTTGGCACAAATCTATTGGTTTAAATTGGACCACTGAGGAAATTCCACTTGGTGCTCGTCTGTTGGCTAAAGTCCAGCCACTGAGGAGCACCACTTGGCAGATAATCGTTGGGTGACTGTCAACGACTAAGGAGGCACCACTTCATAGATAGTCGTTTGTTGAATGTCTGCCACTAAGGACGTTTCCTGATTTTTATTGGAGAAAACTTTCACAAGATGTTGGAAAACATATTAGATCCTGCATTGTCTGTGTCATCGCCAAGACAACCATTAAGAAGCAAGGTATGTGCACTCCTATGCCTACTCCTAATCAGCCTTGGGAATCCATCTCCATGGACTATATGTCTGGCCTTCCTTTTATCAAGCATGGTAACGACTATGTATTTTCGGTCATTGATAGATTTTCTAAGATGGCTTTGTTGACTGCTTGTAAGAAGAGTATCGTAGCAAAAGACACTTCTGCATTGTTCTTCGAACGAGTGTGGGTACATTTTGGGATTCCATAGAACATTATATCAGTTCGACGTAGTAGGTCCCTGAGTGCATTTTGGTCAAGCCTCTAGTCCTTATTGGACACTAAGATCAACAAGTGAACTCTATTCCATCCTCAGAATGATGGCTAAACAAAGGGTATCAATAGGATGATATTACACATACTGCACATGTACAACTCTAAGAATCCATGATCATGGGATGAGAGTCTTCCCTATGTACAACACATCTATAACGGAGCTCTCCATAGCCCCTTTCAAGTGGTCCTGTGATTTCAACCATTGTGTTGCATTGATGTTGTAATGCCTCTTGCGACCACATAGGCAAAATTTGTGTATGTTCAATCTGATGCCAATAAAGCCACCACGTTTTTTGATTGCATTCAGCACATTTGTCAACAAGTTCATGATATCCTAGATAAATCTAATGCCAAGTACAAACAAGTTCATGATCAACATCATATGCCACATAAGTTTCAAGTAGGAAACAAAGTTTGGTTGCATTTGCAGAAGAAATGTCTTACCGGAGCCCATCAGAAGCTTCAACCACTCTAAAATGGGCCTTACACCATCACCAAGGTTGTGTGTGACAATTATTTCGAGCTAAGTATTCCCCCATTCCTTGGCTTGCACCCGGTATTCAATATGGACTCTCTTCAACCATAGTTTCCACCATTTTTGAACATATCAGACATTGCTAAGAAGCTAACCCCAACAGAGCTCAAACCAGATTGCATTGAATAGGCCATGACTGATCGAATCATGGACACACAATCTAATAACACTCTCCAACTGTATCGAGTTGTCAAAGCTTACCAACTCCTGCACCAAGAAAAGTGGTTCACCAAGGACCAAGTTCAGCAAAAGTTTCCCCATCTCATGGAGGCGCTCAACATAATGGGGACCATTGATTCCTAAGAGGGGAGGACTGATCCAGGTGCATATTGGTGGCCACCTTCCTATTCTGTTTAAACCCCCAACACTTTTTCCTTTCATTTTCGTAATTTCCAGCATAATTTCTTATTTCAGCAGTTTTATATTTTTGGTAGTTTTCGGGTCCTAAACTTCTAGAGAAGTTTTGAGGCCCTAAACGACATTTTTTTGAGGAACGAGTGAATCGGAAGTAAATATCCCTATTGTTTGCAATCAAAAGTTGTATTCACCCTAAAACAATGATATTAAATTTTAATTATAAAAAGTAAAATTGTTTTTAAACAATCTAAAAATAATTAAAAAAATAATTTTAATATTTTATCAATATAAATTAAAAAAATTATCATAGAAAACTATTTTAGTGTTCTCTAGATAGGAACTTGTATCCTAGCAGCTTGCTTGACAAGTGGCTACTAGTAAACTTCTCACATGTAGCTACTAGTAAACTTATTTTCGACAAGTAGCTACTAGTAAACATCTGATATGTAGCTACTAGTAAACTTATGGGGCTCTACATTATCTTCCTCTCCTAAATCAGATCACAACAGGGGGATTTGAATCTTGGATCTCTCAATTTTCACATTAATTTGATCACCAATTGAACTACCCCTAAAATAACAATATATTAAATTTTAATTATAAAAAGTAAAATTCTTTAAAAAAACAATCTAAAAATAATCAAAAATCTAATTTTAATATTTTTTCAATATAAATTAGAAAAAACTATCATAAAATTTTATTTTCTTGTTCTCTATATAGTAACTCGTATCCCACTGTAAACTTATGGGGCTCTACGGCCTATCTTTCTCTCCTAAACTTCCTCTCCTAAATCTAGTCACAACTAGGGGATTTGAACCTTGGATCTCTTAGTTTTCAGAGATTTCACATTAATTAGATCACCAATCGAAATGCCCCCTAAAACAACAATATATTAAATTTTAATCATAAAAAATGAAATTCTTTTAAAAAATAATCAAAACTTTAGATTTAAAAAATAATCAAAATTTCAATTTTAATAATTTATCATATAAATTAAGTTAAAAAAATAAAATTATTATAATAATTCTCAACCCCGAAAAATATTTTATTATTCTCAACACTTAATTTTATCAAATTATCATAAAATTATTTTATTATGATGACACTTTAAAATTATTTTATTATGATAATTCTCAACACTTAAAGTTATTTTATTAAACTCTTAATTGTTTTTTTCAACTTCGTGTTCTCTTTATGTCCACTCAAAACCTTAAATATTCTATAAACTAATATACAATTTTCTAAATTAAGTATCAAATCAACTTAAAGGTTATTTATTTTAAAAATTAAATTGAATATAACTTAAATAGTTGGTATGTGATTTATTTCACTAGTTTCAATTTCACTTCTTCATTTTTTTGATTACTTCTCATGAAAATGATCATAAATAAATGACTTACTTAATGTAATTGAATCCCAAAAAATTATATTTAATTAAACAATTACGTTAATATAAAATTTACTACTCCAACTCATACTTCTTCAGCCCCGTACAGTCTTGATCATTCAAATTAAATCTTTTCATATTGTGCAATCCATAAATAATCGCCCAGACTCTGATCGGTAAACACATTACCAGAAATTCCCGATCGGATCATTTTGACGGGATCGTTTAGAATATCAATTCCAGCACCACTTGGCAGACAGCCCTTGGCTAAAAAGGGCCACTGATGCAGAGCTGCACAACCACAGGCCGCCACTTGGTAGACCGCGGTTGGCTGAATTCTGACAACTGAGAATGTGCCACTTGACACAAATCCGTTGGCTGAAATTCGGCCATGGAGAAAGCAGCACTTGGAAGGCCGCCACTTGGTAGATCGCGGTTGGCTGAATTCTGACAACTGAGAATGTGCCACTTGGCACAAATCCGTTGGCTGAAATTCGGCCATGGAGAAAGCAGCACTTGGAAGATAGCTGTCGGGTCGCCACTGAGGAGGCGCCACTTGGCAGATGGATTGTTTTTAGTTTTCTTTTCGGCAGAGAAATTATCTCTGTGGATATGTCCAGTGACTTTTCCTTTATTGGTTGACAATTTAACTTCCAATAATTTCTCGTACCTATCAACTAATAAGCCATCAGTATATCAGCGATAACTATTATCGATAACTTATCAGAGTATAAGTTCTCATTCGATAAGCACTAATCCATAACCTATCAGAGTATAAGCTATCAGTTATCTGATTATAAGCTATCAGATATCAGCATATAAGCTATTAGCGCATAAGTTATCACGTATAAGCACATAAGCTATCTTCCGATATGCTATCAGAGTATAAGTTATCAGCAATAACGTCTCATCCTATAAGCTATCAGTTATAACCTTCAGAGAGGAGCTATCACGTATCAACAATAACTTATCATCCTATACGCTCTCAGTGATAACATATCAGAGTATAAGTTATGACGTATCATCAGATAAGCTATCATCCGATAAGCTCTTATTAGATAACCTATCAGAGTATAAGCTATAGCGCAGATAAGCTCTGGGTATAAGTTCTCAATCGATACGTTATCAACAAAGGAGCTATCAGTGTACAAGCATCAATAAATAGACTATCAGCGAATAAGACATCAGGTAATAAGCTCTCAGTGAATACGATACCAGTACATAACCTATGGGTGGTACGCCATTGAAGAATACTTCTCTGCTGGAAACCATAAACGCAGGTTAACACAGGTTCGATTCCTGGGGGAAGAATTTCAAATATACAGGTTAACACAAGTTGTTTTATTTTCAAATCGCTCCTGTCTGCCAGCATTTCAATGCATTCATCACACAGGGATTGCCGGAAATTGGGGGATCAGGGAGCCTGCGGGTCGGCCTGCTCAGAGGATTTAGGACAGCAATTGGGCTGCCATGGCTGCAAGCAGCTCCCGCTCTATTCCAAGGATGAATTTGGAAATAATAAAATGACTGGGGTGACTCCGAGTTCGGACAGAAGATAATGACAGAGCGTGAGCAAAAGATCGCAAAAAGCAATAGACAATTTTTGAGACACTTGCTTAGAATTTTCCGCACGAAGAGCATAATTGCATCTGTATTCCACTTTGTCCATTGGGTGCGACTGGCGAGGTATTGATTTCATTGGGTGCAAAGAACACATATTCTCCCAAAGAAAAACACGACATCGAATTGGGATTGAGCGAAATCTCCACTTTCTCCATATTTGGAAAAATAAGAAAAAAAAAATCATGGGTATTTGACAAGAACCAAATTATTAGAAAAAAAAAATCATGGGTATTTGACAAGAACCAAATTATTATCTACCTTAGCAATATCTCAATCTCAAACATTAGTTACTTTTGACATTAAATTATACATTTAAATGTAAACATATAACCATACGGACTAGTTTGAAACAGAATAATATGAAAAATTAAGCATTCTTGTATTTAGTATTAGTTGCCAAGCAAACAATAATGGAGGCCTGCCTTATCTATCCATCGCTGAGAATTGGCAAATGACTAGCGGCTTTAGTGCTATAGCCAGATCTGGCAAGCAGATAAATTGCCGGGATGGAATCTGTCTTTTTGTTGGCTGTTAGTTTGGCTGTTTGGGAGGAAACAAACAGCAGACAGAAAAAAATTAAGGTGAACGAAAAGATTTCACAGGGAATTTAAACGGTGGTGACTGATTTTTAATCGTTTATTTTTTTTTTTCTAAGTAAAGACTATTTTATTAAATAAAAAGGTAAAAAATATTTACAGAGAGGTATGGACCTCTGAGGGGGCTATAGCCAGCCCTCTATCAAAAAGTCTGCTGCATATAGCTCTGATATGTCTGATTACAATCCATAAGACCCAGTTTTCAAAATATATTAACCCCAAAATAGATCTATCCTGCGTTTCCCGCCATCCTACAGTTCTGAGGCTATTACAAAAAACTAGAAAAGCAGACTTATAAACTGGAAGATAATAGTGCGTCATAGTGAAAATTCTGGAAGAAAACCACTGTGAACAAGTTCAAAACAAAACCTTCATTCTGAGACTTCGAGCTGAGACGGAAAGCTTATGCCTGAGGTGGCATATCATTATCTGCATCCATGTCGCGGTCTGGAGAACTGACCCATTCGACCCCCATGTTATCCTCGTTATCCCTTTCTGTTCGATCCGGAGGAGACACCATGTGCAATATGTTGCCTGAGGAAGACGCTGGAGCGCAGGGAATGATATCTTCATTAGAAGAGATTTGATGATGGGGCGAATCCTCGCGTTGTTCTTCAGTCTGAAGCGGGTCTGGGGCATTGAGAATGTCACTAGCTTCACTTCCTTGAGAGTTACTAGGATTGTGAGAGAGAGGACTGTCCCTGATGTGTTCATCTGAGCTTGAGGAATCCTCTTCTTCCTCAGAAAAAATAACAGTGAGCAGGGAAGAAATGGAGGGCTTGTGTAATTTGCTTTTGAATTTGAACCGACAGGAGTGAAGGGATCTGTGCAGAGAAGGGCCAGAGTGTTCAGAAGAAGGGGATGACGGAGAGATGGAGGCGAGCAGGACGATACGACGGGGAATAGGTTCTCCTCTGCCCCTATTACCCCCACGACCTCCATAATTGTTGCCTCTTCGGGGAATTCCCCGTTTTCGGGGAGCCATTGCAAGGGGGCGAACCAGACTTTGGGTGCAAAAGGGAAACAGACACCAATTATACCAGTACCCGGAGTAGTGGATGCCCAGGAAAGACTTCACCCAACTATGACTCTGAACTTCTAAATCTTTCCTGAATCCTTCAAATCTTGGCCCAAATTGAAAATATTCAACTGTCCCGAGAGCAGAGACTTGAGCTATTCCAAAAAGAAACCAAAATACCAGATAGCTACCATACCAGATGCAAAGTCTATGAGTCGTGATCCAAGTAATTGAGCTGGCTAGGAGTTTGCGCCTATGGAACCAGGGAGGTTTCCAAGTGCGCCACTCTGCCTCTGGAGCACGCGAAACTATTCGCTCAGGAGCGTATTTGCCTGAGTGCTGCCAAAGGAATGTCGGCTCCCTGAGAAATGCTTTACTGAACCTGCTAACCATCTTGATAAACAAATCCCGCCTGTCATGAGCCGAGTGAGGCATTAAGGGAATTAAATGTTCTGCCATGCATTCAATCATCGAAGACGCAAGGACGCCAGCTGCCCTCCTCGCTCGCTTGAGCATTAACACTAATCCTACCACCCGCATCCGGGTGATTTTTAATCGTTTATTATGTAAAGTTTGGGTTGGAATTTTTTTGTTTAATGGGGAAAATAATTTAAATTTGGATTTTCTACAGGTTTTTGAGATGGTTTAATTTATTTTGTCTGAAGAGATAGTTCTTAGTTTCTTGACAAGATTTGAATCCAATAAAAACTAAATTCTACATACATTAATTTATTTTTATTTCATAAATATATTTAATTTATTAAAATAAATAAACAAACATTTTTAAATATTTATAATTTTAATAAAATTTTATTATTTATAATTTAATAATTACTAATTACAATTTATAAATAAATTATAATTTAAAAACATATATTTTATGTAAATGTGTTTTTATAATGATATACTTAAAAAAGGTTATTGTAAAAAAGATTATTATAAAATCTTTAAATATATAAAAACACATAATAAAATCAATTCTTAACCAAAAGTCTAAAACTTTGTTAATATTATATATGATTGTATAAATGTCCATATAACTTCACAATATGACTATTTCCACATAAACCATTGAACATGAATATAAAAACTAATTTATGCTTAGTGAATAGTTTATACATTGTAAAAAGAATTAATACAATTGGACATTTATTATGTATGAGGTAAATTGGATGATGGATAGTCACAATAAATAACCAACTTGTAATGGAGCATTAAGGGGAGTTATACATAAGAAATTGAATTTAAACCATTAAAATTTAACTATATTTATATTTTCATATAATATATAATATTTTATTCATATTTATATGTTTAAGCAATATATAATATTTTATTTTTATTTTTACAAAATATATGCAATATTATATTTATATGGATATTTTTACACCATAGTGCTACTTTATAATTTTATTATTATCATTCATCAATGTAAATTATTAAGCAAGACACTTGGCAGATACCCATTGGCTAAAATCGGGCCACTGAGGACATGCCACTTCATAGAGCCATTCGCTGAAACAAGACCACCCAAGGCATGCTAATTGACACATATCCATTGGATGAAAAGGGGCCACTAATTGGCGGTTGCGAGGCACCATTTGGTACACATCGCGCAGCTGAAATCAGGTGACTGCAAGCACAGAGAGGAGATACAACGATGAGTGCCCTATCGGGGAAGTTGAGAAGTAGTGCCCTAGCGAGGGAGATGACTAGCAATCAAAGGAAATGACGAAAAAGAAATGCTAATTACAATGTATAAATGAAACAATACCTCTAGGTAGGTATGAGTAGCGATCCTATGGCACATGTTTGACTCATTGTGATGAGGGTCGAGTAGTAGGAGTGGAGTGGAGTCTCAACTCTTTTAAAGTCATAAATTTTTGGTATGTCTAGTTTACTCGTTGTTGGATATTAGTCTTGGTGTTGGCCATTTGGTACACATCCCGCGGCTAAAATCAGGGGAATGCAGGTGCGGAGAGGAGATCCACCAATGAGTGCATTATCGAGGAAGCTGAGAACCAGTGCCCTAGCAGGGGCGATGACTAGCAATCAAAGGAAATGACGCAAAAGCAACGTTTCCACACTGTTATCACTCAACCTACCAACGACTTTTATCGCTAACCTCACTGTTATTTTCGCATCCTCACAAGCTACGGGAACTATTGAAATGAAACTCTTAAATAAATTGTGTCGGTTGGTTGGGACCACGAAAAACGAACCAAACGAGAAGAAACAACAGTGTCTCGCCAGGTTTTGACTAAATGAATGCCTAGTTGGTTCACTGATTGATGACGTTGTTGGAGCTACAAATCATCTTTGCCATTGCCCCTCATTCATTCGTTCATTCCAGGTCAAAATTGATGTATTCAAAAGAAAGTCAACATGGGGCCTTCAAAGATCTAACATTCAGGTTATACAAAGTGAAGTCAATGGTGTGGGCGGAGCATTCTAGTCTTTGTTGTTTCGATGGAAGATTGTACATTGTTGGCAAAGATTAATTTTGCATTTTAAAAATACTTACATAACAAAACTTGTTATAATATCTTATACATAAGTGTGATAAGAAAGGAAAGAGTTATGAAACATGATATAATATTCTCTTTGAGTTATTATTATAATAAATTGATCGTAAAGAATGTAATATAATTTATTATCATACAAATATTAAACAATATGGATATTAAATACCATTTTAAAAAAATGTTATAAAAAGTTTGATTGATATGACAATTTGAAAATATTATTTAAGGTTTCAAAAAGAAAAATAAATGAACTTAATTTCCACCTCTGCGAACTCCCATACTATATATGCTTTGATGGGAAGTTCTCCCTTGGTTAAATGAGTGAAAAAGGAAATACTACACACACTCTCTTGAGGAGGTTGAAGATTCTTAGCAACACAGATGAGAAGGGAATGAACCTAATTTCCATCTCTGCAAGCTCCTACACTATGTATGCTTTGATAGGAAGTTCTCCCTTGGTTAAATGGGTGAAAAAGGAAATACTACACACATTCTCTTGAGGAGGTTGAAGATTCTTAGCAACAAGAACAAATGTGAGAAGTCCAATCCTATTTGCAAAAACAACAAAACAATTCATAGATGCAACCCACCAAATGAAAGTTCATTAATGCATCATCAATGATTGCACATTTGAAAATGAAGAAATGGAATGGACATAGCTCATTGCATGCTCTTTGGAACAATTCTACAAACTGAGAATCCACTTTATTTTTATTTTTGAAAAATATCACGCCCTTATCTATTTATATTTTAAAAATATCACACCTTTATATATATATATATATATATATATATATATATATATATATATATTACTTTGGTTTGTTTTCATCAATTTAAAATACTTTGATTTGCCTTCAACAAAACTTTAGTTATCTAATTAAAGTACTTTGCTTTGTTGTCATTAAAACTTTGTTTAATGATTAACCAAAATAAAGTACATAGTTTGATACTAAGATAACCATATACTTCAGTTTGTTTATAATTTGATACTAAGAGAACTATATACTTCGGTTTGTTTTATTCAATCTTCTACATATACCATGCTTTCCTAAAATATTATTTTGATATTTTTTTATAATTTGAATAAATTATGCATAATACTCTTACTCAAATATACCATGTGTTCCTTAAAATGTTTTTTTATCATACTAGTATTCAAATATATCATACTTTCTTATTCAAATATACCATTTTTTTTAATATTTCACATATACCATATTTTCCTTAAAAGTTTTTTGATATTTTGAATTTTTCTTTAAAAGTTTTTTTTTTTCAATAAATTATGTATCATGTTCTTATCTACTTATATAATTTTGTATCATACTTTTATTTACTTATTTATATATACCATGCTTTTTTATAATTTTGTATCATACTTTTATCTACTTATTTTTATATACTATGCTTTTTTATCCTTAAAAATATTTTTTAATACTCTTATTCACATATACCATGCTTTCCTTAAAATATATTTTGATATTTTGAATAAATTAGGTATCATACTCTTATCTACTTATAGTTTGTTTTTATCATTCTTTCACAAATGTCTTTTTAAACTACTTATAGTTACTTATATTTCTCATCAATCTTCTAGCTTATAGTTTGCTTTCATCATTCTTTGACAAGTGTCCTTTTAAATTATTTATAATTACTTATATTTCTCATCAATCTTCCACAAATTCTAGAATAAGCCTCTTAATTTAATTTAAATTCTAGAATAGTCTTCTTAATTTTTATGATATGTTTCTCATCAATATTCCACAAAATCTAAATTCTAAATTAGTCCTCTTAACTTTTATAATATGTTTCTCATCAATCTTCCACAAAATCTAAATCCTAGAATAGTTCTCTTAAATCTAAATTCTAGAATAGTCATTTTTTTATGATATGTTTCTCATCAATCTTCCACAAAATCTAAATTCTAAATTAGTCCTCTTAATTTTTATGATATGTTTCTCATCAATCTTCCACAAAATCTAAATTCTAGAAGAGTCCCCTCTTAATCTCTTAAATCTAAATTCTAGAATAGTCCTCTCTTAACCTCTTAATTTTTATGATATGTTTCTCATCAATCTTTCACCAAATCTAAATTCTAAATTAGTCATCTTATTTTTTATGATATGTTTCTCATCAATCTTCTACAAAATCTAAATTCTAGAATAGTCCTTTTTTTAATCTCTTAAATCTAAATTCTAGAATAGTTTTCTCTTAATCTTAATTTATTAATTTATTTTTATGATAAGTTCCTCATCAATCTTTCACAAATCTTATCTTATGTGATTCTTATGATCTATCTTATTTTATGTGATTCTTAATAAAATGTTTCTCATCAATCTTTCACAAATTTTATCTTATGTGATTCTCATCAATCTTTCACAAATCTTATCTTATGATGTAATTCTTATAATATGTTTCTCATCAATCTTCTACAGTAGATTTTGATTTATAGTTCCATTTTCTATTTTCTTATCGTTTATTTTTACACCAAATTTAATTAATACACATCTGACTTTTTATATAAAAAAATTAATTCATACATACGAACTATTAAAATAAAAATAAATAGGAATTTTAATTCATACAAACGAACTATTAAAATAAAAATAAATAAGGTTTTAATTCATACATATGAACTATTAAAATAAAAATTAGGGTTTCAATGTAATAAATTTTTACGAAGTTTAAATATCCTCTCTTCACTTGGTTTATAAATAGGGTTCACTTGGTTTATAAATACGGTTTTAAGGTTTCAATGTAATAAATTTTTACGAACTTCAAATATCCTCTCTTGGTTTTGCCGCTAATGGGAGGCATTTCCATTAAGGTGAAGACCTTTTTGAGAAAATAAGTGATTTATAAATAGGGTTTTAGGATTTTAATGTAATAAATTTTTACGAACTTCAAATATCCTCTCTTCACTTGGTTTTGCCGCTAAGGGGAGGCATTTCCATTAAGGTGAAGACCCTTTTGAGAAAATAAGTGTACATAGATAAGGCATTTCCATTAAGGTGAAGACCCTTGTAAAGGTGAAGACCCTTGTGATAAAACAAGTGTACATAGATAAGGCATTTCCATTAACGTGAAGACCCTTGTGTCATTGTGATGGAAAGGACTTTTCATAACAAATTTAATTCATACATCTTCTCATATTCATACACATATTCATAATTTATCCTCTATCCATATTCATTTATCATTTTTATTTTTCATATTTTTATAATTTATCCTCTATCCATATTCATTTATCATTTTCATTTATCATTTTGACATTTATGCATATCCATTTATCATTTTTATTTTTCATAATTTATCCTCTATCCATATTCATTTATCATTTATGCATATTCATTTATCATTTTGACATTTATGCATATTTATTTATCATTTTGATGGAAAGGAAGAATCATTTATGACTATTCATTTATCATTTTTATTTATTATTTTGATGGAAAGAAAAAACTTACTTAACATTTTATCTGGATCTATGGATCTATGCAAAGCAGTCAAAGAAAAACTTAGTCGATTTTGATGGAAAAGACTTTTTATAACCAATGTAATTCATACATCCTCTCATATCCGTACACATATTCATAATTTATCCTCTATGAATATTCATTTATCATTTTTATCCTCTTTGCATATTCATTTATCACCGTACACATATTCATAATTTATCCTCTATGAATATTTATTTATCATTTTTATCCTCTTTGCATATTCATTTATCACGAACTTAATTAACATTTTATCGGGATCTATGTAATTCATACATCCTTTCATATTCATACACATTATTCATACATCCTTCCATATTCATATACATTCATAATTTACCCTCTATCAATATTCATTTATCATTTTTATCCTCTATGCATATTCATTTATCATTTTTATCCTCTATGCATATTCATTTATCACGAACTTAATTAACATTTATTTAACATTTATCCTCTCATATTCATACACATTCATAATTTATCCTCGATTTATCATTTTTCTTCTATGCATATTCATTTATCGCGAACTTAATTAACATTTTGCATTTTCATTTATCACGAACTTAATTAACATTTATCCTCTCATATTCATACACATTCATAATTTATCCTCGATTTATCATTTTTCTTCTATGCATATTCATTTATCACGAACTTAATTAACATTTTGCTTTTGCATTTTCATTTATCACGAACTTAATTAACATTTTATCGGGATCTTTGACTCATAATTTATCCTCGATTTATCATTTTTCTTCTATGCATATTCATTTATCACGAACTTAATTAACATTTTGCTTTTGCATTTTCATTTATCACGAACTTAATTAACATTTTATCGGGATCTTTGCAAAGCAGTCGAGGAAGAACTTAATTCATTTATCATTTTCATGGAAAGGAAGAACTTAATTAACATTTGATGGAAAGGAAGAACTTAATTAGCATTTTATGTGGATCTATGCAAAGTAGTCCAGGAAGAACTCAAGGAAAACCTTAGTAAACGAAAAACTTAATTAACATTTTATGTGGATCTATGCAAAGCAGTCTAAGGAAGAACTGGATCTATGCAAAGCTATATAAGGAAGAACTTAATTAAACTTAGTCAAGAAAAACTTAATTAACATTTTATCTGGGTCTATGCAAAGCAGTCTAAAGAAAAAAACTTCATTAGAAGGAAAAACTTAATTAGCATTTTATCTGGATCTATGCAAAGCAGTCATCTCAATCTATGCAAAGTGTAATAACAAATAACATTTTGGAAAAGAAAAAAAACTCTCAGGGATATTCATATTCATTATTTATAAAAAAGTCAGTGTAATAACAAATGACATTTTGAAAAAAAAAAAAAACTTTCAGGGATATTCATATTCATTATTTATAAAAAAGGACAAATGCAAAGCAGTCAGCGTAATAACAAATATCATCTTGAAATAAGATCTTGAAAAAAAACTCAGGGATATTCATGTTCATTATTTATATTCACTATTTATAGAAAGGACAAATTCAAGCATATTATTTGATAAAAATCAAAAAACAATCATAAAAGAAACTCACGGATATTCATATTCATTAACGGATATTCATATTCATTATTTATAGAAAGGACAAATTCAGGCATATTATTTGATAAAAATCAAAAAACAATCATAAAATCTCAATTTATTATAGAACAGCCACAAAAAATTATGAAACAGCTTTAGAGATTGCCCATTGTGAATGCCTTCCAGAATTAAAAAAAAATTCCTTCAATCCTAGTTCCATTTCCATTGACAAATGGATAGAAACGGAAATAATGATATAAATGCAATTTCAGCGTTCAATTAATTGATATTGTATTGTAGATATGTCATCCTGAACTCCATGGATGAATCAAAATCAATAGAAACGAAAATAATGATATAAATGCAATTCCAGCGATCAATTGATTGATAATTGATATTGTATTGTTGTAGATATGTCAGGATACAAACTTGCAATTAGGAAAGCTCATTAAAATGAGATTTTTTTTAATTAAAAAACATTCTATATCACACCAATGAGATACAAAGATTGGTACAGAACTAACCCACTTTGCGAGTTGTGGTAAATCCTGGTTAGTTATATCAGATTCTTAGTTTTCGTTCTTTTTAAGAAAAAGATTCATCCACATACCCAACCACAACCACAAGAATTCGGATCGAAGTTCTGAGCTATGTGAGGATTAGAAAAGTCCAGATATTTGTCGAAGCGATGGAAACTCTCACCACCACTGCACCATTTAAATTTCCTTGGAAGTTGACAGACCAAAGTGTGTAGCCAAATCTCAAATCTCTGTGTAATACCATATCATCATCCAAAATTCAAAAAGAGAATTTTGTACTACAATATCATCAAAAAGAGTATCTTGTCCATCCAAAAAAGGATCTTGTCCAGCTTAGGGCTTAGGGTAAACTTGATGTAAATACAAGTGAAAATAATTTAACAGAGAATTATTTTAAGTTCTGATACCTCAAATTGGAATCCAATTTGAATTATTTTAAGTTCTGATACCTCAAATTGGAATCCAATTTGGATGATCTATTTTTAAATAATAATATTCCAATAATATTCCTTCAGGGTTACAGACTTCAACCCTGCTGCCAAATTAGTTGCATGATCTACCTTAAAATAATATTCCTTCACGCTTACATATTGGAAGCCTGCTGCCAAATTAGTTGGATGATCTACTTTAAACTAATATTCTTTCACGGCTACAAATTGGAAGCATGGATGATTTGCCTTAAAATAATAATCTTTCACTGTTATAGATTGGAAGCCTGCTGCCAACTAGGATGATCTACTTTAAAATAATATTCCTTCATTGCTACATATTCAAGCTGCCAAAGAACTGGACAATAAGAAGAATTTAGCCATTTGAAATCATCTATTCCTTCATTGCTATAGATTCAAGCTGCCAAAGAACTGGACAATAAGAAGAATTTAGCCATTTGAAATCATCGACTGTAACTTTGCCAAAATTCTTCAATCTATTTGTTAGAAGATGAATAGATTGGAAGCCTGCTGCCAACTAGGATGATCTACTTTAAAATAATATTACCACATTGTCACGACCTCATTGTCTTAACATAATTAATAATAAATAAAAAAAAAATATATGGTGGGCTCACCTATGACCACACCCCGTAATTATATGTTTACCCATGTGGGAATTCCCGCCAGACCTTCACGCAGTATCTACAGGTATATACATGGCAATTGATTTAACATCTGGATTCAAACCCAAGGTGGGCAATCTATGTTTAAGACCTTAATATTTACCATACCCATCGATTATGGATTTTTTTCCGCTTTACTAAGGTTTGATGCAATATACGTTTGTTTGCGGGCCATGAACTTTCATACCTCTGTGATATAAATGTGAAGCGCCACATGGAATACGAAGGAGCCAACTCACCCCTCTCCGTGGCCAGATGGCTCATCTTCACGTGCTGTCACGTGTCTCGTGGAGGGTTGACCTGCTCTGGGGTTCGCGCCAATCCATCCCGCCAACATCAACGATGGTGATCCCTCCTTATCATCGGACGGCTCAGCTTTGTTTAGGGTTTGTCGATCCATATTTAACCACCGGGATCATCGGACTGGGTTCATTTGCGCCCATTGCAGCAGCTGAGCTCCTCCACTCCTTCGTCAAGTTCCTCTGCAACTCCTCCGGTTTGCATCCTCCTGCCAGGTAAAGGTTCACTCCACTGACTATTTGATGTTTAAGTTTCATAGCTAACCAGTCAGTTTTGTATATAAGCTTGGAACCCTCGTCATACCCTGACTGTGGTCTTTGTTGACAGACGGATGTACACAGGTCGGATGCTGTCCATAGATGGTCTCCACAGCGTGCCGGAGGGTTTGGATAACGCGCATTTACAGGTAAGCTTACTCCACTATATACTTTATCTTTGTTACGGTTTTACTGTGTTGATGTGCGATGACTCTGGCTGAGACAGGGCTTGTGTTTTATGCCTAATGTCTCAGGTCCAACACCATGTCCAACCTCTTGTGCGCTTAGCAGGCGGTCTCTTTATGCCTGTTTGATCCGCATGAGACCTTAGGGTTATGGCGTTACGCCCTTCATTTATGTGTCTATGTATTGAACAGTTAGGGTCTCAAGTTCGACTGTTAATGTTTGTATATCTGAACGCTCTTCCGAGCCGTTGACAGAGATGTAATGTTATATGTAGTTCTGTTATTTAATAGTTGTATTACTTGCGGCTTCCGCATTTTACCCTGTCAGGACCTCTCACGGCTACAGGGGTGTTTCCACAGTTTCTTAATAAATACAGTTTCTATTCACATATTCTATCAATAGAGGCTAAATATCATTTCGTTCTTGCATTGCCGGTGTAAATGAGGTTTATATGTATCGTGCCTCGCTGTTTGTTCGTTTTCTATCTAATCCATGACTACATAGTTTTTGTGGTTCGTTGTCATACGGCTTACTATGGTTTACCCATTGAGGGTTTCACATGCAATATTTCTTCGAATACCTGTTCCTATTCTTTATATATATATGCATGCTCGGTTCACCGTCTTTATATTTAACATGTTCTGTTCACAGTCTTTATATTAACATGCTCTGTTCACAGTCTTGATATATATATATATACATGCGATTTGGGTGAGCCCTGTACTCGTTATATGGGTGCAGAGGCCGCCCTTCCGCGAACATCTGATATGGTAACCCACTGCTGGGTTAGCACATAGTTATTAATCCATTATGTTCTTACTGTGCTGCCTTAGTTCAACATTATGTGAGGGTTTCGTTATACAATATGTTCAGGTACTTGACTCTGTTATATGTGCATGTAACTTATTCTGTTTCTATGGTTACGGTTTGGCGAGCACCACTGTTTGATCTGTATGATGCTTCTTTTCACGGCATCGTTCCAGAGTAATATTCCACTACACAGTTGTTAGTTTTACAGGATATTTTATATAGTTGCTAGTAGAACATGATATTTCTGCTCCGGCAGCGTTGGCTCATACTTTACTGTTCGTATACATCACATCTCGTTCACATCTTTCTATTTAGCTTTACACAGTGTTATCATAATGAATATTTCTATACAGTTTAATTCGCAGTTATACACGAGTTTGTATAATGATGTTGCTTACTTGCAAGCACCGAGTCTGTGCTAGATTACTGTAGTTAACTAGCTTATTTCTTCCAGTATTTCCAGACCCTTCCCTCCAGGTCTGTGTTCTTTAAGGTTTTCTATTCGGTTGATACTCAGGTTTCCTTACTTGTTAATTGACACAGTCTCCCAAACTACCCCAACAGCTCTCAGATTGTCTCTATTCTGAGCGCAGAATAACTATGTAACCCTTAAATAAATACAGTTTACAGTGGCCGCTACAGTTACACTTTTCATTCACAACAGTTTAAAGACTGTAAGCATTACCTAGTTACCCATCACTATAACTTAAGGAAATAATACAACTTCTGCTCTACCTGTACGCTTCAATACCTGTACTTGTTCATTATGAATCTTTTGTACACCTTAATACTTATTCCTAATCAATAATTGGATTAGAAGATGCGTACCTGGTTAATCCCGCTACTGATGTTCTTATTCACAGAAGTCACCTGCAATGTTTTTGCTCTTATCCTCCCAACCTTGAGATCCACTGCTGTTGGATTCTCCCCCCGAGCCGTCTTGCAGGCCTGCAGCCCTCAACAAGACCCTTGCACCACTGTGCTAGGTTATCTGGTCATCACCAGACTTAACCTCTTTTCCTCACTCCGCTCTCTTGGAATTCTTCTCTCTGCTTGTTCCTCAACAACCCCGAGACTTTTCCTTCCCAGGACTTTTTCCCTGGGTGAGAAGCAGTTGCATCAGTTTTATAACTGATTCACTAAAAATAGAAATCCTCCTTCAGGAGGCTGCCAGCATTTTCAAGAACATATCCATGTAATTTAAAAATAATTTAAATATTAACTTTCTTTATTAATAATGTCATTCCAAGTCATGAGTAACCACTCAACACTTTTTACCACAGTAATTATCCAAATTTACAAGTTACCAGGGTCATTACATCTTCCCCCCCTAAGATTGGACATCGTCCCGATGTCTACTCTCATTAAATAAATGTGGATAAGTTTTTCTAATGAGTTCCTCGTCTTCCCATGTAGCCTCCTCAGGCCCATAGTGCTGCCACAGCACTCTAACTTGGGTAATAACCCGTTTCCGCAGCCGCACTTCTCTCCGGTCGAGAATGCTCTGTGGTTCGACCAGGACCTCGCCTTCCGGTTCGACCTGCAAACCACCAATACCTTTAATCAGTTCCTTAAAAAATAAGGCTGCTTAATCAAACAACCGGATTAATTCTTACCCGCACATCTTGCCATCGAATGACATGTTTAGAATCATATACATATTTCTTTAGGACAGACACGTGGAACACATTATGAATCCTAATGTGACTTGGCATGGCAAGTTGGTAGGCCACTGGCCCCACTCTAGCCAAGATCTGGAAAGGTCCAAAGTATCGAGGAGCCAGCTTGGCGCACCCACTCCACTGCAGGGCGCTCCTTCTGGTTTGTATCCTCACAAACACATGGTCGCCAACTTTGTATTCCGTGAATCTTCCTTTCCTGTCCGCAAAGCTTTTCTGTCTATCTTGTGCAGCTTTTAAGTTTGCACGCACCTTTCTTACCATGTCTTCCATGTCTTTAAGCATTTCCGGACCCAAATTCAGCTTGTCTTCCGGTCCACCCCAACTTGAGGGTGTGCGACACTTTCGTCCATACAGGACCTCAAAAGGACTTAGCTGAGTCGAAGTGTGATATCCGTTATTATACGCAAATTCGACCAGATGTAAATATTCTTCCCATTGACCTGGTTTCAGCATTACATATGCTCTCAACATATCTTCCAGCACCTGATTCACTCGCTCGGTTTGACCATCGGTCTGCGGGTGATAAGCTGTGCTGAAGTTCAGCTGAGTACCCAACTCGGCAAACAATGTCCTCCAAAAGGTAGAGGTGAATTTCACATCGCGATTTGATATAATTACCTTTGGTAACCCATGCAATCGGAACACATTTTGCATGAAGAGATGAGCAATCTGCACCGCCTTGTAGGTGGACTGCACAGGAATAAAGTGCGCTGCTTTACTTAACTTATCAACCACTACCATGATAGAGTCGTTGCCTTTCTTTGTTCGGGGCAACCCTGTTATGAAATCCATGGAAATGTTTTCCCATTTCCACTCCGGAATGGGCAAAGGCTGTAGCAGTCCAGCGGGATGCTGATGTTCTGCCTTTATTTGTTGGCATTCCAAACATCGTGCCAAGTACTCCACCACTTGTTTCTTCATTCCTGGCCAATAGTATTCCTTCTTAAGCGCAGTGATCATCTTTTGGTACCCAGGATGACCAGTGTAATGGCTGATATGAAACTCATCCAGAACCAGCCTTCTAAGATCTTTTACATCAGGTACATACATTTTCTTATTAAAACATAGCATTCCAGCGCTATTTAGCGTATATCCTTGCTGTAATTTTTCCTTATCAGATTGTTGTACTTGCTGTTTTAAATGCTGGTATTCAAAGTCAAGACCAGCTGCTGTTTTTATTTGCTCAATTAGCGAACTCTGCCATTTGCTGACTGAAAGTTCACATAAACAGTGAACCTTCCGACTTAATGCATCAGCCACTCTGTTTTCCTTGCCTTTTAAATGTTTTATTTCGAAATCAAACCCACTTAGGAAATCTGCCCATCGGCCTTGCCTTGCATTCATGATAGGTTAGCTGAAATAATGTGTCAAGCTGTGGTGATCTGTTAACAGCAGAAATTTCCTCCCTAGGAGGTAATGCCGCCACATTTTCAGCGCATGAATAACGGCTGTTAATTCCAGATCATAAGCAGAATATTTTTGTTCATGCTCCTTTAGTTTCCTTGACTCATACGCTATTACCTTTCCTTCCTGCGTTAAAACCCCTCCCACACCCTCCTTGCTTGCATCGGTGCATACCACATAATCCTTGTTAGGATCAGCTATACTCAAAATGGGTGCCGTGGTGAGTAAGTGCTTCAGGTGGTCAAAGCTCTGCTGGCATTCCGGTGTCCACCTAAACACTTTCCCCTTTTTCTGCAATGAGGTGATAGGATAGGCTATCCTAGAGAAACCTTCCACAAACCTCCGGTAGTAACCAGCTAATCCCATGAAGGACCTGATATCAGCAACATCTTTGGGTATGGGCCATTCCATAATGGTTTTTATCTTCTCTGGATCTACAGCAATTCCTTCTTTAGTAATTACGTGTCCCAAATACTGAATTTCCTCCTTGAAGAAATCACATTTGCTGAATTTAGCGTATAGCCGATGTTCTCGAAGAGTCTGTAACACCAGCCTAAGATGCTCTTCATGCTCTTGCTGGGAGCGAGAGTATATCAGAATATCGTCAATAAATATCAGCACAAATTTGTCCAAAAACCGATGGAACACGCTGTTCATCATACACATAAAGGTGGCAGGTGCATTAGTCAAACCAAACGGTAGCACTACAAATTCGTAGTGGCCATAGCGTGTCCTGAAAGCAGTTTTGGCGATGTCCTCATCTTTAATCCTGATCTGATGATAACCAGATCGCAGATCAATCTTGGAAAACACTTTGGCCCCTTTTACTTGATCAAAGAGTTCATCTATCCTGGGTAAGGGGTACTTGTTTTTGACCGTGAGTTTATTCAGCTGCCGATAATCTATGCACATGCGAAGGGTTCCATCCTTCTTCTTCACAAATAATACCGGAGCTCCCCAGGGTGATACGCTGGGACGAATGTACTGTTTATCCAACAGCTCTTGGAGCTGCATTTTCAACTCTGTTAGCTCTGGTACGCTCATTCGGTATGGTGCCCGCGATACTGGTGCTGCCCCCGGTACTAGCTCTATAGTGAAGTCTATGTCCCTCTTTGGAGGCAATCCCGGTACCTCTTCAGGAAACACATCTGTAAATTCCTGTACCACTGGAATATTGCTTAATGCGGACATCTTGTCTTTCTGGTTTGCGTAACCCACTTGTATGGCATAAATCTGACATTTCTTCCTAATACACTTAGCTAACTGAGTCGCAGTGATAGGTCGAATCTGGACAGGATGTTTAATTCCCTGCAATTCCTGCTGCTGCCCCACATCATCCTTGTAATATATAGTCTTGGTTTTGCAATTCACCAATGACCAGTGCTTTTCCAGCCAATCCATACCAATAAGGATGTCATAAGAGCCTAATGGAAGTACATTCAGGTCTGTTGTTACGGATTGTCCAGCTATGCTGAAAGAACAGTTATTAATTTTAGCTAAAACCCGTCTTTTGGCTCCCGTAGCCAACTGGACCAACCATGGGTTTTTGAACCTTTCCGATGATAACTTACAATGTTCCACTACTTTTGGACTAACATAACTTAACGTAGCTCCTGGATCAATAAGTATAGCTACAGAAAGGTTTGAAATCTTACCTTCGAATCCCACCATGGATGGTTGGTACTCCGCTTGCCGGTCCTCTAAGGCTGCGTTAATTCTTGGCACGCTGTGCGCCACATCTCCAACAGTTGAGGCTTCATGGATTTGAGATATTTGATCAGTTCCTTTACGCTGTGGACAATTCTTAACGTAATGCGGCCCTCCACACCCCCAGCACTGAACTGGAGGTCTGGTTCCCTCAATCTCTGATCTAGCAGGTGGTTCGCTGATCCTGCTCTCGCTTGGCTTAGCCCGGAAGGTACCCTTATTTGTGTTTCTGTTAAACTGCCCCTTTCCAGCACTCTTACCGCCATTTCCACGGCTGCCTTTGTTATTTCCAGCAATTCTGTTTCCTTTTCTTTCATTCCATCTCTTGTTTGGAATGTCTCCTTTTTGTTTGTTCTGCTGGTAACAAATTCTAGCCTTACGAATTGCCTCATCCATAGTTCGGGGGTTGTCAAACTCAATCCGTTCCCTTATGTAAGCTGGTAGGCTACTCACGAACCTCTGCACCTTGGCCTTCTCCTCTTTTATGTATGGCACATAACGAAGCAGAGAAGTGAAGCGATTTATGAATTCATCCATGGACTGCTATCCTAGCCATAAGTCATGGAATTCTCGCGCCTTCTCATCATAAAAGCGCTCAGTTAAATATCTCTCCTTAAAGTATTTCTGAAATTTTTCCCAGGTTATGCTTTGCTCACTTACTCCCTTCACAATTTTAATCTCTTCCCACCACAAGGTGGCTTTGCCCTGCAACTGGAAAATGGCCAGCCGCGCCTTCAGATTTTGGTCATATTCGTAAAGTTGAAAATATTTGTTAATATTAATCAACCAGGCTTCTGCTGCTTCTTCCTGCTCTCCATCGAAAAGTGGAGGTTTGATTTTTCGGAATTCTCCCTGTAATTCCACTTTCTGTCTCTTGGAGGTTTGCTGCTCTTGCACATTATCAGAATGGTCTTCCTGTTCTTCTGAAAGCTCAGGTGCGTAATCCCGTTCCTCAGTGCCCCTTTGCTGTTCTGCACTGGGGTTGGCTAAGGGTGGATTTTGTTTATCTGACAAGCTTTTCAGTATTCTTTCTTGTTCCATTGTTAATCGCGCATTGTCCTCTCGCAGACGCGCCATCTCACCTTTCAGCTCCTGGACAGTTTGCAGTATCGCCAGATTGGTACTGCGTGTCTCAGCACCAAGCTGTACCCACAGCTCAGCATTTTCTTGAGGGATGCCGCCAACTCCCGGCATTTCCTCCATCTTGCTATTAGCTGCTAGCAGGTAGCTGTCTCTGTATGGTTCTCCTAATTGGTACACAAGAAAGGCAATTAGCTGCATTGTTTTTATATATACATTATAAGATAATCTTTGCTGTTCCAGAGGCCACAGTTTTGAAACCTCTAGCTTTGATACCACATTGTCACGACCTCATTGTCTTAACATAATTAATAATAAAAAAAAAAATTATATGGTGGGCTCACCTATGACCACACCCCGTAAATATATGTTTACCCATGAGGGAATTCCCGGTATCTACAGGTATATACATGGCAATTGATTTAACATCTGGTTCAAACCCAAGGTGGGCAATCTATGTTTAAGACCTTAATATTTATCATACCCATCGATTATGGATTTTTTCCGCTTTACTAAGGTTTGATGCAATATACGTTTGTTTGCGGGCCATGAGCTGTCATACCTCTGTGATATAAATGTGAAGCGCCACATGGAATACGAAGGAGCCAACTCACCCCTCTCCGTGGCCAGATGGCTCATCTTCACGTGCTGTCACGTGTCTCGTGGAGGGTTGACCTGCTCTGGGGTTCGCGCCAATCCATCCCGCCAACATCAACGATGGTGATCCCTCCTTATCATCGGACGGCTCAGCTTTGTTTAGGGTTTGTCGATCCATATTTAACCACCGGAATCATCGGACTGGGTTCATTTGCGCCCATTGCAGCAGCTGAGCTCCTCCACTCCTTCGTCAAGTTCCTCTGCAACTCCTCCGGTTTGCATCCTCCTGCCAGGTAAAGGTTCACTCCACTGACTATTTGATGTTTAAGTTTCATAGCTAACCAGTCAGTTTTGTCTATAAGCTTGGAACTCTCGTCATACCCTGACTGTGGTCTTTGTTGACAGACGGATGTACACAGGTCGGATGCTGTCCATGGATGGTCTCCACAGCGTGCCGGAGGGTTTGGATAACGCGCATTTACAGGTAAGCTTACTCCACTATATACTTTATCTTTGTTACGGTTTTACTGTGTTGATGTGCGATGACTCTGGCTGAGACAGGGCTTGTGTTTTATGCCTAATGTCTCAGGTCCAACACCATGTCCAACCTCTTGTGCGCTTAGCAGGCGGTCTCTTTATGCCTGTTTGATCCGCATGAGACCTTAGGGTTATGGCGTTACGCCCTTCATTTATGTGTCTATGTATTGAACAGTTAGGGTCTCAAGTTCGACTATTAATGTTTGTATATCTGAACGCTCTTCCGAGCCGTTGACAGAGATGTAATGTTATATGTAGTTCTGTTATTTAATAGTTGTATTACTTGCGGCTTCCGCATTTTACCCTGTCAGGACCTCTCACGGCTACAGGGGTGTTTCCACAGTTTCTTAATAAATACAGTTTCTATTCACATATTCTATCAATAGAGGCTAAATATCATTTCGTTCTTGCATTGCCGGTGTAAATGAGGTTTATATGTATCGTGCCTCGCTGTTTGTTCGTTTTCTATCTAATCCATGACTACATAGTTTTTGTGGTTCGTTGTCATACGGCTTACTATGGTTTACCCATTGAGGGTTTCACATGCAATATTTCTTCGAATACCTGTTCCTATTCTTTATATATATATGCATGCTCGGTTCACCGTCTTTTAACATGTTCTGTTCACAGTCTTTATATTAACATGCTCTGTTCACAGTCTTGATATATATATATACATGCGATTTGGGTGAGCCCTGTACTCGTTATATGGGTGCAGAGGCCGCCCTTCCGCGAACATCTGATATGGTAACCCACTGCTGGGTTAGCACATAGTTATTAATCCATTATGTTCTTACTGTGCTGCCTTAGTTCAACATTATGTGAGGGTTTCGTTATACAATATGTTCAGGTACTTGACTCTGTTATATGTGCATGTAACTTATTCTGTTTCTATGGTTACGGTTTGGCGAGCACCACTGTTTGATCTGTATGATGCTTCTTTTCATGGCATCGTTCCAGAGTAATATTCCACTACACAGTTGTTAGTTTTACAGGATATTTTATATAGTTGCTAGTAGAACATGATATTTCTGCTCCGGCAGCGTTGGCTCATACTTTACTGTTCGTATACATCACATCTCGTTCACATCTTTCTATTTAGCTTTACACAGTGTTATCATAATGAATATTTCTATACAGTTTAATTCGCAGTTATACACGAGTTTGTATAATGATGTTGCTTACTTGCAAGCACCGAGTCTGTGCTAGATTACTGTAGTTAACTAGCTTATTTCTTCCAGTATTTCCAGACCCTTCCCTCCAGGTCTGTGTTCTTTAAGGTTTTCTATTCGGTTGATACTCAGGTTTCCTTACTTGTTAATTGACACAGTCTCCCAAACTACCCCAACATCTTTCAGATTGTCTCTATTCTGAGCGCAGAATAACTATGTAACCCTTAAATAAATACAGTTTACAGTGGCCGCTACAGTTACACCTTTCATTCACAACAGTTTAAAGACTGTAAGCATTACCTAGTTACCCATCACTATAACTTAAGGAAATAATACAACTTCTGCTCTACCTGTACGCTTCAATACCTGTACTTGTTCATTATGAATCTTTTGTACACCTTAATACTTATTCCTAATCAATAATTGGATTAGAAGATGCGTACCTGGTTAATCCCGCTACTGATGTTCTTATTCACAGAAGTCACCTGCAATGTTTTTTCTCTTATCCTCCCAACCTTGAGATCCACTGCTGTTGGATTCTCCCCCCGAGCCGTCTTGCAGGCCTGCAGCCCTCAACAAGACCCTTGCACCACTGTGCTAGGTTATCTGGTCATCACCAGACTTAACCTCTTTTTCTCACTCTGCTCTCTTGGAATTCTTCTCTCTGCTTGTTCCTCAACAACCCAGAGACTTTTCCTTCCCAGGACTTTTTCCCTGGGTGAGAAGCAGTTGCATCAGTTTTATAACTGATTCACTAAAAATAGAAATCCTCCTTCAGGAGGCTGCCAGCATTTTCAAGAACATATCCATGTAATTTAAAAATAATTTAAATATTAACTTTCTTTATTAATAATGTCATTCCAAGTCATGAGTAACCACTCAACACTTTTTACCACAGTAATTATCCAGATTTACAAGTTACCAGGGTCATTACATCTTCCCCCCCTAAGATTGGACATCGTCCCGATGTCTACTCTCATTAAATAAATGTGGATAAGTTTTTCTAATGAGTTCCTCGTCTTCCCATGTAGCCTCCTCAGGCCCATAGTGCTGCCACAACACTCTAACTTGGGTAATAACCCGTTTCCGCAGCCGCACTTCTCTCCGGTCGAGAATGCTCTGTGGTTCGACCAGGACCTCGCCTTCCGGTTCGACCTGCAAACCACCAATACCTTTAATCAGTGCCTTAAAAAATAAGGCTGCTTAATCAAACAACCGGATTAATTCTTACCCACACATCTTGCCATCGAATGACATGTTTAGAATCATATACATATTTCTTTAGGACAGACACGTGGAACACATTATGAATCCTAATGTGACTTGGCATGGCAAGTTGGTAGGCCACTGGCCCCACTCTAGCCAAGATCTGGAAAGGTCCAAAGTATCGAGGAGCCAGCTTGGCGCACCCACTCCACTGCAGGGCGCTCCTTCTGGTTTGTATCCTCACAAACACATGGTCGCCAACTTTGTATTCCGTGAATCTTCTTTTCCTGTCCGCAAAGCTTTTCTGTCTATCTTGTGCAGCTTTTAAGTTTGCACGCACCTTTCTTACCATGTCTTCCATGTCTTTAAGCATTTCCGGACCCAAATTCAGCTTGTCTTCCGGTCCACCCCAACTTGAGGGTGTGCGACACTTTCGTCCATACAGGACCTCAAAGGGACTTAGCTGAGTCGAAGTGTGATATCCGTTATTATACGCAAATTCGACCAGATGTAAATATTCTTCCCATTGACCTGGTTTCAGCATTACATATGCTCTCAACATATCTTCCAGCACCTGATTCACTCGCTCGGTTTGACCATCGGTCTGCGGGTGATAAGCTGTGCTGAAGTTCAGCTGAGTACCCAACTCGGCAAACAATGTCCTCCAAAAGGTAGAGGTGAATTTCACATCGCGATCTGATATAATTACCTTTGGTAACCCATGCAATCGGAACACATTTTGCATGAAGAGATGAGCAATCTGCACCGCCTTGTAGGTGGACTGCACAGGAATAAAGTGCGCTGCTTTACTTAACTTATCAACCACTACCATGATAGAGTCGTTGCCTTTCTTTGTTCGGGGCAACCCTGTTATGAAATCCATGGAAATGGTTTCCCATTTCCACTCCGGAATGGGCAAAGGCTGTAGCAGTCCAGCGGGATGCTGATGTTCTGCCTTTATTTGCTGGCATTCCAAACATCGTGCCAAGTACTCCACCACTTGTTTCTTCATTCCTGGCCAATAGTATTCCTTCTTAAGCGCAGTGATCATCTTTTGGTACCCAGGATGACCAGTGTAATGGCTGATATGAAACTCATCCAGAACCAGCCTTCTAAGATCTTTTACATCAGGTACATACATTTTCTTATTAAAACACAACATTCCAGCACTATTTAGCGTATATCCTTGCTGTAATTTTTCCTTATCAGATTGTTGTACTTGCTGTTTTAAATGCTGGTATTCAGAGTCAAGACCAGCTGCTGTTTTTATTTGCTCAATTAGCGAACTCTGCCATTTGCTGACTGAAAGTTCACATAAACAGTGAACCTTCCGACTTAATGCATCAGCCACTCTGTTTTCCTTGCCTTTTAAATGTTTTATTTCGAAATCAAACCCACTTAGGAAATCTGCCCATCGGCCTTGCCTTGCATTCAGGATAGGTTGGCTGAAATAATGTGTCAAGCTGTGGTGATCTGTTAACAGCAGAAATTTCCTCCCTAGGAGGTAATGCCGCCACATTTTCAGCGCATGAATAACGGCTGTTAATTCCAGATCATAAGCAGAATATTTTTGTTCATGCTCCTTTAGTTTCCTTGACTCATACGCTATTACCTTTCCTTCCTGCGTTAAAACCCCTCCCACACCCTCCTTGCTTGCATCGGTGCATACCACATAATCCTTGTTAGGATCAGCTATACTCAAAATGGGTGTCGTGGTGAGTAAGTGCTTCAGGCGGTCAAAGCTCTGCTGGCATTCCGGTGTCCACCTAAACACTTTCCCCTTTTTCTGCAATGAGGTGATAGGATAGGCTATCCTAGAGAAACCTTCCACAAACCTCCGGTAGTAACCAGCTAATCCCATGAAGGACCTGATATCAGCAACATCTTTGGGTATGGGCCATTCCATAATGGTTTTTATCTTCTCTGGATCTACAGCAATTCCTTCTTTAGTAATTACGTGTCCCAAATACTGAATTTCCTCCTTGAAGAAATCGCATTTGCTGAATTTAGCGTATAGCTGATGTTCTCGAAGAGTCTGTAACACCAGCCTAAGATGCTCTTCATGCTCTTGCTGGGAGCGAGAGTATATCAGAATATCGTCAATAAATATCAGCACAAATTTGTCCAAAAACCGATGGAACACGTTGTTCATCATACACATAAAGGTGGCAGGTGCATTAGTCAAACCAAACGGTAGCACTACAAATTCGTAGTGGCCATAGCGTGTCCTGAAAGCAGTTTTGGCGATGTCCTCATCTTTAATCCTGATCTGATGATAACCAGATCGCAGATCAATCTTGGAAAACACTTTGGCCCCTTTTACTTGATCAAAGAGTTCATCTATCCTGGGTAAGGGGTACTTGTTTTTGACCGTGAGTTTATTCAGCTGCCGATAATCTATGCACATGCGAAGTGTCCCATCCTTCTTCTTCACAAATAATACTGGAGCTCCCCAGGGTGATACGCTGGGACGGATGTACTGCTTATCCAACAGCTCTTGCAGCTGCATTTTCAACTCGGTTAGCTCTGGTATGCTCATTCGGTATGGGGCCCGTGAGACAGGTGCTGCTCCTGGGATTAGTTCTATAGTGAAATCTATATCTCTCTTTGGAGGCAGTCCCGGTACCTCTTCAGGAAACACATCTGTAAATTCCTGTACCACTGGAATATTGCTTAATGCGGACATCTTGTCTTTCTGGTTTGCGTAACCCACTTGTATGGCATAAATCTGACATTTCTTCCTAATACACTTAGCTAACTGAGTCGCAGTGATAGGTCGAATCTGGACAGGATGTTTAATTCCCTGCAATTCCTGCTGCTGCCCCACATCATCCTTGTAATATATAGTCTTGGTTTTGCAATTCACCAATGACCAGTGCTTTTCCAGCCAATCCATACCAATAAGGATGTCATAAGAGCCTAATGGGAGTACATTCAGGTCTGCTGTTACGGATTGTCCAGCTATGCTGAAAGAACAGTTATTAATTTTAGCTAAAACCCGTCTTTTGGCTCCCGTAGCCAACTGGACCAACCATGGGTTTTTGAACCTTTCCGATGATAGCTTACAATGTTCCACTACTTTTGGACTAACATAACTTAACGTAGCTCCTGGATCAATAAGTATAGCTACAGAAAGGTTTGAAATCTTACCTTCGAATTCCACCATGGATGGCTGGTACTCCGCTTGCCGGTCCTCTAAGGCTGCGTTAATTCTTGGCACGCTGCGCGCCACATCTCCAACAGTTGAGGCTTCATGGATTTGAGATATTTGATCAGTTCCTTTACGCTGTGGACAATTCTTAACGTAATGCGGCCCTCCACACCCCCAGCACTGAACTGGAGGTCTGGTTCCCTCAATCTCTGATCTAGCAGGTGGTTCGCTGATCCTGCTCTCGCTTGGCTTAGCCCGGAAGGTACCCTTATTTGTGTTTCTGTTAAACTGCCCCTTTCCAGCACTCTTACCGCCATTTCCACGGCTGCCTTTGTTATTTCCAGCAATTCTGTTTCCTTTTCTTTCATTCCATCTCTTGTTTGGAATGTCTCCTTTTTGTTTGTTCTGCTGGTAACAAATTCTAGCCTTACGAATTGCCTCATCCATAGTTCGGGGGTTGTCAAACTCAATCCGTTCCCTTATGTAAGCTGGTAGGCTACTCACGAACCTCTGCACCTTGGCCTTCTCCTCTTTTATGTATGGCACATAACGAAGCAGAGATGTGAAGCGATTTATGAATTCATCCATGGACTGTTGTCCTAGTCGTAAGTCATGGAATTCTCGCGCCTTCTCATCATAAAAGCGCTCAGTTAAATATCTCTCCTTAAAGTATTTCTGAAATTTTTCCCAGGTTATGCTTTGCTCACTTACTCCCTTCACAATTTTAATCTCTTCCCACCACAAGGTGGCTTTGCCCTGCAACTGGAAAATGGCCAGCCGCGCCTTCAGATTTTGGTCATATTCGTAAAGTTGAAAATATTTGTTAATATTAATCAACCAGGCTTCTGCTGCTTCTTCCTGCTCTCCATCGAAAAGTGGAGGTTTGATTTTTCGGAATTCTCCCTGTAATTCCACTTTCTGTCTCTTGGAGGTTTGCTGCTCTTGCACATTATCAGAATGGTCTTCCTGTTCTTCTGAAAGCTCAGGTGCGTAATCCCGTTCCTCAGTGCACACCAATATCATCATTAAAGTATCTCATTTGACTCAAAATATAGTGACTAAAGTGGTTGAATTTGTTAGTCATATATTACAGGAACTATTTACCATGGAAGGTTGAAGAATTGTCCAACCTCTATTAAAAGGCTTACATGAAAGTATTCATGATTTTCAAAGCATAAGATGGTAAGCTATGGTAAGTTGACACAGAAATTGTTTATTATGAATGAATAAGGGCCAGGTGGTGGCAAGCATATTTTGCAATTACAAATGCTTATGATTATTGATGCTTATAACTAATGATATTTCTTATGATCATATCATTACTGTTTCGGGTATTGTCATTAATTGGAATGAAATCTTGGATTCCAAAGAGGAAGAATCATCATTGTGTATGGATTAGATGATTATACCTTGAATACAATCTAAAGTTCCAACAAAAAATGAACACCGAGGACGGTGTTCCTGTTAAGGGGGGGAGTATGTCATATCCCTATTGGCAACTGCCCTGAGTAAAAAGTAATTCTAAATTAAAAAAAAAACTTACGAATCAGTTGTTGAACTGATTCTTGAATCAGTTATTGAACCGATTCTTGATTCCTGTAAAATGGAACGAGGGGATGCTGGTCGGGGGTCTTTGGAGGGAAGAGCGTGAGACAGAATATGATTAAAGGTCACGTGTTCGATCTGTATCTTTGTTGGGGAGACGTCTGAGTATAGAATAGAGACAGACAGAGGAAGAGAGGGAAATCTTCTCCAAGAACACGAAAAAGGAAAGAAAGTAAATAGAGGGTTAAGTCTGGTCAGGACCAGATAACCTGGCACAAGTGTGCACAAAACCTGTTGAGGGCTGGAGGCCTGCAGGATGGCTCGGGGGGAGAATTCCATCTGGGTGATGGGTCTCATGGCTGGGTGGACGAGCAGAACTAAAGTTCAGGTGACTTATTTGTTTGAGAACCAATTCCAGTTCGGGTGAACCAGGTACGGTCTCAAAACTGTAAAACCACTGAACAGTAATGATATATGCATTAATTACTAAGATAATCATTAGGGAATATACATTATAATTTCCCTAGAAGCTGTAGCTTTATGTGATTATGCAGAAGCGGTTCCTCTCTGTATGATAGAATGTCATTAGCGAACGTAAGTCGCTGCAGAATACCCAATGCATTAGGGTAATATAACCAGAGAGAAATTATCAAGAATTGATATCAGGGACAGAGACGAAATACCCTCACGGGTTGAAATATGAACTCTGTTAACAGTCATTATAATACCAAACCCTTGCAGGGAACCGAAACTTGACAAAGGTGAACCTCTGAAACAGGTGTAGCGGTACCGTCGAGGAATGAATTGAAATTATCGACATAAAGAACCGTGAGACCCTACCGAAACTAAGCACGAGAATGTCGTGACGGAACCTGTAAATGTTTAAATAATCACGGGTAGCAATAAACTGTATGGTAGAAGTAAGGATACGCCATTATTCCTCGACTGTGGTCAGAGGTGAGACATGAGCGCATAGCAGAGGGTAGCTAGCTCTAACTTCAATACAGAAAGAAAATAACATGTATTTCTTGTAAGTCCCGTATATGTAAATCTATTAAGGGCTTACGGTTATATTACAGTCCATGCATTTATATAAACCTGTGATAAATATGCAAGTAATATATTTACCCTGTGCATGAGATTATAACCAAAAGAACACAGTTATGTGGATAACTATTTGTATAACTGCGAAAGAACCCATAAACCATATGCAGAACTATGCATGCAACCGAATGGTACAAAACCCAGAATAATGGTAAAAGCTATGCGTGCATTTCTAGAGAACGAAAGAACAGTAAACGAGCAGTGCCGGAATGCATGCATTGTAACCGATACAAATTAAGTTGCACAGAGTAAAGTTATAAATACTGATAGCATAAGAACAGTGGGGGTTCGCCGCCCTTTGAAACATGTAATCATAGCTGAAATGAACAAATCCTATGAACAATCATGATATTAAATAAAAACGAGAATAGAGCAATGTTCGTTAACCAAATAATAATAATGCTATGAGACTGTATAAGTCTATTACTCTGTTTATACATCACCGAGGGATAACTTGGCCATCTCCTCGGCCGCAAAGGCAAAATCCGAATAACATAGAGAGAAAACCCTGAACTATAAAGAACGAAAAGTCATGGCAAGTATAGGCTTCAGTAAGCCGGTTGCAGGGTTTGAGCGCGGAGGCTCAACCCTCAACTAAAGTCGAAACTATATAAATATCTCTGTAAATCTAGCAAATATAAACATTGGAGCTGAACGAAAGTCTTCGAAAACAACCAGATATCCATAGTGCCCTGTTAAATAACCTAAGGGCAGGAGAATGCAACCAGGAGGGTTCTCGACAGAGAGTACCTCAGCAGATAATACAAGAAGGCCCGCGTGGAAGCGGAGGCCTGCACATCCAAACACCTTGTCTTAATATCTAAAGACTTCTGCGGGTATATGACAGACAGTGATATAAAACTTTGCTTACCTGGCAACCGGAGGGTTGAACCATCGTGGGAAACCAGCTTCGTTCCATGGAAAAGCATGCGCACGCTGGCTGAAGCAAAGCAATGGAAAACTAAACGACTATTTGTTAGAATGTGATGACCCCGTAAAACATGTAATTATGAAAGTTACTATGGTAAGAAACTAATGTGAACTGTTAATTACTGTGTTAAATGATATTATTTTATTTATGAAATGGAAGATATTTTGGAAAAATGCTGGCAGTCTCCTAAGGGAGGATTTCTAAAGAAAAGAAACAGTTATAAAACTGAAAAAGAAACTAACCCTTCAGCCAGGAAAAGTCCTGGGAGGGAAACCCCTGGTCTGTTGTGACAGAGAGGGAGAGAGAAATTCGAGGAAAAAGAAAAGAGAAAGAAAAGGAGGGTTAAGTCTAGTAAGGACCAGATAACCCTAGCACAACAGTGCACGAGTCTTGTTGAGGGCTGCAGGCCTGCAAGACAGCTCAGGGGGAGAATCCAACGTATCGATGGATCTCATGGTTGGGTGGATAAGAGCAAGTATGTAAATTGCAGGTGAACTTCTAGAGCGATAACTCTGGTGCCTAATAGACCAGGTATGCGTTATTCACCTGAATTAGACTACTGTATTAGTATGCTGGGTGCTTAGAAGGAAAGTATGGTTGCACCTGAAGTTCTGTTGCTAACTAGATCATATAATATCTTAAACAGTTTCTAAGAGTGCCTAGAACTGGCTACTCAAGGCATAAATAGAGATTATCTGCTACATTCTTGCATGATAACTGTAAAGAGAACAATGCATGATATCTGTAAGAAAACGATGCATGATAACTGTAAAGAGAACAATGCATGATTTCTGTAAGAAAACGATGCATGATAACGGTAAAGAGAACAATGCATGATATCTGTAAAAGAATAATGCATGATAACTGTAAAAAGAATGATGCATGCTAACTGTAAAGGAAACGATGCATGCTAACTGTATAAAAGCGATGCATGTAATTATATAGAAACTAATGCTCATTACTGTATGGAAAGTCGAAGCATAGAAACGTTACAATGATCCTGAAATATCATAACCATATGCAGAGCACGTGAGTGCGTAGTGGAAATGTATTATACTATTCAACAGCGAGAGGGTTTCTGTACAAATATAACAGTATAATGATTATGGAAAACATTAGAATGACATATAAACCAGTCGTATTTCTATAACAGTCGAAGAGTATATTGAAACATTAAGTACAGTTCATAGTATAAAGTGAGGCCGTTTCAAAGTGAAACCATCGGGCCCTGTACCTAGGGTTTGGCCTCGATATGTATACGAAACAAGTAAAGACTACCACTGTATCAACGCAGAATACAACAGATAATAACATTAACATGATGTCATAGAACTGCTGTGGAAACAGCCGCTTAACCGCCGTATACAGCGATACATTGACAAGTGAACGTAGGGTTGTTATAGACGAAACCCTCGAAAGGAACCCGTCTCGACTCTGTTAAACAGAGGAATGATAATAACCTTAAACAAGACGAGCTCAATACATTCTGGAAAGCAAGTTCATATGCATATAGACAAATAAGTTGTTGATGCAAATTAAACCAAATGAAAAACATGTACATCGTATTCAACAGGAAAAAGAAATATACATATATTAACATTGTGATAAATAAAACCCCTGAAGGGTATAACGACAGCCTGTTCACTAAATGTTCAGAGAGCCGAGATGGACTCGTTGTCTCTTCATAAATACAGATAAACCTGGGTAATTATAGTTAACATCCTTGAAAAACAAGAGAAACTGAAAGGGATAAATATCCCGACTTAAGTTGAATCGATTCGGTTCCGGCAAGGGAGGCCGTGAACCCTTAACAAAATATACATAATCCTGGACATAGTGCCAAAATAAATACAACATAAAACTGTATAACCAGATTAGACGCAGGTCCCGGCATGGAAAGGCCGACCGCGCATCCTAACCAGGGTTTAGCCGAATGAAGGAACCCTGAGACAATAAATAAAAGATTGCCATGAGGAACTCCTCAGGCCGAGAGAATCGATACATGAAAATCATCCAGTTTAACTTCCGCCTATCGTATCTAACCAATGCTCTGTAACATTTTGTGAGAGAATAAATACCTGAGGATGCCTCGGCTGTATCACTTCTTCCCTGAGTGGTAGGAGGGATGAGAAACATCTACCTGCACATGAGAAATACATTGGAATTAACCGTGAATGCATTAACCAGAAATATGAAACCCTGACGAATCAGCGCACTGTATTTATATTTAACAATTGACAGTTGAAGGGAAAACGATGAATCGGCGGTCTGCAGTCATTAGATACCTGAGCTAGCTTGCCGAGACCTGGCATATGGTGCAGGGTTGGAGCCGCTGAATGGAGCAAGGGTTCGGCCTCTCCTCCAGGTGCAAATAAACCCGAAATAAGCGACTCGGTGGTATATATGGAACCCGCTAAACCCTGAAGCAATATTAACCCTTAGATCTGTGCAAGTGATCCTCACCGTCCATCTGAATGGCGGTCTGGCGCGCGAACCCGGCGATTTCCCCAAGACTTCACATGGCCTCTGCACGGTGTTAGCCACCTGGCCAAGGTAGGTGAAGCCATTTAGTTTTCCGTTCACACCTGGCACCGGAAATAGATCGGAGAAGCAATCCGATGGGCATGATCACCGTTGACCTCAACCTTATTATGAAAGTCGCCAATGATTCATAAACCATAAGCCAAGTGGAAAACCTTAAGTTAAGAGATTGGTAATTATATATATATGTGTAATCATAGCAGCACGATTAGTGCTTTAATAAACGAACTGTATATATGTGTATATAGTTAGTCTATGATCGAATTTATGGAGGGTTATGTAAATAAAGGTTTACCATAAAAAAAAAATTATCTGGTATGTTACCGTGGAGTTGTGACAATGTGGTATCAGAGCAGAGGTTTCAAAACTGTGGCCTCTGGAGCAGTAAGATCCAGCTGCATGGAAGATTATCATATAGTTCCTATTTGAGAAGGAATTAATTCAGCTAATTGTTTTTCTGTTTATTAATTAGGAGATAAATACAGAAACAACAATTCGTTAACAGTGAACAATAAGATGGAGGAAATGCAGGGAGCTGACGGCATTCCTCGGGAAAATCCAGAGCTGTGGGTACAGCTTGGTGCGGAGACACGCAGTACCAATCTGGCGATACTCGAAACTGTTCAAGAACTGAAAAGAGAGATGGCACGATTGCGAGAAGACAACGCGCGTTTGACAGTGGAACAGGAAAGAATATTGAAGAGTCTGTCAGACAGACAAAATCCACCATTAGCCAATCCCAGTGCAGAACAGCAAAGGGCAACTGAAGAACGGAATTATGCACCTGAAATCTCAGAGGAGAAGGAGGACCATTCTGACAATGTATTAGAGCAGCAGACTTCAAAGAGACAGAAAATGGAATTACAGGGAGAATTCCGGAAAATTAAACCTCCACATTTTGATGGAGAGCAGGAAGAAGCGGCAGAGGCTTGGTTAATTAACATTAATAAGTATTTCCAGCTGTATGAGTATGATCAGAATCTGAAGGCGCGGCTGGCCATCTTCCAGCTACAGGGCAAAGCAACCCTGTGGTGGGAAGAAATTAAAATTGTAAAAGGAGTAAGTGAGCAGAACATAACCTGGGAAAAGTTTCAGAAATACTTCAAGGAGAGATATCTAACCGAGCGTTTCTATGATGAGAAGGCACGGGAATTCCATGATTTACGACTGGGACAGCAGTCCATGGACGAGTTCATTAACCGCTTCACTTCCCTGCTTCGCTATGTGCCATATATCAAGGAGGAGAAGGCCAAAGTGCAGAGATTTGTGAGCAGCTTACCAGCCTATATAAGAGAACGCATTGAGTTTGATAATCCCAGGACAATGGATGAGGCGATTCGTAAGGCAAGAATCTGTTATCAGCAAAACAAGCAGAAAGGAGACATTTCAAATAAAAGGTGGAATGAAAGAAAAAGCAACAGAATTGTTGGTAATAACAAGGGAAGTCGTGGTAATGGCAGCAAGGGTGCTGGTAAGGGACAGATTGGCAGGAATATAGCAAAGAGTACCTTTCGGACTAAACCAAGTGAGAGCAGAATCAGTGAACCACCTGCCAGGTCCGACCTTGAAGGAATAACCCGACCTCCAGTTCAATGTTGGGGTTGTGGAGGACCGCATTATGTTAAGAACTGCCCTCAGCGTAAAGGAGTGGACCACATATCTCAGATCCAAGAAGCATCAACTGTTGGGGAAGTGGCGCGCAGCGTACCAAGAATCAACGCAGCCTTGGATGACCGTCAAGCGGAATACCAACCGACCATGGTGGAGTTTGAAGGTAAAATTTCAAACCTTTCTATAGCTGTTCTTATAGACCCAGGAGCTACGTTGAGTTATGTTAGTCCAAAAATAGTAGAACAGTGTAAGTTACCTTCTGAAAAGTTCAGGAGTCCATGGCTGGTACAGCTAGCCACGGGAGCTAAGAGACGAGTCTTAGCCAAAGTTGGTAACTGCTCTTTCAGCATAGCTGGACAGCTAATTACAGCAGACCTGAATGTGCTCCCATTGGGATCCTACGACATCCTGATTGGTATGGATTGGCTGGAAAAGCATTGGTCGTTGGTAAACTGCAAGACCAAAACCATTTATTACAAGGATGACTTGGGACAGCAGCAAGAATTGCAGGGAATTAAACACCCTGTACAGATCCAGCCTATCACTGCTTCCCAGCTAGCTAAATGTCTCAGGAAGAAGTGTCAGATTTATGCTATCCAAGTTGGTTATGCAAACCAGAAGGACAAAACATCTGCATTGGACAATATTCCGGTAGTACAGGAATTTGTGGATGTTTTTCCGGAAGAGGTACCAGGACTGCCTCCAAAAAGGGATATAGACTTTACAATAGAGTTAACACCTGGGGCAGCCCCGGTGTCGCGGGCACCGTACCGGATGAGCGTACCCGAGTTGACAGAATTAAAAATGCAACTACAAGAGTTGCTGGATAAGAATTATATCCGCCCCAGCGTGTCACCGTGGGGAGCTCCAGTATTATTTGTCAAAAAGAAAGATGGAACTCTTCGTATGTGTATAGACTATCGTCAGCTGAACAAGCTCACTATCAAAAACAAATACCCCTTGCCTCGGATTGACGAACTCTTTGATCAAGTGAAGGGAGCAAAGGTATTCTCCAAGATCGATTTGCGATCTGGTTATCATCAGATCAGAATTAAAGAAGAGGACATTGCCAAAACCGCTTTCAGAACACGCTACGGGCATTACGAATTTGTGGTGCTGCCCTTTGGCTTGACCAATGCACCCGCCACCTTTATGTGTTTGATGAACAGCGTGTTTCACAGGTTTTTGGACAAATTCGTGCTGATATTTATCGATGATATTCTGATATATTCCCGTTCCTATGAGGAACACGAAGAGCACCTGAGAATGGTGTTGCAAACTCTTCGTGAACATCAGCTATATGCCAAGTTTAGTAAGTGTGACTTTTTCAAGGAGGAAATTCAATATTTGGGCCATGTGATTACTAAAGAAGGAATTGCGGTAGATCCTGAGAAAATAAAGACTATCATGGAATGGCCCATACCCAAGGATGTAGCTGATATCAGATCCTTTATGGGACTAGCTGGCTATTATCGAAGGTTTGTGGAAGGTTTCTCAAGGATAGCCTACCCTATCACTTCTTTGCAGAAAAAGGGAAAGGCGTTTAAGTGGACAACGGAATGTCAACAGAGCTTTGATCGGTTGAAGCACCTACTCACCACTGCACCCATCTTGAGTATAGCTGATCCTAATAAGGATTACGTTGTGTGTACTGATGCAAGTAAAGAGGGTGTAGGAGGAGTATTAATGCAGGAAGGGAAAGTAATTGCGTATGAATCAAGAAAATTAAAAGATCATGAGCATAAATATTCTGCTTACGATCTAGAATTAACAACTGTTATTCATGCGCTGAAAATGTGGCGACATTACCTCTTGGGGAGGAAATTTCTGTTGTTGACAGATCACCACAGCTTGACCAATTATTTCAGTCAACCTACCTTGAATGCAAGACAAGGTCGTTGGGCAGATTTCCTAAGTGGATTCGACTTCGAGATTAAGCACTTAAAAGGCAAAGAGAACCGGGTGGCTGATGCATTGAGTCGAAAGGTGCAGTGTTTGTGTGAACTTTCAGTCAGCAAGTGGCGAAACTCTCTGTTTGAGCAGATTAAATCAGCAGCAAATCAGGATGTTGAATACCAACAGTTAAAACAGCAGGTACAGCAATCAGTTAATGAAAAATTACAGCAAGGATATACATTGGACAGTGCTGGCATGCTGTATTTTAATAAAAGATTATATGTACCTGATTCAAATGACCTTAAGAACCTGATTTTGGACGAGTTCCATACCAGCCACTACACTGGCCATCCAGGGTACCAAAAGATGGTCACTGCACTTAGGAAGGAATATTTCTGGCCCAGAATGAAGAAGCAAGTGGTTGAGTATTTGGCAAAGTGTTTAGAGTGCCAGCAGATTAAGGCAGAACATCAGCATCCGGCTGGGCTATTGCAACCTTTGCCTATTCCGGAATGGAAATGGGAAACCATTTCCATGGATTTTATAACCGGTCTGCCACGAACGAAGAAAAACCATGATTCCATCATGGTGGTGGTTGATAAGTTGAGTAAAGCGGCACACTTCATACCCGTGCAATCCACTTATAAGGCGGTGCAAATTGCTCACCTTTTTATGCAGAATGTATTCAGACTGCATGGGCTACCAAAAGTAATCATTTCAGACCGGGATGTAAAGTTCACATCCACCTTTTGGAGGACGTTGTTCGCTGAGTTAGGAACACAGCTGAACTTTAGCACAGCCTACCACCCGCAGACCGATGGTCAAACTGAGCGAGTAAATCAAGTGTTGGAAGATATGTTGAGAGCGTATGTGATGATGAAACCAAACCAATGGGAAGAGTATTTACATTTGGTTGAATTCGCATATAACAATGGATATCATACCTCGACGCAGTTAAGCCCCTTTGAGGTTCTGTATGGGCGAAAATGCCGCACACCCTCAAGTTGGGGTGGACCTGAGGATAAGCTGAGTTTGGGTCCGGAAATGCTTAAAGAAATGGAAGACATGGTGAAAAGGGTGCGTGCCAACTTGAAGGCTGCACAGGACAGGCAGAAAAGTTTTGCGGACAAGAAAAGAAGGTTTAAAGAATATCAGGTTGGTGACCATGTGTTTGTGAGGATCCAAGCCAGAAGAAGCACACTGCAATGGGGCGGATGTGCTAAGCTGGCTCCTCGGTATTTTGGACCTTTTCAGATCTTGGCTAGAGTGGGGCCGGTGGCTTACCAACTCGCCTTGCCAAGCCATATTAGAATTCACAACGTTTTCCACGTTTCTGTTCTAAAGAAATATGTATACGATCCTAAACATGTGATCAAATGGCAAGATGTTCGGGTAAGAATTAATCTCGTTGTTTTGAACATGTGGATATATTTAATGTAATCTGATTAAAATATTGATTGTCTGCAGGTCGAACCGGAAGGCGAGGTTCTGGTCGAACCACAGAGCATTCTCGACCGGAGAGAAGTGCGGCTGCGAAAACGGGTTATTACCCAAATTAAAGTGTTGTGGCAGCACTATGGGCCTGAGGAGGCTACTTGGGAAGACGAGGAACTTATGAGGAAAGTTTACCCGGACTTATTTAAAGGGAATAGACATCGGGACGATGTCCAATCCCAGGGGGGGAAGATGTGATGACCCCGTAAAACATGTAATTATGAAAGTTACTATGGTAAGAAACTAATGTGAACTGTTAATTACTGTGTTAAATGATATTATTTTATTTATGAAATGGAAGATATTTTGGAAAAATGCTGGTAGTCTCCTAAGGGAGGATTTCTAAAGAAAAGAAACAGTTATAAAACTGAAAAAGAAACTAACCCTTCAGCCAGGAAAAGTCCTGGGAGGGAAACCCCTAGTCTGTTGTGACAGAGAGGGAGAGAGAAATTCGAGGAAAAAGAAAAGAGAAAGAAAGGAGGGTTAAGTCTGGTAAGGACCAGATAACCCTAGCACAACAGTGCATGAGTCTTGTTGAGGGCTGCAGGCCTGCAAGACAGCTCGGGGGGAGAATCCAACGTATCGATGGATCTCATGGTTGGGTGGATAAGAGCAAGTATGTAAATTGCAGGTGAACTTCTAGAGCGATAACTCTGGTGCCTAATAGACCAGGTATGCGTTATTCACCTGAATTAGACTACTGTATTAGTATGCTGGGTGCTTAGAAGGAAAGTATGGTTGCACCTGAAGTTCTGTTGCTAACTAGATGGAACAGTATACATATAATATCTTAAACAGTTTCTAAGAGTGCCTAGAACTGGCTACTCAAGGCAAATAGAGATTATCTGCTACATTCTTGCATGATAACTGTAAAGAGAACAATGCATGATATCTGTAAGAAAACGATGCATGATAACTGTAAAGAGAACAATGCATGATTTCTGTAAGAAAACGATGCATGATAACGGTAAAGAGAACAATGCGTGATATCTGTAAAAGAATGATGCATGATAACTGTAAAAAGAATGATGCATGCTAACTGTAAAGGAAACGATGCATGCTAACTGTATAAAAGCGATGCATGTAATTATATAGAAACTAATGCTCATTATTGTATGGAAAGTCGAAGCATAGAAACGTTACAATGATCCTGAAAGATCATAACCATATGCAGGGCACGTGAGTGCGTAGTGGAAATGTATTATACTATTCAACAGCGAGAGGGTTTCTGTACAAATATAACAGTATAATGATTATGGAAAACATCAGAACGACATATAAACCAGTCGTATTTCTATAACAGCCGAGGAGTATATTGAAACATTAAGTGCTGTTCATAGTATATGGTGAGGTCGTTTCAAAGTAAACCCATCGGGCCCTGTACCTAGGGTTTGGCCTCGATATGTATACGAAACAAGTAAAGACTACCACTGTATCAACGCAGAATACAATAGATAATAACATTAACATGATGTCACAGAACTGCTGTGGTAAACGGCCGCTTAACCGCCGTATACAGCCATGCATTGACAAGTGAACGTAGGGTTGTTATAGACGAAACCCTCGAAAGGAACCCGTCTCGACTCTGTTAAACAGAGGAATGATAATAACCTTAAACAAGACGAGCTCAATACATTCTGGAAAGCAAGTTCATATGCATAGCGAAAAGCAAGCTGTTGATACAAATTAACCAAATGAAAAAAAAAAACATGTACATCGTATTCAACAGGAAAAAGGAGATATTCATATATTAACAATGAGATAAATAAACCCCTGAAGGATATAACGACAGCCTATTCATTAAAGTGTTCAGCGAGCCGAGATGGACTCGTGGCCTCTCATAAATACAGAGTAAACATAGTTAAACATTCTTGAGAATAAGAGAAAATGAAAGGGGTAAATGTCCCGTCTTGAGTTGACTCGATTTGGTTCCGGCAAGGGAGGCCATGAACCCTTAACAAATATACCCAAGTAGTGCCAAATAAATACAACATAAAATTGTAAACCAGAGAAGACGCAGGTACCGGCATGGGGAAAGCCGACCGCGCATCCTAACCAGGGTTTAGCCGAATGAAGGAACCCTGAGACAATAAATAAAAGATTGCCATGAGGAACTCCTCAGGCCGAGAGAATCGATGCAAGAAAACCCTCCAGTTTAAACCCTCACCCATCGGATTAAACCAATGCTCTGCATCATTTCATGATAGAATAAATACCTGAGGATGCCTCGGTTGTATCATTTCTTCCCTGAGCGGTAGGAGGAATGAGAAGCAATTACCTGCACATGATAAACACGTTGAAGTTAGCCGTGAATGCATAAACCGGAAATGTGAAACCCTGCCGAAACAACGCACTGTATTTATATTTAACAATTGACAGTTGAAGGGAAAACGATGAATCGGCGGTCTGCAGTCATTAGATACCTGAGCTAGCTTGTCGAGACCTGGCATAAGGTGTAGGGTTGGAGCCGCTGAATGGAGCAAGGGTTCGGCCTCTCCTCCAAGTGCAAATAAACCCGGAATAAGCGACTCGGTGGTATATATGGAACCCGCTAAACCCTGAAGCAATATTAACCCTTAGATTTGTGCAAGTGATCCTCACCGTCCATCTGAATGGCGGTCTGGCGCGCGAACTCGGCGATTTCCCCAAGACTTCACATGGCCTCTGCACGGTGTTAGCCACCTGGCCAAGGTAGGTGAAGCCATTTAGTTTTCTATTCACACCTGGCATCGGAAATAGATCGGAGAAGCAAGCCGATGGGCATGATCACCGTTGACCTCAACCTTATTATGAAAGTCGCCAATGATTCATAAACCATAAGCCAAGTGGAAAACCTTAAGTTAAGAGATTGGTAATTATATATATGTGTAATCATAGCAGCACGATTAGTGCTTTAATAAACGAATTGTATATATGTGTATATAGTTAGTCTATTATCGAATTTATGGAGGGTTATGTAAATAAAGGTTTACCATAAAAAAAAATTTATCTGGTATGTTACCGTGGAGTTGTGACATAGAAGATGAATAGATTGGAAGCCTGCTGCCAACTAGGATGATCTACTTTAAAATAATATTCCTTCATTGCTACAGATTCAAGCTGCCAAAGAACTGGACAATAAGAAGAATTTAGCCATTTGAAATCATCGACTGTAACTTTGCCAAAATTCTTCAATCTATTTGTTAGAAGATGAAAAACATGAGGAATAATATTCCTTCATTGCTGCAGATTCAAGTTGCCAAAGCACTGGACAATATTCCTTCATTGCTGCAGATTCAAGTTGCCAAAGCACTGGACAATATTCCTTCATTGCTGCAGATTCAAGTTGCCAAAGCACTGGACAATAGATTCAAACTGCCAAAGCACTGGACGCACTGGACAATTGGAAGAATTTAACCATTTGAAATCATGCCTGGAGGGTTTTCTAAAAACGACATCTTCATGGCCCCAAAATTCGTTTTCTAAAAACGACATCTTCATGGCCCCAAAATTCTTCAATCTATCTGTTAGAAGATGAAAAACATGTTGAAAACTAATTGACATAAATTATATATCAATGGAAAACAAAAAAATGCAACAAGTTGCTACAATCAAAAGAAATACCTATTAGACCAATAGATGGCTGTTACATGGAGGATTCTTTTTGCCAATCCAGCTCCAGCTAAACTATACATAGTTTTATTGTCATAAGCTTCATTGAAAGCCCAAAACTGTAATATCTTTTGCAAACGAGATTGGTTTGCATCTTTTTGAGGATTGTGATAGATCTTCGCAAGCATGGATCCCAACAGAGGTAACACCGTACGAGCCTCAAGGTGATAAAGGAGATAAAGCAAGAACCTCGTTGTCTAGCTCCTTTGGATTGATGCGGTGCAAATCATTGGCGCAATAGAACACAGTTAATGTTAATATTGGAACTGTGCTTTATCATAAACAGAATAGAGCCATATACAGACCACCAAGTATTAATCTGAAGCAAAGCAAAATAGAGCAAAATACAAACCCCCAAGTGATATTCCAACGCCAAGCTAAATAGTCAGTGCACCTATTAATGCACGTTAGCCTAACCATCATATCCTATTTATAGGGAAAACAACATCTTTGGCAAACACCCAAAATTTTGCAGCAATTTCAAAGTGCAGCCATCCCCCTTCTTCAGTATATATCATGGATAGTCAAGCCAACGATTTATTGGTTCACTCGTGAGATTGATCAAGATGTAACATGTTGTTGACAACAATATAAAAAAGGGATGCTTGCACAAGTGGTCACTGGAAGCTGTCATAGGTCCACGATGGTAAATAAATGTAGTCACTTGACCTCAATCCAACATGATCAAGGGGAAGGACCATGCACTTTCATGATATGAAGGTTATAGTAACCCCAAGAGAAGGATCATGAAGGTTATAGTAACCCCAAGAGAAGGATCAGAAGCAAGTTGTTCCCCCCTATCATTATTAAATCACATTGTGGTGTAGGGGAGCCGGATGGAAGAATCGTAGCAAGTGCATGTGGATAAGGTGTTGAGAACGGGGATAAGCAATAACTTCGCTCTTATCATGCATTTGTTGGTTTTGTTGCCTGCTTTAATCTCCTCGTTGTCTAGTTAAACTCTATTAAGTTTTAGTTGGTTTGTGTTGCTACGTTTTTGCTCATAGATATCGATGTGAATGCCAGCTCCAGGGTAACAAGAACCTTATAAACAAGGAGGCTTGCACGAGTGGCTTCCAAAAGTGGTCACCCGTCATTGTATAATAGGGAAAATATGTGCGGGAACACCACACCAAACTAGCATGACGGAAAAAGGTTAACGAGCATGCACCCTCATGATATATGATATGACAAGGATAGAACTTAACCCCAAGAGAAGGATCTGAAACAAATTGTTTCACCCTCTGCCAGAAATGAAGGCTAGAAATCACATTATTGAATACGGTAGCAGGATGGAAGCAATCAACTAGTGCACATGAAAATTTTTAACTTTTTCAAACCCACTACTTGTCATATTACAATCTAGAATGCAATAGTATTAGGGCTCTCGTACCAGGGATCATGGCCCTTACATACAGCCCTAATACAAGGATACAACTAGGGCTTGGTGTCAATCACTTTGACACCCAATTTACATTGAACAAGAAAACACTTGACCTACTTGCTAATGGAGGCCACGCTCTGCCCTTTTATTCCACATGTCCTGAGCACATTTGGCAGGTCCTCTTGCCTCCCAATTGTTGATCACTCCATCAAGCCACTATCAATGAATGCAACACCTTTTGTGTCATTGAACTTTGGCTCATGGATTTGGCCACTAGTAGCTCTACTGCTCCATTAGGATGACTGCTCATTGGATCTTTTGGAACTGCCCTTACTTCACTAAAGTTTGTCCATCTACAACTTCTGAACTAGGGTTCATAGATCCGCCTCCTAACAGCGCATTGACTCCTTTCATGAACGTGTACTTGAGGTCTGCATCCTGCAGTGCTTCCTACACTATATCTTGCACTGTTCACAACTTCGTTTGTGAACAGTGCTCACTCTTCCAAATTTGCCCACTTGTCAACCTTCTTGTCACCTTAGAGTGTTAATCCTAGGACCTACACATCTCTGCCCTATATTTGTGACAAATTAGCCTCTTCTGTCACTGTTTAGGGCCAATAAACTGCCCACACACAATCACTCCTTGACTGATCTAGGGCTACAAATACTTTTCCTTCAATTCTACAATTTGTTCCTCAAATTGCACAGATCGACTGTTGCTCATGATCTATGAGCAGGCTTCCATAAACCCTTATTTCCACTCAATCCATCAACCCTCTTCTTTGTTCCTTCTCCTCTGCTTTAGTTCACCCTTAAAATGTTTCGACCTCACAAAGGACAAGCACATACACAAGACTTGTGTATACACCAGCGACCCTGATCTTAGGAATATACCAGCAAAACTAGCTTCTCCTTTAGGGTCTCAGCCCTTCCCTCCAAATCTGAACTAAGGCTTCACAAACTCAAACTACTTGATAGAGAAACATGGTTGCGACATCACTGGAATAGACCCAATCTAAGGCCTGCAACTTTTGTCCTAAACTCTTTAGGACAACCCTCCATCACTTGGCATTGGATCAATCATGGGAGCCAAATCAACGATACCTTTCCTAAGACGCCTTTTTGTACCATCTTAGAGTCGTGTTATGCATTTCTCTGATTTTTCCGGCCTCTTTTAGGGCACCTATTCCAGCTACAGGTGTGCCCCAAACTCGGCCTCTAATACTGTTTGTACCAGTGCCAAAACCCCTCTCACAAACCCCTTTTATCGATGTGTTGATGTCTTTACTTGTGCAACCCTACTCCTGCATTAGATCAACTATCTCGGCCTTCTCTGCAACCAAATCTATGAGGATTTTGTACCAACATATGTAAAGATCTACACTTCCAATTTCGACCTACAAATCTCCTAACTCGTTCAGATCAGATCTTGGAAGAAGAACTCAAACCTTGGCCTCCTTCAGCGTCCATTTGACTCTTTTTGGTTTGCGACTCTTTAGACTTGGCCCCCTCCTCATCATCGAATGCCCTTGATGTACAAACTTAGCCTTACTTGCAGCGCATGTTTAGCCTTCAACTTGGCCTTTCCTTAGACTACATCTCTCCTAGCCTCATGATTAAATGAGCTCCTCCCACTTGATTCTCTAGCCTTTCCTTAGGCCTCTGTAAATAGCTCTTCCTTAGGCCTCTTAAGAGCCCTCTAGGTCTTGGGGTTTTGTCCACTTAGACCTTGGGAAACATTAATTTTCCTTTTAATTTCCTTTTAGATTTTAAACCTCCCCCTCTACTTGGGTTCTTTGCCCACAAAGCCTTTTATGACCAAACTTCTCACAAACCCAACTCCTAGGCTTGTGAAGTACCTCCCAAGCTACACAATTCAACAGAATTCCCATCCTGCCTCGTCACCAAACTAGTCAAGACCAATGTTTTAAAACTCTGACTCGGCCGAGGGTCGACTCCGACTCGGTATCGACTCAGCCGACTCGATTTCATTGATTCGATCGTTGTAAAAAATACATTAAATATTTATTTTTTATAAAAACACATAATTTTAAATATTTTCATTCATGTTTCCAAACACACAGCATTAGAATATAGATAGAAGACAACATATGATCAAAGTAGGCTCATGAATATATCCATTATATCAAAATGGCACCCAGTGCACTGTCCAATACATACACGATGTTGATATAGAGATCAAAACAAAAACACATAACCAAGGAGGCTATAAATGGCCTCTACAACAAAAGTATGTGACCAGTACTACTGGAAACTGCTAGAGTTGCCAACATCATCTGGCTCAGTGTTACTTGGGAGCGGGAGTGAAAGTGGGGAGCGAGAGCGAAAACGAGAGTGGGAGTGACATTTTCAGAAGCTCATGGTTTGGGAGCGAATCCCGGAGGAGTTCGACAACCAGTGTCACTAACATCAAGGTACATAGAGGGATTGGTGTTCTTGATTAAATACGAGTTCCATACCCTAATACATGACAAAATTCAATGGAAACATTACAATCCTCCAATCCTAAAATCCTGAAAAACTGATAAGTCTGCTGGATTTTGAATGAAATCTAAAATTCTACTTTCTCCATATGAAATCCAATGAGGCCGGAACCACTCTCAAACATCCTGAGTCATTTCATGGTAATGTTAAAAATTTAAGTAAAAGGATGAAAATGAAGATTAAGGAGAATGTCACTTTTACTTTAAGAATTTAACATTAACATGAAATTTGAATAGCATATTAATACTAGGAGAGGGGAATGGACCCCAAATAGCACTTAACCAATTTAGAAAACACCTTGGAGTCCCCAACAATCAGCTAAATGTTAAAAAGTTAAAAAAAAATTAGAAAAATCCCTATTTTTTTGGGTGACTGGCTGGATTTAATGACTCGGCCGAGTAGATGTGGAAACGGCTGAGTTGGCCAAGTCATGGCTGACTCGGCTGAGTTGGCCGAGTCATGGCTGACTCAGCCGACCGAACCGTTTCCTCCACCGTGTCATATTTCTGAGCAATGAAACGGATCAACTCAGCCGTTTCCGTTTCGAATCGGCCGAATTTTAAAACTATGGTCAAGACCACATCTCCATGTTATTTGTTGAACCTTTTTTTCCATGTCTAGCCAACTCACTTGGCAACACTACTGTTGTTTGCAAGTCTCACAACTCCCTCCTAAAGCTGACACTTGTGCACACTTTGATCTCGCTGCCCTTCAAAGTAGCTCTATACCATGTTGGAATCTCCATGCAGCCTAGGTCTAGTCTATGCCCTAGCTAGGAACACAAACACACTAGTAGCTCCCGACATTAAACGACTTTTCACAACAGAATATAATAGTAAACATATCAATAACAATACACAATATTTATGGCCCAAAGCACGTTCCTTATGAGACTTTTAATAAGAAAACCTTAGGGCTCCTGTACCAAGAGTCATGACCCTTTACAAACCCCAGTGTAAAGCTAATATACAAAGTCAATCCTTTGACCAGTCCAACTAGGGTTGAGGCCTAGTCCATCAGACTCTCATTTGCCCAACAAATAAATACAATCAGTTGTCCTTCGCCTACAAAAATACAACCAGCAAGAACTTGACTCGCCTTGGCTTGTTCCTTTAGCCCACAGTCATCATACAAGCCTTGTTGTACCGTTTTCCAGCGCTAACAATCCTTCGGTAAGCCTCCAACCTCTATCAACTCTCCTTTGTTGCTTAAGCCAAACCTAAACCTGTTGTGAGTGCCCTTCTTCAACAACAGCTTGTTTCTTTAGGCCTTAGCCTTTCCCTAACTAGGTTGCGGCCAGCTCTAACACCACTTGTAGCCTTCCACAACAGCCATGCCCCCCTTTGTTTTGTCCCAAACCTACACCACTTGTAGCCTTCCACAACAGCCATGGCCTCCTTTGTTTTGTCCCAAACCTAAGGTTCTAGGCTACAACCCTACCCTAAAAGACCTCCCTTAGCCCTCATTGTTGCTACAGCAACACTAACTAGCTTCCTTTTCAACTTGGCCTACCATTATTAGTGATGGTTTGCATCAACCTCAGTCTCGGCCTCCTTCCTAGACACTCAGCACTTCCTGCAACCTTTTCTCAGTCTTTAGCCCTCAGTTCTAGGTCTACAACACTCTTCTTTCTACCCAGACCAACAACAAAACTCGACTCTCTTGATCAGACTTTGGTCCTCCTTAGATTTGTTATACCAACCCTCAAACTAGGGCACAGTGCTCCTAATCTAGCTAGAACAAACTTCAAATCACTTGCTCCAACTATGGCATACTCCTTTACTAACCAGGAAACACAAACTCAACCTCCTTTTATGCTTGTTACTTCTTCTCTAGGGTTGCTTACAACTCCTTTGCTTGCCTAAGCTAAGTCCTTCTAGCGTCCTCTCTTACAAGTGAAGTCCTCCTCACTTGTGATACTAAGTCTCTCCATTGGCTTATATTTATACTCTTTCCATAGGTGACTTAGGAGCCCTCTTTGTCATTCTAGAGACCACACTTCACCACTCAACAACAAAAATTAAAATATAAAATTACTTTCCATGGGTTCTAAGCCCATTCCTTTGGTCAAAATCCCAAACTTTGGGTGTCTTGCCCACAAGCTTTCTTTTTGTGGGTTCTCTCCACTCAAAATACCTTTCGAGCTTACCCAAATTTCAACACTCCCTCTTAGTGAGGAAGGAATTTCGACCACTGCCTAGAAGTGGCCCTACCTCTAAATCTAATCTGCAACCACGTCCTTCTAGAAGACCTGGATCTTTGAAGACACCATACTCCTAGAAATCTCCATCTTCATGACTTTTCCTTGCATGTGCCACATCTTCTCTTTGCATGATCATGACTTTCCTTGCATAATTCATGACTATCCTTGCATGTACCATGATTTTCCTTGTGTGCACCACAACCGTCTTTGCATGGTCTATGACTTTCCTTGCATGTACCACAATTGTCCTTACATGGGTCATGACTTTCCTTGCATAACCTGGAATACTCCACTCTCTCACTTGAATCTGAAGGTTAGACTTCCACTGGGTAGCTGACTCTCCTTTGCAGTCTCCCTCTGAAGCCAGACTCCCTCCGAGCCTACACAAATTCCCCTTGGCTCACTTTGCTTTCCCTCCCAGAAAGTGTTGCAACTGAACTTGTGTCCTTTCAAGGTCAGTTCCGAGTTGTGGTTGAACACTATGCCTAGTCTACTTTAGACCACCGCAACTCAACTCTACGAGTGTCTTCATCCTCCTGCGTCAAACACCTCATATGCACATGGCTCCACTATTCGATGTGCAACTCTGCAACCCAATGAAGAAATTATCTCGCCATCCACACGAAGCTATCTCGTCCAAGCCATAACACTGCTTACCAAGGCACTTGAACTATCTCAACATACTTTGACATATCAGCAACCTGCCACACAACATACCACTGTACATCGAGTTCTCCACCAATCCACGAGACTTGGCATCTTGCCTCGTCACCAAAGTAGTAAATACCACATCTCCATGTTTTCTATTGAACCTTTTGTTCCATGTCTAGCTAACTCACTCAGCAACATTGTTGCTTTCTGCAACAGTCTCACAGCACCCTCCTAGAGCTAACACCTGTGCACACTCTAATCTAGTTGCCCTTCAAAGTAGCTCTAATACCATGTTGGAATTTCCACACACCCATAGGTTTGGTCTATGCCCTAACTAGGAACACAAACACACTAGAAGTGCCCAACAATAGCAACTTTGCATAGCAGAATATAATAGCAAACAGATCATTGATAGTACACGATATTTATAGCCCATAACGCGTTCGTTATTAATCCTTCAATAAGAAAACATTAGGGCTCCCATACCAGGGATCATGGCCCTTGACAAACCCAACAAAAAGCTAATATGCACAGTCAACCCTTTGACCAATCTAACTAGGGTTGAGGCTTAGTCCGTCCCAACAAATAAATACAATCAATTGTCCTTCGCCTACAAAAATACAACCAGTAAGAACTTGAGTCACCTACGGTTGTTCCTTTAACACATAGTCATCATAAAAGCCTTGTTGTACCTTTCTATTAGCCCTACCAGTCCTTTGGTAGGCCTCCAACCTCTGTCAGCCCTATCCAGATCTCTGTCAGCGCTATCCAGACTTCTGCCAGCTCTATCCAGACTTTTGTCAGCTCTCATTTCCTGTTCTAGACAACCCTAAACCTACTACAAGTGCCCTTCTTCAACAACAGCTTGTTCCTTTAGGCTTCGGCCTTGCCCTAACCAAGTTGCAGCCAGTTCTAACACCACTTGCATCCTTCTACAACAACCTTGGCCTCCTTTGTTTTGTTCTCGACTTAGGGTTCTAGGTTGCAACCTTTCCTAACAAGCCTCCCTTAACCCTCACTACTGCCACAGCAACACTAACCAGCCTCCTTTTCAGCTTGTCCTGCCCTTATTTGCTACGACCTGCATCAACCTTAGTCTCAGCCTTATTCCTAGACACTCGCCCCTTCGTGTAGCCTTCTTTCGCAATCTTCAGCTTTTGGTTCTAGGTTTGCGTCCCTCTTCTTGCTATCCATACCAACAACAAAACTTGACTCTCTTGATCAGACTTCGGCCCTCCTCAGATTTACTATACAAGCACTCAAATTAGGGCTTGATCCTCCTTATCTAGCTAGAACAAACCTCTGATCACTTGCTCCACCTGCAGCCTACTCCTTTACTAACCATAACACAAACTCGGCCTCCTATGCTTGTTGTTGCTTCTCTAGGGTTGCTTGCCTAGGCTAGTCCTTCTAGCCTCCTCTCTTACAAGTGAAGTCCTCCTCACTTGTGATACTAAACCTATCCATTGGCTTATATTTATACTTTTCCCCTAGGTGACTTAGGAACCCTCTTTGTCCTTCAAGAGAACCCACTTCACCACTCAGCAACAGATTAGAATATAAAATTACCTTCCATGGGTTCCAAGCCCATTCCTTTGGATCAAAACCCCAAACTTTGGGTGTCTTGCCCACAAGCTCTCTTTTTGTGTGTTTTCTCCTTTTGTGTGTTTTCTCCACTCGGAAAGGTTTTTTTTTGTGAGTTTTCTCCACTCAGAAATACCTTTCGATCAACCCAAGGGGTTATGACAGGATATGAAGTAAAGATGACTGAAAATGTGGGAGAAGTTGGCACTCGTGGTGGACGGCAACTTAGAAGATAGATGACCCTTATCTAGATCTTCCTAAATTCCGGTTTGGAAACTTGCTAAAGATTTGGAACTACAATGTCATTTGGGATGTTAATGTCTGCAATATGTGTTACTAACATTAAACATAGCATTGTTTCTCTTGGAGCATGAAAATGAATTATGTTGGTCGAGGAATGTCACTATAGGGGTTATGACCGCAAAGTTAGGATATGAAGCGAAGATGAGTGAAAATGTGGCAAAAGCTAGCCACTGGTTGTGGAAGGCAGAAGATAGAAAGCCCTTATCTAGACTTTCCTATGGATGCCATTGACAAATAAAATTATGATGTGAGATAACGATTAAAAATGAAGCTGGAATGGAAGTCGAGTGTGCTTCTGTAAAAATGACATTGTATTATGAGACCCTATACCACCTCTTTCTTCAATGTTATTTGGCAGAGATTGTTTAAAAAGAGGTGCTCCAACCCTTCAAAGTACAAGGTCAGTGATCTCAATCTACATTTTTGGAGAGAATTGACGATTGAATAGTGGATGAAGCTACATATTTCATAAGGGAGAGTTTATGTCGAGTGTGGTCTCAATCTACATTTTTGGAGAGAATTGAAGATTGAATAGTGGATGAAGCTACATCTTTCATAAGGGAGAGTTTATGTCGAGTGTGCTCTACATTTTTTGAGAGAATTGAAGATTGAATAGTGGATGAACACATCTTTCATAAGGGAGAGTTTATGTTGAGTGTGGTCTCAATCTACATTTTTGGAGAGAATTGAATATTGAAAAGTGGATGAAGCTACATCTTTCATAAGGGAGAGTTGATGTCGAGTGTGCTTCTGTAAAAATGACAATGAATTATGAGACCATATACCACCTCTTTCTTCAATGTTATTTTGCAAAGGTTATTTAAAAAGAGGTGCTCCAACCCTTCAAAGTACAAGGTCAGTGGTCTCAATCTACATTTTTGGAAAGAATTGAAGATTGAATAGTGGATGAAGCTAAATCTTTCATAAGGGAGAGTTTATGACATCCAGGGTATTTGGTTGAACTCGAAATAAGACTATTTTTTATGAGAAAGTAGATGGTATTGAACGTCTCACCCCCAGTCAGAATTTCCTTTAAGGGAAGGAAGAAATACATCTTTCATAAGGGAGAGTTTATGACATCTAGGGTATTTGGTTGAACTCAAAATAAGACTATTTTTTATGAGAAAGTGGATGGTATTGAACGTCTCACCCCAAGTCAAAATTTCCTTAAGGGAAGGAAGAAATCCCTAAAAACGTAGGAGGAATCTCCAAATGCCCAAAATAGATCTTACCAACCCACGAGGTTATCTTGACAAAGTCTGCCAAGGTACTGCAGTACAAGCGAGTGCAGATTGAAAGCTCTTTGTTTTCTCAAGAATACGTGTTCTCTCTAAAATATGGAGCATGTTAGTTTTTGTAGCATCGGATGTGTTCTAGTCACGAAACTCGGTGGAGAAGGTAGAATACATGAGATCTCCATAACCCATAAATCATTTCTGAAAATGAGATGGCTTAATCAGAGTATTAACTTACTTTTTAATGTTTCCTAAGTCCTAAACCTAGGAAAAATGGTTAATTAATCTGAATTAATTAAGTCAAGGTGAGAATTCTCTAGAAACTCATGCGGATCGATCCAGAAATGATCTAAGTCATCGATTAAGATATAATCTTGGTCATTGGAGTCCCAACAGGAAGATATAAGAAGGGATCAATGTGGTGATGGAGAGGAGACACTTGAGCAGTAGTTCCTTGTGCAGATCGAGCTAGCAACGGTAGAGTTCAAGCCAGAGAGGGACGCAGTGTCAGTGAGGGGCAGGGACACTGATCCAGAGGAAGATTTCCAGATCCGGAGAGGCAGTAGCAAGAGGCCGATTTATCTAGGAACACTTAAGTGTGTAGGAACGCGCATGCAGGAACGCGCGAGTGCAGGAAGCAAGAGTGCAAGGGTTGCTTAGGGAATGTCTCTGCCAGATTTTCTTGTTGTGGATTGCCAGTTTTCGGCATCCAGATTATACTCAGAATTTCATTGTTGCATAATAATAAAAACCCTCACTGTTGCACCGGTTTTCCCACATTGGGTTTTCCCCAGGGACATTGTCCAAAAATAACCATGTAAAATTTATGTGTGTGTCCAAAAATAACCATGTAAAATTTATGTGTGTGCGCGCTAGATTTTCTCAGTTTCCAACGCTATTTTCTTTCGCAGTTTATTTGTGAAATCAGTTTGAATTATTTGGTATTTGCCATAGATGACAACATATAAATTGTTAAATAAATTAACAATTAGAAAGATAATTTTCAGTTTCTATGATAGATGAACTTTTCACATGGTATTAGAGTGTGAGTGATCAGTCGGGAAGTTCAGAAGCGGAGGAGGTAATCTCGTTGTTCAGTGGGAGCAGTAGACCGAAATTCTCAGAAGTTGCGCAGTACCCAGACAGGCAGGCCAAATCACTGGGGCTAGGGTTCGATTTTCAGTTGCAGGTTTGCAGAAAAGTTGAGTTGCCCAGGATAGTGATTCCAGCAATCAGAGGGAGCAGCAACAGCTCAAATTTTCACTTATTGGGGCTAGGGTTCGATTTTCAATTGCAAGTTTGCAAAAAAGTTGAGTTGCCCGAGATAGTGATCCCAGCAATCAGAGGGAGCAGCAACAGCTCAGATTTTCACTGAGAAAATTTCTGCTTGGATACAAAGAGTTTTGCAGCAGTTTGCAGTTGCAAAATCAGCATCAGGTGGAAGAGAAAAGCACACACAGCAGAGGTAAGATTTCTCTTAGGGAACTTCAAGTTTCAGAAGATTGATTTTCCCAGTTGCAGATTGGCAGTAGCTGTGAGCAGATCTTCTCACCCCAGAAGGAAGTGCGAGTACCAGATTCAACAACCAAGCAAAGGAAGAGGTATATTTCCAAATCCAGCCTCTAGTTTTGAGTTTCCAGATTTTGTAGCTCTGCAAAGATGGTCATACGAGATTGCCATATGAGGCTGCACAACCAAAATGCAGATATGGGGAGCATATCAACTTCCAGTTGTCAAAGCCAGGCAGATGACAGAGGAAGTGCAAGTTGCAAAGAAAGGAAGGGTCCCAGCCAGGGACTAGGCTTGAAAGGAGATATTGGGGCACCAGATCCAGGAGGAGTATAAGACTCCAGTGTGCCATAATGGGCAGGGTCCAATGCATTTGCAACAAGGATAAGGAGATCAGTGAGATCAATCCTGGATTGTTGCAATGGGACCATCACCTTTGCTACAGGAGCCCACAATATCATAGTAGCAGGTTCAGTGTCAGCAAACGCAATCCATCATTAGACAGTTGGAAATCTAGACGCAGTCAGTACCTGGGAGACAGTTGCAGAGCTAGATGCAGTGACAAAGGAAGTGCGAATTGCCTAGTTGAAGTATGTAGGTGCAGTTCTAGCCATAAGGTTCACAATGCAGAACTTCGCAGTCCAGTTTCTAGTGCGAGTTGCCAAGACGGAGCAAGGAGATGGAGACTCATAGGGAGTTTAGTTTCAGAAGGAGAAACCCTATGGAAGCTAGTACTTCAGAATCTGGGGAGATCAAACTTATTATTGCAATAGTTGCAACAGCAGTGTGGAAGCAGCAGCAGAGTAGTAGTAGCAACAGTATGAATAGATCAATTTTTTCCATGATGGAAGCCATACCTCCAAGAGTGAGGTGGGGCGACATCAATGTTTTTAAAACTGGACCAGTCCATCTAATGAACTGGTTTACCAACCGGAACCAGTCTAACCAGGACTGGTTTGGTCTAAACGAACCGGTTTTAGAAAAATACATTCAATAATTAATTTTTAATGAAAAAACTATTTTTAAGATTTAAAACCATGATTCCAAGCCAATAGAGACAAAATATGCAAAGATTGTTCATTTATATACCATGTAAAGGTGAATATACCAAAATGGCACCGAGTGCAATACATATCATCGAAAAAATACATAAGCAATGAGGCTCTAAATGGCCTCTAGAGTGCAAAAACAAAGCCTACAAATTATGGGGCCAGTGGCCTACTACAAGACTCAAGTCTACATATATGATAATAGTGATCAACATTATCACTTGAAACTTCTCATGAGTCATCATGATCAAACTCAGTTGGTTGAGTCTCGACTCCCAAACTTTGCAATCACAAACTTCTCTATTGGTTCAGTGACTTGAGCCTCAAACTTCTGAAGGTATTATGCCCTAATATGCCCTATTATTTCATTTGGTGCTCCACATGGCTTTACATGGCCTCCTATCCCAGCCAAGTGTTGCTTGAACTTGTTAGTACCCCCTCCTTCAATGGATTTTTGACAATATTTGCAGATCATTTTGCCATCAATCATATCACAATGAGCCCATGCAATATCTCTGCCTTTTGGAGGCATGATGACTACTACTTAGCTTAATCTCTATTGTTCCACTACTCCAGCAAAAACTCAACACTCTCCAAGCTCCCAAGCAAACTCACAAACACTCCAAATGAGATGTGTGAGACAAATGAGAGGGAGAAGGGCCTCTTAAAGGCTTGGAGAGGTTGTTTTTGGAGGGAAAGGACCCTTACTTTCCCTCCAAAAACCCTAAACCACCTTGGATAAGCTGTTGTGTGGGTCCTCCGCGAGCATGGCAGGTAACCGACCGGTTTGACCACAAACCGGCCGGTTCCGTCCTAAACCGGTCGGTTAGGGCCCATTTCTCGCCATCCATCCTCCTAAACCGGGTTTTTGCTCTGGTTCCAACCGGTGGGCCTGCTAACCGACCGGTTAGACCGATAACCGGTTAGCTAGGCCGGTTTTTAAAACTATGGGCGACATGGAGTTGTAGTCTAGAACTGCAAAGATTGGGCAGGATCCTTGAGGTGTCCTCCTCATGGATCATTACCTTGCTACGAGGGCCCACAGTATTGAGTAGCAAGATGGATAAGTGTCAGTGATGAAGCCAGATTCCTAGTGATAGTTGCAGACTAGTGGCAGTCAGATTCTGAGGAGCGCAGTGCAGTGTTGACAATAGAGCAGGTGTCTCAGTGCAAAATTGGCAGCATCACAGATCCTTCAGTGACAGTGCAGAGGCTAGTAGCAGTCATGACTCGAAAGACAGATGTATCATACTAAACACAGTTGATTCAGTATTTTGGATGCTTCTCAGTTACAGTAGTTGCAGTTGCAACAACAACAGATCAGAGGAAGTTGCAGTGCAGATGCAGGGTTGGCAGCTGTATGGCAGCGTCAACCGCTGCACGGATGCAGCATCCATTGCGCAGTAGTTGGTGGGCAATATGGCCAGACATCAGCGCTGTGACAAGAGATGGTACAAAGACAGGGTGTTGTGGCAAGATGTGCAACACTAGAACACAGTCCTCACTAAAAGGAAGTGTTAGTTTTTGTAGCATTGGATGTGTTCTAGTCACGAAACTTGGTTGAGAGGCTAGAATACATGAAATCTCCATAACCCAGAAATTGTTTCTGGAAATTCCACCTGAAGATGGCTTAATTAGATTATTAAACTACTTTTAATGTTTCATGAGTCTAAACTTAAGAAAACTAGTTAATTAATCATTATTAATTAAGTCAAGGTGACAATTCTCTAAAAACTCACATCACATCGATCCATAAATGATCTGAGCCATCGATTAAGATTTAATCTTGGCCATTGGAGTCCCAACAGGATGATATAAGAAGGGATCGATGAGGTGATGGAGAGGAGACACTTGAGCAGCAGTTCCTTGTGCAGATCGAGCTGGCAACAGTAGAGTTCGAGCCAGAGAAGGATGTGGTGTCAGTGAGGGGCAGGGACAGTGATCCGAAAGAAGATTTCCCGATTTGGAGAGGCAACAGTAAGAGGCTAAGTTATTCCTAGGAATGTGAGTGCAGGAACACGAGTGCAGGCAGCGCAAGTGTCGGGGTTGCTTAGGGAATATCTTTGCCAGATTTTCTTGTTGTGGATTGTCAATTTTCGGCATCCAGAACTTCACTGTTGCATAATAATAAAAACCCTCACTGTTGCACCAATTTCCCCACATTGGGTTTTTCCGAGGACATTTGTCCAAAAATAAATGTGTAAAATTTGTGTGCGCTAGATTTTCTTTGTGTCCAACACTATTTTCATCCACAGTTTATTTGTGAAAATCAGTGTGAATTATTTGGTATTTTCCATAGCCATAGCAGACAGCAGATAAATTGTTAAATAAATTAACAATTAAAAAAATATTTTCCGGTTGCGGTGATAAATGAAATTTTCAGAGAGCAAGGATCAGAATGAATAACTAAACAAAATTTTATGCTTTATGGCTTTTGTTAAAAGCAGTAGCAGACCATAAGGTGTGAAAAGGCTTCAGATACTTGGAGACTCCAAAATTATTTTAGAGTGGGGTAAGTAGCAGACATAACCTTCAAAATTTGTGTCCAAGTCCCACCATGAGCAGAATTCATTTTTTGAAAAGTAATTGAAATCTTCATTCGTGTATATAGGGAATTCAGCCAAAATGTTGATATTTTATGAAAAGGCTTCCCCACCATGAGCAGAATTCATTTTTTGAAAAGTAATTTGAATGAAATCTTCATTCGTATATATAGGGAATTCAGCCAAAATGTTGATATTTTATGAAAAGGCTTCACTTGGAACTCCAAAATTATTTTAGAGTGGGGTAAGTGGCAGACATAACCTTCAAAATTTGTGTCCAAGTCCCACCATGAGTAGAATTCATTGTTTGAAAAGTAATTTGAATGAAATCTTCATTCGTATATATAGGGAATTCAACCAAAATGTTGATGTTTTATCAAAAGAGAATTCAATGTTTCAAAAGTAATCTGGATGAAATGTTCATTCGTATATATAAGGAATTCAGCCAAAAGGTTGATATTTTATCTAAAGAGTCTATTTCAATTCAAGAAGGAACATTTATCAAACAAGAGATAAAGGACAACATTCCCTTGCCTTGCTAGGGATACATAAAATTCTCTTTTGATGTTCTCTTAGGTTTAGTTTGCTTAAGGTCATTCAAGGATGAAAACTAGAATGTTTTTATGTTAGATCTATTTGGAGTAGTCGAAAGTTAAGCAATAATTCTCTTTTGATGTTCTCTTAGGTTTAGTTTGGTTAAGGTCATTCAAGGATGAAAACTAGAATGTTTTTACGTTAGCTCTATTTGGAGTAGTCGAAAGTTAAGCAATAGCATGGTCAAAAATTGGGTTTTAAAAGGGTAAGATTGTTTTGAATGGGGTAGTTGAGTGATACATAAAATTCTCTTTTGATGTTCTCTTAGGTTTAGTTTGCTTAAGGTCATTCAAGGATGAAAACTAGAATGTTTTTATGTTAGATCTATTTGGAGTAGTCGAAAGTTAAGCAATAATTCTCTTTTGATGTTCTCTTAGGTTTAGTTTGCTTAAGGTCATTCAAGGATGAAAACTATAATGTTTTTATGTTAGCTCTATTTGGAGTAGTCGAAAGTTAAGCAATAGCATGGTCGAAAATTGGGTTTTAAAAGGGTAAGATTGTTTTGAATGGGGTAGTTGAGTGGAACATAGGTGAATAGCTAGTCGAAGTACAGAAAATTCTCTTTTGATGCTATTTTATGTTTAGGCTGCTTAAGGTCATTCAAGGATGAAAACTAGAATATGCTTAAGGTCATTCAAGGATGAAAACTAGAATATTATTGTATCAACTCAATTTGGACTAGTCAGTAGTTAAGCAATGGTGTGGTTGAAAATTTGGTTTAAAAAGGGTGAGATTGTAAATTCTTCTAATGGGGGTTGTTGACCACTACGTGTCAACTACCCATAGCAGTACACCCCATTTTCTTCGCTAAAGGGATAGCGCTTGATCGAACCAGCCAACTCTCGGATTGCGTTTTCTGAAAGAGCCTAGCTAGTTTTGATCTCGGGCTTATCATCTGAAATTTTTTTATGAATGCATGCAGGGTTTTTAGAAGTATCTCACATTAAAATTAAATTCTGATAATATTACTGTGATTATTGACAAATTTGGCTGCTTAAGAGTCGAAAAGTTGTAAATGCTGTAATTATTTAGCTGATTTAGGGTTTCAATTTTGTTTTCTGCATATATTATCTCTGGGTGTTTTGTTTTGCCATTGCAGGTCGCAAAAAACAATTTTCGTTTGAAAGCTAGATCTAGGCCGGAGGGCAAAAATCTGGTTTCAGTCTAGGTTCTTGCAGGGTTTTCCGAAAAAATTTTGAGGGTTTGATCTCTTCTTGCTATTGTTCAGGGCTTCATTGTGTAGCAGGAACGTTTTGAGGTGAGTCTACGTTTTGTTTTATATATATCTCCGCAGCACCCAAGCGCTGCCATTCATCCCCTTGGAGCTGCAGACATAAGCTGCCATCGCTGGCAGATCTGCGTGTTTCTTGAATCGAACCATCTGCTGCAACATTCCGTCTTCTGCCCACGCAGTCTTCAAGACCCTCACACGCTGTCCACGTGATCATTTTTTTCCCTCACGCAGCCTCATCGCTGCCATAACCAGCGTGCTTTTCTGCAGCCTTCATTTCCTCCAGCGTTCTGCTTTCCTTGCCACACACGCCATCCCTCTGACCTACGTTCTCCAACTCTCTACGTTGTTGCTCCTCTGTTGCAGACTTCATCACATTTGCTCCGGCACGCAGTGTCTTCTCTCATCCACGCAGTCTTGTTCCGTTTTTCCCTTCAGCCTGCACATGAAAGCTGCTTCCAAACCTCTCCATAGATACATTCCTACCCTCGCTGCTTCTATCATCGAGCTGCCATTCGTTGTTGTCGTTGCCAAAACTTGCGCAGTTTTCTTCACCAAAACGCGTGAGTTCATCCTCAACTCTACGCAGTCGTATTCCTTGCTCCTGCAAAGCAATCTTCTCCAGGCTGTCAACCATACCTGCAAACACGCTCACATTTTCATTATGGTGTAATATGATTAGGTTTTAGTTTATTTTTTAAGAATTAAATCGAGCCTTTTTTTATATGCATGGTCGTAGATTTAGCTAACATTTCGATCTTCATGTGTTAAGGTAGATTTTTATAATCTTTAGTTTTGTTTTAGAGTTTTATAGATTTTTGATTTGTTCTTTTTTCAACTTAACTTTTAAATTTTTTAAATTTTTTAATCTTTACTTTAGTTTTATTTTACTTTAAAATAAATCAAAAAAATATAATAAATAAATAATAAATAATAAATAATAAATAATAAATTTCATAAAAGATAAAAAGTTCATTTTTTACCCAGTTTAGTTCACGTATTAAAATTAATTTAGTTTAGTTCACGTACAAAAAGTTTTGATTGGTTTAACATTTTGTTTGGGATTTGTTAGGTTCTATTTTCATTTAGATTTTAGTTTATTTTTATATTAATTTTAAATTTAGGATTTTAAAATCACAAAAAAAGTCTTAGATTTAAGTTGTATTTAGAATTAGATTTTAGATTTTTGTTTTTTTGTATATAGATTAGGTGTTAAGTTTTAGTTTAGATTAAATTGTAATTTTAGTTTTGTTGATTTTAAGTTCTAGAATTTTATATCATAATAAAATTTTAAAAATATAAAAAGTGATATAAAATTTTAAAAATATAAAAAGATTCTTTTAGGATTTAGTTTAGTTTAATATTAAAAAAATTATTAGGAAAAAAAATAAATAAAAATAAAAATTGAAAAAATGCATAAAGAGTTTTTTTCAATTTGGTTTTAAAATTAAATTTTAGTTAAGATTAAAGTTTTAGTTTAGTTTAGGACTTTAATTTTACAATTAGATTTTAATAATCTTAAGTTTTATTTACTTCAGTTTTTTGCTTCGCTTCGTTTAACATTTTGTTTAGGATTTGTTAGGTTCTATTTTCATTTAGATTTTAGTTTATTTTTATATTAATTTTAAATTTAGAATTTTAAAATCACAAAAAAGGTCTTAGATTTAAGTTGTATTTAGAATTAGATTTTATATTTTTGTTTTTTTATATAGATTATTAGAATTTTAAAATCACAAAAAAGGTCTTAGATTTAAGTTGTATTTAGAATTAGATTTTATATTTTTGTTTTTTTATATAGATTAGGTGTTAAGTTTTAGTTTAGATTAAATTTAGATTTAAGTTGTATTTAGAATTAGATTTTATATTGTAATTTTAGTTTTGTTGATTTTAAGTTCAAGAATTTTATATCATAATAAAATTTTAAAAATATAAAAAGATTTTTTTGGGATTTAGTTTGGTTTAATATTAAAAAAAATTAGGAAAAAAACAAATAAAAATAAAAATTGAAAAAATGCATAAAGAGTTTTTTTTTAATTTAGTTTTAGAATTAAATTTTAGTTAAGATTAAAGTTTTAGTTTAGTTTAGGACTTTGATTTTAGAATTAGATTTTAATAATCTTAAGTTTTATTTACTTCAGTTTTTTGCTTAGTTTTTTTGCTTAGTTTAGTTTTGTTTTATGCAAAAATATAAAAATTAAAATATTTTGAAAAAGCTTAACAAAAATTGATAATTTCATATTTGATGTATTTATGTTCCATTTCTCTATGGTTAAACGCACTTAATGTTTATTTTGAAGTTAGCTATGTGAAAGTGGTAACTGATCGTCTTTTAAATTTTATTTTTTAATTTAGTTTTAGAATTAAATTTTAGTTAAGATTAAAGTTTTAGTTTAGTTTAGGACTTTGATTTTAGAATTAGATTTTAATAATCTTTAAGTTTTATTTACTTCAGTTTTTTGCTTCGTTTAGTTCTGTTTTATGCAAAAATATAAAAATTAAAATATTTTGAAAAAGCTTAACAAAAAATTGAAAATTTCATATTTGATGTCTTTATGTTACATTTCTCTATAGTTAAACGCACTTAATGTTTATTTTGAAGTTAGCTATGTGAAAGTGGTAACTGGTCAGCGTTTAAATTTTATGATCATTTAAAGCATTTAATTTTTCTTGAAGTTTAATCGCTGGATCATCGTTAAGACTTGTGCATTTGTTGAAAATCTTACATCGTTTGAGTTATTTGATGATAAATGATTGTTTTACATGGTTTATACTTCTGCAACATTTAATAAATAATCATTTAATCATTAACTCCATAAAGCACTAGTACATTAATTTCTAAATCAATCAAGTGCTAAATTGCCTTGTTGCGTCTCCCAACCCAACTGATCCACAGTTGGTCTTCATTCATCCCATAGGGTCTACTCCCTTAACCGTGGGAGACGGCATAAACGGAGAGATCGGGATCAGGGTAACAGCCCCCGGTCTAAGCGTTGTCGTGACAATCTGTGCAACAACAAGGGTAATTGAGTGGAACATGGGACGAAAAGCTAGTCGAAGTGTATTTGATTTCTTCTCTGAAATATTAACAAAATTATTTATTTGCAAAAAGGAAATGATTTTTTTGCAGAAAGGATAAGAAAAGAAATAGGGTTAGAAATTTTAGTTTAATTATTTATATCTACGAACTCTACTCAATTCTAGGCAATTTTTGTTAATGTATAGAGATTCCATTTATTATCTTTTACCCGCATTGCCTCTAAATTTAAACAAACACACATGAAAATTTTAGTTTAATTATTTATATCTACGAACTCTACTCAATTCTAGGCAATTTTTGTTAATGCATAGAGATTCCATTTATTATCTTTTACCCACATTGCCTCTAAATTTAAACAAACACACATGATATAATATATTGGTATAGACAGTGACAGTCAGTAGATGAGGAGGCAAAAATACTTTTTTGGGGATTTTTGACAGGATGATCGACATAACAGCATTTTTTTGGACTGTTTTGGGCTGAAAGTTTTGATCTTTCTCAGCCCAGTTTTTTAACCTTATTATGTTATGATGCTATATGTATTATGTTATGATGCTATATGTATTGAAATGCTTAAATGCATATGCTTATATAACTTTTTATATATAAAAATAATTATCAAACCATTAAAATGACATGGAACCATAAAATCATGTAACAGAAAATGAGTAAATTCCCCATACATACCTCCTTCACCTTCGGTGTGTGTTTTTAGCACTAAACCCAAAATATGGGTGGTTAAAGCCCACCTCCTTCGCCTTCTGTGTGTTTTTAGCACTAAAAACAAAATATAGGTAGTTAAGGCCCACTTAATTTTGTGGCCAACGGAACCCAAAACAAAAACTATTCCCAAAGATAAGAAAAAAATTCAGAAAAAAAAAATAAATAAATATTAAACCACAAATTAGCATAAATTAGCATGGTCATGCTCACAAAGACAAAAAGACACCAAGAAACAATAAAAAAACACCAATGGTAAAAAATACGAACAATAATAAAAACAACAAAAATAACAAAAAGAAAATGAACAAACAGAAATAACAGAGAGACCCTGCTCTTCAACCCTAAAAAGGGTCCATGGCCATACCAAGATCACCCTGCACATCAAAATAGATAAGTATTAAATAGAGACTAAAATATTTGATAAGAGATCTTAGATATATACAATCTTATGAGTAATCTTATGCAAGTACATCCTACGCAACAATAAAAACCATAAATCGTATGCAAGTACATCCTACGCCAACAATAAAAACCATAAATCGTAAGAGAGAACCATTATATTTTAAACCAAGATTATTTCATAGCAGATCATAAATTTATTTTGCACAAAAATATAGCTCACCTTTGCCACTTCCTATGTAAATAACAACAATCAGAACCTAATATTTTTTAAACAAAGATTATTTCATAGCAGATCCTAAATTGTTTTTGCACAAAATTATAGCTCACCTTTGCCACATCCTATGTAAACAACAAAAATCATAAGAGGAAGCAGAACAATTACATTTTTCCTATTTAAAAAACAAAAATCAGAACCATTGTATTTTAAACGGAGATTATTTCATAGCATATCATAAATTGTTTTTGCACAAAAATATAGCTCACCTTTGCCACATCCTATAAGAGGAAGGAGAACGATTATATTTTAAATGGAAAATATTTTATAGCAGGCCATAAATTGAAATTGATTTTGGACGAAAATATAACTCACCTTTGCCTCTACCTCTACATAATAGATTTTAGCAGTGAACCACCACATAATATTGAAATTTACCAAACACACATGCAACGATGTATACACTTCTCTGCCCTCATCCACTTAATGGCTCTTTGCCTCTACCTCTACATAATAGATTTTAGCAGTGAACCATCACATAATATTGAAATTTACCAAACACACATGCAACGATGTATACACTTCTCTGCCCTCATCCACTTAATGGCTCTGCATCAAACCCTATATCCACAAAATACCCTATATCCACAAAATATGACTCATTAGGACAAGCCTTAATTTCAACAACCATTCGATTCAGCAAAATCAAAGCATATAACATTAAATAGATACCACCAGCCTAGATCCATCTTAACTCCAGATATGCGGATCTACCAAGCACTGAGAGGGATAGATCCATCTTAACTCCGGATCTGCGGATCTACCAAGCACTGAGAGGGATAGATCCATCTTAACTCCGGATCTACGAATCTACCAAGCGCTGAGAGGGATCAAATCTCTTGTTCACTCTAAAAGAGGTTTGCATCTCAAGATATAAATTTGATCCCTCTTAGCGCTGGGTAGATCCGGAGTTGCACTTTGTAGATTTTAAGTTAAAATGGATCTAGACTGGTTTAATTTCCTCCTTTAAATAGATTATATTCCACATGAATTGCATATTATTTTAGTTTAAAATTATTTCTATTTTAACATAGGTTTTTTTAATTTATTTTAACGAAGTAAAAATATTTAACATACGTTTATTTTTATTTTTATTTACAACATCGCTACCATATTAGATTGGAGAGCGCCTTTCAATGCAAAAAAAATATATAATGAGAAGTCTTAAAAACGCCAAAAATATCACGAGAAATATCCAAAAAAAATATATATATATATCATCAGAAATATCCAAAAATCTTATCCAAAATCAAGGAAAATCTATTGTGAACGCTAAAAATCACAAATCCTAAACAGAAAAGGAGGTAGAAGAAGCATTTTATTTGAATCGAGGAATATTTATTCGCATAACATACATTGGTTTTGAAGCAAAACAGAACTCACCATTTTTCTTTACGTCTACTCACTAGCCCACATCTCTCTCACACAGAGATTTCAATGGTTTCATCAGCAATCCACCTTCCTTTACCTGCAATACATTTCCTTGAAAATTTAAGGAAGCAAATGTTATAATAATGTAACAACGAATGAGTTAAGTTCAACTAACATGAAACCATGCATGCAACATACCTCCTACTCCTTATCCTTCGCGCTCCTTGTACCTGTAAAATATGCTTCATTCCTAAACCCACAATATGAGTCCTTTGTCAATAAATGTAGAACTCGCCCTCGACCTGAACTTTGCTGCATTGCCCCATATCTCTCTCAAACAAGGATATTTGAGCAATGCCATCAATGTTTTTCCATCTACCTTTACCACCCCATTGCACTAATAAGATGTCTTTACCGCATAAAGACAACAAAAATGAAAACAAAAAAAAATATAAAATAAAGATTAGAAAATAATATGAGAAATATTTAAAAAAAAACGAGAAATTCTAAACAAAAAAACTTTTGAATAATAATATGTAAAAGTACATCATATGTAGAGATCAAAGTTCACAAACCAGGTATTGTTAAGAAGGGAGGAGAACCATTGTATTTAAACAAATACAATGGAGGATTTCATGGACGAACACACATGGTGCAAGTAAATACAATGGAGGATTTCATGGATTTCATGGACGAACACACACGGGCCTTGCACCAGAGCATAACTCATCCTCTGCCTTTGCATTTGCTCTAGAGCGCCATATCTTTCTCAGACAAAAATATTCAGTGCTTTCATCAACGCTCCGCCTCCCTTTACCTGCAATCACTCTAAATTTAAACAAACACACAAAATATAGTTAAGATATAACAAACAGGTAAATTTTGTAACCATAACATTATGTTGTAACAAACAGTTAAATTCCTCATACATACTTTGTCCGCCATTTTTCCCTTCTTCGTTGTCTCAATTGCTGAGATAGAACAGAGACTTTAAAACTAGCTCAATGAACTCAACCCTGCAATGTCCAAATCCCAAATAGCTCGAAGATCCACACTTGCACTTTTGGGTACACCCTTTAAGCATCATTTCCATATTCAAAAAATAGTGATCAGTTTTAAATTCTTGTTAATATGGATTCATTTCTACCATGTAACAAATGTGATAGAAAAACAGCAAGGGAAAAAAGGTACTCTCCGTTGAATTTTTGCAGGACTTTCTTCAATCTGTGAACGATCTGCATTCACATGTAATTCTCACTTATGGCCCAGCTCATACACCATACAATAAGAGTTGACGTTTGATGTTTGACAAATTTATAGAATAAATGAATCCCGGTCCAATACAAGTAAGAACTTCAAAATGGTGAATCAAACTTACAAGCAAGAACATATTCGCCTCAACATCTTTGTGTTCAGCTCCTCCTCCGACTCCTTTCAAGCCTGTCACCAGTGTTTCATTATTTGAAGCATTACCCTGCTGAAGTGACTTCAATCTAACATCCTTGGAATTTCATCGTTAAAATTTTGCTTGAGATCCTCAAAGGAGATGCCAATTTGTCTTGGAGGATTAGCTTGTTGAGCACTCTTTTGTTCTTCATCTCTGCTATTGGCAAATGCCCACAGACAAAATATTGCTTCTGTCAGCATCAGTCCCTCACACAGGTGCTAATTTGCTAGATAAGCATTGGAACAAAGGATTCTTTCCACAATACTACAATTTCCCAAAATATCCAAATGCCAAAATCCTATCACTCACTCAAAAAATCACCGAGAGATTTACAGGGAACCAAAAAAAAAAATCAAAGCAAAACCACATGGAGAGTCTCGACAATGACTTGGCAACTCCAAAATGGAGAGTCTTCTCCATGACTTGGCTTAAAAACTGGGAAGCCAGGGTACATAATTCACTGAAACATGCAAACTTCTTGACCAAAATCGAGTCTGGCCAATTTTGGTTCAAACAATGTTTTGATTCCAATAGCTAGTTCAGAAAACAAAGTTGTAAAGAGTCATGATTTTCTGGAATAATGTTCAGAAAAACTTATGAAAACAGCGTCCCAGAGAGCTAGAGATATAGAATCTTTATCTTTAAAAATCTACAGGGGAAATACCAACTGCATGAATATTAACTGCTACCCAACCATATTGACAAGTTGAATCAAGGTGGGAAAAGAGGGGAAGAGGGGTGTTAAGGCACCCACTTCCTATTTGGCATTTTCAAAATATTCCTAATGTAACCCCTGGACGAAACAATGGACAATGGATGTCGTGGTTGTGCAGTGTACTGAATAGCTGAAAGGGTTGGAGTCTAGACTCTATACAGATACATGAAAGGGCTTAATGAGGAACAATTTAAGAAATGTACTGTATAATGCCATCTGAAATGAATAATTGTTACAGTTTTGTGAACTTCACAAGTGATGCTTTGCGAAATAGTCTGTTGCAAAGCACTTGGAAATTCTTACAAACTGTTCGAATTACATAGCATTATCAAGTACCTGTAAAAAAGAGGATGGACTTCAATTATCCCACATAAGCTATGGCAATCATTGATGTATGACAGCTTAAGCCATTTTGCTTAAGTATAGATATCCTAGTACTGGTTGACTTCATTAAGGTTAGCCATAGCTCCAATGCCCAACCTTCCTGCATTAGTTAATCCTGGATCACTTTATCGGGATCAAGAGTAGCTCCAATGCCCAACTTTGTTGAATCTCTGGCACTCATTGATATATTATAGCTTGATATGCTTTTCTTTGTAATATGTATGAAGTATAACATCATAATAGTCGCAAACTTCACTAGCATCAATATTAAGCTCCAATGCTAACCTAAGCTCCAATGCTAACCTTCCCGCATTAGTCGATCTTGGATTCCGTATGGATTTGTCCCAGTTTCTACATCACAACTTGCATATTAGGAAAAGGGGAGTGGAATACAATCACCGCCTATATGACTTGGTTGGCTCCCTTTCATCATCTTGTTGTGTGGCTTTCTAAAGGTTTAACTTTGAAAAACTTTGTAACCCTTGCAAGCATATACAAAAGTAGAGGAATCACTAAAGGATATCCGGAGGACTCAAAAGGGGAAATGCCACCCGCTTCCTATTTGCATTCAACAAAACATTCTTATTATAATCCCACTGGGAAAAAATGGATATGTTGCTAACACCGGATAGATGTGGCTGTTGAGTCCGCCACTAAGATGTCATTCAATTAATTTGAAGTGTGTACTCAACGCCAAAGATTTGTGTTGTTGTAACAATAATATAGGCTGGCTCCCTTTCATCGTCTTGTTGTTGGCTCTCTAAATGTTGAACTTCGGAAAACTTTGTAACTCTTTCGGGCAAATATAAAAGTAGAGGTATTACTATAGGATATCCAGAGGACTCCAAAAGGGTATGCCACCCGCTTCCTATTTGCATTCAGGAAAACATTCTTGTTATAATCCCTAGTGGCAAAATGGATATGAATGCTAACAGGGGATAGATGCGGCCGTTGAGCAGTCCACTGATCAGTTAGGTGGATTAGTAGGCATTGATAAATGGAAACATTGAGAAATTGATGAATACCGCATACGAGGATACCACATTGGCCGCAAAGGACTAAGACGTCATTCAATTGATCTGAAGTGTGTACTCAACACCAAAGATTTGTGTTGTTGTAACAATCATCTTGTTGCCTGGCACAAGAAGGGATTAACTTTGAAAAACTTTGGAAGAGTAACTTTGTAACTCTTCCAAGCATATATAAAAGTAGAGGAATCAGAAGTGGGTATGACACCCGCTTCTTATTTGCATTCAACAAAACATTCTTATTATAATTCCTAGTGGAAAACATGGTTATGAATGCTAACAGGGGATAGATGTGGCAGTTCAGCAGTCCATTGAACAGCTAGATGGGTCAGAGTAGGCATTGATAAAGGGAAACACTAAGAAATTGTTGAATACCGCATACGAGGATACCGCATTGGCTGCAAAGGACTGAGATATCATTCAAGTGATCTGAATTATGTACTCAACACCAAAGATATCTGTTGTTGTAACTTGTAACAGCCCTTCCATCATCTTGCTTCCTGGCTCTCTAAAGGTTTAACTTTGAAAAACTTTGTAACTCTTCCAGGCATATATGAAAGTAGAGGAATCACTATAGGATATCCAAAGGGCTCAAATGGGAATAAGCCACCCACTTCCTATTTGAATTCAGGAAAACATTCCTATTATAAGCCCTAGTCGAAAAAATGGATATGAATGCTACATGGGATAGAGATGGTGATTGAGTAGTCCATTGAGCAGCTAGATGGGTCAGAATAGGCACTGATAAATGAAAACAGTGAGAAATTGATAAATACCACATACAGGGATACGACTTTGGCTGCATAGGGATAAGATGTTATTCAATTGACCTGAACTGTGTACTCAACACCAAAGATTTGTGTTGTTGTTACTGCACTTTGCTGATGACTAGGAGTTTCTTTGTGAAACTAAGAACCATTGAGGAGGTTCCTGCGTATATGATTATGAAATTTATGAACGAGGCAAACTTACGTGTACAATTATACGCCAATGGAAACCGAATAAGGCAACAAGCTGCTACAGTCAAAAGAAGTAACTATTCAACCAATAGATTTGCGCTACAAAAACTTGAGTTGTCATTGAACTGTACTGAACTATGTATAAGTAAAAGCTTCTCGAATTCCCAAACCAGAGGCAAGCTTAGTGTACAATTGTATATCAATGGAAAACAAAAAATGCTACAAGTTGCTGCAATCAAAAGAAGTACCTATTACACCAATAGATGGCTGTTACGCGGAGGATTCTTTTTGTCAATCCAGCTCCAGCTAAACTATACATAGTTTCATTGTCCTAAACTTCCTGGCAAGCCCAAAACTGTAATATCTTTTGCAAACGAGATTGGTTTGCAACTTTTTTAGGATTGTGGTAGATCTTCGCAAACATGGATCCCAACAGAGATACGAGCCTCAAAGTGATAAAGGAGATAAAGCAAGAGCCTCACTGTCTAGTTCCTTTGGATTGATGCGAAGGAGCAAACCACTGGCGAAATAGAACAGTTAAAGTTAATAATGAAACTGTGCTTTATCATGAACATAATAGAGCTATATACAGACCCCCAAGTATTTATCTGAAGCAAAGCAAAATAGAACAAAATACAAACCCCCAAGTGCTAATCCAACGCAAAGCTAAATAGTCAGTCCACCTATTAATGCACGTCACCCTAACCATCAAATCCTATTAATAAGGAAAACAACATCATTGGCAAACACCCAAAAATTTGCAGCAATTTCGAAGTGCAGCCATCCCTCTTCAGAATATATCATGGATAGACAAGCCAACGATGCATTGGTTCACTCATGAGGTTGATCAAAAGGCCATCCCTTCTTCAGAATATATCATGAATAGAAAAGCCAACGAGGCATTAGTTCACTCATGAGTTTGATCAAGAGTAACAGGTCCCATCCCTGCTATGTTCTGCCCTGGTCGAATGGCATGTGTTTTAGGAGATCGTAACAAGTGCATGTGGATAAGGTGTTGAGAATGGAGATAAAGCAATAACTTCACTATTTAGCTGGTTTGTGTTGCTACGCTTTTGTTCATAAATATCGATGTTAATGCCAACCTCCAGGGGCAACGAGAACTTCATAAACAAGGAGGCTTGCACAAGTGGCTGCTAGAAGTGGTCACCCGTCATTGGAATAGTATAGCAAATATGTGGAGGAACTCCACTCCAAACTAGCATGACCGAACAAGGTTAACAAACATGCACCCTCATGATATGACAAGGATGAATTCTGGAACTTAACCCCAAGAGAAGGATATGAAACAAAGTGTTGCACCCTTTGCCACAAATGAAGGCTAGAAATCACATTATCGCATGGGGTAGCAGGATGGAAGAATCATACCCAGTGCAAGTAAATGAGGCGTTGGAATGGAAATAAAGCTATGGCTTCAATCTTCTAAACATTTCTTTCTTTTGAGGCTCCCTTGCATCTCCTTCTTATCTACTTAGAGGCCCTCTCTGGTTTTAGGCTTTAGTTGGTTTACTTACCCAGTGTCTCCCAGGCTTAGTTACAAAACAAGCACCTACTTGGAATCATTAACTTCAATGCTGTAAAGTGTAGGCATTGCATTTGCCATCCTCCCTACCCAAGGGGGGTTGTTAGCTCTATGTGTAAGATGTTTGTTCACCCTGAATAGCTAAAAGATTGGACTCAAATTGTTTTCAACCATTTAGTGCATTTCTTTGTTATTTGAATGCTTTATTAGCCTACATTCTTGATTTAAGCTCCCTGTGGCAACTAGAATATAACAAGGTAAAGGAGCATTTGGGAGGATGGGAAGAATGACAAAAGGTAGTTGATCGCTACAATATGCACATTCAGGCCCGAATAAAGTAAGTAATGTTGAAGTCTAACCCTATCCAAAACCTCTGCATACTAGTAACTAGAGTGGGAATGCACTCTTTCCCAACCTTTCATGAAGGCCAAATTTTTCTACTCATTGCTATATTGCCTTGCTAGAGCAAGTCAATGTCAGTCATGCATTCCTACATCAATGAGGCACTTTATAATATAGTGATGAAAGGAGTCCATGGTGCTTTTGGCTCCTTCATGCAAGATGTAGAGGTGAAATTTGACACAAAGAATTGTATCCAAGGGCTTAAGAAGAATTTAGACAACATGAAATCCATGGAGCAGGTTATGGAGTTGAAAGGCCAAATATGTCACTCCAAGGGCTAAAGAAGAATTTAGGCAACATAAAATCCATGGAGCAGGTTGTATACATTATGAAGTTGAAAGGCCAAATTTGTCACTCCGCAGAAAATGTGGGACTGAATAACACAAGTGATAAGCCCACAACATCCCGTGGCATGAAGAACTTAGTGCCCCTCCCAATCACAAATGAAGACCAAGCTTCAAAACTATCCCAGTCTAGTTGGTGCTCTTGTAACCTGGGTTGAATCTTAAGTCTATAACTGGATAATTGAACGTTTGAAGTTTGCTAACTTTACAGTTTTGATAAATGGGTCACCTTCTAAATTCTTTATGGCTTCCCGGGGCCTCAGGCAAGGCTTCCCCTTGTCACCTTTTCTGTTTCTTTTCGTTGCAATAGCCCTAAGCAGATTGATTCTAGAGCCAAGGAGGGTTGGGCAATTCAATGGAATCAATTTAGCAGGTACAGTTGTTTTCTTGTTTCTTTTAGTTGCAATAGCCCTAAGCAGATTGACTCTAGAGGTAAAGAGGGTTGGGCAATTCAATGGAATCAGTTTAGCAGGCAGAGTTGTAACTCATTTGTTGTTCGTGGATGACATTCTCCTCTTTGGAGAGGTACCTTGTGAGAATTGAATTGTCTTGAGATCATCTTGGAAACCTTTTGCAAGACTACGGGAATGGAAGTTGAATGGGATAAGTGAAAACTTGAAGGAGAGGTTAGGCCAGCTAGTTCCAATGAAGCTTGAGCTTCTTGGTAAAGAAAGTATCTCGGGGGTAACTTAAAACCTAATAATTACAAAATAGCTAATCGGTTATGGCTAGTTGGGCAGATTGAAGGACAAATCAATTGTTGGTGTTATCATTAAGTATTGAGGGGAGGGGGAAGGTTGATTATTGTTAAGTTGGTTCTTGAGAGCACACTTGTTTACTGGTTATCCATAGAGAATATCCCAAAATCAATCTTGGAAAATGTTAGAAATAAGTGATCAAGTTTCCTATGGTCAAGTAGGAAGGAAATGGAGGGTTTTCTCCTTCCCAAGTGGGCAAGGATTGCAAATAAAAAAGGAAAAGGTGGCTGAAGGTTAAAAAACTTGCAGCTGTTTGGACAAGCTTTGGCTGCAAAGAATCTTTGGAGGTGTTTGTTTAAACAGGGTCTTTGAGGGAAGGTAACGAGGGTCAAGTATTTGGAAAACAGGGCTCCGAAGTAGTGTATTAGGCTTGAGCCTAAATATTCAAAAGGTGCCTCTAACATGTGGAGAGGTTTATTCAAAGCTTTTGAAATCTTAAATCCATGGGTCATTTGAAAAGTTAGTAATAGATCCATCATCCAATGTGAAGGTGGGAGGACTCGTGGATCGGATGTCGAAGGAACTTTTTGCTTTTAGATCCCCTAAGGAGGCACCTTCACAATAGGAGGGAAACTTCTTTTCAAGATGGTTCAAGGGCTGGAATGCCTAGTACACGAATTCAGGTTTGGATATTTGCGGAAGATTTGGAACTACAACGTCATTTGGGATGTGAATGGTCCCAATATGTGTCACTGACCTTAAACATAGCACTGTTTCTCTAATGGAGCAAGAAAATGAATCATGTTGGACGAGGAATGTCACTATAGGGGTAATGACAACAAAGTTAGGATATGAATGGAGCAAGAACTCATGTTGGACGAGGAATGTCACTATAGGGGTAATGACAACAAAGTTAGGATATGAAGAGAAGATGAGTGAAAATGTGGCAGAAGCTAGGCACTAGTGGTGGAAGGCAACTTAGAAGATAGATGGCCTTTAGGTTTAGAAACTTGCTAAAGATTTGAAACCACATCAAGACACTACAATTGTAGTCACTCACTACACAATAATATCATATATGAGATCAAAGTTGCAAACATACCCTCTGAACATCATCTCTTCTGCAATGTGCTCTATACCGCTAAAACAAAGAGGGACTAAATAAGGTTAAAATACACACACGGTTAGTAATGATAAGCTTATTTCAAAACTAATAATTATTCATAATAGGAAACACACCTCCCCAAGAGATTTTTTTTGTTCGTGCTCATCAAAACAAGTCATCTATGTTGATTTGGGGTAGCTAAAAAAACGAGGGACTAAATAAGGTTAAAATATACACACAGTTAGTATTGATAAGCTTATTTCAAAACTAATAATTATTCATAATAGGAAACACACCTCCCGAAGAGTTTTTTTTGTTTGTGCTCATCAAAACAAGTTATCTATGTTGATTTGGGGTAGCAAACAAGTCATCTATGTTGATTTGGGGTAGCATTTGGGGTAGCGTCGGATGTGCTCTAGGCTTCAAATTTTGAGGGGAGGCTTCCGCACATGTATTCCAAAGAACCCAAAAAACGTTTTGGGAAATTCCACCCGGAGACAATTTTATTAAAATAATTAATATTTTTTAATGGGATCCTAAGTCTAAACTTAGGAAATTAAAAATATTAATGGGTATTAATCTAATTGTGGGTGTAACTTCTAAAAAAAGACGAGGATCAAGCTAAAATAATCTTAGCCATTAATCAACTTTTAATCTGGGCCATTGAATGTCAACGAGAAGATTATTTAAGGAAGCTTGAGGGTCATTTGGAAAATACAACGAGAGATCAAGAGATCGAATTTCTAAAGTGAGAAGTTATCCGGAGGAAATTTTGATCGAGTAGATTTCTCGCAGTTGAGGGGCAGAGATAGCATCCAGAGAGAGATTTTCTCAGCTGGAGAATCATCAGCAGAAAGAGGCAGAGAGTGATCCAGCAGCTCTCATGCAGACGCTAATGCAGGGCCACGTAGAGGCAGCGCAGAGGGTGAGAGAGAGTCCGAAATTTTTGCAGCAGAGTCAGTTTCAGAAGCCAGGTGTCGGGGTGTGAGACCGAGAGGCTGAGGGCAGTGACTGCGAGCAATAAATCGATCAGCTGGTTGGGTGACGCAATGCCTAGAGGGGCTGATGCAGTGATTGCATGAGGACTGCACAGAGGCAGTGCAGGGCCTACCAGAGGCACCTCATCAAGTGTCCGAATCAACCGAGATTTTTCTTAGTGATTGTGTGAGGTAATCTCACAAATCTTTTTGCTAGTATTTCTCTCTGTAACTGAATAACCTGTGAGGTATTTGGAGATGTGTTCATAATTTGCTACTTCTTAATAATAATAAACCCTCTGATCTGCTGCACCAATTTTCTCGCGTTGGGTTTTTCCGGGGACATTTGTCCAAAAATAACAGTGTTATTGTGTTGTATTTTCTTTCTTGCTCAGTCTCTTGTTTCCACATATAAATTAATTAAGTGAAGGTTGCAGTGTATGTATTTCAATATTTGTCATAGAAAACTACAAATAACTTGTTCATGTAAATCTAACAAGTAGGAGAAAGATCATCAATTGCTGCAATAGGAATTCTGGTTTAGGATTTTTCACATGGTATTAGAGCTACAGGTGGAACAAGAAGAGCAGTGCCAGAGAACCCAACGTTGAGCAAAAGAGGGAGATCAAAAAGCTGCAGGAGGCAGCAGTTCGAAACCCCAGAGGGTTTGCGTAGTTCTTAGCCGGAGCGCTGAAATTTCAAGGCAGTCTCTCTCCGAGTGAGTCGATGGAGAGAAGGGCTTCCAGATCGAGATTTTGTCAGGCCAGAGGGAGCAGCGCTGAAACCTCAATGTGAGGAGAGTTGTTGGGACACAAATTTTTCTATAGGCAGTTTACTAGGCAGAAAATCATCAAAAGAAAGAGGACAAGCACGGTTAAGGGAATTTCTTCCTCGGAGAATTCCTAGCCAGCGAATTTGAATTCTCTAGAGCTGAGGAGCAGCAAGGGGCAGTAGTTTTACTAGCTCCAGCAGGGAGTGCGTAGGCTAGCCCAGCAGCAGCACAGAGGAGAGAAGAGGTCATTTGACTTTGTATTTGTGGCAGAAATGGAAACCAGTGGCTTGAGGGATTAGGACAGGTTGGACGGAGATCCAACTATGTCATCTGGAAGGTTAGAATGTCATTCCTTCTAGATGAGCATGCCCTCAAGACATATGTCGACAGCGTTGTGGTTGTGCCTGTAGATGCAGATCCGTTGAAGAAGTGCCGAGTTGAAATGGCAAAGGCAAAAATAATGATCCTCTACGGAGTGAAGATTCATGTGGTCTGTCATATTGCTAGCAGAGGGACTGCTAAGGAGATGTGGGACGCATTGTCTACGTTATATCAAGGATCTTCCGAGCAACAAAAGATGTACTTGGAGCAAAAGCTAAGATTTGCTCAGATGCAGAAGGGGGAGCGTGTGGATCCATTCCTCACGAAGCTTAAGGAGACCCGTGATGAATTGTCTAGTGCAAGGCATACACCTCAAGATTCAGACTTCGTTAGACTGGCCCTCAATTTTGTCTCAAATGAGTGGCAAGTCTTTGTCCAGAGCAGCCTTGCCGAATTGGGATGAGATGTGGGCAACTCTAAAACAAGAGGAGTTGAGGAGAGAGTCAAGGTTAAACTTGACAGAAGCAGCAACAGTGGGTCGAAGCCCAAGGAGGAGGAGGATAATGCAGCCCTTGCATCGAAGGGACAGTAGGAGCAGCAGAGAAGTAAGAAGGACGTCTCGAAGATCAAGTGTTTCAGGTGTGGTGAGATGGGTCACCACGCTACTCAGTGTCATGTCAAGAAGAAGGACAAGGATGAGAAGCACGATTTGAAGGTTGCGCCCGCAAAGATCGAAGATGAGGAGTTCGCCATGACAGCCGAGATACCTCTAGGAGGGACGTAGGCTGATTTGGAACTGTAGTTTGAAAGAGCTACAAATGGGCAGGATCCTTAAGGAGCCCACCTATAGGATCATTTACTTGCTACGGGAGCCCAAATCAGAAGTAGCAAGATGGACTAGTGTCAGATGGTGCAGAGTGTCACGGAGATAGTTGCAGTGGCTAGGAGCGCCAAAAGCGCCAGAGACTGAACAGCGCAGAGCAGAGTTGGCAGCAATGCAGATGGCACAAAGCAGAGGTCAGCAGCAGCGCAGTGGCTTCAGAGGGTCAGTGCAAAGACTAGCAACAGTCAGGCTCCAGCATTCACGTGGTATCATACTGAACACAGTTAGTTCAGTAATTTTGGATGTTTTTTCGTTGTTGATAGAGTAGCAGCAACAGTTTGCAGTGCAATGGCAATAGGCAGTATCAGTGCTAGCAGCAGCACAGATGCAACACTTGAGAGGGAGTTGTAGTACGGATGCAATGTTAACAATGGCAGTGTCACAGCAGTACAATTGCAGCAGCAGCACAATAGTTGGTGGACAACATGTCAGACATCAACAGTGCAGAGGACGATGCTTCAAAGTCAAAGCAGTATGCAGCAACGTATATTGCTAAAGCACATTCCTCGCTAAGAGAGAGTGTTTATTTATTGTAGCATCGGATGTGCTCTAAGCCTCAAATTTTGCAGGGAGACTTGGGCACATGCATTCCAAAGAACCCAGAAAGCATTTTGGGAAATTCCACCTAGAGACAATTTTATTAAAAAAACTAATATTTTTTAATGGGACCCTAAGTCTAAACTTAGGAAATTAAAAATATTAATGGGTATTAATCTAATTGTGGGTGTAACTTCTAGAAGAAGTCGAGGATCAAGCTAAAATCTTAGCCATTGATTAGCTCTTAATTTGGGTCGTTGAATGTTAACGAGAAGATTATTTAAGGAAGCTTGAGGGTCATTTGGAAAATACACCGAGAGATCAAGAGATTGAATTTCTAAAGTGAGAAGTTCTTAGGAGGAAATTTTGATCCAGTATATTTCTTGTAGTTAACGGGTAGAGATAGCATCCGGAGAGAGATTTTCTCAGTTAGAGAATCATCAGCATCATCAGCAGAGAGAGGCAGAGAGTGATCCACCATCTCTCACGTAGAGGCTGACGCAGGGCCACGCAGAGGCAGCGCAGAGGGTGAGAGAGAGTCCGAAATTTTTGCAGCAGAGTCTGTTTCAGAAGCCGAGCCGGGGTGTGAGACCGAGAGGCTGAGAGCAGTGACTCCGGGCAACAAATCGATCAACTGGCTAGATGATGTAGTGCCTATAGGGGTTGACGCAGGGAATGCATGAGTACTGCGCAGAGGCAGCACAGGACCTACTAGAGGCACCTCATCTAGTGTCTGGATCAACTGGAATTTTTCTCGGTGATTGTGTGAGGTAATCTCACAAATCTTTCTGCCAGTATTTCTCTCTATAATTGAACAGCCCGTGAGGTATTCAGAGATGTATTCAAAATTTGCTACTACTTAATAATAATAAACCCTTAGATCTGTTGCACCAGTTTTCCCGCATTAGATTTTTCCGAGGACATTTGTCCAAAAATAACGGTGCTATTATGTTGTATTTTCTTTCTTGCTCAGTCTCTTGTTTCCACATATAAATTAATTAAGTGAACATTGCAGTGTATGTATTTCAATATTTGTCGTAGGAAACTGCAAATAACTTGTTCATGTAAATCTAACAAGTAGGAGAAATATCATTAGTTATTGCAGTAGGAATTCCGGTTTAGGATTTTTCAGAATCTACAGATACAAAATAATATCAAATAAGATATTAACAAAGTTGAACGCAAAAATTAATCGTAATAAGAAACACACCTTGCTTGTTATATAAAAGGGGGGGGTCCATTTTGTATTTCACGTGTGGAACGCAATAATTAATTGTAATAAAAAACACACCTTGTTTGTTATATAAAATTGGAGAGTCTATTTTGTATTTCATGTAATAAAAAACACACCTTGTGTTAAAATTGGCAACTAGGGCCAAACTCCATATGGGTCATCTTATTTATGGTAGCTGATATTTTTCTTGGATTCCTTAGGTCAAGAGGTATAGGATTGATCTAAAGATCATCCGATTCTGACATGTATTCATGGAGATATCAATTTATTTGTGTTATGGGACAATTCGTCAAGGTCGGCCAGCTACCAAATTGCCCCCACTTGTGCTCAAATGTTTTAGTATAAAAAGAGGTGGCTTGCTAGTCATTTGGACACACACTCTTCTTGTGATCTTTTCCTCTCCACTTGTCTTTGGGTTTTGGTGGGAGGAGAGATCCTAAGAATATACGCTACCCTAGAAGCTGCCATGGGAAAGAAAGATCTACGTTGCTCTAAAGAAGATGCCCTAGCCCCTAAAGCTGGCATGGAGATAAAGGCTTAACGCAATCAGGAAGATGGGCTTCTAATGTTGTTCTAATGCTACCCTAATGAATCCCTAGCGTTGCCCTAATAAAGAAGCCTTAACGATGCCCTAACAGGAAGACCTAGCCGCAGTCAGGTAGAAGGTTTCTATTCCTAGCAAGTCGCAGTCCTAATGGGAGGACTACAGTCTTACCCTAGCCACAGTAAATCACAAGATTTGGCCGCAGTCTTAGGGGATCTCTAGAGCTACAATACGCTGCCTGAATGGTTCCTAATCTACAGTCTCAAGTCTGCCCTAGCTGCAGTAAAAAGAGAAGGTTGCAGTCACCAAAATAGAGGACTATAGCAGTTGTCCATTTGTGCTTCTAACCGCAGTCAAAGGAGGGCTAGTCTCAGCCCTCAAGGAGGTCATCATGGCTATAGTTGGAGACGACCCTATCAGCCAAATGATGAAGGAGACGTAAGGAAAGTCAGCTATCATATCACATTTTGGAGGATATGTCCTTATGCCACTTTGTTGTAGGTGACAGCATGGCTCATTTAGGAGTGTTGAAGAAGGGAGACCGTAGCCTTGGGAGGGATGTTGCAGCTGATGTGTGAAGTCTGGTAGGACTTCATTGATGCCCTAACCAGTCAATGACCACATTGTGAAGGTTGTCTGAATTGTTGTTTGAGTCCAACAATGCAGCAAACAGCAGCATGATATTATATGATGTGACAACATTGTAATAAGGTGCAGCATGATGATGGGCATAGTGATGAAGTGTATCATAGCATGATGAGTGCAGCACAGTGATGATGAATGTTGCAATGAGGTGCAGCATGAGGTGCAGCAGTATGATGTATTGCAACGGCAAAATTGTGATATGCTGCAGTATGCATTGAGTGCATAAAGGGTACAGCATAGTGCAGCATGAAGGATGCAGCAGAGTGTTGATGAAGTACAACATGATGGGCATAGCATGATGATTGGGCATAGCTAAGTGATGAGAGCAGCATAGTGATGAAGAGCAACTCAGTGATTGGGTGCAGCACAGTGACGGGTGCAACATGATGATGAGGTGCAGCACAGTGTTGCATGGTGATGGAGTCACCTTGGAGGATCAGTTGAAGCAGTATGTCATCACCTGAGTTCAGATCAGCTACCTCATGTGCCATCTTCTTAGAGAAGATCTCTGCTCTTATTTAGATAAGTCAAAATGTTGACTTCTAATGTATATGTACTATCTCTCTCTCTGCTGAAGTATTGAAGGGCATAAGAAGAATTGATCAAGAGTTTCTTCACATTGGGGTTTGTCCCTAGCTGGCGCCATATCTTGTGTCCTCTTGTCTTGGCTTGTTTTCTACGATTTATGTTTATGTTCTATCTGCATTTTACTATCATGCTAAATGTGATTGCTAATTTGGAATTGATATTGAGCTAATATGGAAAATTGATGTAAATTTTCTCTCAGCATAGAACATACCTAAAATTAACATGGTATCAGAGTTGAGGTGAAGAGAAAGCCCAAGCAAGAGTGAAAGAGCAATCACCAAAGACAGTTGGAAAGGACAAAAAGGCTCAATGGGTTCCTCATCCCTCTTCAAATTCACCAAGGGTGAAGTCGAAGCAGAGAATATTATCCGAGTGGTGTAGCGGAAGCATCTAATGGCCTACCTAAAGATCACTTCAATGGGAAGTCTGAATCTAAGGGTGGAAGGAAAGGCATATGCCTTGCTTGCAATAAGTTCGGCCATTATGCGAAGGAGTGTCTGAATGGTAGGGACACATCACTTGATGATGATAACAATCATTCCAGGGACATTTTCAATGATCGGAGGAATGACAAATAATGCAAGTCATCAAGGAAATGGCCGACTCTTCAAAGAATGCAAGGAACTCCAGGTATGAAGAATCAAATGTTGTTTCTGATAAGCTAAAGAAGTATTATCTTATATTGGCCCTCTCCACTACTCCTCCAGACTCTTTGGGAATCTGGCTTATTGATAGTAGTGCTTCAAGGCACTTCATCAGATAGAAGGAAGCTCTCTCTAATTTGATAGAGAAGGAGACAATCGTGGAGATTTTTCTTGGAGACGATGCCACCCATCCCGGAAAGGGTGTAGGGAATGTTACCCCTCAATTGAATGAGGGTAACATGATTCATTTAAAAGAAGTTCTTTATGTACCTGATCTCAAGAAGAACCCGGTGTCCATTTCGGCAATGGAAGCCAAAGGTTTCAAGGTGGCATTCATCGATGGAAAGGTACGTGTTTGAAAATAGAATTTTCAAGATGCTTTTACTCATGGGTTCAGGGATTGGCAATTTGTATCAAGTTGCAGGAAGTCCATTGGGGACCATGTTGTGTGACACATCTCTTCAATGGCACCGGAGGTTTGCCCATCTTCATTATAAGGCCCTACCCGATGTGAGTCACATGGTAAAAGGGATGCTTCAATTCAAGAAGAGCATGTAGGTACATGTCCGAGATGTACCGAAGGAAATATTACAAGGGGACCATTCCCCTCATGTAATAACAAGACCTCAGATGTGGAACAACCTGAGGGGTTTGAGATTCATGATTGGGAATCTCAAGTATGCAGGTGGAAGAAAGCTCTCTATGTTTTAGAGCAAACACCCCGGGCTTGATATGAGAAGATTGATAGCTAGCTGATGAAGTTGAGATCCACTAGGAGTGAAGCCGATCCAAACCAGTGCTTGAAGGTTGTGGATGATAGACCTCTTATACTGGCACCTTATGAGGACGACCTCTTTCTGACAAGTGCAGACCCTCTCATTTGCAAAAGTAAGAGGGAGTTGGATTCTAGATTTGGAATGGTGAACTACAAGCCCATGACTACCTCGATGGAGCTTAACTTTCAAAAGTTATGTGGTAGTGATGCCGGACCTGATTTGGGAAATGCCTCTGAGTTTCATAAACTCATTCGCATTGATGTTCTTGGTGAACTTCCTTCCGAATATATGTTTTGCAGTTAGCATGTTGGGCTCATATATGGTTGAGCCTTATTGGATTGGCGCAAAGAATCATTTGAGATATCTTCGGGGCACAATCTCTCATGGATTGAGATACACTGCTGGAAATGTGAAGCTGCATGATTATTCTGATGTTGATTAGGCAGGCAATGTGGAGGATCGCAAGAACACTTCTAGGTGTTGGTTCTCTTTGGGTTCTGCTTCGATATCCTGGATGAGCAGGAAGCAGAAGTCGGTTGCTTTGAGCACCGCTGAGGCCGAATACATAGCTGCGAGTATAGCCTCGTGTGAAGCTGTCTGGTTGTGGAAGCTCTTCAGTGAGTTGTTTGGACACGTGTTGGATACCATCGTGATCTTCTGTGACAACCAGAGGGGGATTCGATTATTGAGGAATCCCATGTTCTATGATCGCTCCAAGCATATAGACATCAGGTACCACTTTATCTAGGATATGGTACATCGAGGAGCAAGAAGGCTCCATCGCATTGGGACTAATGTGCAAGTCGTCGATATTCTGTCGAAGCCCCTGGGAAAGGTCAAATTCTTGACTTTCTGAGAACGACTAGGAGTTGTGGAGAGACTCTTATTGAGATTTTCTGTTTGGAGTAAAATAGGCAAAAATCTTTGTAGGTGACAACAATAGAAATTTAGTTCCTAGATTAGCTCCAGGTTGTTGGGAGATGATTAATGCCTCCTATATTTTATGTGAGTGAGTTAATGAGGTTGTTAGATTCTCTTTGCTATATAAGAGGCAACCATTCGGATTGTTTGCTATGAGGGTGAGAGTTTTGTGAGGATTTCATTTTTGTAGTCTCCTGTTTGATTAATAAATTGTTGATGCCTATGTTGTGTGGACGTAGCCCAGATTGGTTGGGTGAACCACGTTAAATTTTTGTGTCTTATGTGCTTGACATATCAGCTGTATATTTTTGTTTAATTTCCGCTGTGCATCTGATCTCCAACAAGTGGTATCAGAGCGATGTTGGAACGCTGGTGCCTAGTGCTGCGTGGAGCTGTTGGTGCGCTGAGTAAAACCTGCGTGGAGGTGTGATTGCGTTGCGTGGTGGAGCGTGTATTCAATTAGTGTTGTGCGTTTACATATGTTTGGAAGCGCTGTGCGTTAACAGGACTCCAGTGCTGGTGCGGGAGTCTTCTATGCGCAGAACTGCTGGTATGCATTTGAATGAACGCTGTTTACCAAACCACCTGCGTGGAGCGCTACATGCTGGACCTGCGTATGACGTGCTGGAGCGTTTACATGCTGTATGCCTTTGACTGCTGGTGCGTGGAGAGTCTGCTGGTGCGATTACATGCTGAAAGGAAGCAGTAGGTTTACAATCAGGGCAACCAACATACATATGAGGTAAAGTACCGTTTTTGAATCTTTGAAAATGGTTCGTGAGTTGAAACTTCCTAGAAGATAGTTGGTTTTTAATGTTTTGAGTAGTATTTGTATTCATGCCAACAATTGTCTTTTGCCTTTGGAAGACTATTTACATGGGCCATTTTAATTAGTGTAAATTTAGTTGGTTAAGTCTGTTTGGAGTGGTAAAATTTGAGGAACAAACAAAAGTGGCAAAGTATATTGGGAGTGATGGAAGGAATCTATATATCTATATTTCGATTTCTTCCTAAAATATCAAATATGCACTTGACTTCATGGAATATATATGGGGAAAGAAAGAGAAAAAAGACTTTAGGTAGAAATAAGTACATTTTGAAAAAACCAGAAACCATAAACCTTGAATAGCCCCTTTGAATTTCAAAACGGGCATCACATAATTATTTGATAAATTAAACCAGGCATACCTGCTCTTTAGCCTTTGCTGCACCCACTACACCCATGGAGCATTGGAACTTTCATTAGTTGAATTGTTTGGGTTAAGCCTTAATTTCCTGGCCCATTGAACACAACAAAAACAAAACCAGAAAAATATAATGAGAAATATTTAAAAAACACCAAGAAAACAAAAACTCATGAGAAATTTGGGAGCTTACCTTTCCTTCAATGCTTTCCCGATCGATGTGTTGGAATGTGTTTCCTTACTAATGTGTCGATCGAAGGTGTTCTTTCCTTACTAACCCTCTGTTACCCGTGCATTTCCCGAATGATTACTAATGCCGAATGTGTTCGGTGAGATAGCAGCATTTATTGCATCCACCTATCAATACGCTTTTGCTCCCACCACCCCAAAGGAATCGAAGGCCTAAAAGAAATTTTCTGAAAAAAATGAGAGATATTAACCATAAATTGTAAATTACAAGAAAATATTTAACACAAATTACAGGTAGAAGTAAGTCCATCCTATGCAAAAACAGAAACTAGTACACCCTACATATATGTCAGGAGAAAATGACGAAGCTTACAGGGGCTTTGATCCCGAAGAGGACTCGCACTCCACCCTTTGCCTCTCTGTGAAAGGCAGAGAGAGATTCAACAGTGCACCTCCACCTTTATTTACCTGCATTACAAGGCACATGAAATAAATTCTTAAAAATGCTTCTGATATAATTATGTAGAAGAATGGGAGTTAAATTTAACCGAAAATACCTCCTCCTCCTCCTTCCCCTGCCTCTACTGCACTTCCTCCTTCGCCTTCCCCTGCCTCCACTGCACCTCCTCCTTCACCTTCTCCTGGCCCCACTGCTAGGGCTAGAGATAATTTCCCACGCATTGAACCTAACAAAAATAAAACCAAAAATTCATGTAAAACAAATATTAAAAAAATAACAAAATTCTCTTTAAAAAGATTAAGGAGCCAGTAACATATTATAGAAATGTATTAAAAGAGACCAAAACAACCTGAGGGCACGAAGAGATTAACTGTGCTTGTGCTTGAAATGAGGATGATCCATAGGTTTTGGACCAAAAGCTGATGGACCTTTCTCTTTCCTTCTCAGACCACCAAAATATTAAATGGCTCCTTCACATTGCTGGTTCTAAACTTTGGAAAAAATCACATTATAATTTGTGTCTAAAATGAGAGAAATGAAGCAGTGCCCATTGCATCAGTGGAATCTGCATCGATTCTAAACTTTAAAACTAATCACATTATAATTTGAAGATTTCTAAACTTTAAAACAAATCACATTATAATTTGTATCTTCACCTGTGCCCATTGCATCAGTGGAATCTGCATCGGCTGTTTCGATTCAGATCGGAGTGCCAAGCCCAGGCGTGAGATTCTGGCTATTCCTTAGGGCTTTATGCACTTAGATAGCTAGCTAGTGACCGAAATAATACGAATCAGACGAAAAGGCGATGGCATCATTGATCCTTGCTTGGGACTCGGCTCGCACATCTCGATGAGGAAACTATACTTGCGAATGCTCCTTTCACGTGCAATCGGTGCTTCTCCTGCTTATGGAAGAGTTAGGGGAAGTTGCCACTAGCTCAGGTGCCCAGCAGCACCTCCATCCCGCTCGTCTGCTTTTTTGGGTCTGGGTTGGACCGTCTTCATTTCCCATTCATTAATCCCAATGGATAAAATTATGAAAACCACTGGTAACAGCGAAGCCAAGAGGAGAAAGCAACCAAAGTAGACAAACAAACAAAAAAAGAAGAAGAAGAAGAAAGAAGAAGAGAGAAGAGAGATATCAAACCAAAAATCGGCATGGCCATGCTTAAAATTCAGAAGAGAATAACCAGAGAGCCAACGATACAAAAAAGATGGAAACAGTAAGCCAAAAATAAAATTATAAAAAACAAAAACAACACAGCAGACACCATAAACAACCAAGAAGGCCGCCATCAACAACACAACAGACACCACAAACAATCAAGAAGGCCGCCATCACATCGCCTGAACTCTCAAGTCCAACTCTGCTCTGTTCTGCGTCCATGGCCACCGAACAGACCATCACATTATATGAACTCCCTGTGCATCCGAACTGCCTGCTGCGTAATTAACCTCACATTCGCATTCTGAATCTGAACTTAATGCTACAATGTGAATGCCACCATTCTTGATCATCATCTCAACTCTAATTTTCTCTGCGTCGCTTAGTGTCATCTTCGCGTCATCCAGCTCACCTTTGCTTTCATTTGAGTTTTCACATTTGCTTTCATTTGAGTTTTGTGTTGTTGCAGGCCGTACATGATCTTGTGCAGTAACCCCGTCCTCCTTTTTCCACAAGAAAAACGCGTGAATTGCCATTATTTTCGGCTGGAAGGAACAGTGGTGGATTCAGGGCGGAATTATCTCATCATCAACCAATTCCTCTTTCATATAACAGCTTCCCACCGTCTTAGCTTTGCCCGGCTCTGCTTCTCAATTGAAAGGGATTCTTCCCAGAGCTGGAGCTCTGTAGTAAATGCCAGAGGAATACCCTGTCCGGAGCCCTGTAGTAAATGCGAGAGGAATGCCTTGTTGTTTCTTCTCGGCTTAGAAGTCCTGTGAAAAAACTACGACGACATCAGACCCTGCTTTGTGTCCAGGCCGACCAGCGGACACATCACTCCTCCTCCCGCCAGGCGTCCAAACTCGAATTGCATTTAATGAGGGCGGTGATTATTTTGTTTCATTAATTTTTTTTTTATGCTTTTTTTGCTTTTATGATTTATGCTTTTTTCAAAACAACTGTTTGGCTTTTCTAACCATAACCATGCCTTCTAATGATGACATGAATTCAAATTTTGAAAATGACGCCACCGACCACTTGCACCAACACAACAAATCTAATTTATTTTTTTATTTTAAAATGAATAATTAACTTAAAATGCAAAAAAAAAAAAAACATTACATTTGATGGATTAAAATTATGGCATTTTAAGTCTTTAAAAATATTTTGAATAGTGTTTCTCACTCATTGCACACTAACAATTTTGGGATTGAATAAATGTTTGTCTTAATAACATATTTTTTATTAATTAAATGTGTGAGAATTAATATTATAGAAATTGTTTATATAAATTTTTTTATTAATTAAATGTGTGAGAATTAATATTATAGAAATTGTTTATATAAAGTATATTTATTTAATGAATTTAGATTTATTTTAATTTTAGATTTGTTAGTTAAATTAGGTTTTTTAAAGATGATTGAAGAAATGGTCACTTATGTTAGGGGATTATTTTTCTGACTTTTGAGGTTTAGTGTTCAAGGATAATTTATAGGATTTTTGTATCTGTAAACAACGTTGTACTTCTGAGTGGAAAGAACGTGCCATTAAAACAAAGAGAAGAGTTGTCTCTCTTTCCTTTCTTTAACTCTTTTCATGCTTATTATTACAAAAATTGAGACTTATCACATGATATCATCTATGTTTGGACCTCCCAAGTAAACCCAAGAGTTATAGAGCATAGTGAAATGAAATGAAATGGTTTTAATGACATCCACGAGACCTCGCGGTGTAAGGGACCACCCACTATCGCTTAATCCATATTCAGATTTTTTTTCTAGGTTGATTTTGTTGTTATGGATATTGAGTAAGAAATTTGTTGTTTTGTGAAGTCTTGTCTCCTCAAAAAGCTCACTAAGATTGTTCACCTTTAGACTGCTAACAAATTGACGATGGATAACTTCATACGCTACACACTCTTTGATAAAATGTCATTATGTTTCTACCACCCCTTTGTTGCAAAAAATGCAAATTCGTTCTTCCCAATCTTCTTTAGGGACCGCCCATCTACCAGTTTCACATCTTAAATGATGTGAGCTAGTCCTCAGTCGAGCAATTAAAATTTTAGTTGTTCCCTTAATTGAGGAACTCAAATACTCTTTATTGTCATGTTTCCACGTTGGGTTAAATTCTTTGACATAATATGCTTTATTTTTGCCTATATGCTTTGTCCACATGGCAATCCTAAATTTTTCTAACACCCACCTTTTTATCTCCTCCTTAGCGTGAGGGAAATCATGCAGATTTATGTCCCATTTGCCTAACCACTTTCTGTTTTGTTTCATCCATGTCTTTTTCCAGCAGTTTAGCTCTTCTTCAACAACCAATTTGGGCCACCGATGCTTATCCATATTTTCAACCTTCTTTAGGTAACTTAGCAAATGAATGATCGTTGACGCCTCAATTGGAAACATACCAGCCTCAGCTAAAAGGATATCATATGGGACCATTGATTTAACTTTGAGGCTACTTGTGATCATATGCTTTTGAATTCTTTCTATTTGTCGCCATTTGTGGCTTGACATGTTGCTCCCCCATATTTCGCAACCATAGAGGATAACTGGCACCACTAATATACCAAAGAGGGTTTTCTTAGTCTTCCAATCCCATAGTTCTACCTATCTACACCTGTTCTGAAGGAGGTAAGAAGCTTTCCACCCTCCTTGGATTCTCTTTGATCTACATGTCTCCCAGCTAAGCCTATAGTGAAAGTCAATTCCTAAATACTTGTACTCATCTACCACCTCCAAGGGGTTGCCCTCAAAGAGAAAAGTACCCTGATGTTTCTTTCTTTTCAAAGAAAAAATCATGACTTTAGTTTTGTTGGTATTTACTTGCATTCCCACCTCTTGACAAAAGAGTTCCATAGCTTTCAAGTGTTCTCTCAAACCTTGTACCGATTTAGCGATAAGAATAAGGCCATCTACATATAAAAGTAGTTTCACCACATATCTTTCCAGTTGGATGCCTTCTCCTTTGGTATTGTTTATCCACTCTTAAAGCTTATCAATATATAAACCAGATAATGTGGGAGAAAGAGGACATCCCTGTTCAACTCTTATGTCACTGTCAAAGCATTCAGACATGCCTTCCTTTGTTCTAATTTTGGCTCTAACCCTCTCATAAAGCTTATGAACAACTGCCCCATATTCCTTTGGGACATTTAGTTCTTCCATTCTGTGCCATAGTTTATCTCTAGGGACGGTATTGAAGGCTTTTTTGAAGTCAACAAAGCAACAAAATGCTTCCCCACCTTGGTTGTCCCAAACTTTTTCAATGAAGTGTCTTAGAGTGATGCAATGATCAATGGTAGAATGTTTAGGCCTGAATCTAGCTTGTCCCTTTGCTCATTTTCCCTCTTTTTCTGCCCATTCGCTAATTTTGCGCTCTAGCATGCTCCCAAAAAGTTTTCCAAGAAGAGGGTTGATCATAATAGTACGGTAGTTAGAAGGGTTATTGATATCTTCGATTTTGTGAAGAGGTATAACAACATTGCTTGTCCACTCAACCAGAAAGCTATATTTATTGACTATGTTAAATATCTCCTTGATGTGTGGGGCTAGAAGTTTCATTCCCCATTTTAAAAATTCTACTTGTAAACTGTCAATGTCATGTGCCTTTCCATTTTTCCAGTTTCGCAATACTTTGTTCAATATTAGTAACCGAAAATAGCTCTGTTGAGGAGACAATTATGGAAGGCTTACTTTTCTCATTTGTCCGCTCATACAAAAGTTCAACAACTTGGAAATAGACCTTTGAGAGCATATAACATAGTCTATTGTGCATTGCACGTTGTATGTTTTACAAGTAATATTATTGGACTTCGGCTAATTTTTCATGCCATTACATATAACCATGTCATTTAGGCTACAAATACCTAATAGTTCTGCTCCAAGGTGTGAAACCTGCCCTTTCCCATCTTGCGATATCCTCCTCCAAGTGTGCTCTTCATTCTCTCTAAGCCATAACAGATTGTTATCCTCTCCCATATCGCTGCCCGACTTAATAGATTGATTGTTTGTTGTTATTGCATTAAAATCACCAATTAGGAATAGTTCTCCCTTAGTACTAAAGTTTGAAATATCTTTTTTAACGCTACATATGGGTCTTCACTATCTAGGTTCCTTTTTTGTAGAATTTTAAGCTTTTTGGGGAAAAATAGCAAGTAGCCATCCATATTGTTGCATCCATATATGTTATTTTTAGCCATATAAATTGTTTATTTGGGTCTTCTTTCTCTAGTTTTATAATCATGGTCCATATTTCTTTTATTAGGATTGTTATTCCTCCATGCCCTTTACCTGATTTTGTTTCTTCATTCATGTTGTACCTCTGAGATAGTAGTAGGTCAGCTACCAATGCCAGAGCATCTAAAATAAATGTTTTGGGGTTTTTGGTTTAAGTTTTTGGAAGACCAATGGATGAAGACAGATGTAGAATTAAAGTAATTAATTCTTTGGGTTATATTAATACTTCAGCCGAGGGCTGCTATAAAGCATTACACAGTGATATAGATCAAAAATAGTGGTGAGTAGAAGACAACAAAAAATATGATTATCACAGTTTCCAGACTGTAAAACAGAACAATCATAAGTGTGAAAACCTTCTAAACTACGTTTAAAAGATTCAAGGCAGTATACTTAAGCTTACACAAGATGTTGATGATTTATTGATTAGAGGGGATTAGCTACACAAACAGTTGCATTAATCCAATCTCTTAATAGATGATCACTTCAGGAGCTTATAGGAATCAATTGAAACACAAATTGTTCCTACCTAGATATCTCTGTAAGTCATAAGCATATGAAGAAAAACATGATGATTGAAAACTGGAAAAACTTACAGGATAACACAAACTGTGTAAAACCAGATTCAGAATCCTCTGCTTTGTATTAAGGTTCCAGAAAAACTGAGTACATCAAGTGTCTGCAAAAGCTTCCTTCAAAGGTGGCTTCCAGGTTCAAAGTAGTATTAACAGTCAAGACTTTACAAGCAATGAACTATGAATCTTGAACTCTAAACCCATAACATCTCGAGAAGAGAGTTATTTATACAATAATAAACTTAAGAAATATCCTAAAACTGATTAAGATTTATTCTAGGAAAGGAAAAGATCTTCATGCAAGAAGATAGGGGCAGCTATTGAACTGCTTCTTGTTGTCCCCTTTTATTCAGGTTGTGCTGGCTTTGTTTGTCTGATATTTTTCCCTTTATGCTGATCGATTGTTTGTATCTTTTACTCTGGCCAATTCCTTCATTTAATCTTTACCTGATACTCTTTAAACTCTGTTTAATATGCTTTCACCCTGTTGAGTAACCTTTACTGTGATCTTTTCTACCTTTACTGCGCATTCCAATTTTATTACTGTGTTTTTCAATAGTAAAATCCTCATATTTGTCTTCAAACTGTTACACAGGCTTTTTGTTTACAAACCTAGAACAACAACCTTTACTTGCAAAACACAAAAACTTATTAAGAAAAACATGGTGACAGAGGAGGTCGTTCATGGCTTTGCTGAGCTTTTAAAGGATATCGGAAAGAATCCGGGGCATTTTGGAAGGTAAAATGATGGTTTATATGGTCGCATAGGCTTATGGAGGCTTCGCTGTGTAAAATAGGCGAAAACAGAGCAAAATGGTCATTTTAGCTTTTAAATGGGAAAAACAGTTTTCCTTTGAAATATGGCGCGATAGTGAACAGTAACCATTTATCATTTTGCGGAAGACAATTTTCATCGCACTGCTTATGAGGCACTGGCGGTTTTGGGGAGGAGTCACTCGAAATAACCAGAGCCTGACACGTAGCAATGGAGGACGGTGGGATACCACTTTTCGGGCGGGTAATGCCCGTATAGAGAGTCAACCGGAAATTTGCCAAGGGTCGTTGGATTTGGATGGATTAGATCGGATGGTGGTGGAGTGAAGGAGCAGCACAGAGGATTTCAACGGTTAATTATGGCTAAATGAGCTTTAACATGGGTTAAAACAAAGATTTGCGGTTTAAATGAAGGTTAAGGTTAATTCTTTGTTAAAATCATAAAAATGATTTAACAAAGAAAACCTTCGCAAAAACATATATGGCAGACTTGAAACTTTATTAATTCGGGTGAATGAATGTTGTCGGGTCCGGGTCCATTAGATATCGGATATCGCAAAGGCGGAGGGTGTATTCATCGGACGGGACTTGCGACGAGGGCAGATGCGAAATGGCGATAAGTTATGGTATATATTGCGTCGGGTCCGGACTTATCGCGCATCGCATTTCGCAATGGTGGAGGGGAATGCTTATTAGCGGGACTTTGCGATGGGGGCGAACGCAGTATGGGAATAGATTGTAATATAGATAGCATCGGGTCCAGGGTTCCCATCGCATATCGTAATCGGAGTTCGCAATGCAGGGAGTAATGCATGTAAAAAGGCTTGTGATCCCGCCGATATTGCAATGCGATATTACTATGAAAGACATAGTTTTTTAAACAAAACTAAGGGTTTTCAGGATATATAATAAATGAAATTAAATATATACGGGAAAGGGAAAAATAGGGATTTAATACTATAAGTTAATGTTAACACGAAATATGAGCGGAAAAGGGAAAAATGGACTAAGTATAATGCTTTTTATGATTTTTTTTTTTTCATATATGCATTAATACTTAGGGAAAACATCATTTTTGTGGGTTTTTCATGTAAAAAGGGATTTTGTATGGGATTTTCACTTTTCTTAGAAAAAAAAGGGTTTTGACCTTAGGAAAAGGGGTTCTTAGTGGAAAATGAATGAATATGAATGTATGAAGGTAGGAAGGGGAAATTAGTGAATATAGGGATGAATGAGGATGAATGGGAAGTTAATTAATCTATGTTGTAGACCTTCTTTTACTTTGTGTAATTGAATCATGGACATAGAAACCTATGGTGAAACATGATAATGTACCTTTAGTCCAATGAATAATCAAACTTCTGCAACCTTTCTCTACTTACCCTTTGCTTATCCTATCATTTTTTCTTCACTTAATGGGTGCATTTAAGCTAGCAAACCCTTTCCCTTTCTTCTTATTTAACAAAAACAAACTATCTAAATCTACCCTTATAACCCCCAAGGGCTCAAATTAAACTGATGAGCACCTTATTATTCTCTACCTAACTACTGATCTACCAAGATTAAATAGTTTGGCCAGATCCTTATTCTCTAACTATAATATCAAATTTAAAGCATGAAGCAGTCAAGATTAAACTATTTGACTGTCATGGGTTGTGGCATTTAAAACAAGCTACACACAACCATTATTTTGTAGAAACAGAGTAGTGGCATTTAGACTTGCTCACTTTCAGAATTTATTTGTTCTATTTTCTATCTAACCTAACATTTTCTTTTTGCCTTAATTTTTTAGAGCATCTACCTAACATTTTCTTTGATATGGACATCACTATCAAGATATTTTTTTTTGCTAACATTGTATTCACTATTATTATGTCCATTTTCTAACTTAACATTTTTTCAAATATTCTATCTTATCAAAACCAAAAAATGCTACAACATTGGCTCCATCTAGGGACTGTTTTCTCCTCTAGAATGCAGAGAACCTGCAGATCCATGTGCCTTCTCCTCGGGCTATGGAGTCCTTGCTGTAAGAAAATCACACTGACATCTTGGAAAGGAAAAGAAAACCGGAGTATTTACAATGAAAAATATTTCAACTTCTTAGTATTGAATGTAGTGTTTGAGAAACCTTCCATTTATAGGATAAGTGGAATATAGCCCCTCAAGATTTTGTAGCACAAAAGTGTTGTTACCCTTCACTTCAGCAATTGCTAAAGGTCCAAACCATAAATTGTCAAATTTGCCATGCTTTCCTTTCTCTTCTCTCCTAGCATCCCATCTTAGAACTAGATCACCTTCCTTAAAATCCCTTTCCCTGGCTCTTCTGTCAAACAAGGTCTTCATCTTATTATGATATTTCATCAATTTGTATTGAACTTCATCTCTGTTCTCATTAAGTTCAATAATCTGATTTATCCTTCTTGAGAAATCATCAGGTTCATCTGTTGAATCCTGCAGGAATTTTAAAACAGGGAAGGCCAAATTGGTAGGGAAAATTGCATCTTTCCCATAGACTAATTGAAATGGAGATTTGCCAGTTGATCTCTTTGGAGTGATTCTGTTTGCCCATACTGCATAAATCAAATGTGAATCCCAACTCTTCTTATGATCAGCTAGAGTCTTTTTTATTACCTTTACCAGGCTTTTGTTGGATGATTCTGCAAGGCCATTACCTTGAGGGTAGTATGGAGTTGAATGATGTAATAGAATCTGATATTTCTGGCAAAAGTTAATCAATTTAACACTAGAAAAGGTTGTTGCATTATCAGTGACAATCTGAGTTGGGCAACCAAATCTAGATAAGATATTCTCCTCAATAAACTTAATTACTACTGCATCAGTAGCATTTCTGACTGGAATTGCTTCCACCCATTTAGTAAAGTAGTCTGTTGCAGTGAGAATCCATCTATGCTGATTACTTGAAGTGGGGTGAATTTCTCCAATAAAATCTAATCCCCATTGAGAAAAAGGTTCTAAAACTATTGATGGAATGAGTGGAAGAGCTGCTAATTTTTGTTTACCAGCAAACATTTGACAAGGAACACAACCTCTGACCTTTGCCCCTACTTGTAAGAACAATGTGGGCCAGTAAAATCCTCCCCTCAGAATCTTGTATGCTGTTGCTCTCCAAGCATAATGTCCCCCACAAAATCCTGTATGAAACTGATCAATGATTCCTTCAGTTTCTGATTCTGTTAAACATAATAACAAAATGTTCAGTGGATCTTTCCAGTATAAATTTGCATTTATAATGCAGTACCTGACTGATTTTAACTTGAGGGTTTTACATTAGGTTTTTGAGAATGATGCTGGACACTCAAAATGGATCAAGAAATTTACAATATCTTGATACCAATTTGACAAGAATTTTTCATCAATGTGTATAAGACTGATCTGCTCTGAAGGTAGAGGTTCTTGTGGATTCTCCCCTTTAGGATGAAGGGAAGGTTCTTGTGGATTCTCCCCTTTTGCAAGGACAGAAGGTTCTTGTGTGTTTTTCCCTTGTATTTCTAAAACAGAATTGATTCCAAGTACTTTGCAGTTGGATTCAGCTAGAAGCTTAGCTAATCCTTGACCTTTTACTAGCTTGGTAGTCTTGATAGTTAGATCAAACTCCAGAATTTGAGTGATCCATCTACCTCTTTTCCCATCAGTGTCTGGTTGGGTTAAGACAATTTTTACAGCACTATTAGGGACATAAGCAGTAATAGGTGAATGTAAGACATACATTCTGAATGATTTCAGGGCTTGAATGAGGGCATAGGCTTGCTTCTCAATGATGTCATACTTAAGCTCAACATCTCTCATAACCTTGCTGAAAAAGGCTATGGGTTGGTCATGGGAATCTTCATTTTTTTGTAATAGAACAGCAGCAAGGGTTGTTTCAGAGGCAAAAGAGAAAATACTAAATGGCTTAGTATAATTAGGGCTGGCTAAGGTGGGAGCTTCAGAGATAGCCTTTTTTATTTGTTCAAATGCATGCCTAGAAGTGGGAGTCCATTTGACTTCATGGTCCTTTCGGAGCATGTCAGTTATATCTTTTACAATCTCTGCATAATTTGGAATAAACCTCCTTAGAAAATTAATCTTGCCTAGAAAAGCTTGAATCTCCTTCTTCTTTATAGGCAAGGTCAATGATTTAATGGTAGATACTCGTTTGGGGTCAATTACTACTCCCTCCTTTGAAATGATATGGCCCAACATTTTTCCTTCTTTGACAACAAATAAGGACTTCTTGGGGTTCAATGATATTCCAAATTTTCTATACCTGTTAAAAACCTTCTTCATCAAGTGCTTTAAATGTTTCTGATCAGATTTAGAAAAAACAGTTATGTCATCAAGATAAATAACCACAAATTTATTTACCTAACCCATGAAAGCTATGTCCATAGCTCTCTGAAACGTTGCTCCAGCATTGGTTAAGCCAAATGGCATCCTAGCGTACATGAATGTACCCCAGGGTGTAGTAAAGGATGTCTTCTCTCTGTCTGCCGTATCAACATTCACTTGATTGTAACCTGAAAAAACATCAAGCATAGAAAGTCTTTGTGCTCCTGAAACCATTTGAAGTAACTAATCCATTTTGGGCAAAGGATAATTATCTTTTAATGATGCCTTGTTCATATTTCTAAAATCCACATAGAGTCTTATTTCTCCATTTTTCTTTCTAACAGGAACTAGATTTGCAACCCAATTAGAATATCTAAGAGGGAGGATGATTTGAGCATCTAACATTTTCTTAATCTCCCTTTCTACAGTTGGTAGAAGGGCTGGGTTTATCCTTCTAAGCTTCTGTTGATAAGGTTTTGCTTCTGGCTTCAGAGGAATCTTGTGTTGTATTAACGATGTATCATAGGTCTTTAAATGAGCGTAAGTCCAGGCAAAAATGTCTTTATAATTTTGTAGCAACTTAAAATATTGAGCTTTGATTTCTGGGTCTAGAGATGTGCATATTTTGATGTTTTTAATATCTTCAACAATTCCAACATTAATCTCTTCTATGTCACAAATGGACTATGGGTTTCGAAAAACATCATTTTGATCAAATAATTTTTCTAAAGGAATGAGTCCCTTTGGAATAAAATTATTAGATAATTGAATAATGTCGTGATTAGCAATCTGGGTTTTAAAATCTGAAGTATCATTTCCATCTGCGTTTTCATTTATTCCAGTTCTTTCTTCGTCAATTTGCATAAATGAAAAATCATCTATTACCTGCAAAAATGATCTCAGTTGTTCATCATCTTCAAATATTTGCCAATGTTTCAGATTATGTGGGATAGATGGCCTATATTTGACTCGTATCTGATAGAGTACATCAGTATGATCAAAAATTTTAAAAGAGCTAGTTGGAACAGCTAGGGCATCTGCGTGAATATTCTGATCTCTAGGAATATGAGTCAAATTAAAAGCATCAAAGAGGTTTTCAACTGAATCCCATACTTCATTTCGGTAGGACCTAAGTCTAGGGTGCTTGGTCTAGCAAACATTTTTTACTTGCCTAACAATAAGTTCTGAATCAGTAAACACACTTAAGTTTTGAAATTTTAGGCTTTTGGCTAGTTGTAATCCTAAAAGGAAAGCTTCATATTCAACAACATTATTGGTAACTTCGAAGTCTAATTTACATGATTGGGTTATATTTTCTTTTTCAGGTGAAATTAAAACTACTCTAGCTCCTGCCCCATCTTTCGTGCAAGAGCCATCAAAGAACAGTTTCCAAATATCAGTTTGGTTTGGTTCAGGACTTTCAACTACTTCTTCAATTTTGAATTGAGTTTTATGTTGGTTTGAAGTGAGTTGAAAACAATCAAAGTCTTGATCTATTGCATAAATTAGATGGTTTCTTGGCTGGTCAGTGTTACAAACATTATGTATAAATCTTACCTCTTTATATAATCTTAATTGCTTTCCTCCATAAGTAGGAATAGTAGCATATGACATATCCATTTGTAGAGTCCCCCCTAATTTGGCACAACAAGACCTAGAAAGGAGCATTCCAAACTTGGGAGGGATATCTGTGACAACAATATCAAGTACTACACTTTTCACTGGAATTTGAGTAAGGGTAACCACTAGATCTTTGATCAATCCCAAGCAGGGCACCTTTTTAGAATCAAAGGTGTACAGGTCATGGTAGGATCTAGTTATATCAAGTTTCAAATGGTCCATGATGGATTTTGGCATAAGGTTGTGTGGTGCTCCTGAATCAAGCATACAATTATGTAACATGGAATCATTTGTTTTAAGAGTTACATAGAAAGGAGGCACTATCTCATCTATCATGTCTGAACTAGGGCGAAAAACTATTGCTGGTTTTTCATCTTGTAGACTTATGACATCACCTTCTGCATCAATCAAGGTATTTTGAATCCATTTAGTGACTTGGCTTTTGCAACCAGGGTTTTTAGAAAGTTCTGACATTGGAATTGGGATCTTCACCCTCTCTAATTCTTTTTCAACATTAAATGCAGTCAAAATGTTTTTACCAGCTTGGGTAGTATCAATTGACTGATCTAATGGATGAATAAGATTTGTTTGAGCTTCAGCAGTTTAGGTACGTGGTTCAAATACTGGAGTTTCCTTTGGAGGTCTTCTAGGACCAAGCCTAGGCCTAAGATCATACCTCTTGTTTAATTCTGCAATTAAAAATTCAGAGAAAGCATGATATTTAGACACTTGTGAAACTTCCTGATCTTCTTGAACCTGATTCTGTTGTGAGATAGGAATGATGGCTGTTTGATTGGAAGATGAATCCATACTATTAATATCTTCAGTAATTGTCATAGTAATATCATCAGGTTGTTGGTCATCTATCAGTAGAGGAGTAGGAACCTGTTGATCATTGTTGGGTCTCTGAAGAATTTATAGTGGTGGATTTCTTTTATACTGACCTTGATTTTGATTTTGGGGTCTAGCAACTGTTTGTTGTATTGTTCTAGGTTGAGTCTCAATCTTTGAAATCATATTTGATAGGTTTCTAAGAAGAGATGTTATTTCATCTATTTTTGAGTCTTCTAATTTAGTCTTAGAGGAACTAGAGGCTTCTTGAACAGTTTTAGTTTTCTTTGGGCCTTTTCTTCCTTAAGTTTTAAAGAAGTTGAGGCTGCTCTATTTGATTCTACTTCTATAGCGTTTGTTTGCATATCTTCAAGAGTTCTTGAAGTTCTCTCACGTAGCATAACAACAAAGTCATCATCAAAAGCTTTATAAAATCTAGACTTAGCTGCTGCTACAAGGGGCTTACAATCAACAGGCATTTTGTGATAGAGTTTATTGAATCTTTTGATAAAATCTGATACTGGTTCACCGAAGTTCCTTTTAAGCTCTTCAAATTCTGTGAGGAAATAAAGAGGATCCTTTTTCACACCCCATTGATTTTTAAATATGGTTGTAAGCTCTTCCCAATTTCTAATGGTAGCTGCCAGTAACTGCCTAAACCAAATTCTCACATTTCCTTCAAGTGACTATACAAACAATCTCATATAAGCATTTTCTTGTTCAATATTCATGTTGTCTGCAAAGTCAAGGAAAGCTTGAAGATGGTCCTCAGTTGAGGGACCAATTTCTCCATTGTACTTGGGAAGGTATTTTAAGTATCTAGCTGGGAATGCATCAAGGTTATTAGGTAAGACTAAGGCAGCATATCTAGCCTGTACAATAGGTCAGAAAGCCATGACAGTAGGTGGTGTATGAGGTGCTTGAGGTATATGAGGTTGTTGAGGTGTATGAGGCTGTCCAGGTAGAGTATGAGGTGTTTGTGTGGATGTAGAGGATGAATAAGAAGTAGAGGAAGAAGATGGTGATTCAAGGGTTGATGGACTAGTTGGAGGTGAAGGAGGAGATGAAGGAGGAGATCTCCTGAAAGACTTCAAAGGAGTCCTAAGAACTAACTTTGGGACCTGTAAAGGAATACCTTCTTTTGTTTCAAAGAGAGGATTGGAATATATAGAAAAGGTTTCCTCAGATTTTTTGGAAGAAGAAGCTTTAGGACAGTAAAAAATGGAAGGAAAATGATAGGTGGTAGGGGATATAAAATCTGTGGGTTTATATTCTGGTAGATTGACACCCAAATTAGATTCAGTTTTAGGTGACCTTGATGGTAGTGTGGGTATTGGATGAGTTTCTAATGAATGGGTAAGGTAGGTTGACTTAAAATCAACTCCTTTATCAAGAAGTTCAACAACCCTAGGTGATAAATGGGAGCAATTAGGATCAGCTGGGATATTACTATAGGGGTCAAATGATTCTAATTCTTCAGACTGCAGGATTGAAGAGGAAGAAGAAGATGGTTGGTGTCCCCTTTTAGAACTGGCTTTTCTCAGAAGCCTTTCAGGATCTGACAGAGGTTTAACTATGTCAGCTTCTGAACGAGATCTGGTATGTTTATAAGGTGCCAGCTTGGGAGTGTGGAGTCGCCTAGGTGAATGATTTTAACCTTTCTAAATCCTTTAATCACCTTTAAAGGAAAAGAATAAATGAATATCGTTGTCCCAAGGGAAACTTAAAAGAAATTTGAATCCCCGGCAACGGTGCCAGTCTGATGTTGTACCTCTGAGATAGTAGTAGGTCAGCTACCAATGCTAGAGCATCTAAAATAAATGTTTTGGGGTTTTTGGTTCAAGTTTTTGGAAGACCAATGAATGAAGACAGATGTATAATTAAAGTAATTAATCCTTTGGGTTATATTAATACTTTAGCAGAGGGCCGCTATAAAGAATTACACAGTGATATAGATAAAAAATAGTGGTGAGTAGAAGACAACAAAAAATATGATTATCACAGTTTCCACACTGTAAAACAGAACAATCATAAGTGTGAAAACCTTCTAAACTACGTTCAAAAGAGCATCTACCTAACATTTTCTTTGATATGGACATCATTATCAAGATATTTTCTTTTACTAACATTGTATTCACTATTATTATGTCCATATCCTAACTTAACATTTTTTCAAATATTCTATCTTATCAAAACCAAAAAATTCTACAACAATTCCAAACAGAGATTTTAGTGTATTCTTCGAAATCTAGAATTCTACATCCATTGTGTTTGTGTGTTTCCATAAGGCAAATAATGTCTTTACCCTTAGCTATGGGCCCCAACCTCAGTCCCCTTCTCCATGGATAGCATCTGCAATTCCAGTTTACCATGTTTAGGTACTCCCGTGGGGCCCCGAATCCCTATTGCTTATGTGTTACTCTATTAGTAACTTGGGCTTTCCCATTTTCAACCATGCCCACTTTCCTGCCTCTCTTGCTAACGTTACTTTCTCCCATTTTTTTCCTCCTTTCTTCTTGTTATACAAGTGTTAAGTCTTCATCTAGGTAGATATGAGTGCCTTTAAGCAACCCTCTATTCTTTAAGATCCTCGCCTTGTCCTCCGTGCATCTCAAAGAAACTCTCACGTGTCTGTTCCTTCCTTCTCTCGTAATGTTTCCTATCATGTTTCCCTGTTGAATCCCACTTGTCTAATGCAACGTCTCCCTGAGAAAATCCCTTGCTATAATATTTGTTCTCTCTTTTTCCCCAAAGTCTTTCAAACCTTTGATGTTGATATTTGTCGCTTTTTCTTCTCTGTGCCTTTCCTCTCTCATTTGCCTCTTGATTTATTTTTCTATAATTTCCTTTTGTTCACTTGTCGGTTCTTTTATCACCTGGGCCCAGGATTTAGCCTCTTTTATTTGCTCCATTAACTTGTTTTCTCTTATTTCCATGTCTATAATGACTGACTAGAACTTTTCCATCTGAATTGTGCTAGCTGCTCCCGTTGGCTCTAATGGATTTTTATTTTTATTTTTTTTTGTTATGTTGCTTTTGTTGTTCCATTTCTTGCTTTAAGTTGATTAGCTCTTACTACCATTCTACGTTTTGTAGGCTTCTTACTTGTTCTTTTAACAACTTGTTCTCTCTTTCAATCCTCCCCCTAACTCTTGTGATTTCTTTTATCTAGTTGTCTTCTTGTTGTACCTTTGCCTCTAAAATTTCAATCTTCTTTTTCATAGTCATGAGCCCATTTACATATAGTTTTGGAGACCATACTAAAGGTGAGGTTGTGGGCTATATAAGTCTTTGTTGCTTTGATGTCCATCCTTACTCTTCCCTTTGTTTAATGCAGAGGTTTCAATTCTGATTTGTTTTGTCTTGTGTGTTTCCTGGGAAGAGAGTGCCTCCTTCTTTTTGTCTTTGTTACCTCCCTAGTCAATTTGTTTCACTATTGAAAGGCCCCTTATAGTTGTTGCCCCAATGTTGTTTTTTGTTACCTTTGATAAGTTCACGATGAGTGTTTTTTCCTGCAACTGTTTCTTTTTCCTAGATTGTCGGCACTTTAATATCCTCAAATATTGCTTCTCATTTACAAAGATCCACTGATCAGTTGGGTTGTTTGTGTTAACATGTTCAAACTTTGGTAAGAAGGGTTTCCATTTCAAGTCATGATATATCTATAGGCATTTTCACCACCTCACAATAGTTTGAAGACCATTTTACTATCCAAGATTGTGAGGGGATATGTTTTCCACTGAAATTTGGTTTTTACTAGCAGCAGAGCTAGAATCCTTTGTTTTAAAACTACCTTGACCCACTTCAGGCATGGACATGGCTTTAAATGACATTTTGATGTTGTCTAGTCCCTTTATTTGCAACTCTAAATTATTTCTTCAACCTCAACAAGCAGTAAAAAGTTAAAATTTCTATTTCAAAAGAGACACAGAGGAAGATGGAGCAGACATGTTCTCGCAGTTCTGTGATGTGGTCCCACACAAACACTCTACGTCGGAAAAAGCATAACCCTTACCTGTGGCTGTAGATCCCTGCTGCTCAGGTTATCAGTATCTCTGCTCTGTCTACCTGTGTATCTTTGTTGAAACCCTTGAGGTATCATTGCTACGGTTACAACAAAACGCAACGACCGTTCGATGTTCATTGCTCACCGTTCGCCAAACCTGTTCGCTGCTCACCTGTTCGCCAAATCGTTCGCTTCTCACCTATTCGCTAGACCGTTTGCTGCTCAAACCTATTCGTTGCTCATTGTTCATGCTCAGCCCGTTCACCTGTATTGAGGCTCGCCAACTCCAACCCAACCCACCCTGCGCTCTACCATAGAAAATGCCAACTCCAACCCACCCTGGAGGGAAGGAATCCAAGTCTCCACTATAAACGCATAATTAGAAGTTGGGAGAAAAAAACCTTTATCTGCACAATGCTTCAATTATCCTATCCTAAACATGTCAAACAAAAGGGCATTCATGGAAGTGTTAGATGTTACACATAAGCAAGTTTAGAGTGGAAGATGAAATCCTCGAGTACTTGATAGAACGTGAATTGTTATATATAACATATAAATTCTAGCATGCAAATGATTCTTTAGGCTTGCTAATATCAACCATGTTCAACTCAATGTCAAGCATTTTTATATTTTATCTCAATGTATGATTCTCGAGGGTAATGTCATTTCATTTATTCAATTCTTGTGCCTAATGACTATTTGAGATGTAGACTCATACAATAGAGGCAAGGTATTCTTTTATCAAGAATAGTGGCAGTGACATGCCTTTCAACAAATGTAGCATAATTTTGTCTTGGTTGTGATTACCCCATTAGCACATGAATAGTTGGATGACTACAGATAAATGCCTCATATTTTTGGAAGGTGAAAAAAATTATGTTAGAGGGCCACTGCAATATAGGTCATCATTTAATTCCCTCATGATTTCAGCCAATAGATTGAGAGTTGTGTTATTTAAAGACTTCCAGGAAAATGCCATGTTGGGAGGGAGTTGTTGTTAGCAACTTTCCTAGTTGTCCTAGGATAACTCATCAATTCAACCAATCTTTGAATAGTGTCAAATATATTGTCCATTCTGTTGCAAAAAATTGCACCATTGTATATAATGTGGATCTAGGGATATATGCCCACTAGAAGAGAGTGTGAGGCATGGGATACACCATTATGAGGTTATTCATGTTCCCCGGGGAATCTCATTCATTAAGAAAATGAAGAACTAAAAGTGTACATAGGATGGTATTTCCACCTTACTGGACTTTGTTTTATAAAATGTTCCTTGTAACAAAGAGGGTACAAACAATTATCTTATGAGTGATGTGTTAACGTTGTAAGTTCTATATTCTTAACTTAGGAATGTGTTACTCCCTCAAGGTAGGATGTAATATTCCAAATAGAAATTTTACAGGGATAATCAAAGACATGCACAAAAATAACAACACAATAAATTTCAGTAAATGCCCATGAACAGAAAAATGCTCCATAACACCCAAAATGGGCAATTTTATTAAAAATAACTTGTTGGAGTATAATAAAATTGGAAGGCAAGCTACAAGCCCCAAGTGATCAATCTCCCAATTCCCAACTGCTGCAATAGCTTTTCCCTCCATAAATCTTTGCTGACCCAGTTTTTCTACACACTGACTTGGATCTCTTATTTGGCCCCTCAAAACTACCTAGAAAATTATCTAAATTTGGGGATGTGATACTTTTCAAAAACCCATAAAGGGTTTTCTCTGGTTTTGAACCTCCAAATTTGACCCCAAATAGCTTGGCCCTCCTCAAATACCAGAACGCTTCAACTATAGTAAAAAAGGATTAATTGTTGCTCCAAAATGCTAGCAATATCCCTCTAAATGAAATCCTAGTATCTCAACCCCTAAATCCTCCAACAGACACTCCACATAAGAATTACCCAAGAGAACTGCGCAAGCCTATGAGATATGATGTAGTAGCAAGCTTCAACAATTCGTACAACAGTGAGGGACTCCCTATTGCCTCCCAAAATCTCCCTCCTTTGGTTGGAATATGATCAAGAACACCTCTGCAACAATAGAGACCCCAAATTCTAGCACCAATTCTCCCAATGACTGTGTGGCCTCTCCCTCTACGTCCTAGTTAAACAAGAATGGTGTAGTGTTGTGTGATGTTGATCTGAATGGGAAAATTAGTTTTATTGTGCTAAATTGATCTTCAGAATACGTAAAAGTGCTTAAGGATTTGTGAGGTTAATTGCAAGTTTAAACATAGTTTTTGAGTGTCTTTTTTATGTAAATTTCATGTACAAATTAACATAAACTAATGACTGAACAACAACATATAATAGACATTAACATCACCAAAAAATTATCACAACAACACATGATGAACGGGTTTACCCCGCCTGGGCTATGTCTTCTTGGTTCAACTTCCAATGGCTTGCCCCTCTATTATGCTCAAAAGTGTGAATACATCAGTTTACATTGCTTAGATAGCTCTAAAACCTGTTCCAATGGCTCCAAAATGCCCAAAAAAAATCTGTCTAGCCTCTTTCTGCTCCTGATTTGGTAAAAAACTGAAGAAGTTATGGCTTCCCCATGTCTTTCTATTATTCGCTCTACAAACTCGCCAAATTTTGACACCATCCTACAAATTTGCCCTAAATTGTGCTAACGGAGCGCCGATTTCGTTGAAATCCGGGCAAAATTGTCGGACGTGTTAAATAACTTATAAGGCCTTAAATCCTAATTTTATGGTCATGTGGGCGGCCACGTGCCCAGGGATAAGGACAATGGCCTGCCCCTGCTGGTCGGGCCCCCACTGCGCTCCGATGGTGGTCCCGTGGGTGGCGCATTCCGAAGGGCTGGCCCCCGTGGCTAGCCCTTTCCCTGGAATGGCGCAGATGAAGTCTTCAAATAAATGTCGAACACATAGTTTGTTAAGAACTATTCATGTGGTGCGTTGGTAGGAGCTTTGGACTTGTTCTTGGAGGTCGCGGGTTCGACTCCCACTGCTATTGCCCAGACCTTAACCAAAATTTTGGTGGCCCCCGGGTTGCCACGTGGTGGCCTCTGGCTAGGTCAAGTGTCAGCCTGTGGTTGGCCACCTTCCAACCTACCAAATTCGTCCAAATCAGAACCTAGGTGCTTGCCACGTTTCAGCACGCCTTTCACCGAAGGATCTCGTTGACCAGTCAACCCTACCACGTCAACCTGCACAGTCAGTGCCACATCAACATTACAGACTGCTAACTGGGCTGTCACATTTTGCAACAATTCGCCTGTTTGGGAAAGTGAACAGAACACGTTTTTGGGAGCATATGGAGTTTGTTTCGTGCGAAACAAGTTGCACCGATTCAGGATGACGAGCACTACATGGTCGTTCAAGTTCCACACCAATCTGACAACTTTGAATTTTGAGTTATTTTTTGAGCACCTGACCATTCCTCCCCACTGGAAGCCTTTTGGACCCCAAAATATCACTTTCAGTTGTCCAATAGGTGAGGGTACAGTTCCCTCACCTTTCCAATCTCGATCCATTTGGATTTTGAAGGATTTGTTCCTTTGAGCCCCACTCGAAGGTAGTCCACACTCCCTCGTTTTGAAGACCTTGTTCTTCTGTCAAGAATGGTGTCTTGCTGTAGTTCATCAAGGTATTCAAGAGAAAAATCCCCAATGGAAGGAATTTGGACATTTTCTCCTTTATCTTCAATCAAAGGAGGCTAATACAACCTTAAGTTCTCAACATTAACAACAACATAAATTTGCATATATGAAGGAATCGAAATGTCTTCTCTCCTTTGTTAAGTGAAGTAGAATTCTTCAAATGTAATAATTTTGGGCACAAGGCAAGTGAGTGCAGAAGTAGGTTTGATTACCAATCTAAGTTCCAAAATGTTAGACATTCAGTTTTCCAAAATTATAAGGAGAGTTGGAAATGAAAAAATAAAAGGAGCATGCAGCGTGGACTCGCCTTATCAGCTCATAATCAAGAAAACCAATGGTATGTGGATAGTGGTTGTTCCAAACATATGAATGGGGACAAAAACACATTTCTATCGCTAAAAGAAAAGGATAGAGGAAACAATGTCACCTTTGGAAACAATGCTCCAACAAGAATCAAGGGTAAAGACGTAGCCAGTCTTGATAAAAAAACATAAGCACACAATGTGTTGTATGTAGAAGGTCTCAAGAAAAATCTGCTTAGTGTTATCCAAATGTGTGATAATGGCTACGATGTGACCTTTCGATCTAAAGAATGTGAGATTCGCAACATGAAGAATGGAAAAATGTTGGGAAAAGAAATTAGAACTCACAATAATATATATGTGTTTGATGATTCCAGGGTTAACTGCTATTTAAACAAAACAAGTGAAGCACAACTGTGGCACAAGAGGCTTGGGCATATGAAATTTGATAGTTTGATAAAAGTTAGCAAGATGGGATCCGTAAGAGGATTACTGTTGAAATATGGCAACAAGAATATTCCAATTTAATTTGTCCTTGAATTAAATTGCGAACTAAAATCGAATTTAGTCTTAACAACTACTTGGAAATAATTAATTAATTTATTTTAAATTAATTAGTTGGAGAAACTCAAGTTAGAAGTCTTTCTGAAGTCATGCAAGAGTTATCCCTTAAATTAAGGAGATAAGATTTAGTTATATTTGAGTTGTAATTAATTAACTCAGTTTACTGAGTTAAGTCCAGTTGAATTAGTTCCAAACAGTTTGAGGAACTAATAGTGAGTTAATAGTCAGTTGATGCATTAATGCACTCAACTAGTGCTACTCTAGTTAACTGAAGATTCCCTCATCAGAAACTGATGCATGTCTATTCTGAGAAAGACCCAGTTGAGATTAATGTTCAAGGACAATGTACTATCAGTTGCATGTGTTTTTCTCATGGAGAAAACTCATGCATGCAGTCAAGGATTCATCCTTGAGGATTGCGTAGTTTTGATGGCTTGGTTTTTCCACTTGGTAATTGGCAAATCATCCACAAGTGACAACGCAAGGAAATAGGAGCTTGGAGGGTAGAGAGGAAGGCTGGAGAGAAGTCAGGATTGCCTGTGAGCATCTGTGAGGATTGTACTGAGAGCTGGCTAGCTGTGAGAGCTAAGGCTTTGTATAATTCCTATGTATTTCCACCATGTATGATAATACAATAGTGTTGGGTTTTTATCCGAGACTTTCCCCAAAGTATTTTCATGTGTATTGTGCCATTGATTCTTCTTCTTCTGGTTATATTGTTCAGCTCGATCTTTAAGCTTCCGCAATTTGATAGTAGAAGAAGGTTATAGTATTCTACTTTGATTTATATTGCATTATCTGGTTAACCTATCACATATTTTCTACATGGTATCAGAGTTGTGAACAATATACTAAGAAGAGAATTCGAAGTTTGAAGTTCAGGGTTGTAGGTGCAAATTGAATTCATATCATACTTCAAGGTTGGCCAATGGAGTTCTATGGCTTGAGACTTGAGTATGCCTTGGAAGGTAGCTTGAATTACATAGCATGGAAAGATAAATGGAGGTTGTATTAGAAGACAATGGCTTGAAGGAATTCATTGATCAAGAAATCCAAAGCTAGCTTCAACTAATGCACAAGAGTTGGCTGAGTGGAAGAAGTGTGTGGCTAAGGCGAGACAGATCATCCTTGAGGGAGTTCTAGACCATATTGTCTTGAGTCTCCATGGGAAGGATACTCCATTTTCAATGTGGAAGACATTGAAGGACCTCTACTAGAACAATAACGACCAGAGGAAATTGGCGGTCAAGGATAAGCTTCGAAGAATCGAGATGGAGAAGGGTGATACTATTTCCACATATCTGAACAAGCTCACCACCTGTAGAGATGAGCTTGGCAGTGTGGGAATAACTACTGACGATGATGATATGGTGAGCCTTGCTCTCCTTGGCCTTCCAAAGATTTGGAATAGCTACCAGGAATCTGTGAATGGAAGGGAGAAACTGCCAGATTGGGAATGACTGTGGTCGGATCTTATGTAGGAGGAGATCAGGAGGAGCACACGAGATGGTTCTTCATCCGAGAATGATGATGAAGAAAATCTAGCCTTAGCAAGTAAGGCAAGGAAAGGGAAGGGGAAGGCTTCCCATTTCAAATCGAATTCTTCTCATGGAGGGAAGAAGAGTGACATGCCTAAAGTAAGATGCTTTAATTGTCACAAGATGGGACATTATGAGACTAATTTCCCATTGAAGAAGTCCAAGAAGGGATCCTTATAAGGATCAGAAGGTGAGGCATTAGCCTCTCAGTTTGAAATGGACTTTGCCCTCATCGCATGCATGGTGTCATCGATGATGGGTCGTGTATGGTATCTTGACAGTGGAGCCTCATTCCACATGATCGATGATAAAAATTTATTCAGTGCCTTGGAGGAGAAAGACCTCAAGATGTGCATAAAGATGGGTGATGACGGAAGGTATAATGTTTCAGGAGTGGGCATGGTTTCTTTTTAGAGGGAACATGGAGCTCCTCTCACCTTGACAGATGTGATGTATGTGCTTGGACTGAAGAAGAACTTGGTATCGGTCGTGATGTTGGAGGACAAAGGCTACGATGTTGTCTTCAATAAAGTAAAGGTGTTCTTAAGGCACATAGCCATGGGTCAGACCAAGAGGATAGGGATTCAGGTGAAGAATCTCTATAAATTAGAGGTAGATGATTGTGCAGCATTGGGTACGAAAGCATAATTGGTGCAAAGCCAAGACATTGGCGAGTTGTGGCACAAGCGGTTGGGCCATTTGCATCATGGGGCTTTGAAGATAATGCAGCAGATATCTACAGGACTTCCCAAAGGCAAACTTGAGCAAGTTGACACATGCAAAGGTTGTACCTTGGGAAAGTACACCAAGTCTTCATTTCATGATCGAGACAGTCGAGCAGAGGCTATCTTAGAGCAAGTTCACACTGATTTGTGTGGACCATTCTCGACGGCATCCACAACGAAGCAAAGGTATTATGTGATTTTCATTGATGACTATTCTCGTAAATGCTTGATTTATTTCATGTATAAGAAGGACCAAACTTTCACAAAGTTTTGTGAGTTCAAAGCCTTGGTCGAGAAAGAGTCAGGGAAGAAGATCAAGGCCTTGAAAAGCGACTGTTGCATGGAAAATTTTAGGGGCGAATTTTCGCCCTTAGGCGAAATTAAGGGGTTTTAAATTTTTAGTGGGCGAATATTTTGTATCATAGTACATTTTTACAAATCGCCTCAAATAGCCCACCTTATTTTAAGGGAGAGGGTAAAAAAGGTAAATTTAGCCCTTGAAATTAGGAGTTACAACCTTCCATTCCCCTTAATTTTCAAGAATAGGTTTTATTTAAGTGAATCCTATGGGCCAAATACCATATTTATAAAAGAGGGATGGTAAATTAATAAAAATATAAATAAATGAGAGGTATGGTAAATAAATAAAACATTTTTTATATTTACTCCATAAGTCACCTTATATACATGCAAGGGTGTAAACAAATAAAAATATAAATAAAGTGGAGGTATGGTAAATAAATAAAACCTCTTTTTATATTTAGTCCATAACCCTCTTTCTATTTATGAAGGCTTAAAAAAGAGGTTTTATTTAAGTGAATCCTATGGGCCAAATACCATATTTGTAAAAGAGGTATGGTAAATTAATAAAAATATAAATAAACGAGAGGTATGGTAAACAAATAAAACATTTTTTTATATTTACTCCATAAGTCACCTTATATTTACGAACACTAAAAAAATGCGTTATATTTAGGTGAAACCTATGGGCAAAATACTATGGGCCAAATACCATGGGCTAGATTATTATTAATACCATGCAGAAAAACATTATTAACCCTAATATTAGTATTAATAAAAATAAAAATGGCGCATGGTATTGACTCATGGTATTCACGTGGAATGTAGCATATTTAAATGGGGGAATTAAACCAACATAGATCCATCTTTACTCTGGATCTATTAAGCAGGGATCAAATATCATGATATGCAAACTAGCATAGAGTGAAAAAATATTTGATCCCTCTTGGGGCTTGGTGGATCAAGAGTAAAAATGGATGTTGTAATTTAATGTATGTTAAACATTTTAACTTGGTTAAAATAAAAAATAAATAAAAATCAATTATTAATTTTATTAATTTTTATAAATTACTAATAGTAATTTTTAAGCTCCACGTTTATGATAACCATGGTATTGACCCATGGTAATACCATGGTATTCATGTGAGCATAGACTATTTAAAGGAGAAATTCTATCATCTTAGATCCATCTTAATTCTGGGTCTACCAAGTGCTTAGAGAGATAAATAGATTTCATCCCCCTAAGAGTGGTAGATGTGGAGTTAAGATGGATATAGGTTGGTTTTTATGATAATGAAGATATTAAATAGACTTAGGAAATTATATTGTAAAAACATCTTAATGTGAATGGTTAAAGCTACATTTAATCACTTCACAAAATTTAGTAAAAAATACCAATATCTCCATTAATATTGGTTTTTAACTTTTTCTGATTTAACAAAAAAAATTCAAAACAATGAAACCTTATCACTCTTTCCGCATCACCCTCGCGGAAGATTTCTCACCATTTTTCAAACATTCTTAATATGATATCTTCATGAAAAAGTTTAGGTACTGATGTTGGATTAGTTGTTTGAAAAATAAGTTGGTTTATATAACCTTTCATCTTCTGTGCTATTCTTAGTTTGTCCTAATGATCTGTAGGGGTTGGAGCCACTGCACCATATTTTCCTAAAAGGTGGAGATTGTTCACCAAAAAGGAAATTAATCTACATGTTACAACGCTGTTAAAAAATGTGAGACCTATGAGGGTAGTGAATTATGCTAATAAGCAATTTAGAATGGGAGGGACGTAATTAAATTTTATTATTTAATTGAAGATTTCCAATTAAAATAATAATAAATCTACATTTATATATTCATATATTGATTGGAAGGATTCTCACAATGGTCACTTCTTTCAATTAGATCCCCTTCAAGCCTTTGGGATACCTAATACTTTCTTATATAATATAGTTGGGGCTTACTACTTGTTGGCGTGTTGGGGTAAACAAACTTGATGTGTTTTTTGTTTTTTGTTTTGTTTTTTTTTGTTTTTTTTGTTTTTATCTCGCAGTTGGAGTGTATGGAATAAGAAAGAAATTTGATAACTTGAAAAAAGTGGTAGCTTGACAAAAGTTGTAGAGAAAAGATTAATCTCTCCTACCTGGACAGAACTCATTGTCAATATCAACACCTACAAGAACTTTGTTATGGAATATTATCAAAACTAATAGAAGGATATGAAAGAGTGTATTGTAAGAACCTTGACAAACACAGCAACTGAAGCTTGGAACATTGTTTGTAGGAAGAGAAAATTATGTTTCTTTTTTCCAAACATGTATGTTAGTATATTACAGTTTAATGAATATGTTTTCTTATTATCATATATGGTTTCATACTTTAACAAAACATTCGCCAAGACTTCACAATGTTTTATTATTCAGTAAAAGATTTGCCAAGATCTTACAAGATTTTATAATTCAGTGAAAGATTCTCCATCACTGTACAAGATAATATAATCTGGTGAGAGATTTGCCAAAAAAATTATATATACATATTATATTATTGATAAAATCGCCTCTCATTTTTCCTATGTATCATGGGGATTAGCCCAGTTATTATACATACAAATTTAGGGTGGTTCTTAAAATTTTCCCTGGATTGTTGGGTTGTGTTATATTCTTTCTACGTAGTTAACAGGGGGTTCGAAGGGCACCCATAACCCCACTTTATGGGGTCTAGGGCAGTGCCCCAGAAAATTTTGGTTTTGGACCCTATGTTAGGTTGGGTGGACCCACCTATGGTTTTGTGCATGATTTTCACACATGTTTTTTGGACACGATGGTTTTCGGTCCATGGTATTGGATGCGATGGTTTTTGGTCCATGGTATTGGACGCGATCATTTTCGGTCCATGGTATTGGATGCTTCGGCATGTATAAATATGTATTGTAACATTGAAAGGAACATAATGAAAAATCAAGCTAGTAGTCCCGGTTTTGGAATCCACGAGAAAATCTCTGTGTATATGTGTTTTATGTGTTATGCTCTCGCATTTTTTATTTTCTGTGTTTTAGAATTCGTATGCAAGTAATTTTTGTACGGGGTTAAAACCTACATTTGGTATCAGAGCTATTTTGGCTTCAAGGGGACGCCTTCGTTGCTAAGGGGTTTCGCTCGGGCCTGTGGTAGACCCTGTTCAGTGGGAGATCTGCGAGATCAATTCTGGTGGTGAAAGAAGATGGCGAGCAGTGGAAAGATAGAGATTGAGAAATTTAATGGTCAGAGTTTTGAGTTGTGGAAACTCAAGATGGAGGATCTGTTGGTGGATAAAGACCAGTGGATCGCGGTAGATACGGGTACTAAACCAACGAGAGTGTCCGATGAAGAATGGAAGAAGTTGGATCAGATGGCAAAGAGCACAACACGATTGTGTGTCTCAGATTCAGTATTATTGAATGTATCAGGGGAAGCTACGACAAAGGCTTTGTGGGACAAGTTAGGGACTTTGTACCAATCTAAGTCTCTGGTGAACAAACTGTTCCTGCGGAAAAAGCTGTATAACCTGAGGATGAAAGATGGAGACTCGGTGACAGAGCATCTGAATGCATATAATACTGTGGTAAGTCAGTTAGGATTTGTTGATATTAAAATTTCAAATGAAGATAAGTGCATCTGTTTGTTGTGTTCTCTACCAGATTCGTGGGATAGTCTGGTTATTGCAATAGGTAGCAATGCAACTACCTTGCATTTTGATGAAATAGTCTCATCCTTGCTGACGGAGGAGATGAGATGGAAAAATATGGAGAGCCAAAATGGTGATGCTTTGCCTGTACGAGGGCGGATCCAGAACAGAAACAAGAATAAGTCATCGAGTGGGAGATCTAAATCTAAAGGGAGATCTAAATCTCCAGGAAAACATGTAAAGGTGGTGTGCTGGAAATGTGGAAAGGAAGGTTACTACAAAAGGGACTGTAAATCTAAAGCTCCTAACAAAGGAAAGGGATCTGATGAGGCTCCTTCCGCAGAGGCAAAAACCACCTCAGATGAAGGTGGGGATGTGTACTTGGCTTCTTCAAGTACACATGCAAATCATGAGGCATAGTTGATTGACTCAGGTGCATCCATTCACTTCACTCCCCATAGAGAGTGGTTCTGCGAGTATGAGAAATATGATGGTGGTGATGTCTTCTTGGGGGATGACAGGAAGGCTAGAATCGTTGGTCGTGGAAAAGTAAACTTGAAGTTGCAAGGTGGAAGGGTTAGAACGCTTCCAGGTGTTCTACATATTCATGCATTAGCCAGAAATATGATTTCTGTTAGCAAGATGGATGATGCAGGTGTAAAAAAGTGTTCGAGAAGGATACCTGCAAGATGGTTCGGGGAGCACTAGTATTGATGCGGGGAGTTCGGATTGGAACTTTGTACAAGCTGCAAGGTAGCACTGTTATTGATGGGTGCAATAATTCTATGGTTCCTGAAAGTGGAGCAGAAAATCTAGTGGTCTCTGGAGAGAAGACCATGCTGTGGCATCAAAGGCTTGGACATATTGGAGAAAAGGGCATTCAGATACTTCGTGGTAAAGGTATGGTAGAAGGTATGAGTAATAGCTCTCTGGATTTTGATTTCTATGAAAATTGTGTATATGGGAAGCAGAATCGGGTGAGTTTCCCCTCTGGTAGTAAGAGGGCGAAACAGATATTAGAACTTGTGCACAGTGATGTGTTTGGACCAGTGAAGGTTCCATCACTGGGTAAGTCTGTGTACTATGTATCATTTATAGATGACTTCTCAAGGAATACATCGATATATTTCCTTAAAAAGAAATCTGAAGTCTTTGACAGGTTTAAAGAATTTAAGGCTCTGGTGGAAAACCAGACAAAGAAGAAGATAAAGGTGCTGAGGACAGATAACGGTGGAGAGTTTTGTAGTAAGGAATTTGAAGAATTATGTAAGAAGTGTGGTATAGCATGGAAAAAGACTACTCCATATACACCTCAGAAAAATGGAGTTGCAGAAAGAATGAATAATACGTTGATGGAAAGGGAAAGAAGCATGCTTAGTGGTGCCAGGTTAGGACAGGAATTCTGGGCAGAGGCGGTGGATACTGCATGTTACCTGGTTAACATGTCACCTTCATCAGCGTTGGAGGATAAGACTCCACAAGAGGTATGGACTGGTAAGAAACCCTCTCTTTCATATCTGAGGGTATTTGGATGTGATGCATATGTACATGTTCCAAAGGAGAAACGAACCAAGTTGGATAGTAAATCTGAAAAGTGCATCTTTATTGGGTATAAGGATGGTTTAAAGGGTTAAGCTTTGGAACCCAGTCACACGGAAGGTTGTGTACAACCGAGATGTGGTGTTCAGAGAGGTGAAAGATGTTATTAAACATGAAGTCCAACGAAAGGAACCTGAGAAGATAGATTTTGAGCTAAAGGAGGAAGAATCAGACTCTACAGCAGAGGAGGAATCAGAAGATGAAGAGCCACCAACACTGGTTGTGAGAAGATTAGTTCGAATAAGAAGGCAGCCTAAAAGGTATAGTCCATCTGCTTTCTGTTCAATTTTTGCTTTATCTATTACTGACGATGATCCCATAACTGTGAAGGAAGCAGTAGATTCAGAGGATGGAAAACTCTGGAAAGAGGCCATGGTTGATGAAATGGCATCTTTGCACAAAAATGAGGCTTGGGATCTGGTGGAGTTGCCGATTGGAAGGAAACCCATTGGCATCAAATGGGTGTTCAAAAAGAAGACAAATGCAGAAGGAAAAGTGGAGAAATACAAAGCTCGGTTGGTAGCAAAAGGTTATTCCCAGGTGTCGGGAATTGATTTTGGTGATATTTTTTCCCCTATTGCCAATGTAACTTCTATTAGATTACTTTTCTTTGTTGCTGCTACTTTTGATTTTGAGGTAGAACAGATGGATGTGAAGACAACATTTCTTCACGGGGATCTGGAAGAGGAAATCTACATGAAGCAACATAAAGGCTTTGTAGCGAAGGGTAAGAAAGAACTGGTATGAAAGTTAAAGAAGTCTCTGTATGGGTTAAAACAGTCACCAAGGATGTGGTATCAGAAATTTGATACATTTATACGGGGACTTGGCTTCACCAGAAGAAAAGCAGATCATTGTGTGTATTTTAAATTAAATGGTGACGATGTTATTTATCTGGTCTTGTATGTGGATGATATGTTGCTGGTTGGAAATGACAAAGAAATTATCCAGGATTTTAAGACCCAATTGTCCTCCAAATTCGACATGAAAGATCTTGGTGCTGCAAACTATATTTTGGGCATGGAAATTAAAAGAGATGGAGCAAAGAGGAAGTTCTAGTTAAACCAGAGGAAGTATGTCGAGACAATACTGCAGAGGTTTAATATGCAGGATAGTAAACTGGTGAAGGTTCTTATTCCTGTAGGTGTGAGGTTATCTGCTGAACAACGTCCCAAGACACAAGAAGAGGAAGAGGACATGTCCCATGTTCCATATGCAAGTACAGTCGGTAGCCTGATGTATGCAATGGTGTGTACTAGACCAGACATTGCACATGCGGTGGGAGTATTGAGCAGGTTTATGTCAAAACCAGGAAAGGAGCATTGGATAACAGTGAAGCGGGTTTTCAGGTATTTGCGTGGCACTAGTGATTATGGTATGTGCTACCAAGGAAGACCAGGATTGGACAAAGTGTTGGATATTCATGGCTTTGTTGATGCAGACTGGGCTGAAGATCTAGATCAGAGAAGATCTACAAGTGGGTATGTGTTTAACCTATTTGGAGGTGCAGTCAGTTGGATGAGTAAGAAACAATCTGTAGTGGCACTATCAACTACAGAGGCTGAATACATGGCAACCACTCATGCAAGCAAGGAAGCAGTTTGGTTGCAGAGATTGTGTTCAAGTATGGGGTTAGTACAGGAAGCTATAAGGATAGACTGTGACAGCCAAAGTGCAATTTTCTTAGCAAAGAACCCTACATATCATTCAAAGACAAAGCACATTGATGTTCAGTATCACTTTGTGAGGGATATGATAGAAGACAAAAAGGTGTTGCTGGTAAAGGTGGACACTTTGAAGAATACTGCAGATGCATTGACAAAATCTGTGAGCTCTAAGAAGTTCTCTTGGTGTAGATAGACAATGGGCATTTCAGGGCTGGGAAAATGACTAAGCTCTCTTGTGGCCCCCTGTGGAAAGAAAACAACAAGTGGGAGAATGTTGGGTTGTGTTATATTCATTCCACGTAGTTAATAGGGGGTTCGAAGGGCACCCATAACCGCACTTTATGGGGTCTAGGGCAACGCCCCGGAAAATTTTGGTTTTGGACCCTATGTCAGGTTGGGCGGACCCACCTATGGTTTTGTGCATGATTTTCGCACATGTTTTTTGGACGCGATGGTTTTCGGTCCATGGTATTGGATGCTTCGGCATGTATAAATATGTATTGTAACATTTAAAGGAACATAATGAAAAATCAAGCTAGTAGTCCCGGTTTTGGGATCCAGGGGAAATCTCTGTGTATATGTGTTATGCTCTCGCATTTTTTATTTTCTGTGTTTTAGAATTCGTATGCAGGTAATTTCTGTACGGGGTTAAAGCCTACAGCGACAACGGTGGAGAATATGTCTCTCAAGAGTTTAAGGACTTCTGTGCAAAGGAAGGAATTAAACGAGAGTTGACGGAACCTCATAACCCACAGTAGAAAGGGGTGGCCGAGAGGAAGAACATTACTATTGTAGGGGCAGCACAGGCAATGCTGCATGACCAAGGCCTACCACATCACTTGTGGGCTGAGGCATGCAACACAACGGTCTATTTGTAGAATAGAAGCCCACATCGAATACTTGGGATGAAGACGCTAGAGGAAGCTTTCTACGGTAAGAGACGAGATGTGGGTCACTTCAGGATCTTTGGCTCATTGGTATATTGCCATGTGACAAAGGAAGCACAGAAGAAGCTTGCCAACAGTAGAGTTGGGGATATTTGTGGGGTACACTGATACACCTCACAACTATCGGGTGTAATTTCCTCCCAGTTGGAGGACAGTGGTTCGCAAAGATATCAAGTTTGATGAGTAGAAGGCCATGCAATTTTCCCTTGAGAGGGAGCTCCAACTACAGGCTGTGGAGGAACTGTTGGTTCCTAAGGAGGAGGAGCCTCAGACTAATGCGGAGCAGCCACATGCATAGGTTCCAGGAGTGGAGACATCCACTCAAGCAGAGTCTTCCAGAGATGGACAGGAGTGCACAAGAGGAGTTGACAGATTGTTATGAAACCAACTCAAGAAAAGATAGATCAACGCCTTAGAATTCAGCCTCTTCGAGGGGGAAACCTCCTTTACATTACATAAATGTACAATTCTTTGATGATACAAATGACAAAACCTCCTTTCTATATATAGGAGTCTAAGGAGTCACAATATAATCCAGCCGACCTAATAATAATAATATAAAGCCACAAAAATAACAATAGAGGGATTCTATGGGGCACAGAAATAACAATATGGGGGTAATAGGGGCACAACAATATAAATAAGGGGTATAACTACAATAGTAATGGGGTAATCACTAGTATTATAGGGACCCAACATGCCCCTCTCCTTCAAAAAAGTGTTGTCCTCAACGCTTGAGTAGTTCTGGATACTTCTGCATAAAGTTCTCATCCTCCCATGTGGAATCTTCAGCGGATAAGTTCTTCCACTTGATAAGATACTCTGAAATTGATCGATTTCGTAGCTGTCGAGTTCTTGTTTCTGTGACTGCTTCCGGTTCCAATATAATTTTTCCTTCCTCGTCAAGTTCTGGCAATATTGTTTGAACTGGGAGTTTGTCGCCCATAACCTTCTTTAAACATGAAACATGGAAAACTGGGTGCAATCGAGAAGCTGCAGGAAGCTCCAATTTGTATGCCATAGTACCAATCTTTTGCAACACCTTGTACGGACCATAATACTTTGGTGATAATTTATTATCCTTCTTAGCTTGCTTTAGGGACATTTGCTTATATGGTTGCTGGTGAGCCCCAAATTTGGTAACATTTTGGGCTCATTTGGCCTACTTACCCTTGCTCAACCCTTCATTTTTCATCACTTATGCATCATTTTTTAGTATATTCATGTTATTTGTAGGAAGGAGGGCAGTCACTATTCCTAGGTGGCTAATACATGTTTATTTTAGGTTTTTTGACATTAAATGGAGCAAAACCACGCAGATGAAGGCAAGGAGATAGCCAAGGTGGCATTGAGGTTTTGTAGGAAGGTTGTCCACAGCCTTGAATGGCCTTCCTCGTGATCTCCACCCACAACTCCGAGCTCCAACAGCTATCACCACCGAGCTAGAAGGCAGCCAACGGATTCTAAGGGAACAATAGTTTACTTTTAGTTGGTTAGCCAAGCCCCACTAATTTAGGAGGCCAGCTTGGCCCTCATAATGTATAAATATTGAGGCTGTAGCCTTCGATGGGGACTTTTGAAACTTTGTTGTTTATTCTAGACTACGAGCTGATAGCTCTGTTTTGCTCTTTGTAAGCCATTTTTGGCATGTTATCAGACTTTTGACTATTATCTTTTAATGAATAAGCAAGCAGATTTGAGGCAGCTCTGAGTTCTTAAAGGAGCTTAAGCTCTCAGGGTTGGGCCCAACCTGAGAGCCTAAGGCTTCCTTCCTTTGTATTGTTACTTGTCTTTCTTTCAGCATTATATTTCTTTTCCTTTACATGCACTTGGAAACACAGTTTGCTGAGTTGACTGTTTTGGTGTGATTACGTAAGTTAGTTTTATGAACACAATTGCTTCAGTAGTTTAGATTAGAGTAAGAGGATTGGAGTTAATCAGAGTTCCAAAAAAGGTTGAATGCACACTCACTTTCACCTCTGTTTGGGGACCGGAAGTGCAGACCGTGCCAACTACCAAAAACACTGTTTTACATATTCATGCAAGTCTTGAGGTAATGTTTTCGGTTGTAGAAGTGTCCATGCATTTAGATCTTGTGGAATAACTCTTTGTTTCAGCACCATGCACGATTTCCCTTTAAACTACATTGTTGTTCTTTGGTTTCTAATAAAACAGTTAGAGTAGGTTGATGACATTTCGGTTATACGCAAGACAGGGGTGATTTGTTTCATTTACACTGCGCAGCACCACTCTATCATTTCCTTATCCTTCTAAGCCGTGCCTAAGCCATCTACTTATCTCCCAGCTAGATCATTTGCCTCCCAACTCTTCTATTATCCATGTTGTTTTATCTTTTCGGCCTTCCATTGCCTCTACCCTCCTCTAGACCAACCAGCTTTACACACCCCCTCTCCATCTCACCTCTCTGTCCATAAGCCATCACAAGCTCCCCTCCTACCTCTCTATCCACCCGCACAGCTCATGCACTCATCCATCACCCAAAACTCCGATTGCAGAACATCCTGTAGAAATTACGGGACTTCCTGTAGAAATCCTGAACTTCCTGTAGAATCCCTTGCAGACATCCTGTAGAAGCTTGCAAACACGGTTGTCAGGCATCTGAACTTTGTGAACTTCTGTGGAATGATGTTAGGGATCCCTTAGACCCTCTCAGAGTCCTCCTGACCTTTTCCAAGCCTTCCTCCCCTTGATCTACCCCTGCACAGTCAAGACCCAGTAAGAAGCACAGTCATAATAACTCCAACAACTTGAGCAAAAATACAAAAACATGTTCTTTTCAGATGAAAGTAGTTTAGACACATGCATCTCATCTCAATAAAAGTAATGGCATCACTTTTAGAAGTTGCATTCCCACCATTGCATCATAAGGATTAAGCTGGTAGAATTAGGGTTTACTAGGGTTTCCATGTTTTGTTGGCTTTCAGTTCATTCTTGCAAAGTAGGTTGATTCCCTTTGAGATAGCTTTCGTTCATCACTTAAAAAGCTTCTTCTGAGAACATATAGAAGTTGGCTTGAACCCTAGCGGACTTGTGCCAGTTGACCAAGTGACAGCTGCGACAAGAGCTAGTACTTGTGCATACAGCACCGTCGCTTCCAAGTTTGTTACGAACTACCGGGTTGATAAAATTAGAGAAGGAAGCTCCAGGAGTTGTAGCATTATTGCTACAATACTGGAGCCCACCATCTTTTTGGCGCCGTTGCCGGGGAAGCGTCAGAGTATTAGTAATTGTTGCTTTTCTTCTATTTTCCTACTCTCGCCTTCTGCCAAGTAGTTTATTTCATTTCCATTCTGCAAAAGTAGCATAGACATTTCCTGCTTTCATAGATTAACATTTCAATTCTGCAATTTCATTTTTGCAAGCATAGATTAGCATTTCAATTTTGCAAGCGTAGACTAGCATTTCCATTCCTGCAATTTCATTTGAGCAAAGTAGATTAGTTCTTTCGTGCTTTCATTTCAATTTTGCATTTTCATTTCAGCAAGATAGTTAGTTGTAGATCAATCTGTTTCAGTTTTTGCAGGTACCAGAAAAAAAAAAAAGCAATCAAAAAAGTCTTTCCATTTCATGCCTTGTAGGAATCGAGATAAAACAAGCAAATTCTTACCCAACACCCCCACTACATCACTGAGTCACCCTTCTCTCTTCTTCGGTGACAGTGATCCAGAAGAACCTATAGGTGAACCTCCTGAGATATACGAAGATCCTATAGTAGAAGAAGAATTAGAGACCATTCCATCTGAAGCTATGGCTGACAATAGAGGAGAAGATGAGAGAATAGAAGGTGCCTTCCCCATCCGAGAGACCAACGGAGACATGAAAATGAAGAACATTAGCCCCTCCGCTTTACCTCACTTCCATGGAATGACTACTGAAGATCCTGATACCTTCCTGTTTGAGTTTGTTGTCCTTTGTCGAACCTATGATTATACTGAAGATAAGCAGAAGCTGAAACTCTTCCCCTCAACTCTTAAGGATGCATCATTGCGCTGGTTCATGGGCTTACCTGGGAATAGTATCACCACTTGGGCTCAGATGCAACAAGCTTTCAATACCAAGTACCGGGACTACTGTAGGTCCAAGGAAACCAAGGGAGAAATCTTTCAGATGACCATGGGAAATGATGAGTCCTTAGAGGATTATGAGGAAAGGTTCCAACTTAGCTATAAACGGGCCAGGTGCACACTTGACCCTGAATCCCTCAAGTTGGTCCTGCTCCGAGGAGTCCCTGAAGACCTCTTAGATACCCTTCACATGTTGGCTGGAGGAGATATTTACCAACTGCCTTATGAGGACATAAAGACTGTGTTTAGAAACCACTCTAGGGCAGCCCGGAAACGAGGTAGAGGAAACCTCCTCTCAGCTGGTATTCCTTTCTCCAAACATGAGTTTGCAAATCAATTAGAGGATCTCAAAAGTGAGGTGAGACAGACCATTGCCATGCAACTTGATACATTCAGGATCCAGCAGAAGAAGGAAGAAGCTGAGAGGGCCTTGGCTATCTTCTGCCCTAGGTGTACAAGGAGACACCCTAAGAACGAATGCCCATTGCATTCGGTTGAAGTATGTTTCGTTTGTGAGGAGGACCATCCCACGAACCAATGTCCAACCTTACCTGGGCTTAAAGCCATGTATCAAGGGACAGAAGCCCCCACCGAACCTCTCTATTTCCTCAACCAAAGGAGGCCATAAGGACCTAGACCTTACCAGCAGGGGATGCAAGGGGCACCCCAAGCTTATTACAGCCCCAACCAATCTACTCCTATGCCTTCCTGGGGTCCCCCTGCTCATCCTTCCTGGTCTGTGCCTCCTCCATGGTCTTATCCACCCCAGTACCATACTCAACCCACTACTCATTCATATCACTCACATGCCCAGCCACAGCCTCAGTGGAATGCACCTTAGTCAGGGTGGAAGCCCCAGTACAACACTCCTCCCGCCATTTTGCCTCCACCACCAGTTCAACCTCAACCATTACCTCCTGCTCCTCTAAGGCAACCTCAAATGCCTGCTCAACTGAACCCGAACCCCAACAACAGACAGGCCCAACAGGTATACACTGGGGAAACATCATGCCCTACCTATGCTGTGGAGATCCAGGAGATCAATCTGTGATCTGGAAAGACTCTTCCGGATCACCAACCTCCTCCCCCAGAGGACGAGGGAGACAAACAAGAAAGTGAACCAAAAGCTATTCCACCCTTTCCTGAGAGACTAACAGCCACCACACAACCCAACCCAGAGGAGGATGAGCTTCTGGGAGAGCTCAAGCAGTTGTGTGTGAAAATACCACTTCTCCAAGCCATCAAGGATGTGCCAATATACAACAAACTGGTTAAGGAAAAGTGTTTCAAACACCCAGGCAGGCGAAAGAGGGATGCTTCAACCATCAATGTCATAGGACAACTGTCTGACCTTATGTTGGGACAAGTCATATGCCCAAAGTACCTAGATCCTGGGAGTCCTGTAGTAGATGTCCACATCAATGGCACCATCATACCTCACACCTTGATTGATCTGGGGGCTGCCATTAATGTGATGACCAGGGATACCATGCTCAAACTCAACCTTCAGGGTTATTGAGGAAGACCTCGACAGTCCTACAACTAGCAGATCGCTCCACCGTGACTCCCGAAGGGATTGTGGAGGATGTCTTGGTCTCTGTTGACTCTTGGGAATATCCTGCAGATTTCTTGGTGCTGCAACCAAAGGCAAAGCTCACTGGATATCCTCTTATTTTGGAAAGGCCTTGGTTAGCCACTGCAGATGCTTACATAAGTTGCCGTGCAGGAAACATGACCATCAAAAATGGTCCTATGTCCAAGCAGCTAGTCCTATACCCTCCTGCCCAACCCTCATTAGAGCATGACTTACCACTTTGTTTGGAGGAAGGAGAAGAAGATGAGGTGTACTCATCACCTTTGTGCACCCTAGACACCACTAGGGGAGACCCCCCAACCGAGGATGATTTGATTGAGACCTTGATCCAGAATCCACCTCCCAGCGCACTGACCTTAGAGGAATTGGTGGAGGATGCCCAAGCCAGCACCTTAGTGGACCTTTGTGCAACCAACCCTGTCACTCCCAGAATAAAAAATGTGGAGTTCGGCCCTGAGAGAACGTTAAAGATCAGCTCCTCCCTATCTCCTTCCCAGGAAAAGGAGCTGTGTAGTCTGTTGGCCAGTCATCTAGATGCTTTTGCTTGGAGCTATAAGGAGATGAAAGGAGTCCATCCTTCGGTCTGTACCCATCACATTTACATCAAGGAGGATTGTAAACCGGTTAGGCAACCCCAGAGGAGGATGAATCCAGCCCTTAAGGACATTGTCAAGGAAGAATTGCAAAAACTGTTGGATGCCGGATTCATTTACCCCATCTCAGATAGCGAATGGGTGTCCCCTCTGGTGTTGGTTCCCAAGAAAAATGGGAAGTGGAGAATCTGTGTGGACTACCGAGAACTGAACAAAGCTACCAAGAAAGACCATTTCCCTCTACCTTTCATAGATCAAGTGTTGGATGGACTGGCAGGAAAGAAGTTTTTCTCTTTCCTGGATGGGTTTAGCGGGTACAACCAAATCCAAATCAGCCCGGAAGACCAAGATAAGACCACCTTCACTTGTCCTTGGGGTACCTTTGCCTACCGAGTTCTTCCCTTTGGGCTATGCAATGCTCCTGCTACCTTCCAGAGAGCCGTCTTGAGCATCTTTTTTGAGATGGTCCATGATGCGGTGGAAATCTATATGGATGACTTCACTCCTTATGGGTCCAACTTCTAGGAAGCATTGTCCAATCTGGGAAAAGTCCTAACCAAATGCATTGAGATGAACCTGTCCCTTAGTCCTGAAAAATGTGAATTCTTGATGACTGAAGGGACCGTGCTAGGCCATACCATTTCTTGCCAAGGGTTACAGGTGGATCCTAACAAAATTGCTCTCATTAAGAAGGTTCCACCTCCCCAAAAGGTAAGGGATGTTCGGAGTTTCTTAGGATTAGCAGGGTATTACAGAAGATTCATTAAAGACTTCAGCAAGCTAGCCTCACCATTGTTTGGCTTGTTGGCAAAAGATGTGGAGTTTAAATGGACTGACGATTGTCAGAGGGCCTTGAATGAATTAAAGGACAAGTTGGTGTCTGCCCCAATCTTGAGAGGTCCAAACTGGGCCCTACCTTTCCACATCCACACTGATGCATCGAACAAAGCCATAGGGGCAGCCTTAGGACAAGTTGAACAAAAACTTTCGTATGCCATTTACTTTGTCAGCAAAAACTTGTCCAAAGCAGAACTGAATTACACTGTAACTGAGAAAGAATTCTTGGCTGTGGTCCATGCACTGAACAAGTTCCGACATTATATCACTGGCTATCAAACATTTGTACATACGGATCATGCTGCAATTAGATATTTAATGAATAAACCAGATGTGAATGCTCGTATTATTAGATGGTTACTTTTGTTGCATCAATTTGATTTGACTATCGTTGACAAACCAGGTAAAGAAAATGTTGTTGCTGACTTTTTATCTAGATTGGATCTATCTGCAGATGAGGATGGAACAGTGGATGACCAGATGCCCGATGAACATCTGTTTGCTATCGCAGTACTCTCTCCATGGTTTGCTGATATAGCAAACTACCTTGTTTCAGCACAGTTCCCTCCGCACCTATCTTCAAGAGAGAAGAGCAGAATCATCAGAAAAAGTGCCTCATTTACTTGGATCGGGGGCAACCTGTTCAAGCTTGGCCCTGATCAGATCTTAAGGCGTTGTGTAAGGGAGGAGGAAGTCTTTGATATCCTCCTCACCTGTCATGGTGGGCCTTATGGAGGACATTTTGCAGTAAAGAGGACTGCCTTCAAAATCCTGCAGGCAGGCTACTATTGGCCCACACTTCATCAAGATGTCAGAAGGTATATCAGCCAATGTGACCGATGCCAAAGAATGGGGAAACCGACTCAAAGGGATGAGATGCCTCTCCAACTTCAAGTGACTCTTGAGCCATTTGAGAAGTGGGGTATGGACTTTGTGGGTCCAATCAACCCTCCTTCGAGGCAAAGGTCTTACATCATTGTGTGCACTGACTACCTGACAAAGTGGGCAGAAACTAAGGCAATCAAAGCAGCAACAGAAGAAAAGGTGGCTGAGTTCTTAAGAGAAAACATCTTCTACAAATTTGGCTACCCAAGAGAGCTAGTCACCGATCAAGGAAGCCAGTTCACATCCAACTTAATTGAAGACCTACTAGCTCATCACAAAATCAAGCATAGGACTTCCAACCCCTATCATCCACAGGCAAATGGGCAAGTGGAAGTCACCAACAGAGCATTGGAAGGGATTTTGACTAAGGTGGTGAGCAGCAGTAGGAAAGATTGGGCAGATTGCCTGGTTGAGGCCACATGGGCTTACAACACCACCTGGAAGACCACAACCGGCTTCACACCTTATGAGCTGGTCTATGGGAAGAAAGCTTTGTTGTCCATTGAATTTGAATACAACACTTTGAGGATGGCAGCTCAGCTGGACCTAGATCTCAGCCATGCACAACAAAAAAGGTTATTGCAGCTGAATGGACTGGACGAGCACCGAATGCAGGCCCTCCTTCACTCAGAAGTGGTTCAACTTCAGAGAAAGGTGTGGCATGACCAACACCTCAATGACAAGCAATTCCAGCCAGGAGATTGGGCACTGTTGTATGACTCCAGGCACAAGGATTTCAAGGGGAAGCTGAGAACCAGATGGCTGGGACCATATGCAGTGGAAAAATGTCATGACAATGGATCTGTTCTTATTCGAATCATTGATGAGGAGGCCATCCCCCTGCTTGTCAATGGGCATCGACTGAAGATCTACGGGAAACCTCTCTCAAGACAAGAGTTCATCAAAACTGTGGAGAAATCAGTGTTGGTCATAGAGAAGGGTTTTGCCTCTGCTTTGGGCATACCCTGAAAGATCTAAAAAAAATAAAAATAAAAATAAAAAAAATAAAGATCCTTGGGTAAAAACCTTTCTGAGGCTCCCAAGGCAGGTGGTAGGGGTGAAAACCTCATTGAGGCGCCCCTATTGTCTTTCAAAAAAAAAAAAAAAAAGGATTTGAAAAAAAATCCTTGAGTGAAAACCTCATTGAGGCGCCCCTGCTATCTTTCAAAAAAAAAGAAAAAAAGAAAAGAGAAAAAAGGAAAAACAATAAGCAAAAAAGACAGGGACAACAAGTTTATAATGTGGAAATGCATGCAGGTTGCAGGTGTTCTATGAAGGAGAGGAGGTCTCTCAACTCAAAGTCAAGGATCCTTATCATGCTGCCAGGAGACCTCACCAGCACCTCCTCCAAGAATACTCATCTTCTCCAAGGTATGGGCACAATTTCATCACAACTTAGTCTTCTACAGGAAGTTACAGACTTTCTACAGGAAGTTACAAACTTTCTACAGGAAATTCTCTATTTCTACAGGAAACTTCCTGTAGAAGTTTTGGACGACCCAGAACTAATTGTATGAGGAGATCTAACGACCAAGGTCTGGTATGGACGCATGCAAGCTACCATTTTCTCCCTCACACACTGCTGTCACCTCCTTCTACCACCCCTGTCGACATGCAATGAAGATACCTGCACAATCAAAGCAGATCATTGAGTTATCAAGAGAAAGCAATTTTTAAATGAAAAAAGACGCTGAGATGCCATGCCATACCCATCCCAGCTATCCAAGAGCCCTGTGAGCATGATCGTGAGGCCACTGTCTTCATCGTGCAGCATGCACCCGAGGAGGAAAAACTGCTACAGGACATCCTGCAGGAGTCCCGTAGCAGTTAAGCCAACTAGAGTGTACACCATTCCATCGCCTGCAACATGCAAGGATAACGCAGGCACATGCAGCCGAATCATAAGATTCATCGTCAGCGGCCTGTGAAGAGGAACCTCCGGGCCTGTGCAATCAAGCAGCAACAAACAAATCTAGTCATCGTCGTCCAAAAGCCTGAAGAATCATGTCGCGGCCGCACAGGTAAGTGCCTCGCCCTTTCTTCCGTCGAATTGCATGAATTTTACTTTGAAATGTTTGCAAGTGTGAAGTGAATGGGTTGAGCGGTCGTATGGCCATTCGACTGGCCACGTCGACCAGTCAGATGGTCTAGTCGGATGGTAAACGGTGGTCGTGGCAAAAGGAACGGGCAGTGCACACGTGAGAGCCATCCAGTCGGGGAGAAGCGCGTTTTAACAGAAATGACGGCGGCGGATCTGCGGGGAATGATGCGGCAGTAAGGGAACTTGCAGAAGAATGATGGAGTGACGTCGTCCAACGGTCCGGCAGGGACAGCTCACCCCCGCGCCACGGATTCTGCCGGATTCAAATCTAATCGGCTAGATTGCCACCCCACGCATTTATCATTCGCCGTTTGAAAGTCGAGTGAGCATCCGGATTCCTCTGAAGCTCGACACTCCAAGTCTTCGGCCGTTCGAACGCCTGTTAAGCAGCACAGAGAGCGCAGACCCACTGCAGTATCCTCCAGAATTCGTGCGCTGCTTCTACAGGAAAGCTGCTTCTACAGGAAATTGGGTTCCTCACGTCAAAAGGTGGCGGATTAAAAAGGTAAGCCTGAACCTTCCATGCAATTGGTTTCGAGGGTGGCAGAGTCGACGTTCTACAGTCTGGTCGTAAAAAATTGCAAGTATTGTCTGCCGTTTGCATGAATTGTCGTCCTACAGGATGTGAGTTATAATTAAGCCGTGTTAAGGTCATCGGGAGATAAGTTTTCGTGAATTGTATGCGTGGTAGAGGCGTAATTCTACGCTCTGTCCCAGTAGGCCAATTTTCTTCCGCACTCGCCACCTCCAGCTAACGCAACAGTTTTTCACCATGCCGGGTGGGTTCATCAGAAGGGAACCAACCGACTCAACAAAGCTAAGAGAGAATCCTGACGTGGTGGAGCTGTTCACGCAAGCGCAATGGATGTCGTCCTGCGACAAATTGCAGGGCTATGACGATGAGGTGGCAGAGGAGTTTTTGCAAGCTCTGAAGCCGAGATCCAAAACATTGGCCACCGTCAACTTCAGGAGTTTGAGTCTCAGACTCACCCCACAATTCATCAGCCGAGTCACTAAGCTCCCAATGGGATTACCATGGGATAGAGAAGAGAGGAAATTGGGCCAGAAGGCTAAGAAAGAATTCTTTCCACCAGAGGAGGAATTCTCAGAAGATAAAAACGGGGTTCGTAGAACCAGCTTACTGCCACTTTGGAGTGAAGTTAGCCTTCAGATTATGAAGTACATCACCTTGAAGGTCGGTTTAGCATTGTATATGGGTACTATTTTCGGTTACTCACGGAATTAAGGCATCAGATGGACCTACCTGTAGAAAACAAACTAAGTATCCCCTACTTTCTACTACAGTCTATGATTGAATGTGCCACCAAGTTGAAAGAAGGCACACCAGACTAGGTAGCCCACCATGGACTCATTAAACTCCTCGTGGAGGATGCGCTCCACACATACAAGGTTCCTCTCTCATGGGAAGCCTTCAGAAATTTGACCAAGGATGGTGATATAAAGATGTTGACCGAAGAGCTCGGTTCATCCAGCAGTGAGGAGAAGGAGTCAGTGCCCGCAGGGAAGAAAGAAAAAGGCCAGAAGACCACGACCACGGAGCAGAAGAAAGAGCAAAAGAAGAAACAAGAGAAAAAGGGTGCCAAAGAGAAGGATGACACACCCATGTTGACGGCCAGAGAGAAAAGATTACAAAGCAGAGTGGACAAGGCTGAGCAGGTCCACATCAGCAAAGGCACCTCGACAGCAGCCTCGACCAAGTCAAAAAGTAAAACACCCTCAGCAAAACAAACTAAAGTGGTGCCCCCTGTTCCTACAGGAAAACCGAAACCGGCTTCTACAGGAAGCCCGAAATCAGCTGGAAAAGGGTCTTCTACAGGAAGCCCTGAGAAAGCGAAACCCAAGGAGAAGAAAGCTGACATTCTTGCAAGGGAGGCAGCAGCTGTGCTGGCCGCCCTCAGTACACCTCCTAAGCCCAAGGAAAAGAGAAAGAGGGAGGCCCCTCTATATTTTAAAGCTCGAAGAAGTGTGAGAATAAAGACGGGCAAGCCACAGCCTCCATCCAACAGCCCAATCACTATAGAGGATGCCCCTACTTCGCCCAAGGAGAGGTCCCCCTCAAAGATATCAGTCACCTATGAGAGGGGGAGCCCGAAGAAAACCACTTGGAAAGAAAGGTTAGACCAATTGGCTTCAAAGGCCCGACTACAGGATGCTGAAGCTGCTCTACAGGAAACCTTAGCCCGGCTTAAGGAAACAGAGAGAATGGAAGGGGAAGCACCCTCATCACCACCGAGGGAGGGCGAAGTAGAGCCACCAAAAGAAGTAGAGAAAGAGCATATTCCAGAGCCTAGCCCTCAGCCAAGTCTGAGTTCATATTACAACTTCTTGGAAGCTGGCAAAATTATACCACAGAAATTCACTGTGCCACTGTTCTTTGCATTGGAGGAAGAGAGAGTACGTACACACACGTGGATAAAAATAGCCAAGTCAAAAGGTGTGGCGGACATAGGCCCCTTGGAGGAGCAGCTCAAGGAGGCCAGAAGTGAATTAGCCATGGCTAAACACGTGGCAAATTGCCAACGAGTGTTCCTACAGGAAGAAAACGAAAAGCTTAGATTGCAGCTACAGGAGCTGAGGACAGGAACAGGTACATCCTCCGGGGACACCACAACAGAACAGCAAGGCAAAAAGGAACTGCACACCGATCTTGGGGAGCCAACCTTGCATCTACAGGAAGCAGAACAACAAGCACAAATTGAGGTGCAAGCTCTCAAACAACAGCTGCAGCAGAAAGAGGCACAATTGGCCTGCATGGCCAGTTGGGCCATGGATGCTATACAATGCAGACAGCCGGCCAAATCCTATGGCCTGTACCTGAAAGACCAATGGCTGCAATTTAAAATCAATACCTTGGCGCAAAGGGGTATCTCTAAGCTCCAAGACCCACAACAATTCACTGAATTATGCAGTACCAGCTCATCAGAGGATAAGGCCAAATTAGCGGAGTTCTACCTCCATAATTTGGCCCTGCCTAATGTAATTTCATGGGATCCCAATACAGCCTTAGGAGATATGCAATTAATGGCATTTGCCTCATGGTTGAACCATGAGGACAAAAGAGCAGCAGAAGCCAAAGCGGTCATGAACCGAGAGCTGAATGAGCCATTGCTAATTAAAGTAGAACCAGGGGATCCAGTTGCACTAATCTCGGCACACCAACACTTGTCCACTGACCCTCAAGCTTCATTGAGATATATGGATCAGCAGGCCCAAACCATAGCACATTTTGAGGACATGGAGAGACTGTTAGGAGACACTGCTGTCCAAGCTTGCACCCGCCGATGGAATACATTGGCCCACAGTCTGAAAATCAGAGAGTATCATACCCCAACTCGGATGAGGGAAGCTCTAGTACGGGTGGTCCTCTATAAGAAATCCATGCAAAACCTCCAGGCCAGCTGGATTGGCCTCAAGCTAAGCCCACCACTGCTGCTAGGATTGATGGAAGACAGCACCGAGAAAGATGATAATGAACAGTGGGAAGAGGTGAACAGAAAGGCTGGGTTCCATATCAGCAAAGAGGACACTACTACAGAGGCTTGGGATGTAAGGGTGGCAGTAAAGGCAATGAAGGATGAGGAGCTGGACTAGTTGCTCAAGGATGAGCAAATATTTTAGCTGGGGGGTGATGATGAGCCCCAAATTTGGTAACATTTTGGGCTCATTTGGCCTACTTACCCTTGCTCAACCCTTCATTTTTCATCACTTATGCATCATTTTTTAGTATATTCATGTTATTTGTAGGAAGGAGGGCAGTCACTATTCCTAGGTGGCTAATACATGTTTATTTCAGGTTTTTTGACATTAAATGGAGCAAAACCACGCAGATGAAGGCAAGGAGACAGCCAAGGTGGCATTGAGGTTTTGTAGGAAGGTTGTCCACGGCATTGAATGGCCTTCCTCGTGATCTCCACCCACAACTCCGAGCTCCAACAGCTATCACCACCGAGCTAGAAGGCAACCAACGGATTCTAAGGGAACAACAGTTTACTTTTAGTTGGTTAGCCAAGCCCCACTAATTTAGGAGGCCAGCTTGGCCCTCATAATGTATAAATATTGAGGCTATAGCCTTCGATGGGGACTTTTGAAACTTTGTTGTTTATTCTAGACTACGAGCTGATAGCTCTGTTTTGCTCTTTGTAAGCCATTTTTGGCATGTTATCAGACTTTTGACTATTATCTTTTAATGAATAAGCAAGCAGATTTGAGGCAGCTCTGAGTTCTTAAAGGAGCTTAAGCTCTCAGGGTTGGGCCCAACCTGATAGCCTAAGGCTTCCTTCCTTTGTATTGTTACTCGTCTTTCTTTCAGCATTATATTTCTTTTCCTTTACATGCACTTGGAAACACAGTTTGCTGAGTTGACTGTTTTGGTGTGATTACGTAAGCTAGTTTTATGAACACAATTGCTTCAGTAGTTTAGATTAGAGTAAGAGGATTGGAGTTAATCAGAGTTCCAAAAAAGGTTGAATGCACACTCACTTTCACCTCTGTTTGGGGACCGGAAGTGCAGACTGTGCCAACTATCAAAAACACTGTTTTACATATTCAGGCAAGTCTTGAGGTAATGTTTTCGGTTGTAGAAGTGTCCATGCATTTAGATCTTGTGGAATAACTCTTTGTTTCAGCACCATGCACGATTTCCCTTTAAACTACATTGTTGTTCTTTGGTTTCTAATAAAACAGTTAGAGTAGGTTGATGACATTTCAGTTATACGCAAGACAGGGGTGATTTGTTTCATTTACACTGCGCAACACCACTCTATCATTTCCTTATCCTTCTAAGCCGTGCCTAAGCCATCTACTTATCTCCCAGCTAGATCATTTGCCTCCCAACTCTTCTATTATCCACGTTGTTTTATCTTTTCGGCCTTCCATTGCCTCTACCCTCCTCTAGACCAACCAGCTTTACACACCCCCTCTCCATCTCACCTCTCTGTCCATAAGCCATCACAAGCTCTCCTCCTACCTCTCTATCCACCCACACAGCTCATGCACTCATCCATCACCCAAAACTCCGATTGCAGAACATCCTGTAGAAATTACGGGACTTCCTGTAGAAATCCTAAACTTCCTGTAGAATCCCCTGCAGACATCCTGTAGAAGCTTGCAAACACGGTTGCCAGGCATCTGAACTTTGTGAACTTCTGTGGAATGATGTTAGGGATCCCTTAGACCCTCTCAGAGTCCTCCTGACCTTTTCCAAGCCTTCCTCCCCTTGATCTACCCCTGCACAGTCAAGACCCAGTAAGAAGCACAGTCATAATAACTCCAACAACTTGAGCAAAAATACAAAAACATGTTCTTTTCAGATGAAAGTAGTTTAGACACATGCATCTCATCTCAATAGAAGTAATGGCATCACTTTTAGAAGTTGCATTCCCACCATTGCATCATAAGGATTAAGCTGGTAGAATTAGGGTTTACTAGGGTTTCCATGTTTTGTTGGCTTTCAGTTCATTCTTACAAAGTAGGTTGATTCCCTTTGAGATAGCTTTCGTTCATCACTTAAAAAGCTTCTTCTGAGAACATATAGAAGTTGGCTTGAGCCCTAGCGGACTTGTGCCAGCTGACCAAGTGACAACTGCGACAAGAGCTAGTACTTGTGCATACAGCACCGTCGCTTCCAAGTTTGTTACGAACTACCGGGTTGATAAAATTAGAGAAGGAAGCTCCAGGAGTTGTAGCATTATTGCTACAATACTGGAGCCCACCAGTTGCAGCCGTAGGAATACCCAATCACCTACATCAAAACTTCTTTCACTGCGATGTTGATCTGCCTGTTGTTTCATTCTATTTTGTGCCAACACGAGGTTATCCTTTAAGAGTTGGAGGACTTGTTGTTGATGTTCGATGTGATGTTCCACTGCCCGAACCTTAGAATTTTCTCTTAAATATGATGTGATGGATGGTGGTTGATACCCATAAAGTGCCATAAATGGGGTCATTTTTGTTGCTGTATGGAAGGAAGTGTTATACCACCATTCAGCCAGAGGCAACCATTTGACCCATTGTGTCTGTTTATCAGATACAAAGCAACGAAGATATCCTTCCAAACATTTGTTTAGTATCTCAGTTTGCCCATCAGCTTGAGGATGATAAGATGAGCTATGAGCTAATTGAGTACCAATACAAGAAAATAATTCTGTCCAAAAATTTCCAGTGAAAATGGGATCTCTATCACTTACAATAATCTTTAGGTTTCCATGTAGCTTTTGAACTGTTTCCATAAATGCAGTAGAAACTGTACTGGCTTTAAATGGATGTGATAATGCACAAAAGTGTGCATACTTGGTAAGTCTGTCAACTACCACCATGATGACACTCTTTCCCTCAGACTTGGGTAAACCTGTGATAAAATCCATTGAAACCTCCTCCCAACGTTGGCTTGGAATGGATAAAGGTTGTAATAGACTAGGTGTCTTAATTGTTTCAACTTTATTTTGTTGGCAAACCAAACATTCCGCCACAAACTTTTGAATATCTGATTTAAGGCCATCCCAAAAAAATTCCTTCTTAACCCTGTGGTAAGTTTTTAAAAATCCTGAGTGCCCTCCTAAGGGAGAAGTGTGCAATTCCATAAGAATCTTTTGTTTTAGCTGGGAATTCTTACAGAGTTATAAGCGATCTTTGTACCATAACGAATCATTTTGCCAGCTAAATGTATCAGAAGTACTGGAATCTTGTTGTAGATTTCGAATAAGTGCCCACACTTCTTTGTCATTCTTCCATTCCTCCCTTGCTTCATTTATCCAATCTGGTTGGATAATAGAAATGGCACACAACAATGCTTCCACATCCTCATCCTTTCTTGAGAGTGCATCTGCCACCACATTTTGCTTACCTTTTTTGTAGATGATTTCAAAGTCATAACCCAACATCTTTGTGACCCAATTTTGTTGCTCTTCAGAGGATAATCTTTGTTCTAAAAAGTATTTAAGGCTATCATGATCCGTTTTTACCTTGAAGTGTCTTCCCATTAGGTAGGGTCGCCATTTCTTAAGTGCATGGAGTATTGCCAACATTTCCTTCTCATAAATAGCTTTGCTTAAAAACTTTCCCTTGATTGGACGACTTTCAAAAGCAATGGGTCTTTCATCTTGCATTAGAACAACACCAATTCCATTTCCTGAAGCATCACATTCCACAATAAAGGTTTTTGTGAAGTCCGGTGTAGCTAAGACCGGTGCTTGGCACATTGCCTCTTTAAGATGTTCAAAGGCCTTTGTTGCTTTCGGAGTCCATGAAAATGAATCTTTCTTCAATAATGTTGTTAGAGGTGCTGCTATTCTCCCATAATTCTTAACGAACTTGCGATAATACCCTGTCAACCCAAGAAATCCTCGCAAATGCTTTATGGATGTGGGGATTTTCCATTCCTTAATGGCTTTAATTTTGCTAGGGTCTACCTTAACTCCTTCATGAGATACAATATGACCCAAATATTCCACCTCCTGGACTCCAAAGAAACATTTGGATCTTTTTGCATATAATTGTTTCTCTTCCAATAGTTGTAGCACCCTGTCAACATGTTCAACATGATCCTTCCAAGACTTGCTGTAGATTAGTATATCATCAAAAAATACTAACACAAATTTTCTAAGGAATGGTTTGAAAATTGAATTCATCAAACCTTGAAATGTTGAAGGTGCATTGGTAAGGCCAAAAGGCATGACCAAAAATTCATAATGACCCTCATGAGTTCTAAATGCCGTTTTCGGAATGTCTTCAATCTTCATTCTGATTTGATGATATCCCGAACGAAGATCCAACTTGGTGAAGTAAATTGATCCATGCAATTCATCCAGTAATTCATCAATGACAGGAATGGGGAACTTATCTTTAATAGTGAGCTTGTTGAGCTCCCTATAATCTGGACACATGCGCCATTATCCATCCTTCTTGTGCACCAATACTACTGGAGCTGAGAAAGAACTTTGACTCGGTTGAACTATACCAGCCTCTCAGCTCCAGTAGTATTGGTGAAGGGAGTCTCAAATACCTTGGAATGATTGTCCAGGACTTTTTGGAGATCTGGAGAAATAGATGATTCCAATGTGGAAACATCTAGCGAACATAATTGTGCAATTACACCTCTTTGTTCCTTTTTTAGAAGCTTTGTCATGCCATTAGAGCTGATTATCTTTCCTGGTTTGCCTGCAATACCCCTTAATTCAACTTCCTTTGCTTCCACAGAAAATTTCATGAAAAGTTCTTGAAAATTAAAAGCTATTGTACCCAAGGATTGTAGCCATTGGACTCCTAGTACAACATCAGCACCTCCCATGGATAGCTTGATATTATGGCACTTTCCAGAGCAATTTATTGTTCCTCCATTTGCAATCATCACTTGACACTCTGGTGTTGGATATAGGAAGCAATTCAATTCTTTTGCTACCTTACAATGAATAAAATTGTGGGTGCTTCCTGAATCAATCAACACTATTACCTTTTTCTTCTTGATTTGTCCTTCTATCTTGATGGTTTGAGGAGTGGTAATTCCCGCCAATGCATTACATGATATGGTCGGATTTATTTGTTCTTCATCTAGGCTTTGTTCCTGGAGTATATCCTCTTCTTTTGACCTTTCTTGCTCCTTTTCTTCTTCCTCTTCACAATCTATGTAGAATAATTTCTTCTCAGCACACTTATGACCTTTTGTGTATTTGCTATCACAATTGTAACAAAGCCCTTTTGCTCTTTTTTCTTCCGATTGTTGTGGTGTCAACCTTGTAGGTTGTGGAAGACTATGGGAGACAACACTTCCGTCTTTATAGTTGTGAATGGTATGCTTCCTAGTTGCCATAATTTTGCTTTCCATTTTTCTTGCTAACCTGAATGCCTTCTCTAATGAATCAGGTTCCCAAAGGCAAACATCATGTTGGATATTATCCTTTAAAACCCTATGAACACATCAATCCTATGCTCCTCTGGAATATCTTTTACCCTTATGTTCAATTTTTGGAACTCCTCAATGTGCTCCATTACTGAACCCTTTTGTTTGAGACTTATCAATTGGCTAAAAAAAGTGTTGCTTTTTGTATCTTCATAATGTGCTATCAATTCTTCTGTAAAAATTGCCCAAGTGATAAATTTTTTACGAGAGCAAAGCCATTGATACCATACAAACTGATTTGGTTCCAAATTTACAGTTGCCATACGTACCTTTTGTGTGTTTTGCACATTATTGAGATCGAAGAACTGCTCCATCTGTAATATCCATGTGGCGGGATCCTTGCCATCAAACTTCCTCATATCAATTTTTGGAATATGGTGGGTCTTTGATCCAAAATTAGCGTCTATGGAATCAAGATTAACATTGCTTTTGTTCACATCATGAGTTTCCTTTACAACCTTTTCACCATTAGTAAGTATTTCTTGTAGAAAATTTGTCAAATCTGTCTTCAAATCTGCCATGTCTGTCTTCAAATCTGTCTTCAAATCTGCCATGTCTCTCTTCAAATCTGTCTTCGAATCATCCATCTTAGCTTCCATGCCCTTTATCTTAGCTTCCACGCCACTTATCTTAGCTTCTGTTAGCTTTTGTGAGCGTGACATTTGTTGCACTTGTTCTTGTAATTTTGATATATCATGTAGCATTTCTTCCTCTTCTTCATAAGTCATGCTAGAGCTTTCAGGTTCCTTACTAGGTATTTGCATTTTCTTTCCTCGGGGCATCAATTACCGATAATAATGCTTTACTATGCCCTTTGAATTCCGTTAAACCAAGCTTACACAAAAATTTAAAAAAAACTACACACCTTTTTTTCACTTTATAAAAGCCTGATATTGAATCTAATGTATCTCTGTAATTTCTGATCATCCAATTCTGAAATTGCAACCTGTAGTAGCCTTCTGCGTCCTCTTTCCAATGCCACAAGTCTGACCCAAATTGGATTCTCCAAGGAAGAGTTATGTGAAATCTCCCACAGTGACTTGCTTTTAGACTAGTTCAGTAGAGTGAACTTGTACGACGTGTCACGAGTCACTGTTTCAACCTTTGAATCTGAAACACACACACAAGAAACTACAATCCATCCTCTTTCTGTACCTTCTTACAAAATTTCAATCCGATCCCCAGAGAGAAAGTTATGACGATTTTTCCAAGGTCACCTGTTTTGAATGTAATTCAGGAGTATGCAAAAAGACCAACTTCCTCAGATCATATCTTCGCAAATATCGCGCGAAAAGCTCTGAAATTCGGACCCAAGGTTCAGCGCAATTTCTTCTCAGATGGGTTTTTTTTTGCGACTTCTGAAACGTCACAGAAAAAAGTTATAGCGAAAATTCCACGATGACCTGTTTGGGGCAGCGAAACCCTAGAATCCAAGGCTCCGATACCAAATGTTATGAAACCAGCTCAAGAAAAGATAGAAAAGATAGATCAACGCCTTAGAATTCAGCCTCTTCGAGGGGGCAACCTCCTTTACATTACATAAATGAACAATTCTTTGATGATACAAATGACAAAACCTCCTTTCTATATATAGGAGTCTAAGGAGTCACAATATAATCCAGCTGACCTAACAATAATAATATAAAGCCACATAAATAACAATAGAGGGATTCTATGGGGCACAGAAATAACAATATGGGGTTAATAGGGGCACAACAATATAAATAAGGGGTATAACTACAATAGTAATGGGTTAATCACTAGTATTATAGGGACCCAACACAGATTGTTGGAGGATGCGAGAGAGAATGTGGGAGCACCATCTTCTCAGCGCAGACAAAGGAGGTCACCTAAGAGGTACACTGGATACATGGCCCTTGCTGGGGAATGTGTTGAGACCGAGCCATCTTCCTTTGAGGAAGCAGTGCAACAACCAATTTGGGTTGATGCTATGGTGGAGGAGTATGACTCCATAGTTCGTAAAAGTGATTGGGACGTGGTTCCGAGACTAGAGAACAAGTCAATTGTGAGTTCCTGTTGGCTTTACAAGGTAAATCAAGCCGCTGATGGTAGTGTGAGAAGCATAAGGCAAGATTTTTTGCCCATGGCTTTTCACAGGTCGAGGGGATTGACTATGATGAGACTTTTGCTCCTATCGCAAGGTACTCATCTATCAGATCTATGTTGGCACTATCAGTACAAATGGGTTGGAAGATCCATCAGATGGATGTGAAGACTACATTCCTCAATGGCCAGATTGAGGAAGAGGTGTACATAGAGCAGCCGAAAGATTTTGAGACCTTCGATCATGAGTCGCATGTGTGCCGACTCAAGAGAGCGTGTACGGGCTGAAGCAAGCACCTCGTGCTTGGTACATTAGGATAGACAACTACTTCACCAGGTTGGGCTTCACAAAGAGTGAAGCGGATGTGAACCTGCGCTCTGTTCTTCCGCTTGCTTTCTGGACACTGAAACTTTCTTGCTTTATGTACGCCTTGTACCACATCGTGGTGAAGGGTAAGCTGTTGATCGTCATACTTTATGTTGATGATCTCATATTGACTGGTGATGATCATTTGATTGTGTCTTGCAAGGAGGACTTTGCAAGATAATTCGAGATGAAAGACATGGGTCTCATGCATTACTTCCTTGGCATGGAAGTGTGGCAGAAGGATGGGGAGTTGTTTGTGTCTCAGGGCAAGTATGCCAACGAGATACTCAAGAGATTCCACATGGAGAAGTGCAAGCCCATGCAGACTCCTCTAGCAGGTAACTGGAGGAAGGAGATTGCTACTTCAAGAGAAGTGGTAGAGGCTACTGTGTACAGGCAGCTTGTGGGTCCACTGATGTACTTAATGAACACACGACCATATTTGTGTTATGCGGTGAACCAGCTGAGTCAAGTGATGGTTTAGCCTACCAAGATTTTTTAGAAGGTGACAAAGCATGTATTGAGATACCTCAGAGGCACATCTCAGTATGGATTATGGTACAGAAGGACAAAGGGAGTGAAGCTACAAGGCTTCACTGATGCAGATTGGGTAAGGATTCCATCAAATCAGAAGAGCACATCAGGAGGGATTTTCAACCTTGGGTCAGCAATAGTTTCTTAGTACAACAGGAAACAGAGGTCGGTTGCACTCAGCTCGGCAGAGGCAGAATACATGCCTGTAAGTCAGGCAGCATGTGAGGCCATCTAGATGCAGAAAATCCTAGTTGGTTTGTTTGATCAGAGGATGGATCCAACTGAGATCTATTGTGATAATCAGAGTTGTATCAAACTCTTTGAGAATCCAGTATTTCATGATAGGTCCGAGCATATCGACATCCGGTATCATCATCTTAGAGACTGTGTAGCGAGGAGAATCATGTTGATGCAATATATTTCGACAGAGGAGCAAGATGCTGACATTTTGACAAAGGCATTGTCAAAGTGTAAATTCGAGTTCCATAGAGACAGGATCGGGGTGGCAGATAATCCCTTTCTTGTTGAGAGGGAGTGTTGAAATATGGCAACAAGGATATTCCAATTTAATTTTACCTTGAATTAAATTGTGAATTAAAATTGAATTTAGTCTTAACAACTACTTGGAAATAATTAATTACTTTGTTTTAAATTAATTAGTTGGAGAAATTCAAGTTAGAAGTCTTTCTAAAGTCATGCAAGAGTTATCCCTTAAATTAAGGAGATAAGATTGAGTTATATTTGAGTTGTAATTAGTTAAATTAGTTTACTGAGTTAAGTCCAGTTGAATTAGTTCCAAACTGTTTGAGGAACTAATAGTGAGTTAACAGTCAGTTGATGCATTAATGCACTCAACTAGTGCTACTCTAGTTAACTGAAGATTCCCTCATCAGAAACTCATGCATGTCTATTGTGAGAAAGACCCAGTTGAGATTAAAGTTCAAGGAAAATGTACTATCAATTGCATGTATTTTTCTCATGGAGAAAACTCATGCATGCAGTCAAGGATTCATCCTTGAGGATTGCGCAGTTTTAATGGCTTAGTTTTTCCACTTGGTAATAGGCAAATAATAGACAAGGAATAGTGCAAGGAAATAGGAGCTTGGAGGGCAGAGAGGAAGGCTGGAGAGAAGTCAATATTTCCTGTGAGCATCTGTGAGGATTGTACTGAGAGCTGGCTAGCTGTGAGAGCTAAGGCTTTGTATAATTCCTATGTATTTCCACCATGTATGATAATACAATAGTGTGGGGTTTTTGTTTGAGACTTTCCCCAAAGTATTTTCATGTGTATTGTGCCATTGATTCTTCTTCTTCTGGTTATATTGTTCAGCTCGATCTTTAAGCTTTCGCAAATTGATAGTAGAAGTAGATTATAGTATTCTGCTTTGATTTATATTGCATTATCGGGTTAACCTATCACAAATTTTCTACAATTATCAAGTCTGTCAAGACCTTGGAGCTCATTCACATAGACATGTGTGGCCCAAATAGAGCAAAAAAATCAAAAGGAGAGAGGTATTTCATGCTGCTCATTGATGATTTCACCAGGGCCATTTGGATTGTTCTCTTAAAAGAAAAATCAAAAGCATTCAAGCATTTCAAGAAGTTTAAAGCTTAGGTAGAAAATGAGAAATACTTAAAGATAAAATGCTTAAGATTAGACATAGGAGAAGAGCACAACTCAAAATAGTTTGAGGAATTCTGTGAAGAGCACATCATGAGGAGGCAGTACTCAATGGCTAGAACTCCACAACAAAATGGAGTAGTATAGAGGAAGAACAAAAAAATCCAGGAAATGGCCAGAGAAATGTTGGATGAAGTAGGTGTGTCTGTTGGGCCTCCAAAATTTCATCCACTTTTACCCACATTTCCATCATTTTACCCTCATTCCATAACTCTATAGCCCCATAACCTTACATTAAGTAACCATTTTCATGACTATATAGGTTTATCATTATTCTTTTCCAAGTTAATGATTTTAAGTATTATAAGTTAATTTGTGATTAAATATTAGGAAATTAACATATTTTCATAGATATCTAAAATTGTTATGAGTTTTGTGATATTGTAGGCCTACTTGGAGATTCTAGAAGGGTCCTATTTGGCCACCCAACCACAAATTCGAATTTCAAATTCCAACTCATGAAGATTTTTGGAATAATTGTAGAAGATGTGGATCATTAACTTTGCACATCCAAAGGAGAAGAATCATGGGTGAGAGGATTTTGAGAGGATTTGTATCTTACATTTTTAGGAGATTGATTATAACCACAAGAGATAAATGTAGATTTAGGAAAGATCTAAGGATCTATATTTATTGAATAGTTATCCTTAATTTTTGTATAAATAGGAGTGCACCCTTCATACAAAGGGTTGTTAATTAATTACTAGTTAGTGTTAGTTGCTAGTTGGAGCTTTCAAGTTCCATCCATGTGGTTTGTAAAGTGAGGAGAGATAATTGTTGTAATATCTTATAACTTCATCTTTATGAAATACATATTTCTACTTTGATCTCCAAGATGTTATAGTTGTTCGGTGTGCTTGTTGAGGAATGGAGGGCCCCCATCAACCACAATTTGCACATATTTGTACATATTGGTAACATAGAGTAGTTATTTGATTTCATTTCAATTCAGCAAGTGTGTTTTCATTTTATGCAAGTGTGCTTTTCCTTTCAACAAGTGTGATTTCATTTCAGCAGGTGTGAGTGTGATTTCAATTTAGCAAGTGTGATTTCAATTATGCAAGTGTGGTGTGATTTAAATTCTGCAAGTGTGATTTCAATTATGCAAGTGTGGTGTGATTTCATTTATGCAAGTGTGATTTCATTTTCAAGCAAGTGTGATTTCCTTTATGCAAGTGTGATTTCAATTTCTTTATGTTTGGTTTGGTTTAGTTTGGATTAGATTGATTTAATTTGTTTTGTAAATTAGTTTTAATTGCATTAGATTAATCTATTCTAATAAATAACCACCTAGTACATATAGCACAGGTATACCTCGTCAGTTCTACGAACCCCAGGTTGACAATTAATGACAGGGATTTAACTCACAATTAAATCACCCAACAAAAATATCATATGATGTTATTTCTAATGAGGAAGTCAATATGCAATGCATCCTACCCTAACATGCATATGATATAACGTTAATACTAAGTGTAATCATAGAACCAATGTAGCCAACATATCATTAGATCAACATAAATATGCTTGTCTATATGATTACTTATGTAGGAAATCCCAAAGCAAGTGCAAACATAAACATGTGGTGGATGAAGCGGGAGGGAGGTGGGAAAATACAATCTCCAATCGAGGTGAAAAGAACTCTAGAAAAAAGGAAGATAAGTCAATCTAGGAGTGCAGAGCTTTCCCTCCAAGCACACAGTGGAGGGATGAATGATCACTCTCAAGAACTCCTTATCACAATCATTTTCCATAATACTATGGCTTGTAGATGCACAAGGTCATGATGATAAGAGAAAGGAGACTTGGAACACGAAAGGGGACAACAGATTGATTTTTTAATGAAGTGATTGTTTTCACAATCTTGAGGGTATGAGGGGGAAGGAGGGATGAATTTAGCAGATGTTTCCTCCTCAACATCATACCTAGGAAGGTAAAAGGGCCCATGGTCACTGGATATCATATGAAAAATGGTGAGGGAATCACTTGTGGAAGACTCACGATGATGAACAAGAGAAAAAGGCAAAGGGGAGGGTGAATTATTATATCCAATGGGATTTCCTCCTCAAAATCATAATTTAAAGGCTCAAGTGATTTGAATATAGAGTCAAAAGGAGGATAGGTAGGAGTCATATCGATTTCATCATCATCAGTATCAAAGATAGGGTATTCCTTAAAAGGAGAATAAAATACCTCCAACTGCCCCTTTTCATGCAAGGGAAAATAATACTTCTCCTTCCCAAGGGTATCGATGGATATGTCATCATAAATAATGACCAAGAGAAAGGGAAGACCAATCTCAACCTCATCCTCCTTGTCAGTGTCATAAATGGGAGCACAATCAAATTGAGGACCAATGATTTCCCATTTTTCCTTTTCAAAATGGAAATAATTTGTAATGTTAATTTCCAAGAAGCTAATCAGACCACTTTCTCCAAGGTTCTGAAAAGGGGTATATCTATATATAGATATAGATGCCATCTAAATCTGCATAGGTTTTATTACAACATTTCTTTGCTCCAAAATCAGGTTACCAACATTAACATGACTTCCTGCTGATGTGATGGAGACAGTGAAGAAATAAAGCAAGTGACAATGCAGATATTTCCTAGAAATATATTTGTCTGAATTGAAATAAATTGCTACAATAGAGTGAATTATTGTAAATGTGAGGATGAGTTTTGAAGGAGGGAAAGGCTACCCTGTCAATTTGCTAGTTTGCTCAATATATCAACGTGATGTATGGTTGTAGTTTGAATAGTTACAGGACATATGAAGAGACAATTAGGCGATGATTTGCTTCCCCAGGTACACAAAACCAAGATGTTGCTTCACGAATTTGACTGGGGCAATTCATTGCAGATGATTATGCCAAAGGTGTTTTTTAAGGGAGTAGTTCTCAACAAAGTTTCATTGTTTGTCAATAGCAATTCAAAGCTCGCCATTTCTCATTTTTCCATAGACAATGAGAGCTCTCCATCTGTCATTTCATCCACTTGTATTTTAATTGGTCTCCTGTTTAACTATGCTAATTTATGGCATTCATTTAATGCATCCTTAGCTGAGGGTATAACAAAGACTGTTTCAGCTCTATCCACCTCGTAGCTTCGGTTGGTTAGCATGTTGGCTTTAATGGATCCTTAGATGAGGGTATAAGAATACTGTTGCGACTCTATCCACTCTGTAGCTTTTGTTGGTTAGGACGCTGGCATGAAATATCATATAAAAGAAAATGCAAATATTCTATTGACCAGATCCATAGCCCATCCCCAGTGTCACAAGCCTGGATCACTAGCCAAGTTTCCGTTGACCAAACCAAGACCAATTTCATTGAGCCATCTGTCTTAGCAAACCCCTCTGCCTTTATCCCACACAATGGCCATGAAACTCAAGCCTTTATCCTCCCCATTTGGTTAATTATAGGATGCTTGAAACACATCTCCTTAACTAGAAATGAAATTCTTGTGGTTACTTCTAAGGTCTGTAACAATTGCAAGTGCAAGGGTGATCTTTAGTTGGTTTCATTTTTCTAAGTGATTGTATATTTTCTTAAATCCCTGGAAATTTCCAGAATTAATAAATTGATTACAATTCTCCATCAAACATATATTTTCTATGATGCTCGTTCAATTTGAAGAACTAAACCTATTGAAAAATTAAATGAGGATACTACACACTTGAATCAATTATATGATGCCCTTCCCATTCAAAACAACCAAACATATTCAATCTTTACTTCGATCTTCTAAACGAGTATGTTGTACACCATCAAATTTAAAAATAAATGCTTGCATTTTCATTGACAAGAAATCATTCACATAACCAAGTTGTAAGTGCTCATTCTTATGGGAAGTTATTATCATACAGGCTAATGAAAACATATAAAAGTTTCAAAATTAGCATCAACAGTTGGTGTATATCTAATTTTTACGATTTTTTTTTATAGAAAAGGACTTACTGAAAATAATAAGAGCATGCACCTGCAGGTGAGCTAGAGCATTAAAAATATCCATATATTCTATAATTTGATTCAAGATAATAATAACAATTGGCCATCTTACTAGATGGAACAGTAAATTCTACGATAAATTTTAATATGGAGAAAGAAAAGTTTGAAAGATATACAAAATTGACATCATAATATATCAACAATGCACATATCAATCTTTGTGTTTTATAAATTTATTGGTGATGACAATTATAATACCAAATTGAAATTTAAAAACCTGATGATTAAAGGCATAACATTTACAACTAGCTTCTACCTTCACGAATGAATTAAAATTATGTCGAGGATATCTTTACAAATGCCCCACTCTGACATGGTAACCGTTTTTTCACTTGTATTTTTATTAAACTTGATTTAATCACACATTGATTGCTCTATCTATAGCCTGTATTAAGAGTTTAAACTCATCACGAAGGTATAGATGGAAACTAGATTTGTAATTTCATGCTCCAAACCTTTTCTATCTTTGCCACAATAGGGAGAATTCCATGTACAAGTTGGTGTTGAGAAGTGTAGCAAGAAAGGATCAATTTGACTTTGCCTTGGTCAAATTTAGTAATTCGAATTTCCACATCAGCAGGATAAATTGGAGGCAGTTAACCGAGGTTACATGGTTCTTGTCACTCATTTAGAACACTAAATTCAAGTTAGAGGGCTTGGAGTTTAGTTATGCATGTGTGATTGCTAATTTATAGCAATCCAATTAAGTTATTTCCAGTTGTACTCATTTAAACTAGTTCTAACAGTTAATAGAACTAGTTGGAGGTCTGTTGTGCAGTGGGACAATAGTCTAACTCATATACCACCCAGTTAACTGATCAATCAACCAAAAATAGCTCATGCATGCAAGGAATTTGAATTACTCAGATGTGGTCGAGATTCCAAGGCATTGTAACATCAGTTGTAAACTAGTGTTGAGTGTACAATTTAGAGTATTGGTCAGGTGTTCAATCCTTGAGATTTATGCAAGGAAATAAGAGCGAGTGCAGGCAACACAAGCGTAGGTGGTGTAAGTGAAGGAAGCGTGAGTGAGGGTACGTGAGTGTAGGAAGAGAAAGTGCATGCTCAATATTTTCCAGAGTAGTCTCAGGAGGCATAAATTGGCCAAGTGTTGGTCAAAGGTCCTTGGTCAGTAGGGAGAACAATTTTACCTTTGCAGGTGGTGCTAAGTGCTAGAGCATGCAATTGTAATAGTTTCTCTATTCAACGGATTAATGCAAAAAGGCTTAAAGTGTTTTAGCAGTTTCTTTCCCCTAGAAACATTTGTGTACTTGTGTATTTGATGATGCATGTTTGCACATGATGTTCTAAATTATGAATTAATTTCCGTAGAGCGGTAGAGTAGAATTGTGTCTCTTGATTTAGATTAAATTTCTTGAGCAGTTGCAATTCTATCACCAAATTTCTACATGGTATCAAAGCATGCTTCACATCAGAACAAGTATTCAGCCTACGTAAAACATGTTGGATGTTTGTTAGTGGTTGTCTAGTTTCCCTTAGTGTTGTGGAAAAGAGGCAGACTTGTCACTACAAGTGGGTTGTATTTTGATACCATAAGGATTAACTTTTGGAGTAGCCAAGAGTAGTCAAGTGGGATGGTTTTGCTGCCCTAGTTCTCTAATTTTGTGTTTTAAAAATCAGAGATAAGGGATCGATACAAAAGTTGTAGATCATTCAAGGAGTGACTGTATGTGGGAAGATCTAAAAACCCTAAGAAGAGTGACAATATCAATGATATGTCACGGAGATGGGGCATATCTAGAAGGTTGAGCACTATTCACAAACACAGTTGTGAACAGTGACTTTCTTATCTCATATGAAATAACTTGAAGATATCAAGTACAATACGCATGAAAGGAGCCATGGACTATTAGGAGGCAGAGTTATCGAGCCCTAGTTCAGTGCAGATCCAGAAGACCCTATGTGAAAACTTCTTAATGGAGCTAGAGCAATGCTAGTGGGAAAATCAATGAGCCAATGTTTAGTGACACAAAAATGAGTTTCGATCATTTATATTGGCATATTAAGGAGAAAAGAGATTTCACAGAGGAAGATCGAGAATCAGAGGGAGTCTGGTTTCAGAGGGAGCAGTTCTATGGAAGCTAGCACTTCAGGATCTAGGGAGATCATAGTCATTATTGTAGTTGTGGTAGTAGTGTGGAAGCAACAATAGAGAAATAAAAATAGCAATATGAGTAGATTTGATTTTTCCATGCATGCAGCTATACCTCCTGGAGTGAGGTGGGGTGATGTAGATCCTTAGTCCCAGAGTTGCAGAAATTTGGGCAAGGTCCATTGAGGCGTTCTCCTCATGGATCATTACCTTGCTACAGGGGCCCATATTATTTAGTAGCAAGAGGATCAATGTCAATCATATACTAAGAAGTGCAGAGCAGTGTTGACAGGAGAGCGAGAGGCTCAATAGCAGACTCATCAACAACAAAATTTTCCCAGTAGACAATTGTAGACACAGTTGATTCATTGTTTCTTTTGGATGCTTCTCAGTTGTGGTTGTTGTAGTAGTAATAACAACAATAAGAGGTAGTGCTATAGTACATTCCACAGGTGTTGGATAGGGGTGGTTGATAATCCATTTCTTGCTAAGAGGGAGTGTTGAGAAGTGTAGAAAGAAAGGCTCAATTTGACTTTGCCTTAGTCAAATTGAGTAAATCGAATTTCCACATTAGCAGGACAACTATTTAATTGAGGTTACATGGCTGTTATCACTCAGTTAGAACACTAAATTTGAGTTATAGGGCTTAGAGTTCAATTATGCATGTGTGATTGCTAACAATACAATTCAGTTATTTCCAATTGTACTCAGTTAAACTAGTTCTAACGGTTAATAGAACTAGTTGGATTCCAGTTGTGCAGTGGGACAACAGTCTAACTTAGAGATCATCTACTTAATTAATCAATCAACCAAAAATAACTCATGCGTACAAGGAATTTGAATTGCTCAGTTGTGGTGGAGATTCCAAGGCAGTGTAACATCAGTTATAAACTAGTGTTGAGTGTACAATTTAGAGTATTAGTCAAGTGATCAATCCTTGAGAATTGCGCAAGGAAGTTAAACTAGTTCTAACAGTTAATAGAACTAGTTGGAGGTTAGTTGTGCAGTGGGACAATTGTCTAACTCAGAGATCATCCAATTAACTAATAAATCGACCAAAATAGCTCATGCATGCAAGGAATTTGAATTGCTCAGTTGTGGCGGATTCCAAGGCTGTGTAACATCAGTTATAAACTAGTATTGAGTGTACAATTTAGAGTATTGGTCAAGTGATCAATCCTTGAGAATTGTGCAAGTGAAGGAAACACGAGTGTAGGCAGTGCGAGTGCAGACAGGGCGAGTGTGGGAAATACAAATGCGGGCACACGAGTGCAGGTAGAGCGAGCACAGGTAGAGTGAGTGCAAGCTCAGTATTTTCCAGAGAAGTCTCAGGAGGTTGGATGAGGAATAAATTGGCCAAGTGTTGGTTAGAGGTCCTCGGTCAGTAGGGAGAACAATTTTACCTTTGTAGGTGGTGCTCAAAGTTGGAGCATGCAATTGTAATAGTTTCTCTATTCAACTGATTAATGAAAAAAGGCTTAAGGGGTTTTTAGCAGTTGCTTTCAATTACAAACATCTGTGTACCTATGTATTTGATGATGCATGTTTTCACATGTTCTTCTAATTTGTGAATTAATTTCCGCAGAGCAATAGAATAGAATTGTGTCTCTTGATTTAGATTAAATTTCTTAAGCAGTTGCAATTCTATCACCAAATTTCTACAGTTGGATAAACTTCCCAGTATGATCTCTAACACCCTAATGTATCTTTGTCATTTCCATTACAATGAACAGTCACAATCATAGAGAGAAAAACAAAATTCCAAAGAAATATTAATTAATTTGTATAGAAAGGAACATGCTCTGAATAAAATGTCAATCCTTTTGCATAAAGGTTAGCATTCTCCATGACATATTTCTCTTGAAAAGTCAATTCTAGTGATGGAATAATGGCTAGAAAACATGTGCAGTCGTAGCATCACAGAGATTTTGCATGTAACACCATATGATTACCTGCGTTTGAATTATTGGATGGATGTACATGACACCCAATATTTGTGTGACGAGATGAATATTCGAGAAAGTTAGCGCACAATAGGGAACTCACCCCACCTCGCTAAAAGTGCACTCCTACTCCACTAGATCTATATTTTTGGTTGCCAAACTTTCCAATTTCTTTGAACTCATTCTATTTAAGTTGGGATGCAAATTTCAAATTCTCCAAATAGTACAATAATGGCCATTGGGTTCGAAATCATTAACTACCAGTCTAGAAAATAGGTCAAATCATGGCATTCACTTCAGGTTTATGGTGACAACTTCAAATTAACAGTTGAAACTTTAAATCGACTTCCAAATTCTATCTGTCACATCATAATGCAACCCATCCTGAACTTGGGGAGAGTTAAATCAAATCTAATTGTGGTTGCTCAATGACTTTAATTTATATTCATGAGTCATCACTCACTGTATCTTAATAAATAAATTCTTCAAACAAACCATTATGAATGAAGTCATATCACGTTCAACGTAGAACAAATTTTCCTCCAAAAAAAATATAATAATGTGCTTTGTCCATAAATATTGAATTTGCTTCACATTGTTATCCTGCCAGATGCGTCCAAAAAAATTTCAAATACTATTAAGGGGAACTCGGTGAATTTAATTTACATGACACTTCTGATTACACATGTCCCTGTATATAATGGAAAGTATATCGATGGGTGAACTAACAAGAGATGAAGATCACAAGCAATCAGGAGCAAGATGGTTTTGTAATTTGAGTTGCTTATATATACTAGAATGCTTCAACAATTTTTAGGATGGAGAATTTAGTGTTGCAAGATTTGAACTCGACTTTGTTTTGTCATGTTCATGTTGTTGCATACTTGATTCTGGTTCTTGCTGCCTACAAAGAATTGTCGCCATATACGTTCTCTGGTTCTTTTTGCGTACAAATAATTGTAGCCATATACGCCCTTGCCTTGTCCCTCGTTTTTATAGGTACAACAATGAAAAATCTTTACATCCAGTGTATTCAAGATTTAGCTGTAGATATGTGGTATACATTGATTTAGTTGTTACTCGTTAATATTTTTAACTCTTACATTACAAGGTTAAGCTTATTATATGCCATTTCTTACTCCAACAAATTTTACGTTTTTAAACTATATAAATGAATTTAGAACCCTCAACCAATTGTCAATTAAATTTCCTACACATCAATAAATTTCCCAGATGACGCAAGATAAATAGTATTTGTATCTTCTCCTCCTTCTATAATAGTCATTTCCCTTATCTTTGTCTCAATTTCAATCCATTTGTGGTTTAGCACCTGTTCCTGAGAATATAATATTTATCAAAGAATCTAACTAAACATCTTGCAATTTACTTATTGTATGTTTTCTAATTTCTGACAAATAAAATAAAATAAAGTGTTGGTGCTGAGTTGTATCCCACCATTATTCGCAAATCACGATGAGCCTCTGACTCCAAATGCATCTCCATTGAATTTACTGACACTGACTTGGATAGTGCAAAGTACAATAATTACATATTGATACTAGTGCAAAGTACAATAATTACATAATAAGACCTTATTACTCTAGACCAATAGAAATATAAATAAATAAATAAAATTAAAAATAAACAAAAATAAAACTAAATACACTAATGTTAACTTTATAAAATATGGTTTAATTTTTGGTCAACCATGAGAACTAATTAAAAATAAGGCAAAATTGATTGGGTTACTACTGCCTACGGTAGGGTAATAAATAAATGCTTTTAGACAAACCATTATGAATGAAGTCATATCACATTCAACGTAGAACAACTTTTCATCCAAAAAAATATAATAATGTGCTTTGTCCGCAAATATTAAATCTGCTTCACATTGTTATCCCGCTAGATGCATCCAAAAAAAATTCAAATATTATTTAAAGGGATCTCGGTGAATTTAATTTACATGACACTTTTGATTACACATGTCCCTGTATTTGATGGAAAGTATATCGACAGGTGAACTGACAAGAGATGAAGATCGCAAGTAATTAGGAGCAAGATGGTTTTGTAATTTGAGTTGCTTATATATACTAGAATGCTTCAACAATTTTTAGGTTGGAGAATTTAGTGTTACAAGATTTGAACTCGACTTTGTTTTGTCATCTGCGTGTGTTGCGTATTTGATTCTGGTTCTCGCTGCCTACACAGATTTGTTGCCATATACGTTCTCTGGTTCTTGCTGCGTACAAATAATTGTAGCCATATACGCCCCCACCCTATCCCTCGTTTTTACAAGTACAACAACGAAAAGTCTTTACATTCAGGGTATTCAAGATTTAGCTATAGACATGTGGCATACACTGATTTAATTGTTATTTTTTAGTATTTTGAACTCTTACATTATAGGGTTAAGCTTATTATATGCCATTTCTTACTCCAAGAAATCTTAAGTTTTAAAACTACTATAAATAAATTTAGAACCCTCAACCAATTTTGAATTAAATTTCCTACACATCAATAAATTTCCCTGATGATGCAAAATAAATAGTATTTGTATCTTCTCTTCCTTCGATATTGGTCATTGCCCTACTCTTTGTCTCAATTTCAATCTGTTTGTGGTTTAGCGCCTATTCCTGAGAATATGATATTTATCAAAGAATCTAATTAAACATCCTGCAATTTACTTGTTATATGTTTTCTGATTTCTCCAAATTTGTCTTCATAACTTTGGGAGACGTTTGTCCAAAATCCTTATCTCCCACATGGGACAACGGAAGGTCGGGAGAAGCCTTTATCGCAAAAAGATTGGACAGGTTCATTATGCATGAAAATTTAATGGGAAAATTTGGTATCCCGAGCTCTCATACCCTCCCTGTTTTTATTTCGGATCATCGGCAGATTACACTGCAATGTTTCGAACAGCAATCACGGATGAACTATCCCTTCAAATTCAACAGGATTTGGCTTGAAGATGAATCTTTCAACAACATTATCCGCGAATCTTGGCATTCCAATGACTTGAGTTCTAGAAGCTCCCTGTCAGAAAAATTGATTGTTAAGATGGAACGTCTGAGGGAAAAAGTTAAAGAATGGCAGATTCTAAAAAAACAGTCCAATCGTCTAGAACTACAAGAGATCAAAAAAGAATTAGAAATCATTGCAAAAAGCATGTCAGCCCACCCCCTTTCATGGAGTGCTCGTTCTCGGCTGTGAGAACTTGAGAAAAAAAAAATAGCAGCTATTATCCATTGAAGAAAGGACTTGGCGTTTAAAGAGCCGAGCCACTTGGTTAAAGGAAGGTGACAAAAACACTAAGTTCTTCCACCGGTTTGCAAACAAAAGGAGGGCTACCAATTCTATATGGAACATCAAGTGCGAGGATGCCATAACAGTGCACACACAGGAGGAGATATCCAAAGAAGCGGTAAAACACTTTCAAATGGCATATAAATAGGAGGACACCAGAGAGATAAATGACATTATGTGGGGCATCGAACCTTTTCCTGTTATGTTCGATGAAGAAGATAATGAAAGAATTTTTGCCGCTGTAACGGAGGATGAATTATATACTGTAATGAAATCATTCAAAAAAGATAAATTCCCTAGTCCTGACGGTTGGACCATTGATATTTTGATACACTTCTTTGATATGATGAAAAATGAAATATTAGGAATGGTGGAAGAAACCAGAAAAAGTGGCAAGATTAATCATATAATTACTTCTACCTATATAACATTGATCCCAAAAAGGAGAGACTCTTTATCTTTTGCCGATTACAGACCTATATCACTATGCAATATTATCTATAAAATCATCTCAAAAGTAATTGCAAAAAGAATCCGTGGAAAACTCTCTCTTTATCTCTCAAAGGAACAGCATGGTTTTCTGAATGGCAGGAGTATTTTAGATGCTGTGGCTATAGCTCAAGAAGCCCTACACTCTATGCACACAAAAAAGTTAGTAGCGGCCATCCTTAAAATAGATCTCAGGAAAGCCTACGACTGCATAGATTGGAGCTACCTGAGGTGTCTTCTCATAAATATAGGGCTAAATGGTCAGTGTACAAAATGGATAATGGCATGTGTGGAAGGAGTAAATTTTGCCATACTCATCAATGGATGTCCCTCTACTTTCTTCTCGGCTGAAAGAGGTCTTCGTCAAGGATGCTCCCTATCCCCCCTGTTATTCATATTAGTTATGGATACAATAAGTCTTCATCTAAAAAGGGATGTGGATATGGGGAGCATTGGCCCGCTTTATATAACCAGGGGATGCTATTTCTCTCATAACCTCTTCGTGGACGATATCCTGCTTTTTGCTATGCTCTGTAGACAATATTGGATTATTATACACGAGTTATTAATATCCTTCCAAAGAGCAACAAGATTATGTATAAATGAAGGAAAATCATCATTTCATTATGGGAAAGTGAATATGAATGATATGGAATACATTTCTCAGCTGTACAGAATTCAAGCTATTTCTATCAAGGAAGGTATGAAATATCTGGGTTTCCAAATAAAGCCCTCGGCATATTCCATATCCGACTGGTCATGGATTATCAATAAATTTTATAAAATGATATCGGGATGGGAATATAAATGTTTATCTTTGGCGGGCAGGATGATACTCTCCCAATCTGTACTTGCTCAATTATTAGTTTATTGGGCGCACCTATATTATATACCTTCTGCTATCATAAAAAAATTAAACAGTTTGATGGCCAGCTTCATCTGGGGAGGAAGTAAAGAAAAGAGAAAATATCATCTCACAAAACTAAAAAGCATATCCCTCCCAAAGAAAATGGGGGGTTGGGGCATCATGCATCTTCGTAGTTTCGGTTTGGCCTTTCTTTGTAAATCTTCGTGGAGAGATGTTTTTGGAGACATCGTTTGGAGCATTGCTATGAAAATAAAGTATCTTGGGAACAAAGACATCACTTTTTGGTACAGGAACAGATCGCTTGGACCATGCCAAGGTTCGGCCATTTGGAGAAGTTTCAAAAAGGTATCTCAATTCTTCCTTAAGAGACTGATATGGAAATTACAATCTGGTAACAACATTTTAATTGGCTTCGATCCTATCTTGGGAGTACAGATAGAATCCCCCATCCCACAACAACTTCTCATGTCCCTTCATCAGAAAGGTGTGTTCTATTGGGCACAAGTCTTACATGGATGGCAAGGAACTATTCCTATTTGGAAATCGGCCATAGAGTTAGGCCTGGATGAAACTCTTATTGAAATATGGAGCAACATTATATGGGATATGAAACATGTGGGATTTTATAAAACAGAGGAAAATGACAGCATTGTCCTGCAGATAAAGGAGGGAAAGTCCGCAGTACTAGTCAAGGATATATATCTCTCCATGAACGAAAATTTAATGGATGCCTCCCGAAGAATATTTCCCAAGTCCTTTTGGAAAACAGGTTGTCCACTCAAGATCATTCTATTCGCATGGCTAGTATTTCATGATAGAAATCTCACTTGGATTAATCTGTAGAAAAGGTACTGGCACGGGCCAGCCATATGCTCAATTTGTTTTGCTGAAGCGGAAGACAACTTACATATTTTTCTTAACTGCCATAACACTCATATTCTATGGAATCGTCTGGCTTCACATTTCGGTTTTTCTGTCACTCCACACTCCTCTATAATGGACGCCCTTCAATGGTGGAGTTCCCAGAAAATCAAATGGAGACCTATCCCTCTTATAGTTTTCTGGTTTGTCTGGAAGTGGAGGAACAAAAGAATATTTGAAAATGGCAAGGAGGATTTTGGGCACTTATATGACAAAATTATTCCTTTTTATTCAACAATCCTTTGAGATTTTCCCCATCAAATACAATCTCAGCATATTTCGGCAACAGTACAGCTTTCCAACCCTCGGGCGCACTTCGATGGAGCATCAAAAGACGACGTATGTGGTTGCGGAGTTTATATATACATTGCAAAGGAACTGCAGTACTATATCTATTGGAATGGTGGACTAGGGACGAACAACAGAGCTGAGGCCATAGCTCTCCATGGACTTCTCATCTTCTGCACCTTTTTGGAGATTGGCTCAATACATATTTACGGTGACTCCAAAGTCATTATAGAGCACGTCATTGGAAAACATTCTATAAAAAATGACTCTCTCATTGGATGGATGAACAGAATTGCAACTCTTTGGAAACCTTCTCGCTTCCCTATCTCACACATCAAGTGTTTGCAAAACGAGGAGGCGGATGAACTATCAAAAAAAGGTTTGCAATCTTCTCGAGGTATGTGGCATCTGAGCATCTCTGTTGATTCCATTACATACTATCCACATCCCTTCATAATGTCGGGCATATAGTGTCGCCAGAATCTAGTATGCTTCAGTTTCTCGATCAAAATATCTAGCCCATGGAAAGTTTTTTTGTTTCTTCTGTTTATATAACTGACTGACCTCCACTAAGCAGATATGACCAATCTACAAAAATTAGTATAATCTGGAAAAAACCATACAGGTTCTTATTTTTTGTAACTTTGCTATCTTCCTGGCAAAGCACCTACTGGACAGAATATATACTCGATCTATAGAATGTACAGTTTAAATTTTTGATATATATAATATATATACAACTTTTTCTCCTGAAAAAAAAATAAAAAAATTGGGAGCCAAGGATTATCTCCGAGATGCAGGTTTTAATTACTTGACGCACAATATAGAAATTGGAATTTTCAATAGCTTTCAATACCAAGTTAGAGTCCTTGATTGAAACTCTAGAGCGTAAAAAGGGCACAACCTACTTCCACGGGAAGACAGTGTAATTCTTGAACTTGATGGATATTTAATTTTCAAAATCTATATAACTTTAAAAAGAACTCCATATAGCCATTAATAAAGCCTCCTCACACATTTCTCTAGGGTCCGTTGGGCTTCAAAATGATCAAAAGGGATTTCATGATTTTGGAATGAAGAGGAGATTTGAGAAGTGTGGGAAGTTTTCATTGGGAATAAATCAACAATTTTGGTAATTTCGAAGATAAATCAACAATTTTGGTACTTTCGTAGATAAATAAAGTTCATGGGAAAATTAATAAATGAAGTTTATGGAAGTGTGAAAATTATAAGTTATGAGAGGGGTTCTAAATTCATTTTTAATATATAATTTAGTGTTAATTTAATATTAATTGGTGTAGTTTAATTTATAGATGAAATAATTTTTTCCATTGGAATTCGATGATATAATTTCAAGTAAGAATGTGATTCTTTGTTGCTTAAAATACATTTTTAAATGCATGAATGGATTCAACACCTTGAAAAAATCTTGAGGCACTCGAATTCTATAGATTAAACTAGTTTTCAAAAAATTATGGCAGATTTTGGTTAAAATTAATCAGAAAAAATGTCGTGAAAATAGTCATTTTATCTATAAGTTAGACTATGCCTTATTAATTTGAATGAAAATTATAATATATTATTTAGTCTTTATTCTTAAGAATCATATTTATTAATTTTAGTGAGATTCATAATATATTATTTACTCTTAATTCTTCTACGTTGTAATTGTAATTCTATACATTGAATCTTTGCCCTTGTTTATTATTCCAAATGTGATAGTATTTAGTGATGTAATTAAAAATTGAAATTTACTCTATTATTAGTCCCTGCCGGGGACTATAAGCGATCGATAGATCGCTGACTTTGGGTTGACCGCGGCGATATTTGGAAATATTTGCTGGTTTTCCTAAGTCGGATTAAGGTTTACGGGGCGGCAATGGTTGGGGGTCTTATTACGCGCTTCGCATGGTTCGAGGCGAATGGCACGTGGCGCGCGTGAGGGGCACGTGGTTGCATGCGGTCTGGTGGTCTGATCGGCGGCCAGGTGTCCGTCCTCGAGATGCTGGAACGTCGGGGGTGTGTTTTACTGTCTTCGCGGCATTTGGGTTGGTATTGTTCTGTGCGATGTTTGGTCTGCGGTGGAGGTGCTGCGTGCCCGGGTATTGTTGCTTGCAGTCTGTGCGATTTTTCGTCTGTGGTGGAGTTCCTGCCTGCTCGGTGTGGGTTTGGTGAGTTCGGCTACTGTGTGGCCTGCATGCAAAAGTCGATGGCATTCTGGTTGAATACTCAGGGTTTGTCTTCTGGTTAGATACTGAGGGTTTCTCTTACGTGCATGCAAGAGTCCATGGTTAGTTGAAGGTTATAAGTTAATGGCATTGTGGTTGAATACTGAGGGTTTGTCTTGGCTGTCGTCGGCATGCGGTATGGTGGTCTGATCGGCGGCCAGCTGTTCCTGCTCGACATGCTGGAAAGTTCGGCTTGGGTTTTACTGTCTTCGCGGCCTTTGGGTTGGTATTGTTACTTGCTTGTTTAGCTCTGCAGTCTGTGCGATTTTTCGTCTGCGGTGAAGATCCTGCCTGCTCGGGTATTGTTAGTTGCTTGTTTAGCTCTGCAGTCTGTGCGATTTGTCGTCTGCGGTGGGGTTCCTGTCTGCTCGGTGTGACTTTGGTAAGTTCGGCTACTGTATGCCATTCTGGTTAAATATTCAGGGTTTGTGTTACCTGCATGCAAGAGTCCATTGCTATTTGGGTTTTACCCTGTTCGCGGCCTTTGGGTTATTATGATTACTTGGTTGTTTAGCTGCGCGGTCTGTGCGATTTTTCCTTTCTATTTGTTCTATTGTCTGCGGTGAAAACACAATGCGGTTCCTGCCTGTTGTGTTAGCTGCATGCAAGAGTCCATGGCTGTTTGAGCATTATAAGTTAATGGAATTGTGGTTGAATACTGAGGTTTTGTCTTAGCTGCATGGGTTTTATGCAAATTTGGGTAAATGTCTGCGTGAAGCTATGATTGTTAGTTGTATTGTTTAGAGGTTAAGTTCGGCTACTGCATTATAAGTTAATGGCATTTGGATTATTATTGTGAATACTCAGGGTTTGTCTTCTGGTTGAATACTGGGGTTTTGTCTTACGTGCATGCAAGTGTCCATGGTTATTTGAGCATTTTAAGTTAATGGCATTCTGGTTCAATACTGAGGGTTTGTCCATGGGTTGACGGACGCGATTTTTGCAAACATTTGGCATATTTCCTAAGTCGAACTAAGGTTTACGGGGCGGAAAGGGTTGGGGGTCTTATTACGCGCTTCGCATGGTTCGAGGCGAATGGCACGTGGCGCGCGAGGGGCACGTGGTTGCATGCGGTCTGGTGGTCTGATCGGCGGCCAGGTGTCCGTCCTCGAGATGCTGGAATGTTCGGCTTGTGTTTTACTGTCTTCGCGGCATTCAGGTTGGTATTGTTACTTGCTTCTTTAGCTCTGCAGTCTGTGCGATGTTTGGTCTGCGGTAGAGTTCCTACGGTAAATGTCTGCGTGAAGCTATGATTCTTAGTTGTATTGTTTAGAGGTTAAGTTCGGCTACTGCATTATAAGTTAATGGCATTTGGATTATTATTGTGAATACTGAGGGTTTGTCTTCTGGTTGAATACTGAGGTTTTGTCTTACGTGCATGCAAGTGTCCATGGTTATTTGAGCATTATAAGTTAATGGCATTCTGGTTGAATAGTGAGGGTTTGTCTTAGCTGTGGTCGGCATGCGCTGTGGTGGTCTCGTCGGCGGCCAGCTGTTGCTCGTCGACATGCTGGAAAGTTCGGCTTGGGTTTTAGTGTGTTCGCGGCCTTTGGGTTTTACTGTCTTCGCGGCCTTTGGATTGGTATTGTTAGTTGCTTGTTTAGCTTTGCACTCTGTGCGATTTTTCGTCTGCGCTGGAGTTCCTGCGTGCTCGGGTATTGTTCGTTGGTTGTTTAGCTCTGCAGTCTGTGCGATTTTTCGTCTGCGCTGGGGTTCCTGCCTGCTGGGTGTGCCTTTCGTAAGTTCTGCTACTCTATGGCAATCTGGTTAAATACTGAGCATTTCTGTTACGTGCATGCAACAGTTCATGGTTATTTGGCTTTTACCCTGTTCGCGGCTTTGGGTTGTTATTGTTACTTGGTTCTTTAGCTCTGCGGTCTGTGCGATTTTTGTTTTGTATTTGTTGTATTGTCTGCGCTGTAAACACAATGCGGTTATTTGAGCATTATAAGTTAATGGCATTCTGGTTGAATACTGAGGGCTTGTCTTAGCTGCATGGGTTTTATGGAAATTTCGGTAAATGTCTGCGTCAAGCTATGATTCTTAGTTGTATTGTTTACAGGTTAAGTTCGGCTACTGCATTATAAGTTAATGGCATTTGGATTATTATTGTTGCTTGGTTGTTTAGCTGTGCGGTCTCTGCGATTTTTCCTTTGTATTTGTTGTATTGTCTGCGGTCAAAACACAATGCGGTTCCTGGCTGTTCGGTTAACTCTGTCGCAAACGTTTGGTTGCGGTTGTGTTGTTCCAGATGCAGCTTCTATCGCTCGACTGTGTGCTGTCGCTTTGGTAAGTTCAGCTACTGCATTATAAGTTAATGGCATTCTGGTTAAATACTGAGGGTTTCTGTTACTTGGATGCAAGAGTGCATGGTTATTTCAGCATTATAAGTTAATGCAATTCTGGTTGAATACTGAGGGTTTGTCTTAGTTGCATGGGTTTTATGGAAATTTGGCTAAATGTCTGCGTGAAGCTGTGATTCTTGGTTGTATTGTTTAGAGGTTAAGTTCGGCTACTGCATTATAAGTTAATGGCATTCTGGTTAAATACTGAGAGTTTCTGTTACCTGCATGGAACAGTCCATGGTTATTTGAGCATTATAAGTTAATGGCATTCTGGTTAAATACTGAGAGTTTCTATTACCTGCATGGAACAGTCCATGGTTATTTGAGCATTATAAGTTAATGGCATTCTGGTTGAATACTGAGGGTTTTGTGTGCAGACTTCGTTAACCAATTACGTCATTTGCACATTTTCTCATGGTACTGGCATAGGCTGCGTTGTGCATGCATATGCTCTAGACAAGAAGGAATTCGAACGCTCGACTTCGTTGCAGGTACGGTGTTATTCTACTAATTGCATTTTGTCAATTTTTGTATTGCTTGCTTTTTGTCAATTTGTTAGTGTTTTAATTTTTGCGTTGTGTAGGTTTATGGTCCAGTTACTCTAGGTTTATAGTCCAGTTACTCCGTCATCCCTGCTGGGGACTATATGCGATTGATAGATCACTGACTTTGGGTTGACCGATGCGGTTGCTGGCTGCCGTGATACTGTGGGTTTCTGTTAGCTGCATAGGTTTTATGGAAAATTCTGTAAATGTGGGTTTCAGCCACGATGTCGCTTCGTTATCATTTGAACCGAGTGGACCTGGGCGAAGCTATGGTTCTTGGTACAGATTGAGTCGCAGTGTTTTGTAGTTTGAACTGTTTTTGCACATGAACATCTAAATAAATTGGGGATTTTGAACTGTTTGAAATGTTAAAATATTGAAGATTGCAGTCTGTTTTGTAACTGCACGGTTTCCTATCTTAGGCGTGTATTCAAGGTTTTTCGCTCGTATAATTTATGTATATGTTTGCTTTGGTCCTTAATGTTTGTTCAGGTTTGTAATTCTGTTATGGATGTATGAATATTCGACTCTGATATTACTCCTAGAACGCAAAGTTGCTTTGTTAACAACTTTGTTAAGTTCATTTAGTTAATGTTAAGTTCATTTGCTTTGTTAACAAGTGCTGAATTCAAGGTTTGCTATATTGGTACTAGATGTTGTTCGTTTGCTGTTGCTTATATATTGGATGAAATGTTTCGTTTGCGAAAATTATAAGCTTTTCTGTCATACTGAGGGTTTCTGTTACCTGCATGGGTTTTATGGAAATTCCCGTAAATGTCAGTTTCGAGCACCATGTGACTTCCTTGTCATTTGGGCCGAGATGGCCTAGGTGAAGCTGTGGTTCTTGGTACAGGCTCTGTTGTGCATGAATATGGTCTAGACGAGAAGCAATTTGAATAGTCGGCTTTGTTCCAGGTACGCCATTATTCGACTAATTGCTTTTTGTCAATTTTTGTATTAATTGCTTTTTGTGAATTTGTTAGGCTTTTAATTTTTGCATTGTGTAGGTTTATGGTTCAGTTACTCTAGATTTATAGTCGAGTTACTCTGTGATTGTTTTAAAAAACATAGATATTTAAGCTGTATTCAGTCATTTAGATCTTTTCTGTCATTCAATTATATTGGAATTCAAATCTGAAATTGTCATTGTTTATTTTGTGTTTACATTAATATTAATATTAATATTATCAATTGTTATAATCATAACAACAATATTATTTGAGATGATCCCAACAAGTAGAAGTTGAGTAATGCATGCAACTAGCTCCGTATAATGATGAATCAAGACATTTTGTCTATTTAAACCTTAGATTAAAATGTCATGTTAGCTAGTTATAACCAGATTGGTTCTCATATGATGTTCAACTACCTTATTCTGCTCAGACAGAAAAAATTATTTTATTATGAAAACAAAATTACATTTATTATATATGTTCCTGCATTTCACAGATATGCTTAAGCATAGGAAGTGATAAAAGTATTGCTGGGAACATATCTTGTTTCATAATCAGTTTCCAAAAATGTCAATATGATAGCCCTATCATAGTCATTCTAACATATATCGAAGCTTTGAAGCGAGTTTTATCTGATAACAGCCCTGTCATGGTCATTCTGACATACATCAGAGATTTGAAACCAGTTTTGTCTCATGAAGAATCAGGTCCTAGATATGTTCATAAACAGTGGCATAAAAAATTATACATAGATATTGGCATTTAAAAGACATTCCATTAGCTGTCCTTCCACTCTCTGTTGAATCAGCCAAGCTCATGCTACCAAGTGTAATCTTGCTTTTGACAGTCCATCAGTTTCCATGTTCCTGTCTTTGTGTAATCTTGCTTTTGACAGTCCATCAGTTTGCATGTTCCTGTCTTTGTAAACATGTTCAAACATAATGTGTCAAATACTCTGTTTAACGAAGTCGAATCCCCTGAAATATAGGTTGAAGTTTATAATTATCCAATCAATTTGTTGCATTCATCGAATTCACCACAATTTGTGAATCATCAAAGATCTGTAATTTTTGGGCATCTTCTTTCACATGCGACAATTGGCAATAGTCTTGGGACAATTTGCTTAGGCAGATTGTTGCTGTGTTTGCCAAACCTGCCCTTTGAATATATTACATGTTCATCATTTATATGGATCATACCTGCAGTGTCCCATAATGATGGATCTTGTTGAGAAGCATTATGGAATTATGCTTATCCACTACTCGTATCTGGTTCTCAATGCCTTGTTTGGGTTCCTTGATCCTTGAATTCTGTTTAGATCCATATAGTATAACCATATCCAAATGCCGTTAACTTATAATGCAGTAGCCGAACTTAACCTCTAAACAATACAACTAAGAATCATAGCTTCACGCAGACATTTACCACAAGAACTCTACCGCAGACCAAACATCGCATAGACTGCATAGCTAAATAAGCAAGTAACAATACCAACCCAAATGCTGCGAAGACAGTAAAACACAAGCTGAACATTCCAGCATCTCGAGGATGGACACCTGGCCGCCGATCAGACCACCAGACCGCATGCAACCACGTGCCCCTGACGTGCGCCACGTGCCATTCGCCTCGAACCATGCAAAGCGCGTAATAAGACCCCCAACCCTTTCTGCCCCGTATACCTTAGTTCGACTTAAATGAAGACTTCAAAAATTTCAATTGCATCTCAAGTTGCATTAAGCATGAAGTAATGATATTGATAAAGGAAAATATCGTTATCCTTGAACATACCCATTTTGAAGACTGCTTTGTAGAAGCATTGTTTGCAAAAATAAAAGTTGACACATTAGAAATTGCAATACTCAATATATATGCATTGCCACATGCAAACCTAAACAATATCCTCAACGTCATTGCAAAATCCTTTTACCAGTTAGATCTAAACAATATCATAGTTATACTAGGGGACTTGAATATTGATATGGTGCATTGCAATCAAAAAACAAAGCAGCTAGAAACCTACATGCAAAACTACAATCTTCATTTCCTAGTTGACAAAACTAATAGCATGTACAAATCATTGATTGACCATGTTTGGGCAAATCTAGGCAATATAAACTATAAAATTCTCGTATTGGATGCATATTGGTCTGACCATGATATAATATCTGTTGTCCTTGACCTATGATACACACATGAAACAGTTTACAAAATTCCAAATTTTGACATTTTTGCAATATCTCATTGCTTTTATCATATCTATTTTACTAAAGCATACTACAATATCTTTTTGTGGTAAACGAAGTGATAACAGCATACATACTATGCATTCTATTCTACATTTGCATATATGGCGTTCTGTATTGATCAATGCAACTTATGCCAGAGACAGCCTTTTCAATTAATGAACAGAACTATCCTATCATAAATTTGCAGATATGACCCCATCTATTTATGCATGCAGATTCTACTAGTAAAACCCTTTTCAATTGAACAGAACAACCAAGAAAAAAGAACAACAACATGCAACATAAACAAACACAGTATATTCTTTTTGCCTTTCCTTTTCCATGGATCATGCATCTTGTCTTCTTGTTCAAGTTTTACTTTCATATGTTCTTTTGACTTGTACTAAATATGTCTTGCTATTCTATAACATAGCATAAAACTTGAAAAAGGAAATGAAACAATTCAAGAAATAGAATGCATAAGCCAATTAGAAAGCGCAAACAAATCACTTGTTTTGCAAAGCTATGTCTATGAGAACTACACAAAAATGGTAATTTGTATTTAGAATATTAATGTCTACTATATATGCATTCTATTTTTATTTTTACATATGTATGGTTCTATGGTTTTAATGTTCTTGTTCAGTTTCTTCTTCTAGTTTGCACTAGATATATGTTAGTATTCTATAACATAGCCTAAATCTTCAGAGACGAAACGAAACAATTGAAGAAATAGAATCCATAACGCAATTAGAAAGGGCAAGCCAACCACTTGTTTTGCAAAGGTATGTCTATGACAACTATACAAATATGCTGATTTGTATTTAGAATGATAATGTTCAGCAAGGTATGTCTATAACAACTATACAAATATGCCAATTTGTATTTAGAATGTTAATGTTTAGTATATATCCATTCTATCTTTACATATGTATGGTTCTATGGTTTTAATGTTCCTTGTTAACTCTTTACTTCTATATGCTCTTTGAAATTGAACTAAATATATGTTCCTATTCTATAACATAGCATAAATCCTGGAAAAGGAAAACAAACAACTGAAGAAATAGACCACATAACTCAATTAGGAAAGGCAACCCAACCGCTTGCTTTGAAAAGGTATGTATGGCAACTATACAAATATGCTATTTGCTATTTAAAATATTAATGTTTACTATATATATCTCCTCTTTTTACATATCTATATTTAAATGTATATATGTCAGATCACGCCACCAAACCCCCGTGAAGCTTCTCAACGCCAAAGTCTTTCCCAAAGAACGATCTCCCTTTTTCAACGAAACTGCAAATGTTTGCATTGGTAGTTTTGTTGAAAAAGGGACATCGTTCTTTGGGAAACACTTTGGTGTTGAGAAGCTTCAGGGGGGTTTGGTGGCCTATCGATGTCAGTCATGTTCAGTTTTTGCTAGCTTCATCAATATTTTTTTGCAAAGCTGTACAAGACAACTGCAAAAGCCAACCCTGGTAAGCAATTGCACATAATGGAAGAAATAATAGATGTTCACAATTACAAATTCAGATTGCAATGCATTTTGCCTGACAACATTGATATTGTATTAAAAAGAAATGGTCTTTTTAGACTAAATGCATTTTCATATACTGTAGCAGATTGTCTATTTGACTCGTTCGAAATGCTTCTACATTTTCGTTATACTTCAAATGAATTGCGAAATGCGTTAATAGACAACTTTCTTTTTTGCTTAACGAACAATGACGTTGAAACAATACAGTCATATCAATATGAACTAGCACCTTAGTTCCTATACGAGTTACATCGTGTTAATGATATTGGTACATATCTTCATAAAATGCATTATTCTGCATCTACAAATATAAAGGAGTCTGAACGAGGTTTATGGGGTAATACCTTTTGCATACGTTGGTTAGCTAAATGACTAGATATATCAATTGCATTAATGTTGGAAACCACTTTAATATCAGTTTGAATCTTCTGCTGCATTGTTGACGTTCTGTTTTACTTGGTGATGCATCAGAAGAAAAACAGCTTCAATCAGGGTAGAAGGAGGCTCAAGTTAGCGTGAATCTGAAGTTTGATCGCAAATACAATTATGTAACCAGCAATAGCATTGCATACGATAAAACACCTTTAAGCAGCTTGATCTTATATTGAAATTCTGTTCTTCCCTGCTGACATAAGGCAAGTGCAATCTGCAACTATTTGATGCTTCTTTCTGTTTGCAACTATTTCAGGTTTTTTTGCAAATACCTTATCCAAACATCTTTGTTTTATTTATGGCTCAACATATTATTAGATGCAAAATTGAGTTCAGATGTTTTAGATTACACTGCCATGTTATTTCAGTCTTGCATAATTTGACTACTGTTTTGACTCAACTAGTTTATTTGCATGAGCAAGTGCACTTGATGATACAAAATGCAACTCGTCACACAGCATCATGATGATGTTACATGTGTTTATTCTTTCCCAAATATTTCTGTTGGCTTACCTAAGTTGTCAAATTTTTCCATCGCATGGAGCACCGCATCAAATTCTGTTGGATTCAGATATAGATAGAAATGACTTTTTTGCAATTCTTTATCTTCTAAAACAGAACCGCTCACAGTTCAACGTGAAAGTACGTTTATTTTCTGTTTCACTTGCTTTTACATATATGTCTCTAAAACTTTGCTACGTGTTAGTCTGGATTCTGTGTGCATTCTGTTTTAGTTTAATTGCATTCATTTGACTCGAGAATAAAAAAACAAAGATCATGACACATAGTTACTAGTCCCTGCCGGGGACTATAAGCGATCGATAGATCGCTGACTTTGGGTTGACCGCGGCGATATTTGGAAATATTTGGCGTTTTTCCTAAGTCGAATTAAGGTTTACGGGGCGGAGAATAAGGTTTATTTGGCGTTTTAAAATAACCATGATAAAGAATGTCCAAGCAGTAAGTTTACCTCAACCCATTTCATTTTTTATATCATTTGAAGTGCACTTCACACACAGTGTTGTCTATGCAGAAGCTACTTTGGAGTACTTCGGCAAGGGGACTTAAAACTTTTTATGAAACGCGTGCCTAAAATTTCTAGTCGGTTCTTTGCATTTAATTGCCTACATCCTCAGCATTCTGCAATATTTTCAGCCAATGTTTCTATTAGACCTCATTGAAAAGCACATGCTACAGGCTTTGTGCCAAAAGTTTATGGCTTTGTAGCCTCACACTTTTGATCTCTCCTTCTGCATTCTCATGTTTAGCTAGTTAGCGTGAATCTGAAGTTTGATCGCAGATACAGTTCCTAACCAGTAATAGGATTGCATATGATAAAGTACGTTTCAGCAAGTTGATCTTATTTTGAAATTGTGTTGTCTAATTGGCAGGGATGCTGTACCGACTTCTGATATGAGGCACACAACAGCTGCCAATATTAGAATATTACAAAGAGAACAGCTTCCTCGGTGTGCTTTCGAAACTGATCAATTGGTTGAGGTATGTACAATACTCACTTTCTAATAAACTGTTTTTGCAAATCAAAACAGATCTCGTCAACATTGCAAAGCTGCAACAAGCCATCTTAGGCATGTGTTTTAGTCTTATACAGCTTTAGTCAACAAAGCAACCTTCCGTTCTAGGAGTAATATCAAAGTCGAATATCCATAGATCCATAACCGAAAAACCTTGAATACACTCCATAGCTTGACTCAGGTTGTCTCGTTCCAAATGCCGGTCGAAACCGACATTTACAGAAATTTCCATAAAACCCATGTAGCTAAGACAAGTCCACAGCATCACGGCCGGCAGAAACCGCATTGTGTTTTCAGCGCAGACAATACAACAAATACAAACGAAAAATCGCAGAGATTGCAGAGCTAAACAACCAAGTACCAATAATAACCCAAAGGGCGCGAACACAGTCCGATTCATACCAACGTTACATAACGGCTTGGGAGTCACCGGACCACCTGCCCTTCACCTCCAACGATGCGAGGCCCCCAATAACAACCCAAAACCTTTCCACCCCCAAAACCAACCTTTCCAACCTCCAAAACCTTGGTTCGACTTAGCTTATATCGCTCATAAAAGCCATGCAGATAAGAGAAACCCTCAGTATTTAACCAGAATGCCATTAACTTATAATGCTCAAATAGCCATGGACTCTTGAGGGAAACGAAGAGACAATAAACCCAAGTCGAGTAACTTTTCAGGATCTCGACCAGGGACAGTTGTCCGCCCACAAGACCACCACAGACGAAAAATCGCACAGACTGCAGAGCTAAACAAGCAAGTAACAATATCCGAGCAACCAGGAACTCCACCACAGACGAAAAATCACACAGACTGCAAAGCTAAACAAGCAAGTAACAATACCAACCCAAAGGCCACGAAGACAGTAAAACCCAAGCCGAACTTTCCAGCATCTCGAGCAGGAACAGCTGGCCGCCAATCAGACCACCATAGCGCATGCCAACCACAGCTAAGACAAACCCTCAGTATTCAACCAGAATGCCATTAACTTATAATGCTCAAATAACCATGGACTCTTGCATGCTCGAATAACAAGCTCAATTGTTGATGCGTTGCTATGAACACACTTTATTTACTGATCATGTTTTCTTTGTATGGTCAGATTTCTGATGCCAAAGTTAATCTTCTTGAAGTTAGACCAGGAAAATCTGAATCACTGATTGAAATTTCAGGCAATCCACAGCAAACAACTGCACCAATTTTGTATGCAGTTCTTGATCTCCCTCTGACATTTTCCAACATTTGCCAACAATTCGTCTACTGTCCCTCTGTTGCTACTTTTTGATTTTGATTTCTTACAACAAAAGCAGATTCCTTGATTCAATTAAATTTCTATTTAAGATAATTAACCATAAATCTGCCTGCAAACACGAACCCCTGCAGTACTAACTATATGCTTTGTTTCAAAATTCAGTCAAATCGCAATATAAACAGTATTGGCAATTTCTCTGAGTTTCAGGACCCAATTCTTTGTCAACAGACTTCTGCCAGATTTGAAAGGTACATAACATTTGCAAAATTTTGTCAATTGCTACTATCATAGTGCTTTTGCTGATCAGTATTTCTGTGCTAATGTCCTTGACATTGTATATCACCTTTGGCAGTGTGACAACCATAAATCTGTCTGCAAACATGAACCCCTGCAGTACTAACTAACTATATGCTTTGTTTCAAAATTCAGGCAAATCGCAATATAAACAGTATTGGCAATTTCTCTGAGTTTGAAGACCCAATTCTTTGTCAACAGACTTCTGCCAGATTTGAAAGGTACATAACATTTGCAAAATTTTGTCAATTGCTACTGATCACTATTTCTGTGCTAATGTCCTTGACATTGTATATCACCTTTGGCAGTGTGACAGCAGCTGGTCAGCTTATCACAAAAACTACAGTTGAAGTTGAGTTTGAGGACCCAATTCTTTGTCAACAGACTTCTGCCAGATTTGAAAGGTACATAACATTTGGAAAATTTTGTCAATTGCTACTATCATAGTGCTTTTGCTGATCAGTATTTCTGTGCTAATGTCCTTGACATTGTATATCACCTTTGGCAGTGTGACAACCATAAATCTGTCTGCAAACATGAACCCCTGCAGTACTAACTAACTATATGCTTTGTTTCAAAATTCAGTCAAATCGCAATATAAACAGTATTGGCAATTTCTCTGAGTTTGAAGACCCAATTCTTTGTCAACAGACTTCTGCCAGATTTGAAAGGTACATAACATTTGCAAAATTTTGTCAATTGCTACTATCATAGTGCTTTTGCTGATCAGTATTTCTGTGCTAATGTCCTTGACATTGTATATCACCTTTGGCAGTGTGACAGCAGCTGGTCAGCTTATCACAAAAACTACAGTTGAAGTTGTAACATCTGAACGCACAGTTGAAGTTGTAACATCTGAACGCACAGTTGCAGCCATTCTAGGAAAGTCTGGAAATGATCTTGTTAAAATTCAGCAGTTAAGCTAGTATAAAGAAGCATAAATTTCTGCAAATTCCATGGGATCCCCTTCAACTGAAATTTTTGAAACATGCAGACTTGGAATGAACTGCTGTCATTGCTGGCAAAATGACATTGTATTGACAGAAGGCAAAATGTTACAGCACAAATCCTATGTTCTTAAATGATCATCTTGTATGTGAACATTCATCTAGTGGAATGTTGCATTAATTATTAGTTAATAATAAAAATTGGCACTGGCAGTTTTTATTTTGTCTCTATGGCTCTTGATTCATTATGCTAATGTTTAATGCATTAATTATTACTTAATAAAAATTGCATTGGCAGTTTTTATTTTGTCTCTATGGCTCTTGATTCATTATGCTAATGTTTAATTAAATTTCAATATCTCTGGTCCAATATTTTTTCATTATGCCAATGTTTAATGCATTAATTATTAGTTAATAAAAATTGCATTGGCACTTTTTATTTTGTCTCTATGGCTCTTGATTCATTATGCTAATGTTTAATTAAATTTCAATATCTCTGATCTAATATAAAAATATTATTATTATTTATTTTTATTTAATTGTAATATCACACTCTATCTTGCATTGTTTAAATAAATAATGCATTTTATGATTTAAATTACCCATATAATATTAAATACTGCTTATTCATTTATATTTAATTATAACTATTAAATTATTTATAGTTTTAACTAAGTATAAATTTCCTATAATATTTTTATTATTCAGTATTCATGATGGAAAGACTACATTTCCAATCACAAAGAAATAAAATTATGTTATCTATTTCTTATTTAAAACAGTATTAATTGAATATGACTTTCATAATTCATAACATGTAATATCATTCCTTCCAGTTGTATTACTTTCTTGTTACCAGGTATAAAGTTTAATAACATAATAACTTTTAAAAAATAAAAATATTCTTATTATTTATTTTTATTTAATTATAATATCACACTCTATCTTTAATGTTTAAACAAATAATGCATTTTATAATTTAAATTAGCCATATAATATTAAATACTGCTTATCCATTCATATTTAATTATAACTATTAAACTATTTATAGTTTTAACTAACTATAAATTTCCTATAATATTTTTATTATTCAGTATTCATAATGCAAAGATTACACTTCCAATCACAAAGAAATAAAATTCCTTGAATAAAAAGATTCCCACATTGAAATGAACTCTTATCTATTTTTTAAAACACTATTAATTGAATATGACTTTCATAATTTATAACATGTAATATCATTTCTCCTAGTTGTGTTAACCTGCAATAATTAGCTTATCCCAAGGCAAGCCTTTCTTGTCACCACGTATAAAGTTTAATAACATAATAACTTTTATAAAATCAAGCTGCCAAAACATTATTTCTAACTAAAAAATAGAGTAATTTGAAGTGCTATAGTCAATCTCCATTTTTTTATTATTTTCAATTATCTCAATTTTCGTCATTCTATATGTCATCATACCTCCTATGCCTATGCTATGCCAAATAAATGAATTATATTAAACTATACCCCCTTATTAAGATAATCACAAAATAGAAAAACAACTATGTTTAATGGCATCTGTTTATCTGTGATGTAAGTCCTTTCACAACACCAAAAGATAATGAATATTTTCTTGCAGATCATGATCAATTTACATTTCAACTCGTAGAGTTTGAATGTTTTTTTAATTTTAATTTGTTTGTTTTAGTTTTTAATTTATAAAATAAACTTATCAAAATTGCTTTGCTATTGTACTTAGATCCAATATTTACTAACCCAAAGCTATAAAAAAGACCAAAAGTCATGTCCTTTTGCATAAATGCAACAAATTACTAATTAGAAATTAGATACAGGGTTTATTTTCTTTGCTAATTTGTAATTGGAGAAATTTAAAATTCACACTAAAGTTATGATAAACAATATTTTAAAATAAATATATCTTTTGTTCTTTTGACCATGAAATAATTCGCCAATCATTGACATTAACCTGAATGCTATCGCTTATGTCCAAACATGTTACTAGATATCTAATCTTTCAATCATGGGTCCAAGACTCCATAATTTTTAAATGCTTAAGTTCTTCTTTGACTTCCAACAATCGTTTATCTAAATATTGAACACTCTCCACCACGGATTTAATTATCAAATTTATATTCATAATAATGTTTATTTGCTGATTATCATTTTATGAATATTTCCATAATATTCAAATGTAAAAAAATAACAAAATTCTATCTTTTATGCACCATTAAAATACATAACTTACTTTAACACTCTTTAATTCTTCATACATTATAATGCATTATTATTACCTTTTATAGTTTTTTCCCGTCAAAGTTTCCATGATTCAATCTTAAATTTTATTACATTTTAATTATTAATCTACACATTTTCTAAATCATGACACATTGGAATATTACATCTAAAACTAATCTTACATTTATCACAATTCTTATTTAACAAACGCAAAGTTCATTATATTTTACTCTTTGCATAAAGTCAAAAAGTCCATACAACAATTCGCTATTCAATTCACTAAACCTTAATACAAGTAAACATGCCTAAAACATACTAGTAATGCAAACCCGCTCTGATGATAATGCAAATTAAACACAAGTTAAATCTCAACCGGCAGGGACTAGCGCCACCACAGTGGCTCCTTGTTTATTTTATAGAAAACAAAAACCCTAAATTATTAAAAATTAAAAATTAACTATCTTTTCCTTTACTCCTTTTGGCATTCCCTTCCCCATTTCCGGGGTATGCTAGTTTATTGAATTGCCTGCGCAGGAGAAGAGACACTAGTTACCTTATTTTCTATCACTGGGCGATTTAATCTCAAAAGTATATTTGGAAGTGTAGCAACCACAAAGTAACTGAAAATCAATGAGTGCAAAAAAGTTTAGCAAATTTGAGCAGATTTAATCTCAAAAGTATATTTGGAAGTGTAGCAACTACAAAGAAGCACTGAAAATCAATGAGTGCAAAAAAAGTTTAGCAAATTTGAGCAAAATGACCTAGTTAATCCAACTATGAATTGTGGTTGTTGTATTAATATTTTTTTTATTTTTTTATTTATATGATTATTTTCATTTTTGTTTACGCCCACATAATATATATATATAATTGAACATGTGTCAATTCCACATTAAGCACAAACAAAATTACACATTACACTAGATTGCAAGACGAATTACCATATTTTTGTTTATGAAAATAATTCCAACTTTATTTAGCATATGGATTCACTTGAATATGATATGATAATTATGATGTGAACTTTAAATCCCATTTACTTTTTTATTTATATGATTATTTTCATTTTTGTTTACGCCCACATTAATTTATATTGAGTTTATATATATATATTATTGAACATGTGTCAATTCCACATTAAGCACAAATGAAATTACACATTACACTAGATTGCAAGACGAATTACATTATTTTTATTTATGAAATTAATTCCATTTTTTTTGGCATATGGATTGACTTGAAATAGATAATTATGATGTGAAATTTAAATCCCATTAACTTGAATATAGTAATTATAGTATAAAATTTCAAATTAAAAGCATCGGCTTTCGTCTCTCGCCTTCTTTTAGGATAACCCCAATAAATTGCATGGTCTCATTTCCTTATTATTCATTTTAGTTCCAAAGGATGGTAGCAGAAGCAAGTTCGGACGGAAATGGACACATAAATTAGAACCCCCTGGTGAGCCACCGTTAATCCCCATGGGTTGTGTGAACGAAACTATTGTAATTATGGTGTGAATTATGAAAGTTTCGGCAATTGCCCTGAATATGGTAACTAACAATTTCCCCTAAAGGTGCAAAGATACACTGAAGGTATAAAAGATTTGGGAAGATAATCTGGCCAAGATTTTGGAAGATTTTCTTTGATTGATGTGCTTGAAATAACAAGTTTGTCTTGTGGTTATGCATACAACATCTTGAATGAATTATCACCAAAATATGTGAATTGTGAGTGCAGTTGTAGCAATTGTCTCAAATTTAAGGATTGGGAGTTTAGTATGCAAAAAATATGCTACCACAATTTAAGGATTGGGAGTGTGGTATGCAAAAAATATGCTACCGCACATTTTAACCACGACCATGTAAGGCCTGCAGATAATCCTGCTAATGCAATATCAACACCAGATCATAAGGCTGCAAGCCATGATGATCATGTAACTATTGGAAATCGACTGCTAACGCAATATCAACACCAGATCATAAGGTTGAAATCCATGCTAATCATGTAACTATTGGAAATCGACTAGAAAAACCATGTTATTGTGAGGACATGAATAGGTATGTTTATTGTGACTTGGCTCAATGTGGTGATTCCCCTTAAATGGTCCCAGTAGAGAGTGTTGTCGGATAATCTGAGTCAATTCAGAATTATCTTCAGTTTTCCATGTAACTAGTAGTAGTCAATTTATCTTAGCTATGCCATGAATTTGAAAATATTTAAGTAAAGATTTCCAAGTTAAGAAAAATCCAAAAGTTGATACTTACAATTTTCTTAAGATAAACATAATAGTGAGCCTTTACAAGTTGTACTTGAACTCGTTGTTTGAAGGCTTGCACTCTGTGGAGTTTATTTCTACTTATTGTTTGGCTTTCAGTTGTGAGGTTTATTTCTACTTATTTTATGGCTTGCAGTTTTTGGGGAAATGGTGCAATTACTGGTGTTGTTTCTTGTGCCATATGACAATTCCATGTTACTGGTTTGGATCGGAAATGGTTTTTCCACCCTAGTGTGGTGAATCCAGTAATAGAGTTGATCACATCTATGGTTGTGCAAGTGATTATTAAATCTCTCACAATTTTTGTCTGTGTTTCTCTTGATTTTTAGGGACTCCATCAGAACAATTATTGCATAGACTAAGAAGAGGCAAATGGTAATCAAATACAATATCTATTGTGTATGCTTTCTCATGTATGTTTGAACGTCAAAGCAACCCATTACAAAACAGGAAGGTTGTTGTCTTTATATTCATATGTTTTTATTCGCTTTAATGTCCAATTGAAATTGTATTCAGTTTGTGCATGTAGAACATCCTAAAACCATATATAAAGATGAAGTTAATGTCATTGTGTATTGTTATTTTGCATCGTATAACTTTACATTGATGGTAATTTGGTCACCATATCTAGTAAAAACCATAGAGGTGTATTTTGAGGGCATCCCTCAAGGAGTAATCAAGCTTCATTTTGATGTTTTAGACCCAGAGTGGGTGACTGTGCTACCAAATATTGATGTCATCATTCTATCCTTTGGCCAATGGTTTCTTATATCAGGTGTCTACACTATGAAATATGAGGTAGTGGGTTGTCACAAGTGCAAAGAAATTAATGTCAAGCAATTGGACTTTTATTTTTCCTTCAGACATGCTATTCAAGATGCACTCAATGGGATCCGCTTACTGTTATGATACAAAGGCATATTCTTACTTCATTTTTCATCATTGAAGAGGCTAAGAAAAAAAATGTATAATATATTATTTCCTCATCTATTTTTTAAGGAATTTGACACAATCCCTTGGCACTTATTAACTCATAGGATTAAGGCATCTTTGGGTCTTGCACCCTTGGCGGTATTGCATGTAATGACACTTCACAAGACCATAGTATGCAAAGTACATCATGAACATTAGTGAGATAAATGAGATCCATTGTACTATAAGAGCTAAACAAGGCTATCGACCCCCCCTACACTTCTTGGACCTTAAATTGATGAGTTATATGCAATCACATTAGATTCATTGAGTACCTCAAATAGTTTCTTACTATTTCATTATTCTTTTCCTATTTGTAGTTATCCTCATGTCCCACTTGATGAAGGATCTTTAGTGATGTAGGATCATCCTGCTTAGAAAAACCATTTCATTTTAGTCAGCATAGGGTCTTGTGTTTCAAGGGACTTGATTCCCTAAAGAGTGATTAATTAATTATTTTCCTATGTTTTAATGAGGGTTGTATAATAGTGAGGATATTGTAATGAAATATTCTCGTTAAGAGATATTTCAAGAATAGTGTGTGAGTTAGAAGAAATAGGAGTTAGTTTCATGATTTTAGGGATTAGATTAGGATATTTAGGGTTCAAGTGAAACTATTCAGGATTTGAACCAAAATTGGTGGACAAAATCCTTTTGTGTATAATTTGTAAGCCTCAAAAGCTTAAGAGAGAGGAGAGTTAGCGAATAGGAGGTTGGATTGTGAGCCTACGGGCATTAAAGCGAGAAAGGGCCACTGATACAAACCATGTCAAGATAGATCAGGCCGAGCTAGATTGTAAAACATGTTTTTATTTGTATATGTACATTTGTTTAATGAATGAGGAAATTGAATTCATTGGGACCGTGTGTGTCATTTATTTTATGTGCTGAGTGATCCATAATTGTGAATTTATGGTTTTTGTGTGTTAAACCATGATAAATGAATTCAAGTTGAATTTCTGACAGTCTTCCTGAGTGACAAAGGACTTACCGTTTGGGTAGAATCTGTGTGATTCTAGTTTGTATTTAATAGATGTATGTACAGGTCAAGCAAGGAACGAATGACGAAATCTGGAAGAAGGGGAAATATACAGAGAGTATTATGTATTCCAGTTTGAAGTGGTGTTAAGGAAATAGAGGTATAATTGCGAGGTAGAGTAAAGAAATCAGAGAAGTCTCGGTGCATTGTTTCTAAGTGGAGAAAGGAGTGGGCAGAGTTGAACTTTGTAACAAGCCGATTTGCGATGTGCGATATGGATCGCATCGCAACATTTCACAAGTGACTGAACCATGGCCTTAAGCAATTTGTGATGTGCAATATGGATCGCATCGCAATATTTCATAAGCGAATGAACCCTGGCCCCAAGCAATTGCGATTGCGATTTGCGATATCATTGTGGACCGTCGGATTACAGGCAAGATCGACGGTGGAGATTGAAGCAATAAGGCTTGGGCTAGAGCGGACCATTGAAGGTTATAGGCACAATTTTATTTTATTTGGAGTCCGGTTCTGTTATCGCATATCGGATGCGAGAGGAGGAGTCTTAGGGATGCGATGGAGTCACATGTTGGTGTGATGCGATATTGCGACAGTCGTTGATCTGGTGGACAAAATCAATGGTGGGGAATGGATGCGATAAAGGTGGAGCGTCGGGAAATATACAAAGGTCATGGAATGGAGGAAAATCGTGATTGCATCCCGCAGACTGGGAGTTCTGAATGCAGGTTCTTAAGAGTCTTTGAAACCCGCGATTGCGATAAGATAAACATCGGTAAATGTGCAAAGGTCAAGAGATTGCGAAAAGGTAAGGTTTACGTATGATTTGTGAAAGACTTCTATTGTATAAGGTTTATAATAGAAATAAAGTGGAGAAGGTTTTACGAGTTAAGAACGAATATAACCAAAGTTAAAGTGTGGGGTTTAGGTTATATGTGCGGGCATTAAAGATTAACAAAAGAGTAATGAAGGTGGAGTATAAAGTCCCGATGGTAAGGATTGATTAAGGGACAGACTGTGGTTAATTAACAAATCGTTCTGCATGAGATTTAATAAAGGGGCCTTAAACCTTAATTGATGAAGGCTTGACTAGGCAAATCATTGAAATTCCTGGGAGTGATGAGATTATGCATTTTATATGCGTACTGTGGGTGTTCACAGCTATTTCCTGTGTCTTTTAGAGACACCCTGACATCCTAGCTCATGTTGTGACACTCATTATTTTCAAGTTGATTTTGTGAAAACAAAACTCATGGTCATTAAGACCCCTAAAAGAAGACAAACATTGTGATTATTATTTACATAGGTGGCCTTGTCATATGTATATTTGAGGGCCATCTTCTCCATATATTTTTTTATCATGACTCTAGTGATAGATGTTAAATTAAGAAAGGGATATGTTACTCTCACCACTCTTGCAAAACAATGTTTTGATCTTCCATTTCATGACATTCAATCGAAGATCCACTTATTTCACTCATTGGTCACACTTACCCTCTTGTACGGGTGTGAGGTATGGAGACTATAAGTGTGGACCAAAACATGATAGAGAGAGACTTTTTATTACAATGTTACCTGAATATCATGCCATGAGATTAGTGATCCACGGTATCATTCTTGCATAGTTTGGCACAACCCCACTCATTGTTTCAATGATATTTCATGTGTTGAAAATGATATACAAGTTTAGATGGATGGGAAACACATAGACTGGTCACTCTTAGATATTTGTATCTTGCTCCCAAATCCTCTATAGAGTAAGAAAAATATGAGATTGATTCAATTTGGTGAGAGTCTTTTCATTGCTTCAACTCATTGACCTTGAAATTAACAAACCATCCTAACTTAGATTTTTAATTGATGATTATGATATCTCTAAGGGTGATTTGACTTCTTAAAGCCTAAAATTGAGTGTCACTTTATATTTCCATATTTTCCCTATTATGAGATTAGAAGATGATTTTTTTAACTCTTCAAAGATTAACTTGGTTATCTCTTGACACTCCTAACTTTTAAAGGTCGAAGATGCTTAGCCTTCTTCCTCCAAGAGATGTGTGGCCTTCACTAATGACTGACTTGAGGCTATCTCCTCAAATCAACATCTACCAAATTGATTGCCACTTACTTCCAACCCCTTAGCACTAGTAGGAAGAGACCCCATGACCAATTTACAAGCTCACATGAGAGACTTGTGAGGTGTCATACACATAATTATTACCATGGCCTCATGCCCATTGCATTTCTTTGTGCCCTTGAATAATAGAAGTGTTTCTCTAAAGCAACATATCTTCGCTATAAAAATGTCCTTCACAAACTTCTTTATTGGATCATGATTTCCTAATTATTTATTTATTAATTTTTTCTTTTTCTTCCCTTTAAAATGCATTTCTACCTTTTTTTATAATGATTTTCACATACTTTTTTCTTCATAAACCAACTTTAATATTAAATAGAAAAAAATAAAATAATATTATTAAAAAAAAATCTTCTTAATTGTATACCCCTATATTTTATCCAACTTTCTTAGCCAAGTCTAATTTATATTATTCTTCCCACTTTTACAATTAAGTTGTATGCAACAAAGATTCTCATATTCTATGCTTAATGAAAATTATCTTTGTTTTTCCAATATTTTCTTTATAATTAAGTTTTATGCACTAAATATACAAAACAAAAAAATGATAGATATAGATATATATATAAAATAAAATAAAAAGGAGAAAAAAATAGGTGTGTCTTTTCACTTTCCTTCCATCAACTAGAAACAAAGATAATTTTTTAAATTAATTATGTAACAAAAATAATATTATATTAAAAAAAAACAAATTTCAATTAATAATTATTTCACAACTATTTCAAATATATATGGTTTTTAATATAAAAATTCAAATTATATATTAAGAAAATAGTTTCTCTTATTTATATATATATATATATATATATATAACACTGTATTGAGAAAAAAAATTATTATACACATATTTTCAATAAAAAATGAAGTATTTTAATTAAATTTAGATCATAAAATCTTTATTAAAATTATAATGTTAAATTATTTAAAAATTTATTTTTAATATAATATCGATTTTCATTAAACAATTTTATTTTAATCTCCCGAATGGCACAAAAATCCCGAGATGAAGCTTTCGAAGTTTGGCAGGGAAATCCCCCAACCGCCCCCTCATCTCCCTAAGCTCAAAATTGTAAGATTAGCATCCCAGCTCAAATTCTTCCAAACCACATTATAATCAAATCAACCACAATTTTATATTCAATGTGAGTGGATCTTTTATGTGAAAAAATACAAAAATGGTGTTAATTCCAATTCGGGATCAGAATTGGGATTGGCTTGATATTGTAGCACTACTGTAATTATGTTACTTTAATAGTAATCTAAATAAGTTTGGATTATTGATTGCATGCAATTAGGAATGATACTGAACGAATCACTAAGACTGTACATGCCAGCGTCGTTGCTGCCAAGACAGGCATTCAAGAACGTGAAGGTGGGCGATATGAACTTTCGGAAGGGCATGCCTGTGTGTATTCTGGTACTCGCCATTCATCACAACAATGAACTATGGGGGAGAAGATTCCAATGAGTTCAATCCAAAATGTCGTGAAAGCATAAGATGGGATTTCCACCGTCCTCCTCTGGACACTATGTGAACTACATAACCCCTCTGAGCGTCGTGTGGATCGACCAGAAGTGTAGCCATAATTATGGTGTGAGTTACAATAATTATGGTGTGAATTTTAATTTTAATTGGTTTGAATATGATAATTATGGTGTGAATTTTAATTTTAATTGGTTTGAATATGATAATTATGGTGTGAATTATAAAATTGTTGACAATTAAGGATTATATTTTTTTTAACGAAAATTATATGGGCAAATCCACTTAAAGGGATTACTTCCTATTGGCTTATTAGTAGAGCCTAACACTAAGATTTAACAATGAAAACTCGAGCAATTGAGCTAACCCTTGGGGTTGACAATCAGGAATCATAATTATAGTATGAACTTTAAAATTCTTGGTAAATTTAGTAACTATGGTGTGAATTTTAAACCTAACTAGCTTGAATATGCTATCAATTTTAAAATTGTTGACAATCAAGGATCATAATTATGGTCGACAAATGGTTTCTCATGTGATTTTCGCCGAAAAATCTTTCATTAACTTGTTATGGATCACAGAAGCCTCAACTCTACAATTTAAAATTGTTGGCAATTAGTGGTAGTGTTCTAAACATCTCAATTTTTGGCCTAGCCGATGTTTGCAGATTTTTACCGATATTTTGTGGATTTTTATGAGGTTTTGGTTTTTTGGAACATTGATAAGTTATAGTAATTGTGGTGTGAATTTTAAATCCAATTGGCTTGAATATGGTAATTATGGTATGAGTTTTAAAATTGTTGGCAGTATGGGATCATAATTATGGTGTGAATTTTAAAATTGTTGGCAATCATACAAGGGCAATTGACTTGAATATGGTAATTATGGTGTGAACTTTAAATCCAAATGGCTTGAATTTGATAACTATGGTAATTATGGGGACTCCAAATCTGTTATTGAAGCTGTGTTGGGGCAATCTACCATCTTGGCCCCTGCTTTGTAAGCTCAAATGACTTGTATTATGTTACTGAAGTAAGCTTTTGAGCACATCTCTCTATCACATGTATTTCAACATTACAACTCTGTGGCAAATGGGCTCTCCAAGAAAGGACTGAATTTCACTTTCGGCACGATCCAACATTGCCTCTATGTGGGGGGGAAGATGATGAATGAGGGTAGTTTTGAGGTGCCATGATCTGTTTTCCTGGATTTTTTTTTATGAATTGTTGTCTTCTTACCTTCCTTTCTACAAGGGATTATCTCTCCACTATGTTGGTACTGAGTGTCTCTAATTTATTTTTGTTAGTTTGGGCATTACTTTATGGCCATATTTTGTTTTCCATTGGTGTAAATCTGGTGGAACATGTCTAGAGTCTCAAGGAATTTCGCTCCTTCTTGACATTTTTTAGCTTCTTTATTCAGCTTATAGGCTGGTTTTGTCTTAGTTGTATTTGCATATGGTAACTTAGTTGATCTGCCTTATTACTTGGGATACCTTTCAGATGATATTGAATATGTACTGGAAGTGCCTATTAATAGAAGTTGTCAGCATTATTTTCCTTCTGAAAGAAAACAAAAACTATGGTGCGAATGTTAAATCAAAATGACTTGAATATGGTAATTATGGCATGAACTTTAAAATTGTTGACAATTTAATATAATAACTACGGAACCTATAAATTAAAAGGTTGATAAACGCTGATAAACTTAATAGAAAATAAAAACAAGAAAACTATTATTTTATTATTAATATTTCATCTGGGAAAAATAATTTTTAGAAAATTTATATATATATATATATATATATCCTTTTAAAAAAACAAATCGTAAAATGTTTCAATTATAACAATCCAAAATTATGCTTTGAATATATATATATATAATTTTTTTTTAGCAAGTGACACGTCTAATGTCAAATCCTACTAATGTCAACCTCCCACGGCCCCCATAAGGACCTCTACACCCTAACATCTAACAAAATGATATTTCACATGCCTATAATTCTAATTTCAGGTTGATCCAAATAAATACCTTGGTCATTCCCCATATTTAGTAAACAATGCCTCTGGATGGGTTTTGAATGTATGGCATTGTTTAAACATGCTACATTTTGGATTTTTAGTTTGAAGTCAACAATTTTTTTGGGGCCAAATCTTTATTTTTGTTGTTTAAATTGATTTTTTCACTACATATATGGATTCAACACACTTGAAAACCCTAGAGCACTTATATTGTAGAGATTTTACAACTCAAACTTTATTCAAAAAATCCTTACCAGATTCTTTACAATTTATATTGAAAAATATACCAAAAAAACTTCCAAAACATAAAACAATAAATAAATTATTGGCACAATGTATTTTCTAAATAAATAGTCCGTTTTCGAAATGATTGTCAAGATTGATGAATTTATAACTGCCATGCTCGATTTTCGAAATGGTTGTCAAGATTTGTCCATTGGACCGATGAGTTGATGAATTTATAGATGTCGGCATTTCACATGCCTATAGTTATCATCTCGGGGGTAAATCTGAATAAATACCTTGGTCATTCCCTAGATTAAACCGTGCATCCGAGTAGGTTCCAAATGTCTTTTTAGAATGAATTCTCGATTTTGAAATGATTGTCAGGATCTTGACAAGATTTGTCCATGTTGAGGATTTTGGTAAGGAATCAAGTTTATATAAATGATGGTTCATAATAATCTTCGTGCAAGTGGTAATTATGATGTGAACTTTAAATCCAATTCGTTTGAATATGATAATTATGGTGTGCATTTTAAAATGGTATAGTTTAATTTATAGATAAAATAATTTTTTTATCAGAATTCACCAAAATGTGATAATATAATTTCAAGATTTTTTGTTGTTTAAAATATGTTTTTGAATGCATAAATGGATTTAACATCTTAAAAAACCATTGGCGCACAAGAATTATGCAGATTAAACAATTTAAACTCAAGTTTTTAAAAATATTTGTTAAATTTTGATTAAAATTAACCAGAAAAAATGTCGCGAAAAAAAAATCATTATCCAGATTAAACAATTTAAACTCAAGTTTTTAAAAATCTCTGTTAGATTTTGATTAAAATTAACCAAAAGAATGTCGTGAAAAAAAGTCATTTCATCTACAAGTTAAACTATGCCTTTTAAAATTGTTTATGATAAAATATAGTAAGTATAGTGTGAACTTTAAAATTGTTGACAATCGGGTATCAATTTCATAGTATATTACTTATTATGTGAACTCCAAAATTTTCGAGAATCGAGTATAATTAAATGGTATAGGAATTTAAAATTGCGGACAATATTATATCAATCAAATGGCTCATAAATGCTAGCTTGTAAGCATCATTATTCATATTATAACAAGGTCGCATAGCTAGCGTTCCTTGTCGCTTAGCTTAATTATTGAATTGAATTTTAAAAAGTAAGAATTCACTTTGACATTTAAACAGGGGTTACATTCTAGATAATCTTGCTTAGTTTAATTATAACTAAATTAGAATAAAAAACAATAAAAACATATATAAATGGACAAACAAAATCATAATAACTGAAAATATGGAAATTATCTTCCAATGAAAGAAAAATAAAGTCATTATGACAAAGACCATAAGAAGATTGGGTGAGTGGTCTCCATTATTAAAGTTGAAAAGATTGAAATTGGAGCTATCCATTTAATTTCATACAAGTACATATTTACATGGATAGTAAGCCATCAATGAGCATAATCATATCTTTAATATTTTTGATTTGCTACCATAATCATGTCTTTAAAACTTGTTTTATATTTTATATTTTAGCCATCATAATGATCACCTCACAAAAAAAAGAGAGATAATCATGTCTTTAAAACTTGTTTTATATTTTAGCCATCATAATTATCACCTCACAGAAAAAGAGAGATTTTTTTGAAAGAATAAGAATAAATAAATATAATTAATACTTTAAAAATAGAATAAAAAATAGAGGAAAACTTAAAAAGCAATTAGAGTAAAATAATTTTCAGCGTATTCAAATATATCTCAATCTTAATATTAAAATATTATTAAAAATATTTTCCCAATTTTATATATATATATGGCAAGATGCTTGAGACAATATTCCAAACAAATATATGATTCTCTTCTTTCCTCGAAATCTCAAGGTGCATTTAATGCTTAAATCAGACAGATTTTCTCTTTGTACTATGATTAGCGACAATTTGTTTTTTTCTACGCGTAGATCGTACAAATTGAATGCAATTCATTCTCTTCAGTTCTTTCCACCATTTCTGCTGCAATCAGTGGTTTAATTACACTACAAAGAAAAGTGATACAAGTAGAACAAAATACACATGAAAGCGATTTATGCAGCAGTGGCATTAGTAGAAGCAGCTGAAGCAGTTTGACAATTCAGTGACACCATTTTGTTCCATGGTCATATACTCAAAATTGTAAGTAGAAAATGGGTCTAGACGTCGAAACTTAGTTTAAAATTCCTGTCACTGAAATACTCGTACTGCAAGTATATTAAATTGACATCTTATCTTGTTACAGATCTACAACATTGCACAGTATATAGACATCATTACCAAACAAGAACTCACCGAAATTAGCCAATCACAATTCAGAAAAATAAAACAAAAATATTAAAAATAAATAAATAATTTTTATGTTATAAAGTTAACCTTATAATTTTTTTGTTTAATTTTTCTTCAAATAGTTGTTTAATAGTCGGTTAACCAAAAATTAAATGCGATATATCCATGCCACGACAGGGATCATGTCATTGATTCAAGGCGTGCAATTTATATATGGAAGCATTGAGTGGTGAGGGATAGTACACCTCGTCATTCATGGGCAGTTCCTATTTCCAACCCTGTAGCATTATAAATGTTGTGTCCTTACACCGTCCTGACAGCGCTTACATCTCACATCTCGGGCTTGGCCATGGATCATGCTGCATGTTACATGCATCCCATCTCCACATCCGGCGAATACGAGTCACTCAGCTCCGGCGACTCTGCCGTCTGCCGTGTTCCTGCCCGCCAAGTTGCCCGCCTACACTTTGGTGTATTGATGACATTTATCAACCCAGCGTGGAGGCTCATAAACGCCTTACCAACCATCCTCGATACATTATCTGCTCCAATCTCGGCAATTCAAAATCCAACCATTGAAGAAATTCACTGTGGAGCTCCGGCGAACAGAACAGAGGTTACCAACCATCCTCGATACATTATCTGCTCCAATCCCGGCAATTCAAAATCCAACCATTGAAGAAATTCACTGTGGAGCTCCGACGAACAGAACAGAGGTTACAGAAGGTGATCCCCTGCCCTGCTTCGAAACAGGTATTTCAAACTTCGACCTCTGTCTTGCGCGTAAGGCCAAATTGTGCTTTGAACTGCACACAATTTATCTACATTTAAAAATTACAGACTTCAACTGTCAGTTTTATTTTCTATAAAATGCATCAAAAGAAAAATTTCCAAGCTCTGCAACTCTGGAAATCGACCTCTTAATTTGTGTGAGAAGGTAGTAACTCATGCACCAAAGACTTGAATTAGTTACAGGCCTTTCAATCTCTTCCCAGGAGCAGTGAAAGTGGTGTTCTTCCACCAGCTATCTTGTGCAGAAGGCCAAATTGTGCTTTGAACTACACACAATTTATCTACATTTAAAAATTATAGACTTCAGATCTGTTAGTTTTATTTTCTATAAATGCATCAAAAGAAAAATTTCCAAGCTCTGCAACTCTAGAAATCGACCAGTGCTTTGTATATGTAATAGTAGGCTTCCCATCTGATGTGCTTATACTAGCATGTGAGAAAGTATTTAAAGAACCATGCTTGCATGCAGAAAATGAAAAAATGAAAATCCCCAAAAGGTTTGCTTATTGGAGAGGAGTCTACTGAGGGAGGTTCAGAAGGTAGGACAGGAAGTGGTTTATCGCCTGAAAGCATTTGCACTACCTGTCTCATACTAGGTTGAGCTTCGGGATGAGGGTGAGAACACAGTAAACCCAGTCGAAGAACGAGCTGAGCTTCTTCAGTAGAGTATTCATTAAGAAGTCTAGGATCCACTGCATGCAAAAGCTTCCCATTGGAATGCAACTCCCACACCCAATCCACCAAGACTAGTTCTTCAGGAGACCTCTTCGGCTCAATAGGTTTTCTTCCATAAGCTACTTCAAGCAATAATGCCCCAAACCCAAACACATCAGTGCTTGTTGTGGGCTTACCAGTGCGCGTAAGCTCTGGTGCAAGGTAGCCAAGAGTTCCAACTACATGGGTGGTGTGAGGATTTGACCCATGCTCATATAGGCGAGCAAGCCCAAAGTCTCCTAACCTACCATTCAAATCTGCATCTAATAACACATTTCTTGCTTTGACATCTCTATGCACTACCTTCTGCTCCCATTCTTCATGAAGATAAAGAAGAGCTGAGGATACAGTTCTTCTATTTTCTAAAATTTCTCAATATTTTCACAGCGAAAGGCTTTCAAGAGTAGATCTAACTAGGTACCTTAGTAACGAATGGCACCAGTGTGCGCAGAATAATGAACCTCTCGTTCAGTTTCTCCCTGCGTCTGCGCTCTGCGAGTACATGATTTACAGTGATGTCGTCCTAACCGTTTCTCCGCACCCTACAACCATTCTCACCTTCCCTTAATTTGGGTGAGCTTTCATCCCTGTCTCTACTACGAAGGCTGGGAACACTGAACAAAATGTATTTCAACGCCCCGTGGGCATTCACTGCCTTCTGGACTAAAAACCCGCTGTTGCCCGTCCAACTGGAGAAAGCACATCGCTGCGTAACATCCTGAGGATTGACGTTTCAGTGTATCAGTTGCAAGGTCGTTGCCTCTGTCCATTGGCTCGGCCGCTGTTGTTGTAGTATGGTTGAAACTGTTTTGGAGTAGTGACCACTTTCATCATCGCTTCCTTGATGAAGGTATTGCTGAGTACCTGGACAATGTAGGCAAATACAGTAATTGGGATAACAGACATAAGCCTCCCCACACCGGACGAAAGGAGAAGTAGGGGCCAGGAGGGCAGAAAGCCACGCGCGTCAAAGGATAAAACTGATTTACGGACCCTTACAAAGTGAACACCTTAAACAAGCGCTTGTCCACCCTACAAAGTGAACACCTTAAACAAGCGCTTGTTCACCCTACGACGCGCATGCATGCATGAAGCATCTGCGGATGACATGTAGCAGTGATCTTAGGCTCCCCTTCTCCGCCATTGGATTCCTTATCAATGGAATTATTTGGAGTTCCCTTACCGGTTATTAATCGCAACTATCTCTTATAAAACGCTTGCAGCACAATCTCAACATCAAACAATCTTCCAACACTTCTGTGCATCATTACTTGTTTTTGGATGGCTGTGGCATCCGATTTAATTTATGAAGCTTGTGACTTGTATATGGCGTCCACGCATGAGGAAAGAACATCAAAAAGCATAGTGAAATGGGAAATTTACAAGTTTAAAAATAATCAGGAATGGGAAAATTTAAAAATCATAGTAAAATGTGAAACTTTACCAATTTATCACTTAAGAGTCTCGAAAATGGGTAGAGAAAGAATTTGTTAACATGTGAAGAATTTACGAGGTAATTTTAAGAAGAGTGATAAGTTTGGTAAGTTATTATATATTTGTTAAATGTATATGGATTTATTAATATGAATATTTTAGATAAATAAGTGTTTGAATTAAGAATATATTTTAAAAGTAAGTTTTGAAAATTATAGAAGTTTTGTGTGATATTTAATTTAAAATAAATTTAGAAAAGAATGAACAAAAAATATTGTTTTTATAAAAATAAAAAAGAAATTAAGGTGTCTACTGTCGATTTTTTTTTGAATTAAATTTTTTTAATTCGAATTTTTAACGTACTGAATTGAATTCGAATCCGAACTTGGCAACTATGGGAAAAGCTATGGATTCTCATAAACCTAGAGCTTGAAAACCACCAACGGTCACCTGGACCAATTTACCTGAAGTCTTTCTGCCTTCAAGAGGCTAAATTAGAGATGAATCCCATGGGAAAAACCATTGATCACCTGAAGCAATTTACATGGAGTCTTTCCTCCTTTAAATAGGCTAAATTAAAGATGAATCCTATGGGAAAAACTATGGATTCTCATAAACTTGGAGCTTGAAGACCACCCGTAACTTGACCGAATCAAATTTACCCAAACTATGATACTACCCTAACCTTTGACCAAATCAATTTAGCCGAACCACCAAATCAATAAGTTGCCCATGAACACATTAATGGACTCCATCTATTCTAAATTTCAAATAAAATCTATTACAATAATTAATAGATATGTCTTCTTGTTGAACATCCGTAATTTAATTTTTCTTTTAATCTAATTTTCTTGGGAGAATAAATGAAAGATGTTGATATATTCTTATCTTCTCCTGTATATCATATATTGATGGAATTTCAAATATTACCATGCAAATTTTGAAATAACAAATGGCATTTCATAAGTGAGTAGTTTTAAGTGTAATTTTTTGGAAAATTATTTTCCAATCTAATTTGTTTAAAATTTGGCAGAGATTTATTAAAACAACAAATTTGATAGGTGAATTCTTCGCAACGAAGTGCCCAGAGTTTTTGAGAATAGTAAACCCATATATACGGTCAAAGACTACTCCTTATATAAATATAGATTACATTATCCAACTAATTGGAAAATAAGTAGGAGAAAATGAGACAGATCTACCTATATCAACGATTGTGTCCCAATTACCTGAGGATTGAAGTCCATGACTTATGTCTGGCCAGGCGTTAGTTGAATGCTTGACCTGCATACAGCTATTTCCACCTGTGACCTGCAACTCAGAACCGATATCATTGGAACAATCTTCTGGGGACATATCCAACTGCATTACTTCGCTGCCATTCTGTCCAAACTCTGTAACTGTTTTCTCGCTCTGTAGCCCTGAAACTTGCATGGGGAGGTGTGCATTCTCGTGGGCATTGTCTGAGTTATATTATGTTGCTTTAACATTCTGCTCTTCGAACACAATCCCATCTGGAGGCTGCATGCTAAGTTGATTCTGGGGGAGTGCTCGTGATGCGTTTTCTGAATGGGGATTAGAAGTGGACTGCTCTAAACAAATTGGCTTTGAGTGATCAGCAAGAAGGCTTGTAACCTGATGGATCAGTCCAATATCTTCACGGATCTGCCCAAAATTAACATCACAAAGGGGAATCATTGAGTAAGTTTAATAAATACAAGTTTCCCATCTAGGATTTAAAGCTATCCTTATTGAGGAGGAAAATAAAAGTGTGGTACTCAACAAATTTGAAATCCCCTGCACAAGAAAAATGTGGTGTGGCCATCAGAGTTCAAATTCCGGATTTAAAGAGTCAGTTCTTTTAACAACTATTCTTCTCATATATATATAAAAAAAATGTAATGTTATTTCTTTTATGTATATTGGATGCGGGGAATTCCATTTAACACAAGGATAGCAGTCAATTAGAGAGGGCAACATTTTCTTCTAAAAAATATTTATTGGACTGTAAAGAAGGTTTATTAATGAGGGGCTGGCTTTGTTGGGAACCATGTAGTCCCAATGAGACCACTTATCCCAACCTATGTTCACTTAAGACTGTCAGATTTACAAAGCATGTAAATTGATCTAACAAGAACTTAAAACTGTAACATTTACAAATCATGCAAATTGATATAACAATAATCTTGAAGAGTTGTTTTAAATATTTTGGCCTATATTTTATAAAAGTTGATAGTTATGGTAACCACAAAAAAATAGATATGAATATTGATTTTTACTTTAAAGTGTTTTTATGATGTTTTTAACAACACTATTGTTTACATATTCATTTATAAGGAAGTAAGAAAATGGAGGAAAATAGACGTGAATGGGAGGTAACTATAAAAGGCACCAACCAAGTGTTCACTTGTCTTGTTGGTGGCTGTGCGGGAAACTTTCGATCTAAGCTATCTGGCCTTAATCATCATCGAGCTACCACCCACAATCTCCCACCAATTCCTCCACATCAAAGAGGTTGAGTAAGAGATGCAAATGCTACATGGGCAGTCAAATCAACAAGTGCAGTTAAAAGGCAAAATGCCAAAATACAATATGATTTAGATGCAAGGCTATGTCGTGCACGACAACAAGCATATAAAAGATTTATCAATGAAGAAATTCTTTCAGCTGTAAGTATTTATTAGTATTTATTTGTATATGATTTTTTATTAATATTGTCAATGAGGAAATTCTTTCAGCTGTAAGTATTAATTAGTATTTATCTGTATATGTTTTCTATTAATATTAATTTATTGTTGTGGACTAAATTCATTGAAACTTGTTTTCATAGTCAGTTGTTACATTTGATCAGCTTAATGATACTTCAAAGCAAAGGATTTGTGAAAAAATTCAACGTTCGGATCACAGTCTACCTCGTAGACGTATGGAGACAATGAAGCGCATAGATATTGCTTTAAAAGAGAAAGTAAGGACTGAGGTTCCTGATGATGTGGGGGAAGAAGGATTAGATGGGCACAACCATATATTAAACTTTGATGAAACTAACCAGGACAATTACAACACAGTTGAGTCCATTTTTTTGCATATATTAATTTTTTAGACATTTTAACATTAAATAATATTTATATTTATTATAATTGTATACTAATTTTTCATTGTTATTGATATGCATAGCCTAATCAATAAAATTCCCAAGTTCAAGCCACCAACTATTACGATGCTCACCTAGATTTCAAGGTTTTCAAGGGGTTATTTGGCCAGTAAGTTTTTAATCCATATAACCTATTCCACTAAAAACATTAATATATAAATTGTTATGTTTTACCAGAATGATGGGATGAGACATGGATGTTTTGTATTATATATCGTTATCCTTGATTTGTTTTGATTATATGTGTGTGTGTGTTATTTCGTATTTATGGTGCAGGTGTTCCCTTTGGAACCATCACAATCAATGAAAACCCCTTGTCGAAGCCTTAAGAAGAATGGAAATGAAATGGTTCAAATGCTAGAACCATCTTCACGTCCAATGTCACAATGCAAGGTAAGATTATATTTATTTATACTCTTATAATTTTATCATATTTTTACATTTAATTCTATTTGAGTCATACTTATATCTATGTATAATCTAATGTTCAAAGTAATGAATATACATCACCTAAAACACCTTTGCACATGTATGATGGTGGACATGATACTCAGCAAAAATCACATTCTCCTCAACCATTGCGGCATTCACCTAAACTTCAAGATAAATCAAGAGAGGTAAGTTATATACTACATATCTTAGCTCATAATAACATTGACATATTTTTTATGACTAGTTAATGCATTTTCTTTTCATATTCGTTACATGTTCCCCATATTCTCATTATATCTATATAGATTTTGATATTTATTGATAGCTAGTCAATGCATTGTCTTTTCATATTCGTTACATGGTCCGCATATTTTCATTATATCTATGTGGATTTTGATATTTATTGATAATGTTTTAATTTCCACAGAAAACAAAAAAGATAAATGTTGATGCTATGGTTAAAAGGACCAAAATCACGCCAAAGGACTTGAAAGCACGTGGGTTCAAGTCATGCAAACAATACATAGAGCATATATGCTCAACTAGCATTGCTCTCACTAAACCCACTAGGTTTGCTACTTTGAAGGCTAAACATTCCAACAAGTTTAAATGACTTAGGCTACAATAATATAACTTTAGCCATTGTTTTGTCTATAAAGGGGCTACAAGGACAGTTTCAATGTATTAACTTTCTTTTATTAGATTGCTGATCACATTTTTACTTCACAATAAGGTACAACAATGTCTCTCACATGTAATCTCTGTATTCTTTGGACTTTTCAATACATAATTTTTTTTTTCCCAAAAATTGCTTCCAGGTGCTAAGTATGTCTTTAAAAATACAGGGGGTTAGTGAGGCTGCTCTGCTCTTTGCTTATTTAGTATATGTTGATTCAGAATTTCCATTTCATATTTAGCTGGCAGGATGCGGGGTGAGCTGAACTTATTCAGATTGTAGATTTCAAAATATTTCCACATTCAATGCATAGCAGTGAGGTTAACTTATGGAATTTCAGTATATTTTTGAAATACACAACCAATTAATCTGGTTACTTCTAATTAAATTTTAAATTATTTTCAAAATGTACACAATAAAGATAACCCCAACTTCTAAACTTCTCTTTTAAAATTAAAATATTTTCTATAATATAGATTTCATTTATTTGAATTTTATTATATTTCCAGTACAAAAGAATCTATCCAAGATGCTTCTGGTTCAGTTGCTTTATGAGGTTGCTTTTTCATGTTAATATATTCTATTAATATGTTGGATATTGGTTGTCATTCAATTGGACCAGCTTCATGGCAGTGGGTGCGGTGATATTGATAAAAGAATCAGAAAAGAAAGATTTACATGATATTGATAAAAGAATAAGAAAATAAAGAATTATTTTAATAAGTGGATAAATTTATTTTAAAAATTAAATTTTTAAATCAAAATAAAAATTTATGTAGATGGACCTTTTAAACATAAAATTTTAATTCTATTCTGTTTCGGCATGTTGTCTTTTTATGTCTATGATTACAAGTTCTTACTGTCAACTTCTTTATTGTCTTTTGGGCTTCACTGTTTCTACCACTCTGCGAACAGTTATCCACTCTTTTACAGAGTTATCCACTCTTTTTATGTCTGTGATTACAGATTCTTACTGTCAACATCTTTATGATCTTTTGGGCTGCACTGTTTGTACCACTCTGCGAATAGTTATCAATCGTTTCTTTTCTGGTGTCTTTTGTTCATAGATCTCACTTTTTCTCTATGTGAGCTTTTTTTTGCTAAATGGTTGTTATTTATGGGGCTATTAACTAATACACACACATATATATTAAATGTAATTTTCAATGATATTATATGAATGATTTTTTTTTTTTCACAAAAAATTGGAGCAAAATGTATTTCGGTACCAAATATTAATTGAAACTAATTTAATATTAAAAAATTTAAAGAATAATTTATTAATTGGCGTACTTAGTATAGCGTTAGAATTTGGTAGAATGAAATTTGGTATCTTTAAATAATATTTTCAACATATATTTACAGAAATTGATGAAATGCTGGTGGTTATGAAAAATGATTTATCAAATTTTCAAATGGTAAATAATTATTTAGCATTTTATTTTTATGTTTGAAAAATATATAAAGAAACACTTCAAGATCTCATCATTTACAGAAATTGATGATGGTAGTTATGAAAAATGATTTATCAAACTTTCAAATAGGAAATAATTATTTAGAATTTTTTTATCATTTTATTTCTATATTTGAAAAACATATAAAGAAACACTTTAAGATCTTATTTTTATTATTATTTAAAAGGTCAAAAAATTGGTAATACAAAACTAATTTGAATATTTTTTTTTGGGGCATGTGGTATTGATGAACTATAATACTTTCTCATAAAGTCGGATAAATCTCCATGGATAAAAATGTAATTCTATATATATATATATATATATAATCTTTTTATTAGTATTATTAATAATAATAATCTAAAATAATGTCATAATTTAGTTATTTTTATGGCTTTTTAAATTTTAGCAACATTCAATGTATTATGATGAAGTGTTTTGATCTCTAGTATATAGTCATGCCTCTCTCCATTTACCCAACATTTAATTTATATCGCTGCCTTAGTTTACATCTAATATGAGTATAAACTAGAGAGTTTAAGAGAAAGCACTCTCAATCCTCATAATGTAAAAAATGTGAAAAATATTTCATTAATGTTTTGGAAATTGAACAATATGAAACTCATAAAAATTGGAAGTTATTTTAGCCATGCTTATCTTATTTTTATACAAATTTTCCCAACACATATTTTCTAACTTGAGTCACAAAAACTAAACTACCTTGCAACATTTGTTTCATTACACTACTTATCATATATATTATATAAAATATTCCACTACATTGATGTAAGAGCTCTAATTTGTACATTAAATTTTCAATATCACTTTTTTTTTCTAACTCACATACGCACCAACAAAATCACCATATTCCTTGTAACCACCATACATTAATGCTATTGTGTAGTTGGTACACCAACCTTATCTCCCTTTCCACCCTAATACATCATAAAAACCATACATAATGAAACACCTTCTATAATATGCCCAATGTCATTGCCCAATTATATAGCATGTATAAAAAAATGTGTTGTATATCCTCCAGGGTTCTAGAACCATTAATTAAAGTATAGGTCATTTCATGATTCTGTATCACACATTAATTTCTAATTAGTTACTATAAAATTAAATAGGAAAACAAATTTCAAATTCTATATAACCACTATATGAAATTTGTTCAATTAATTAATTATAGATAATTAATTGAAAGAGAAACTAAATTCAACTAAGTGTGAAAAATGGAAAGCAAGGATGATATTAATTAAAAAGTGCAAAGTCATATTGACGGGAAAAAATTGCTCAAATCCTACAATAGTGGCATTAAGGAGCAAAATGATTTGAACAAAGCACCAATTAGGTAAGAAAAAAACTATAGTAAAAGATATAATTTAGTAAAAAAAAGGAAATATACGAGTGATGATAAATGGATTAATTTAATTAATGAAAATTAATAATGTAGAGTTAATAAAAAAAGACTTTAAAAAAGCATTAAGTAAATACAAAATTAATTAATGATAAATGGGACTAAGTAAATCAAAAATTAATTAATGATAGGTGGGATTAAGTAAATAAAAAATTAATTAATGATAGATGGGATAATTTAGTAACAAAAATAAATATACTAGTAATAGTAGAATTAATAACTTAATTGATGGAATCTAATAATAAAAAGACAACAAAAAGGGAGAGAGAACCTCATAAACAAAAATGAAATTATGTTTACTAAATTACTTTTTAAGTTAAAAATATTTTTTCCCCCTTTACTTATTCCAAAGTAAAAAAGAACTAAAAACAAAACTCTTAGGAGTTACAATTAACCTAAGAAATCAAGTCCTCATCTTGGAAAAGGGAAAAAATACAACCTAAAATTACTTGGAAGAAGAGGCTTATGATTAATTTTTATGATGGTCTAAGAATATAATAATTACTTGTTTTAGTGGAAGACATTCATAGATGAATAATTTAAAATGGGTTATAATGAAGAAAAAGATGAATCAATTGTTAAAAAGATACATAATTAGGTTGAAGATTTACGTCTATAGTGAATTAAAAATAAGGGATTTCAAAATATTCTTGAAACTTCACCAACAATGAAAATAGTTGAAAAAAAGAAGAAGATCTAATATAATAAATTTATAATGATAGAGAATTCAAATAAGCATTTCACCAACAAGTTAAGTAAATACTTTTTAGAAAAATTTAATAAAAATATGCCACCCCACCAGAGAGAGGATGACAAACAATGATGTCAATATATAGACAAGAAATTGTATAAATACGAACCTAAGAAATAATGAGATTTAGACATGTCCATCAATTATTTAGAAGAAGAAGAAAACAATAACAAATATAGTGAGGCAAGTACATAATTAAAAGAAGAATTTCCTATGATATCCTTAGTTGCCATAACAAGCATTGCATGACTACAAACATTGAAATTAAGGGGCCATGTAAAAAAGTTTGATGTCACCATATTTATACATTTCAATAGGAGCCATAACTTTATAGATGTCAATGTTATAAAAAGGATAAATTTGCTCGTATAATGAGTTATAGATATAAGGGAGATGGAAAAAGATTTCATAACATAAGAAAATATTACAAAATAAAGTTACAAATAAAAAATAATAATTTAGAAGGTGGATTCTACACAGTACATCTACGTGGAATAAAGATCATCTTGGAAATTCAATGACTTCAACATTTGGTATCTATGTGATAAACCATTTAAAAAAACTTATTAAATTCAAGTAGTAAGGGAACAATATGAGTTGCATGGGTTCTAATCACCTACTCAAATTACAGTCTTCACATGGAGAATTTTTGTGTTTCTTTGTCTCTCAAGTTGTTTGTGATCCTCCAAGCTTGACCCATGGCTTGAGGATCCATGACCTAAGGGCATTTAAGTCGTCAAAGTCACCCGGGGATCGCACCCGGCCTAGGTCACACCAACCCTTAATTTACTGGATTTTTTAGCATGTCTCCTCCCCTTAGCACAGGGCACAACCACCCCCCATGAGGTTTGATCCTAAATCACCTTGCTGATGAGGACCATCCTCAACTAGTTGTGCTAGTGAAACTTGACTTCATATGAAAAATTTAATTCATAAAAAATAACCTGAATATTTTGAAATTGAATTTGATAGTTCACTTTATGAATCATCATGATTGCATTGAAAAATCCCATATGGCGATATTAAATAATATGTATCTTTTATATGAACATATACGAGATTGAATCATTGAAATAATTTGGGCTTGATAGGTTATGTTATTTTGAAAAGAACATGATTTATTATTATTACAACATTAATATAATATTTGACCTATGAGACTACTATTATGATAAATGTTTATACATTATTACATAGTGGTAATAATACATTTTGCTAGGAACACGTCATCATTGTATTATGGATTAAGCATCTAATAAGACTAATAGGTAATAATATTAAAGCATGATAAATATGTGAAAGACATCACTATGCGTTTTATGTCTCTTATATATTATATAAATTTATTATATATATATATATATATATATATATATATATATATATTTTAAAATTGGAAGAAAATTATTTAAAAATAGATTTTTTATAAATAATATATTTATTATCAATTTTATTATTATTATAATTTAAGTAAGTGTTTGTATAAAAAAATGAATAGAAATACCATGTAAATAAATATACTTACATGAATTACTTCTCACTAATATATATGTTTTTCTTAACACTTATGTAAGATTAAAAATTGTAAATATGTAAACTTTTTGTAGTTACTACTCATCAAAATTTATGCAAATCTCTATGCTGGAGAAAACAATTAATTTATCTACTTTAAATATCAATTTATTAGTTCATTCCAAAGCAAGACTATAGGATTTACTTATTGACCACTATTAATTTAGCATTGACCAATGTAGGTTATAATCTTTTATACAAATTTTCCCAACACATATTTTCTAACTTGAGTGACAAAAACTATGCTACCTTAAAACATTTGTTTCATTACACTACTTATCATATATATTATATAAAATATCCCACTAAATTGATTTAAGAGCTCTAATTTTTACATTAAATTTCCAATATCACACTTTTTTTAACTCACATAGGCACCACCAAAATCATCATATTCCTTGAAACCACCATACATTAATGCTATTGTGTAGTTGGTACACCAACCTTATCTCCCTTTCCACCATAATACATCATAAAAACCATACATAATGAGACACCTTCTATAATATACCCAATGTCATCACCCAATTATATAGCATTTAGAAAAAAATGGGTTGTATATCCTCGGGTTCCTAGAAGCATTAATTAAAGTATAGGTCATTTCATAATTTTGTATCACACATTAATTTCTGATTAGTTACTATAAAATTAAATAGGATAACAAATTTCAAATTCTATATAATCATTATAGGAAATTTGTTCAATTAATTAATTATAGATAATTAATTGAAAAAGAAACTAAATTCAACGAAGTTTGAAAAATGGAAAGCAAGGATGATATTAATTAAAAAGTGCAAAGTCATATTGATGGGAAAAAATTGCTCAAATCCTACCATAGTGGCATTAAGGAGCAAGATGATTTGAACAAAACACCAATTAGGTAAGAAAAAAAACATGGTAAAAGGGATAATTTAGTAAAAAAAAAAGGGAAACATATGAGTGATGATAAATGGACTAATTTAATTAATGAAAATTAATAATATAGAGTTAATAATTTTTTTAAAGCATTAAGTAAATAAAAAATAAAATGATAGATGGGATAATTTAGTAACAAAAAGAAATATACTAGTAATAGTAGAATTAATAACTTAGTTGATGGAATCTAATATGAGTGATGATAAATGGATTAATTTAATTAATGAAAATTAATAATATAGAGTTAATAATAATAATAATAAAGACTTTAAAAAAGCATTAAGTAAATAAAAAATTAATTAATGATAGATGGGATAATTTAGTAACAAAAATAAATATACTAATAATAGTAGAATTAATAACTTAATTGATGCAATCTAAGGAGAGAGAACCTAAAAACAAATGAAATTATGTTCACAAAATTACTTTTTAATTCAAAAATAATTTTTTTCCCCTTTACTTGTTCCAAAACAAAAAAGAACTAAAACAAAACTCTTAGGAGTTATAATGGACGCAACCAATGGAGGGAGATGGGCCAGTGATCAGATCCTGAAAGAGGCAAAATGGAGGCTGCGAAGTCTCCACCAAGATGAATAGCATTGTCTGAGAGCAAGAACCTGTCCAGACGAGAAGCGATTTGCTGCTTACCTGCTCTCCTATTGTTCCAAGTAAATACACCATTATTGAAGGGTAGGTCGATGAGCCAGTTGTTCTGAATGAAGTCCTTTAGGGGTATCCCTTCCTGACTTCCTTTGCATCTTCCTCCCATTTTTTCTTGCGTATATGCACGTCGTTCATGTATCTGCATCGCAGATGCGAAAATTCCATATACAGAAATTGCGCATATACAGAAACTGTGCATATACGGAAGATGTGCGCAAATACGGAAACTGGGCATATAAGGAAGATATGCGCATATCTTCCGTATATCCCTAACTTTCCTGTATGTGCATATCTTCCGTATATGCACGTCGTTTATGTATCTGCATCCTATATGCGCAAATTCCATATACAGAAATTGCGCATATACGGAAACTAGGCATATACGGAAGATATGCGCATGTCTTTCGTATATCCTTAACTTTCCTGTTTGTACATATCTTCTGTATATGCACGTCGTTCATGTATCTGCATCGTAGGTGCGCAAATTCCATATACAGAAATTGCGCATATACGGAAACTGTGCATACACATAAGATGTGCGCATATACGGAAGATATGCGCATGTTTTCCGTATATCCCTAACTTTTCTGTATGTGCATATCTTCCATATATACACGTCGTTCATGTATTTGCATCGTAGATGCGCAAATTCCATATACAGAAATTGCGGATATACAGAAACTGTGTATATACGGAAGATGTGTGCATATATGGAAACTGGGCATATACGGAAGATATGCGCATGCCTTCTGTATCTCCCTAACTTTCCTATATGTCAATATCTTCCGTATATGCACGTCATTCATGTATTTGCATCGCAAGTGCGCAAATTCCATATACAGAAATTGCGCATATACGGAAACTGTGCATATACGGAAGAATGCACATGTCTTCCGTATATGCACAGTCTCTGTATATGCACAATTTCTGTATATTGAATTTGCGCGTGTATGATGCAGATATATGAATGACGTGCATATACGGAAGACATGCACATACAGGAATGTTAGGATATACGGAAGACATGCGCATATCTTCCGTATATGCACACATCTTTCGTATATGCACAATTTCTGTATATGCGCAATTTTTGTATATTGAATTTGCGCATATATGATGTAGATACAAAAACGAAGATATGTACAAATTCCATATACGGAAACTGTGCATATACGGAAGATGTGCACATATATGGAAACTGGGCATATACGAAAGATATGCACATATCTTCCGTATATCTTAACATTCCTGTATGTGCATGTCTTCCGTATATGCACGTCGTTCATGTATCTGCATCATACACGCGCAAATTCAATATACGGAAATTGCGTATATACGGAAACTGTGCATATACGGAAGATGTGCGCATATACGGAAACTGGGCATATACGGAAGATATGTGCATGTCTTCCGTATATCCCTAACTTTTCTGTATGTGTATATCTTCTGTATATGCACGTCGTTCTTGTATCTACATCATAAATGCGCGAATTCCATATATATAAATTGCGCATATACGAAAACTGTTCATATACAGAAGATATGCGCATATACGGAAGATATGCACATGTCTTGCATATATCCCTAACTTTCCTGTATGTGCATATCTTCCGTATATGCACGTCGTTCATGTATCTGCATCTTAGATGCGCAAATTCCATATACAGAAATTGCGCATATACGAAAACCGTGTATATAAGGAATATATGCGCATATACGAAAGATATGCGCATGTCTTCCGTATATCCCTAACTTTCTTGTATGTGCATATCTTTCGTATATGCATGTCGTTCATGTATCCGCATCGTAGATGCGCAAATTCCATATACAAAAATTGCGCATATACGGAAACTGTGCATATACGGAAAATGTGCGTATATACGGAAACTTGGCATATACGGAAGACATGCGCATGCCTTCCGTATATCCCTAACGTTCCTGTATGTGCATATCTTCTGTATATGCACTCGTTCATGTATCTGCATCGCAGATGCGCAAATTTCATATACAGAAATTGCGCATATACGGAAACTGTGCATACACGGAAGATATGCACATGTCTTCCGTATATATACAGTCTCCATATATGCGCAATTTCTGTATATTGAATTTGCGCATGTACGATGCAGATACATGAATGACGTGCATATACGGAAGACATGCATATACAGGAATGTTAGGATATACAAAAGACATGCGCATATCTTCCGTATATGCCCAGTTTCCGTATATGCGCACATCTTCCGTATATGCACAATTTCCATATATGCGCAATTTCTGTATATTGAATTTGCGCATATACGATGCAGATACATAAACGAAGATATGTACAAATTCCATATACAGAAATTGCGCATATACAGAAACTGTGCATATACGGAAGATGTGCGCATATACAGAAACTGGGCATATACGGAAGATATGCACATATCTTCTGTATATCCTAACATTCCTGTATGTGCATGTCTTCCGTATATGCACGTCGTTCATGTATCTGCATCGTACACGCGCAAATTCAATATACAGAAATTGTGCATATACGGAAACTGTGCATATACAGAAGATGTGCGCATATACGGAAACTAGGCATATACGGAAGATATGTGCATGTCTTCCGTATATCCCTAAATTTCCTATATGTGCATATCTTCCGTATATGCACGTCGTTCATGTATCTGCATCGTAGATGCACAAATTCCATATACAGAAATTGCGCATATACGGAAATTGTGCATATACAGAAGATATACGCATATATGGAAGATATGCGCATGACTTCCGTATATCCCTAACTTTTCTGTATGTGCATATCTTCCATATATACATGTCGTTCATGTATCCGCATCGTAGATGCGCAAATTCCATATACAGAAATTGCGCATATACGGAAACCGTGTATATACGGAAGATGTGCGCATATACGGAAACTGGACATATACGGAAGATATGCGCATGTCTTCCGTATATCCCTAACTTTCCTGTATGTGCATATCTTCCATATATGCACGTTGTTCATGTATCCGCATCGTAGATGCACAATTTTCATATACAGAAATTGCGCATATACGGAAACTGTGCATATACGGAAGATGTGCGCATATACGGAAACTTCGCATATACGGAAGATATGTGCATGTCTTCCGTATATACCTAACTTTCCTGTATGTGCATATCTCCCGTATATGCACGTCGTTCATGTATCTGCATCGCAGATGCGCAAATTCCATATACAAAAATTGCGCATATACGGAAAGTGGGCATATACGCAAGATATGCGCATGTCTTCTGTATATCCCTAACTTTTCTGTATGTTCATATCTTGCGTATATGCACGTCGTTCATGTATCTGCATCGCAGATGCGCAAATTCCATATACAGAAATTGCGTATATACGGAAACCGTGCATATATGGAAGATGTGCGCATATCTTCCATATATGCACAGGTTGCGCACATCTTCCATATATGCACGGGTTCCGTATATGCGCAATTTCTGTATATGGAATTTGTGCATCTGCGATGCCGATACATGAACGACGTGCATATACGGAAGATATGCACATACAGAAAAGTTAGGGATATACGGAAGACATGCGCATATCTTCCGTATATGCCCAATTTCCGTATATCCACACATTTTCCGTATATGCACAGTTTCCGTATATGCGTAATTTCTGTATATGGAATTTGCGCATCTACGATGCAGATACATGAACAATGTGCATATACGGAAGATATGCACATACAAGAAAGTTAGAGATATACGGAAGATATGCGCATATCTTCCGTATATGCCCAATGTTCGTATATGCGCACATCTTCCATATATGCGCAATTTCTGTATATGGAATTTGCGTATCTACGATGCGGATACATGAACGACGTGCATATACGGAAGATATGCACATACAAGAAAGTTAGGGATATACGAAAGACATGCGCATATCTTCCGTATATGCCCAGTTTCCGTATATGCACACATCTTCCATATATGCACAGTTTCCATATATGCGCAATTTTCGTATATTGAATTTGTGCGTATATGATGCAGATACATAAACGACGTGCATATAAGGAAGATATGCACATATAAGGAAGATATGCACATATAAGAAAGTTAGGGATATACGGCAGATATGCGCATATCTTCTGTATATGCCCAGTTTCCGTATATGTGCACATCTTCCGTATATACACGATTTTCGTATATGCACAATTTCTGTATATGGAATTTGTGCATCTGCGATGCAGATACATGAACGACGTGCATATACGGAAGATATGACATCCACTTCCATAACTTGAGTATTCCATGCTCGTACCTTTTGCTTATCTGAGGAGGAGGCTCCCTTAAATCGAGGATCTGCCTGAGGTGCTGTGGGATCTTCCTGCTTCAAATGTTTATCTTTCATCAACTCTGTCTCGGGTGGAGTGGGAGAATCCAAGCTTGGGTCAGTTTGGTTAGCTATGGCTTCAAAGTTGTTGCTTGTAGAGGGCTTGGAGGAGCTAGTATATTGCATTTTGGAGTTTGAGGTCTGTTTCTTGTGGGATTTCCTGCGATTTGCTACTTTGGTAAAGCCATTTGCCTTAGATGAATCCAGTCCAGAGGTCGGAGAAGGTTTTTGAGTTAAAGGGTAGTCCATATACAAAATTGCGCATATACAGAAATTGTGCATGTATGGAAGATATGCACATATCTTCTGTATATGCACAATTTCCGTATATGCGCAATTTCTATATATGGAATTTGCGCATATAAGATGTAGATACATAAACGACGTGTATATACGGAATATATGCACATACAGGAAAGTTAGGGATATATGAAAGACATATGCATATCTTCCGGATATGCGCACATCTTTCGTATATGCATAGTTTCCGTATATGCACAATTTCTATATATGGAATTTGTGCGTATACGATGTAGATACATAAACGAAGATATGTACAAATTCCATATACAAAAATTGCGCATATACGGAAACTGTGCATATACGGAAGATGTGCGCATATACGGAAACTAGACATATACAGAAGATATGCGCATGTCTTCCGTATATCTCTAACTCATCTGTATGTGCATATCTTGCGTATATGCACGTCGTTCATGTATCTACATCGCAGATGCGCAAATTCCATATACAGAAATTGTGCATATATGGAAACTGTGCATATACGGAAGATGTGCGCATATACGGAAATTGGGCATATACAGAAGATATGCGCATGTCTTCCGTATATCCCTAACTTTCTTGTTTGTGCATATCTTCCGTATATGCACGTCATTTATGTATCTGCATCCTATATGCGCATGTATTCCGTATATCCCTAACTTTCCTTTATGTGCATATCTTCCGTATATGCACGTCGTTCATGTATCTGCATCGTAGATGGCGCAAATTCCATATACAGAAATTGCGCATATACGAAAACTGTGCATATACGGAAGATGTGTACATATACGGAAACTGGACATATACGAAAGATATGCGCATGCCTTCCGTATATCCCTAACTTTCCTGTATGTGCATATCTTCCGTATATGCACGTCGTTCATGTATCTGCATCGCAAATGCGCAAATTCCATATACAGAAATTGCGCATATACGGAAACTGTGCATATACGGAAGATATGCAGATGTCTTCCGTATATGCACAATCTCCATATATGCGCAATTTCTGTATATTAAATTTGCGCGTGTACGATGCAGATACATGAATGACGTGCATATACGGAAGACATGCACATACAAGAATGTTAGGATATACGGAAGACATGCGCATATCTTCCGTATATGCCCGGTTTCCATATATGCGCACATCTTCCATATATGCACAGTTTCTGTATATGCGCAATTTCTGTATATTGAATTTGTGCATATACGATACAGATACATAAACAAAGATATGTACAAATTCCATATATAGAAATTGCGCATATACAAAAATTGCGCATATACAGAAAATGTGCGCATATATAGAAACTGCGCATATATGGAAGATGTGCGCATATACGGAAGATATGCACATATCTTCCGTATGTCCAAACATTCCTGTATGTGCATGTCTTCCGTATATGCATGTCGTTCATGTATCTGCATCGTACACACACAAATTTAATATACAGAAATTGTGCATATACGGAAGATGTGTGCATATACAGAAACTGGGCATATACGGAAGATATGTGCATGTCTTCTATATATCTCTAACTTTCCTGTATGTGCATATCTTCCGTATATGCACGTCGTTCATATATCTGCGTCATAGATACGCAAATTCCATATACAGAAATTGTGCATATATGGAAACTGTGCATATACGGAAGATATGCGCATATACGGAAGATATGCACATGTCTTCCGTATATCCCTAACTTTCCTGTCTGTGTATATTTTCCGTATATGCATGTCGTTTATGTATCTGCATCGTAGATGTGCAAATTCCATATAGAGAAATTGCGCATATACGGAAACCATGCATATACGGAAGATGTGCGCATATACAGAAACTGGGCATATACGGAAGATATGCGCATGTCTTCCGTATATCCCTAACTTTCCTGTATGTGCATATCTTCCGTATATGCACGTCATTCATGTATCAGCATCGTAGATGCGCAAATTCCATATACAAAAATTGCGCATATACGGAAAATGTGCATATATGGAAGATGTGCGCATATACGAAAACTGGGCATATACGGAAGATATGCGCATGCCTTCTGTATATCGCTAACTTTCCTGTATGTGCATATCTTCCGTATATGCACGTCATTCATGTATCTGCATCGCAGATGTGCAAATTGCATATACAGAAATTGCGCATATACGAAAACTGTGCATATACGAAAGATATGCACAGTCTCCGAATATGCGCAATTTCTGTATATTGAATTTGCGCTTGTACGATGCAGATACATGAATGACGTGCATATACGGAAGACATGCACATACAGGGATGTTAGGATATACAGAAGACGTGCATATCTTCCGTATATGCCTAGTTTTCGTATATGCGCACATCTTCCGTATATGCACAGTTTCCATATATGCACAATTTCTGTATATTGAATTTGCACATATACGATGCAGATACATAAATGAAGATATGTAAAAATTTCATATAAAGAAATTGCGCATATACGGAAACTGTGCATATATGGAAGATGTGCGCATATACGGAAACTGGGCATATACGGAAGATATGCACATATCTTACGTATATCCTAACATTCCTATATGTGCATGTCTTCCGTATATGCACGTCGTTCATGTATCTGCATCGTACATGCGCAAATTCAATATACAGAAATTGTGCATATACAAAAGATGTGCGCATATACGGAAACTGTGCATATACGGAAGATGTGCGCATATATGGAAACTGGGCATATACAGAAGATATGTGCATGTCTTCTGTATATCCCTAACTTTCCTGTATGTGCATATCTTCCGTATATGCACGTTGTTCATGTATCTGTATCGTAGATGAGCAAATTCCATATACAGAAATTATGCATATACGGAAACTGTGCATATATGGAAGATATGTGCATATACAGAAATTGCGCATATACGAAAGATATGCGCATGTCTTCCATATATCCCTAACTTTCCTGTATGTGCATATCTTCCGTATATGCATGTCGTTCGTGTATCTGCATCGTAGATGTGCAAATTCCATATACAGAAATTGCGCATATACGAAAACCGTGCATATACGGAAACTGGGATTAAGTAATATTCAGGGGATCTTAGATGACATTGTACGATAAGTAAGATCATAAGAAATTGGGTCATTAATAAGCTTAAATATCTCTGACAAGTTTAGACTAACCATGTATGACATATGAATTCTTTCTGGAGGCGGGGCCACCGTGTTATTGTCGAGGGGCGACTTGTGATGAGTCGTTGAGCTGGAATGTGTCAAAGGGAACTACCTAACACTGGCACATAAGATGGTGTGCTAATGGGTCCCTTCAAATAGGGATGAAAGGGAGAGACATAGAACCTCTCCCCAACAAACCCCCTAATATCAAGAGTAAAACCACTAAAAATTTTTGTGAATTAAGACAAGAGGAAATCCCCTCTATTAAATCTTCTTGGAGAAAAAAATACACGGTGGTGGTGACTTAGTAATGTTATAGAATAGGATAAGGACTCGACTAGGAAAGAATAGGATCAACTAGCTCAAAAAGACAAGACTTACCAAACCACACCTCATTTTGCAATCTAGTTCCTCTAGCTAAAAAGCCAAAGCCTATAACCATCATCCTTGAAGAATAAAGGGTGGCTTTGATTTGCATATATATTGATCAAAGAGTTTTTGAAGGAGGACCTTACTTCTATGCAGCAACTAGACTCTACATGCGGACATGGATGATGAATTTTGTTCCAAAACGTGAAACTTTTACTTCAGTATCGGTCTGGGTAAGACTCTATTCTCTACCTCTTGATTATTGGCAAAATGTATTGTTAGCTGCTAACGGCAATAAATTAAGTTGTTTTGTAAAAGCTTTTGAAGCCACAAGAAAAGAAAAATATACTTCCTTTGCGAGAATATGTGGGGAAATGGATTTATCAAGAGCTCTACCGGATGAGGTGATCTTGGAAGTTTTTGATGAAGAATGGGTGCAAACAGTAGATTATGAGCACATTCCGTTCAGTTGTGGCAGATGTCATGAACATGGACACCTTTTCAGAGATTTTCCGCTCAGTAAAGTAGTAAGCAAGAGCAAAAATAACACAATGAAGGAAACATACAGGTTTCAGAAAGTGGTGAATCTTAGAAAGGGCGGCAAAAGAGGACCAAAAAAACATCAAGATGAAGGTCAACAAATCAGTCAGAACAAATTCCAAGTGCTTGAGGAAGATGAAGAGATCTCAAAAGAAGATCAAGCAATGGAAGGAAGTCCTGCGGACAAGGAATCTGAAGAAAACCGGGAAAACGCACAGGACATCGATTATAAGAAGGAAGCCATAATGAGTGATGCAGAACTGGAGATAGATCAGGAAATGACCCAAAATGAGATGGACCTGGAGGATCATGAACTACAAGAAGAACTCAATAAAATACAATAGTTGTTTCTATGGAAATCACAGGCTGGCCACTAAAATACCTGAAGTTAGTGAGATGAACATCATTGTTCATTAGCGTGAGCGCAGTGGATACCATAGTTCCGTAATGAATGGAGAGCCTCTCTTATTTTCTGGGGTCCAGGTTTAGGCAAGAAAGTTGAGCAGGCATGGAAGGAATCCTTATTTTACCGGCAACCAAAATCTTTACATTTTTGGGCCTCGTAGAGTAAAACTGCTTCCTTGGCGGTTTTTGGATGTTCGCACCGCTCTTAAGTGGGAAACGTTTTTAGCGATTTTGTAGCAATCCCATCCAACATTCTGCATGTGGTAGAGAGAGGGTTTGGAAAACCACCCTCCATCACACACTAACGTCTGGTCAGCTTGTTCGGTGTGATATTATGCTCTACCGTTGGATCTCTGTGTGTGGATATACGGTCAAGATTGTTCGTATGAAATGGACTCTGCCGGGGATTGAATTGCGGGAGATCTCGCGGGCTAGCAGGGACGGGTGGCAATTTTGGGTTATTTTGAATTTCGGTCCAGATTCACTGTTATCTTCTGTGCATGTAGAGCCTTGAGGTTGGAATTGGTATATTTCGGGAGATTCACATGGGCAAAGTTTATTCCACCATTCAGACTCGAAATCTGTTTAGTATGGTTTCTATTATTTCATCAGGTCCGTCTTTGGAATCCAAGAATATGCCTTTTTTGGCTCCGATTTGCGTCTCATCCGTCAGAGCCTTGCAAACAGATTGGCCGGTTTAGGCTTTTGTTTGTATTTTGAAGGTCTCGTAGTTAAACTTGTGGGCCCGTGGCCTAGATGTTAAGCTTTTGGCTTAGTACCAAAGCCCTGAGTGGATAGTTGACTTTATGTCCCTCAAGTTTCTTTAGGTAGTTGTATTATATGTAATTTGTTTCTAATGAATAGAAGGTATGAATCTTGCTTAGTAAAAGCATGTTAATGTGTATCAATTTTTCCCTTTTTGTGGCAAAGAAGTTTTATAAAAATAAATGGAGATGGAATGTTTACTCTTAAATTTACAAAATCATGAAGAATTAGGTGGTGGTAAAAGAAGACAAAACATGTCAATTTAAATTCAATTTCATGTCATATTTTTTCTAAAATTTAATATATATATATTTTATCTAATTTATTCATTTTCTTTAAAAGATATTCATTAATATTTTACATAAATTTTTAAGTAGTGACAAAACTGAGACCCCCCATTTCTCTATTGATTTATGCATTTTAATTCCAATTTCTTTAAGAGATGTGTTGTAAACATTCTAAAGATTGCTAAACAAATTTAAAAATAAAAAGGAAGCATATTTTTTAATTATTATTAAAATACTAGTAAAAATGATAATCGTTTTGTATATATAAAACCACGACCCAAGAAACTATTCTTTCAAGTTTATAAAATCAATTTTTTTTAATAGAAATTTGAAAATAAAATATAACAAAATGTTAAAATTATTTTTTGAAATTTTTTAAAATATATTTTAAATTTTTTATAATGACATATTTTATATTATTCAAAATATAATATATAAAATTATTTGTTTACAAATTCTAATTCTATTTTTATATATATTTTTAAAGAGTTTAGCATTTCATTTAACTTTACATATTTAAACCTCCATATCTAAAAAAGTTATTTATATTTTGTGAGTGATTAACCATAGCTTTTACTAATATTTACTATGAGTTGACTTATTTACAAATTTAGTATTTGCTTTTTATAACATTATTTATATTTTCTGAACCCATTAAATAGGTTCACTATAGCTTTTACCAAAATTTATTTTCAGTTAGCTTTGTTACAAATTTAGCATTTATTTTTTATAATTAACAAGTATGAAACTCAACTCATTTAATTAATATTTTTATATTCATATTTTTTTGAATACTTTTTTGCTTTTTCCATATAATGAGACACATTAACATGCTTTTACTATTCAGCAAAAAAAGAATTTAAGTTAGTCGTCCCCATAATATCATTGCTCACCCTAGCTTACATACTTAATATTAAACAATGAACCAACTTAACATAACCCCGCATCTTTGCTTTATTAGAAGCATAAGTTAGAGACTCATTTAGCCTAATAACACCCCTCTTTTTTAATTAAGTAGATTATGGAGAGTCCTTTACCAGATCTCAAGGTATGTGGTTAAAGATGATAATGAGTCATTGAGAAAGGTAACTTTTCAGTGTAAAAGCATAAGTTGAGGCTTCTCGAGTCTAATAATACCCCTCGTTTTTTAAGTCCTTCAGAGAAGTCCTTCAGGAGCAATTTAAATATGGAGGCTTCCTGGACAGAAGGGTACCCGAAAAGCATGTTGTCATCAATGAATTTTTGGTCAGTAATGGCTGGAGAATTGTGAACGGAACTTCCTTTGAGATGTTGGGATAGCAAGGCTTGCTTGATATGACGACCTAGCCCTTTCGCCATTAGCACGAAAAGGAACATTTTTTATCCTTCTGGCACAGGGAAGTTGTTCCAATTGGATTTGATGAAGTCATTAAAGGTGGGATGCGAGAGCCAAAAAGCTTCAAATCTGAATGGACGTCTGGTCGAGTCTCCTGGCCGTTGCCATTGTAGAGAGATAGGCCAATGGTCGGATCCAGAGTATGGAAGTATAGATGCTGGGAGGTCGTCGCCTAGATGCACTGCATTGTCCGAGATGAGGAATCTATCAAGTTTTGAAGCAATTTGTTGCCGCCCCGCCTGACGATTGCTCCATGTGTGCATTCCGTTGGAGGTTTGCATATCTATTAGCATATTGTTGTGGATAAAATCTTTGAAGTGGTCATTTTCCTGTTCCATCCTGGCTCGACCTCCCTTCTTTTCCTCTAAATTTGTGATCATATTGAAGTCTCCTCCAGTGATCCATAGAGGATGATCTCTATTGAAGTTAAGTGCTTCTATGGTGTCTAGAAGAGCGATTTCGTTGGCTGCTTCCTGTGGAAAATAAACATCTGTGATATGACCATGAATGTTGGTGCCAATTATATGGAACGTTGCCTGTATAATGTGATGGGAGGCATGGAAGTTTGAAAGCGTTATTGCTTGCGTATTCCAGGCAATTACCAAGCCTCCAGATGCACCTGATGCATCCACTGCAACCGAGTGACAACCTGGCCAAGCTTTTGAAAGGATGTTTCCGAGAGTGTTGTTGTTGCATTTTGTTTCTTGCAGAAAGAATATCTGGGGCTATTCCTGCTTTATCATATTTTTAATCATTCTGAGTTTCCCAGGCCTATTGAGCCCTCTTATGTTCCATGAAGTGAGCTTCATGATTCACTGTTAGTGGTGGGCTTGTAATACTTTGTCAATTTAGCGTATATGCTTGAGTCAACCATGATTTTCCCTATGGCAATAGTTCGTTGGAGATCTGTCTTTCTTCCGCATTTTTTGGAGTCTTTCGGAAGGAGGCAGTCATCCCATTGACTTCCCGGCTATATTCCCAGTTGTTGTTGCTGATAGGCTCTAGATATTATAACTTCCAGAGTACTGAGCTGATGCGCCTGGATCTTATCATATTCCTTCTGTCTGCATACTTGTTCTAGCTCAAAAATGTCTAGACCGCCCAAATCTATGCTTTCCAGTTCTTCATCCATGTGTTGCGCTTGACTGCTTTCCTCTGTGATGAGAGCTAAGTGCATGGTTTGGCTATGGGGACCGTCAACATCCATTTCATTAGACTTCCAATTAGGGTTTTTTGGAGAAACTTTGGGAGTCCCACTGAGGAATTTTGGAGACATGGGATTGGGAGAGGAGGCTGAAGGAGGGATTAAGGGGGATGGGATGATCGGCAGAGGGAATGATGCAGAGTTCAAGGGTGGGTCTTCTGGAGCTTTTGCAAGGACCTCGAAGCTGTTGCTCGTGGAAGGGATGGAGGCAGCATCCTGCTGGAGTTTTTTCCCAGAGGAAGGTTTTTTGTGCAATCTTTTACAACTTGCAACCTTAGTGAAGCCTTCATGGTCCGCCTTGCCTGAGGGATTAGAGTCTTGGGGTTTTGCATTGAGAGGGCAGTCCCTAAACAGATGCCCAAAGGCATGGCAATTGCGACAGCGAAAGGGAACATGTTCAAAAACTAAGGGTTGAATCCATTCATAGTCATCATGGAAGAGACTTACCAATTCCGGAAGGGCTTGGTCCAGGTGCATGAAGACAAAGATGCGTGCGTAGGAGGTGTATCTACTCATCTTCGTTTCTTCAGCAATTTTGACGAACTCTCCTAGCCCCTTCCCTATGTCTCTGAGAGATTCTTCATCCCAGTATTCCGTTGGGAGCAAATATAGCCTGATCCATACTGGCCCCAGCTGAGATCCTCCTTGTCGGGGTTGAATCTCTCTCTCCATGCTCTTAAATACAGACCAGCAGAGTTGAAGAAGTAGGGACCTTCATCCATTACCCTATTTTGATCTTCGATGCAGATAAAAATCGCCGTGAAAAACCCTTTTGGGCCTAGCTGCAAGGTAACCTGTCCTTTGGGTTTCCATTTGGTTGAGATCCATCCTTGCAAGGCTTTTTCCGTTGGCCAGAATCCAATGAATTTTCCAATGAGCGCATGGTCCTTCATGTATTGGATCCGACCATTGATTCTGTGGCTGGGAAGTTCTATTTTGGGTCTTTCAGCAGCTACAGGTCTACATGTCGATGAGGTAAACTTTGGCTTTTCCTGTTGCTTGGACTTTCCTTCTTGCTCTTCATTGTTTCTGTCAGGCTGCTTAGAGGAATCTTTTGTCGTTTCCTGCATCCGAGGGTCCCTGTTGTCCGTTTTATCCAGTTCAGGCCCTGGAGGCTCGTTCATATTCATCTCTTGAGTATCGCTTTCAGAAAAGGGGGCAGGAATTGAAAACCCCCCTGGGGGAAGCCGTTGTGGTGCAGAGAATAGCAGCAGGCTGCAGTCATGGAGTGGTGTAAAGACGTTGAGAAGAGGCAGCGATAAGACCAGGTTGCGCTGTTGCAGAGGCGTTCCAGAACCCTAGTTGCAGAGCGCTGATTTTCGACATCTATTCAGTTTAAGTTATTGTGAAACAATATATAAATTATTGTAGATATTCACCCGAAGTAATTTATTATAGCCTACATTGCCATTTTTGAATTTTTATTATTTAATTTATTTGTTGAATTTTAATTTTGTTTATTATTTTATTATTCAAATATTTGAAAATAATTAAAAATAAATAAGTAAATGGAAATATTAGTTATATGATTTAATAAAAGATGTAATTTAGAAAATATGATATCAGAGAAATATAATTAAAAAGCAGACTTATATTCTATTATCTTTTATTTAATTATGAAACTTTACATACAGAAAAAACGAGTATTTATTACAGAGTTTTTTTTGACATTGTATTCTAAATAGTTCTTATGTTATGCTCTTAAATCTAACTCTTAAATGCTCTACTCTACCATGAGACAATACAATGCTAAAAAGATGGAACCCCCTCTTTCTAGTGACTTGGTGTTTAACATAGCTTGATAATGATTTCAGATCAGGGTTTTAACATGTCTCAACACTTTGTTAGTGTTAAATACATATAAATATTGAAAACCATAAAAGAATATAAAAATCATATAATTTAATACAAGATATAACTCAGGGGGTATCATAAAAGAGAAAACCTAATTAGAAGGTGAGGCTTATACTCTACTCTTTTTTATTTAATTATGAAAATACAAATACAAAGAAAGGGGTATTGACTATCGAGTTGCCTATGACATTGTTGTCTATATGGTTGTTGCAAATTATCTTTCTCCTTTGTTTTGATCTCAAATCCCACTCCTAGATATTGTGCTCAACTATGTTTTAATACAAACCTAAAAAGATGGAACCCCTTCTCTTCCTAGTGACATAGTGTTTAAGATAGCTTGGAAACTATTTAAGGTTTAGGGTTTTCACATTTTTCAAGCCACTATTAGTGTTAAGGTTTTGGACCTTTTAGGATCTTCTTGAATGTCCACACATGACTAACTCCACATATCTAAGTAATGGCGTTGATGCAGCATCCACTTGGTACCACCGTGTGAACAAGTTAGTTGAACTTGTGGGAGGCATAGCATCTACATATGAAATTTGATTAAGGTGATTTTCACATTGTTTGAAAGCTAGAATTGGTGTGTAAAATGACATCAAGAGGCAGAGAGCTATGCTCACAAAGTTTTCACTCATTTCATATCCCAAAATAACTTTAGAGGGCTTTAAATTCTAAATCTCAAAATTAAGACATATCATAAAATATGTCACAAAAGATAATTCCTCCAATTTTTCTACCCAAAAAATATCAAAATAAATAAAAAATTATCCAATAATTCATTTTAAATAAGTTAAAAAAATGTTTCATTTCAATTTTTATTTGTAGAATTTATTTTAATGTATATTCAAGTGAAGCAAGAATTGGAATGTTTTGTGTAGCATTGTCTTGTTATTCTTAATATGAAAAAGTAAAGTATTTATGTATTCTTAAAATGGAATGTGTGTCACTTTTGTGGTGAGGAGAGGAATGTGTATAAAAAGAAATTACATATATAAAACAAAATGAAAAATAAAGTGTCATTTTCCCTTTAAGTTAAGCTATGTGATCAATCAAACAAGGAAAATATTTTAGTTTGTTTTGCGTATGATAAAATGTCCTATGAAGACCTATTTGTCCTTTCCTCTCTATAAGTAACTGGGCCTTGTGGAGATATCTTTTGTGACGGGTACTGGGGCTACGTCCCGAAAGAACTGGTGACGCTTCCAGCAGCCAAAAAATGACGGGTACTGGGGCTACGTCCCGAAAGAACTGGTGACGCTTCCAGCAGCCAAAAAATGACGAGTACTGGGGCTACGTCCCGAAAGAACTGGTGATGCTTCTAGCAACGAAAAGAATCAACCAAGGTATTGAATGAGGCTTCAGTGCTTCCCACACCTCCACCTATACGGAAAGATGCCCTAAAATTTGGCCAATAGGATACCTTCGTCTCACGGAGGCAGCCGAGTCTTTAGCTTCTTGGTAATCGGTTATCAGTACCGAGCACTATACAGGTTGGGTAGCCCCATATAGGACCGCACGCACTGAGCCTAAGCCGAACCCCCTCTGAATCGGGTCTCTGTGCTGCCTGGGTTGTCTTTTTCGTGGACTGATTGAAGGATTTCAAGCACCCTAAAAGACAACTTCTATGTTTCAAAATGTAGCATGACCATGGTGGCTTATTGGATGCCTACCCCCAATAGTCCTAACCTAAACTATAAATTATTTTGTGGTCCATGTGGGGAAATTTAGTTTGTTCAAGTTATGATTGCTTTTACGTGTCTTCCTTCACTTATGGTGTGAAAAATTAAGCTTAAATAAACTAAGTACAAAAGGTTTTTACACTTGATTCCCTTTGTTCAAAGTTTAGAGTAGCTTAGTGTGTGTAGTGAAATGTGTGTGTAAATGACAGAGTGAACATACAAAGTTTGTAGTCATGTGGATATTCGATGATCCTTTTCAAATTCATCTACTTACACTAAATTATGTTTGTTCCTTACCTGCAAATAAAATAATGTGTGGTTGATGGGCCACTTACTTCCTTCCTATTACACTATGTGAGCCTAAAAAGGGAGATGAAAAACTGGGTGCTTTGAGAAAGATTTCAGATGCAAGCACAGGGTCGTCTAAAAGACGCAAGGGAAGCAGGGGCTACTCCCTTTCTTTAATAACACCAGTTCCTAGTCCCAATGCTAATGAAGTAAAAATGCTTTGGTTAGTAAAAAATATGAGCGAATTATGGGCCACTTACTCCTTTGCTAATTAAGCTATGTGACTTGGGTAAAATAGCAAAACAAATTGAAAAAATGTGTGGATTATGACCACTTAATTTTCCCCTAAATTAAGCTATGTGTGAAATGTAAAAATTTTAAAATAAAGGCTAAGTAATTGCCCTACTAATACTGATTATTAAAACAATCTAAACTATATGGAAAAAAAATGCAGAGGTGAAGGCAATTCACTAAAGGTTTCCAGTCACCCACAAAAGAAAAATTACAATGATTGTTTTTGTTCTCTGTAAACCGTGGGGTTAGGCTCTGCACAAGTGAGCGAACTGTGTGTCAATCTGCAAGAAAATGATAAGTGTTAAGCCAAATTATAGATATTAAGAGTGAGAATGATTATAAGCAATATGCATTATCAATGTTCTAAATTTAAACGTATATGATTAACTAACAACATATTTTATAAATGATACTATACTATAAATAATTTGACTAAAATTTACAATCTCACTAAAACAAATTAGAATTGAAGAACTAAAGGCAAAATTCATACCTTTGTCATAAATTTAGTTAAATTAAATGACATCCTAAGCAATAACACAAGGCCATGTGCAAGAAAATTAAAGTAGAGTATAAAGAAGTATCAGAGTACTTTGTAAAATAAATGTAGAGATAATTTTTTTTACTAATTATATGTTATTAGTCAATCCAAAATGCATTATGTAATATTTTTTCTCAAAATTTTGGAAATGAGTGGATATTTATGGTAGGAATGTAGCTTGAATACAAAAGAGGAATAATCAAGAGACCAAGTCTATTAGAACCATTGTCCATACCAAGTAAGTGTTGGGAAGAGGCCATAATGGATTTTATAACAATTATACCAAAGTATGAAGGAACAAATTTCATTATGGTTTTGGTGTTTTGACTTACAAAGTATGTCCACTTTTATAGAAAAGAAGCATCAAAATGGTTTCTGAAGAACAATCTCCAAAGGAAGAAAATCACTGTCAAAGTAGAAACCCAGCATCAAAAGCGCAGCAGACATGATGAGCAAGAGAGAACCTTTAGAATAGTCTCATTCACCCCTTACTGCTCACTCAAATTTATTATGACACAAACATGTAGCAGAGAAATGTCAAATGTAGGGAAAAAAGGAAAAAAACGTAACCGTATGATGTCAATATATCCAAAAAACGATATGATGTTAATATATCCAAATATATATATATATATATATATATATATATATTAATTACACTATATATATATAGATATATATATATATATATATATATATCTATATATAGTAATTACACTATATATATATATATATATATATATAAACCTCTATATACTCTCTATATATATATATCTATATAGAGTATATATATATATACACTATATATATATATATATATATATATATATATATAGATATATATATATATATATATATATATATATAAGAGAACTATCTTCGTCAATAAGAGAAAATTGGATAAAGCCATCGTATAAGATGACTCATCAATAGTATAATTATATATCTTATATATCGTTAAATCAATAAATCAGAACGAGATCCAATAAGACCCTTGAATAGTTGGTTCACTCATATTAATTTTGAAGGAGAAAATATTCAAATAAAAGAATTATATTTTCTGAGGCCAAGTTTAAAGAGATAATTATTTAGTATGACCCGTAATGAAATTGTAATGTTCCATCATTTAAATTATATATTTAAATATGATATAGATTTAATACATTAAAATTTTTATGATATATTTCATTAAATAAATTCAATAATTTAAAATTATAATTATCTCAATTTCACATGCTGAATTAAAAAATCTTAAAAAACAAAAACTCTGATTAAATATACAAAAAAAAATTAATGCATCAAAAAAATTATGATGCATTCCATTAAATAAACTTAACAACTTAAAATTATAATTATCTTAGTTTCACACACTGAATTAAAAAATCTTTAAAAAACAAAAAAAAATAACAACATTAAACTACATTTCATGTTAAAATTTATAATGAATTATATAAATATCATTAAACTCATCATAGAATTTAGGTAAAGAATTAAAAAATTAAAAAAAGAAACAACTCGTAAAATTTAATAATTTTGATAATTACCATTTTAATTTTGGACAATCTTTTACAGTATTTAACGAAGGAGGAATTGCACACTATGAATCCTTAGTATTATGTCCATGTTGGAGAGGGAAAAAAAGAAATTGTTCAAATTTCTAGCATTGTTCTATTGATTGCTCCTACTGATGGGGATGAACAAAAATGAGTCTAATCCTATATCCAATATAATTCTATGTATAGTATTCAAAACTGTCAATGTAAGAAGTGTATGTATGAATTTGGGGTAATACTTTCAAAAACTGAAGGCACTGTTCTTTGTCTTGTAAACTTCACTTGATTTGTCTGTAGATCTTCCAGTGTACCATCCACCATAGTTGTAGACTTTTAGTGCCAATAGTAACCCAAAAATGTCTTTGCACCATCCACACTAGGGAAATAAGGTGGTTCAAAATATATCTGACGCAGGGCATCACAAGCACCTAGATATGATGGACCCTTCATTTCAATGCTACCCATGGCTGTTACTACCAGCTGCTGATATGAGAAGAAAAACCTTTTCACCGCGGCTTCTATTGCTTGGAAGGCCAACAGAACATGTATTGTTGCAACATTATAAGCACCTGAAGTGTTATGTGAGCGAAGTCCATGTGAATGAAACAAATGCATAAGTGCCTCCTGGAGCCTTGGTCCACCCTTTGGATCAGCCTCAACACCCATGACTTTGGGCACCAGATGCCTTAGTTCCTTGCATGCATTTATAAGGTCTCTAAGGGGGGCAGACCGAAGGCAATATGCGCCTGCAAGCGTACCAGTGTTGCTAATTGCCAACTGGTGTTTAAGGCAAAGGAAATCATCTGGGTCCATCACTAGAAGCAAATTCACAATTTCTGTGAGCATGTTCCACATCCTTTCAACCATCCAACAGTCTGTGGATGCTCGTACGAAATCCCCAGAGTCTATTTTTTGATATATTCTGTGCAACAATTCTTGGCCTACAAATACCCAGGCCTCAAAGATCTAGAGGACATTGCAAAGTTTGGCATCTTCTGGATTATGAAATTGTTTATGTTGTTTTAAAGAGTGCAAATATCTTGGCTTGCAGATTCTATCATATTCAAGAATAGGCTTACCTGACATATTTGGTTCCCCCAGACCTAAAGTGAAGGGAGTCCTCTGCGTATGGCCTTCAATGGCAAGCCATATTCTAGAAACCATAGCTTCAACGCTTTTCCATGTACCCAAACGAGGAAGTAATCTCTCTTCACTTGTTCTGCTAACCACAGGTAAAGCACCAGGTCTCTGCCATACCTCATGGAAAACTTTCCTAGCAAGAACACCACTACTTACTGACAACTGAAGAGTGGGAACCTGCTTGTCATTTTCATAAATCATTGAAATCAACTCAATTTTGGAACTAATTAAGGATTCAAGCCTTCTCTTCTATTCCTCTTTGCCAATGTAAGTCCTTGTGTCACAGAGGACAGACGAAAAAAACCGAAAAGTAATCTCCAATGACTATAAGGCAGCCTTTACCAACCCCTCTCTAGACCAACCAGGCCATTCCTTGAATTTCCACATGGCATTGAGCTCGGGGAGATGCACATACTGCTCGTAACCCGCACACTCCATGGGGGAGGGCTCTATGGACTCTTCAACAAAGGAAAAATAGGATGCCATTTATTTACAGGACATATTTTTTCCCTGCAAACATAACCAGGAGAGTAAAGACACTAATGCTCTCCATATACCATAATCTAAAAAGGACAACATAATAATAGAATAAACACTAAAATCCATTTTAAACACTAAAATTTTAAAAACTGGAATAGAATAAAATGTTCTTAAATCCCTGATATATTTAAAAAGTTATATATAATATGTTACTGGAGACAAAGCATATCTATTTGTTGCAACTCAACTTTTTCTGTAGATGATAAAAACTCAACACAAATAAACCTTCTTTACAGTCCAATAAATATTTTTTAGAAGAAAATGTTGCCCTCTCTAATTGAATGCTATCCTTGTGTTAAATGGAATTCCCCGCATCCAATATACATAAAAGAAATAACATTACATTTTTTATATATATATGAGAAGAATAGTTGTTAAAAGCACTGACTCTTTAAATCCGAAATTTGAACTCTGATGGCCACACCACATTTTTCTTGTGCAGGGGATTTCAAATTTGTTGAGTACCACACTTTTATTTTCCTCCTCAATAAGGATAGCTTTAAATCGTAGATGGGAAACTTGTATTTATTAAACTTACTCAATGATTGCCCTTTGTGATGTTAATTTTGGGCAGATCCGCGAAGATATTGGACTGATCCATCAGGTTACAAGCCTTCTTGCTGATCACTCAAAGCCAGTTTGTTTAGAGCAGTCCACTTCCAATCCCCATTCAGAAAACGCATCACGAGCACTCCCCCAGGATCAGCTTAGCATGCAGCCTCCAGATGGGATTGTGTTCGAAGAGCAGAATGTTAAAGCAACATAATATAACTCAGACAATGCCCATGAGAATGCACACCTCCCCATGCAAGTTTCAGGGCTACAGAGCGAGAAAACAGTTACAGAGTTTGGACAGAATGGCAGCGAAGTAATGCAGTTGGATATGTCCCCAGAAGATTGTTCCAATGATATCGGTTCTGAGTTACAGGTCACAGGTGGAAATAGCTGTATGCAGGTCAAGCATTCAACTAATGCCTGGCCAGACATAAGTCATGGACTTCAATCCTCAGGTAATTGGGACACAATCGTTGATATAGGCAGATCCGTCTCATTTTCTCTTGCTTATTTTCCAATTAGTTGGATAATGTAATCTATATTTATATAAGGAGTAGTCTTTGACTGTATATATGGATTTACTATTCTCAAAAACTCTGGGCACTTCGATTGCGAAGAATTCACCTATCAAATTTGTTGTTTCAATAAATCTCTGCCAAATTTTAAACAAATTAGATTGGAAAATAATTTTCCAAAAAATTACACTTAAAACTACTCACTTATGAAATGCCATTTGTTATTTCAAAATTTGCATGGTAATATTTGAAATTCCATCAATATATGATATACAGGAGAAGATAAGAATATATCAACATCTTTCATTTATTCTCCCAAGAAAATTAGATTAAAAGAAAAATTAAATTACAGATGTTCAACAAGAAGACATATCTATTAATTATTGTAATAGATTTTACTTGAAATTTAGAATAGATGGAGTCCATTAATGTGTTCATGGGCAACTTATTGATTTGGTGGTTCGGCTAAATTGATTTGGTCAAAGGTTAGGGTAGTATCATAGTTTGGGTAAATTTGATTCGGTCAAGTTACAGGTGGTCTTCAAGCTCCAAGTTTATGAGAATCCATAGTTTTTCCCATAGGATTCATCTTTAATTTAGCCTATTTAAAGGAGGAAAGACTCCATGTAAATTGCTTTAGGTGATCAATGGTTTTTCCCATGGGATTCATCTCTAATTTAGCCTCTTGAAGGCAGAAAGACTTCAGGTAAATTGGTCCAGGTGACCGTTGGTGGTTTTCAAGCTCCAGGTTTATGAGAATCCATAGTTTTTCCCATAGTTGCCAAGTTCGGATTCAAATTCGATTCAGTACGTTAAAAATTCGAATTAAAAAAATTTAATTCGAAAAAAATTCGACAGTATACATCTTAATTTCTTTTTTATTTTTATAAAAACAATATTTTTTGTTCATTCTTTTCTAAATTTATTTTAAATTAAATATCACACAAAACTTCTATAATTTTCAAAACTTACCTTTAAAATATATTCTTAATTCAAACACTTATTTATCTAAAATATTCATATTAATAAATCCATATACATTTAAAAAATATATAATAACTTACCAAACTTATCACTCTTCTTAAAATTACCTCGTAAATTCTTAACTTTTTAACAAATTCTTTCTCTACCCATTTTCGAGACTCTTAAGTGATAAATTGGTAAAGTTTCACATTTTACTATGATTTTTAAATTTTCCCATTCCCGATTATTTTTAAACTTGTAAATTTCCCATTTCACTATGCTTTTTTGATGTTCTTTCCTTATGCGTGGACGCCATATACAAGTCACAAGCTTCATAAATTAAATCGGATGCCACAACAGTCCAAAAACAAGTAATGATGCACATAAGTGTTGGCGGATTGTTTGATGTTGAGATTGTGCTGCAAGCGTTTTATACGAGATAGTTGCGATTAATAACCGGTAAGGGAACTCCAAATAATTCCATTGATAAGGAATCCAATGGCGGAGAAGGGGAGCCTAAGATCACTGCTACATGTCATCCACAGATGCTTCATGCATGCATGCGCGTCGTAGGGTGGACAAGCGCCTGTTTAAGGTGTTCACTTCGTAAGGGTCCGTAAATCAGTTTTATCCTTTGACGCGGGCGACTTTCTGCCCTCCTGGCCCCTACTTCTCCTTCGTCTAGTGTGGGGAGGCTTACGTCTATTATCCCAATTTCTGTATTTGCCTACATTGTCTAGGTACTCAGCAATACCTTCATCAAGGAAGCGATGATGAAAGTGGTCACTACTCCAAAACAGTTTCAACCATACTGCAACAACAGCGGTCGAGCCAATGGACAGAGGCAACGACCTTGCAACTGATACACGGAAACGTCAATCCTTAGGATGTTACGCAGCGATGTGCTTTCTCTAGTTGGACGGGCAACAACGGGTTTTTGGTCCAGAAGGCAGTGAATGCCCACGGGGCGCTGAAATACATTTTGTTCAGTGTTCCCAGCCTTCTTAGTAGAGACAGGGATGAAAGCTCACCCAAATTAAGGGAAGGTGAGAATGGCTGTAGGGTGCGGAGAAACGGTTAGGACGACATCACTGTAAATCATGTACTCACAGAGCGCAGACGCAGGGAGAAACTGAACGAGAGGTTCATTATTCTGCGCACACTGGTGCCATTCGTTACTAAGGTACTGTTAGAGTCGGTCTAGTAGCCCTCCACCAGAGATCAAAGCTCTTTGCATTTCATAATTAGGTGTCTCATCAGTGTGGTCATGTTGCATCCCGTTAGGCATGCCATAACCCTGGTGGAGAAGCTTATGTCTTTTATTCCCCTCTTGTTTGGCACTGCTGGATCATGTTTTCCTGAGTAAATAAAATCTTCACAAGGTCATTTCCCCGTTTTCAATCTCAAGGTCTTAGGTCTAGGGTTGAGTCAAGCTTTCTCTTGCGATATCATAAAGGACCAGCAGGCCAGAGGGATGTCCGTCATAAAGCATCATTTTTATAACTCTTATCATTGTACAACTAATTTTTACCTTGTTTTCAAAAACCCTGTTTTTGAAGACAAAGGTCATTATCTCATTTTTGTAGAAATTTGTAAAAAGTGCAAATTCTCCGAAAGTTGGCATGCAGCCTTGGTCTCCTTTGCCAAGACATCTCCGAAGCTATCCCTGCAAAAATTTTCAAGAGAAATCATCATTTCAACCAATCTATTTTGAAAAAGGAAACCAGAAGTCAACATCAATTAATTCAAAAAAGTGACATTTCAAAAACATTATAAAGTGGGTTTTGGGCAAATTAAATTCAAAAGTGAGCATATAAAAGCCCCTCCCTCCTCATTGGTAAATCATTTGCCTCTCAACACTTCAAGAGAATACTTGTTAAGTCGATTTCAAAGTTCATTGGGCGAATTGGGCAATTACAGTGGCGCGCTACGCATCAGAGGAGGCGCGCTACGCGTTGGGGGCGCGTTACGCATCAGTGCGCATTTTCCAGTGCTAAATAACTCAGGCGCTACGCGTTGGAGGCGTGCTACGCATCAGAGGAGGCGCGCTACGCGTTGGGTTTCTTGCTCAGGAAATCGCTAGCAAGCCACCAAAACTACTTCTCTCTCAAAATCTTTTCAGGTAGGCCTCTAATCCATGGTGATTTTGGTTTGGCTAAGATGAATGAGCAATGAACATGCAAAAAATGCCATGCTAATATGAAGTAAAAACCCTACCTTGCTGTATCAAATTTTAAAAATGCAAATGTGCTAGGGTTTCATTGAAATTTGCTGCCCAAGGTTACCCATTTTCCATTCCTCTTTCCCCATATTTTCCTCACCATTTTCCTTGACATTTTTCCATGCAAATCATATAATTTCCCTATTAAAAATCATTAAAATCCCTAAACCCTACTAATTCCTAAAACCCTATGTAAATTTTCTAAACCCTACTTCCCATTAAAATCCCACAAATTATGATTGCAATTGTTCCATGTTCCTTTCCTAAAATTTCCTTTCACATTTGTTTTCCCTAATCCCCTCAATTTTCCCTTTTCCCTAACATTTCCCATGTGTGTTTGTCCCCTTGGTAACAACATTTAAACAAGTCAAAACAGCAGTTCATTGAGTGCACAGTCAACATTATTTTTCAGTCACTTGCCTCCAAAACCATGTCAGAAACTGAAACAGATTATGAGCAAAGTGATGACCGTGAATCAACACCAGAGGTAGAGGTGCCAAGGAGGCATCACAGGGGTGGTAAAGGTGGTCAGCATGTCAGGGAGGAGCCCACCTCTTTGGCTTATCTACAAGCTTGTCCACTTGCAGTGTCATGTTTCCAATATCAATCATGCTATGAATATTGTGAGAGAATCTCCCAAATTCAACACCACAAGGAATTGGCCCGCTTGTTTGTCCTACACTTGCACAATGGGCATGTGAATCTTGCAGGAGTGAACTTCACATTGTCACCCGAGATTATTGCTCAAGCAACAGGGATACCCAATATTGGAGAAGAGTGGAACAAGCGCCAGCAGTTGGACATATTTCATTATGAGCCATATATCAAACCTGTATATATGAGGCACCTAACTGGTGTTTTTCCCTTCAGATTCTTAAGAGACGAGTATGCACCTTTGATGAGGATCATCATTCGCTATTTCACTTGCGAGGGTAGATTTTCACGGTTATATTCGTACCATATCCGTTTGTTGATGCATTTCACACGGGTACGAATGATGAACATTCCATTCTTCATGTGCCGAAATATAGAGAGGATGGTGCCCTTGGTGCAAAGAAAGAGCCCAGCACAACAACACAAGAGAATCGATCATTATGCATTGATCAAGATTGTGGTCATGCATCAGTTGGCACAACAGGGTATTCCATGGGAGGATTTCATTTCTTGTGACTTGTTCACAGTGCCACAGCCACCTCCTGAGGTTGTCCGTGATGAGGGAGGGCCTTCACATCAGTTTGATATTCCAGAGCCAGAACATGTCAGCACTCCTCCTTATGTTACATATCAGAGAGGCCACAGGGTCTTATTTGCATCTGCACGGCGAGTATTATCTCCACATCAGGTGGAAGGGGTCTCGCCTTCTTCATCAGCACAGCGAGTGTTATCTCCACATCAGGTGGAAGGGGCCTCGCTTTCGACAACAGCACAGGTACCAGAGAGAGGCAAGCAGCCCAAGATTGATGAGGGGCCATCAGGTGTTCCAGGCATAGATGTTGTTGACCTTGATATCATTTCTCCTAGCCTGGAGTCAAAGGAGATCATCCAGCAACTAAGGGCTGAAAATGACTTGCTGCAACAAAAATTGGAGATGGCAAATTGGACAATTACTTATCTAGAGCAGCGCAACAAGCAATTAGAGGATGAACACTCTTGATGAGTTGATGAGTTGCGGAGGATCCATGAAGACCGCAACTTGGCTCGCAAGAGACCCGGTGATTTGACACCCATTGAGCGAGAGGCTATGCTCATCCGGGTCAATACTCATTTGGAAAAGTTGCTGGCCAAGGAAAACACGGAAAAAGACATGCTCCGACACATGAAGAATCACTATTGGGCTCGAATGCATGTGTGTAAAGCAAGAATGAAGGTGCTCAAAGGACAGTTGGCCAAGGCACTAAAACGGAGGAAAAGGCCCGATCCCCTTCATATTTTGGCTGAGGCTTCCTTGGAGGAGCATGGTACTAAATGACATACCTTCAGCTCAAATTTAAGAGAATTTGGAGCAATTTTGGTCATTTTTGAATTTTTTGGTCAAAAAGCAGGTTTTTGCCCTCAACGCGTAGCGCGCTGCGCGCTACCCTGAAGATGGGCAAGTCCATTTCTCAAAAACTCAGCATTTTTGGATTTTTTATGACAAATTACATTTTCTCAGCAATTTCCAAGACATTTCATCAGGTTTTGAGCCCTCAGAAGGTCAAAAAACATGCAAAAAATGACTTTCTGCCACTTTTTGGACACACAGGAAGCAGTCTTGGGAGATTGCAATTTTGGAGGGGCAAATGGACACCAAATTGCGAAATTCTACTTGGGTTGGAAAGTAGACATACAGACCTTTCCAACAAGCCTACTTTTGCCTCATTTGGATGCCGGGAAGTGCCTCAAAAGTTGGCTCAAAGGTGCACTACGCGTTGAGAATTAGGGCGCTACGCATCAGGGAAATTTGCCAGATTTTCACCTACAGCTCAGCAAAACGCAGATTTGACTAGTTTTGACTTTTTGGAGTGATTTTTCATCCTCCTTGATGTAATTGATGTAATTTTATGATGTCATGGCACTTATTTATCTCTTCTAGAAGATTCATTCATAAAAAGTAAAAAATTTAATGAATGAATTGGTTTCCTAGCTTATAGAGGCAAGTTGTTTTGATTGCCTAGATTGTAGTGCTCAGTTTAGAATTGGTTGAAACAGCTCCTAGGATGATGAGCTCTACCCCTAGAGGCAAGGAAAGGTGTTAGCTTGCCTATATTATGTATTTTCTTAGTCATTTTCATGGTTGGACTCTGGAGGGATAAGCTTCTATTGTATTACACTTTGTATCTCTGCAATTTTGGCAACGGAAAGACCAGGGTTTTGCAGCACTATTTGGGATTCCTGTGGTTATTTGAGTTGATGGTGTGCTTCTCTCATGTACTTGTAAGATTTGTTATGTGTATCAATTTCCTATTTCTCTTTTCTGCACATTAAGTAAATGAAGTGTTAAGGTAGAATTCATAATTTATATGCTCTGCCTTTAAGTTTTCTTAATATCTATGTTTTCCTCTGTCTAAAGAGAACTATCGATGGTTTCTTGCTCTCTTTAGCTCCTCACCGGTCATTCCTATCCATTCACTTAAATCAAAGGCATCAAGACAATCTCCTTCCTTGCCCCAAAATGACCTCTGCAAAAGCTGTGTCCCATCCCTGCACCCAAAATTGCTCTCCCCCTGTTTTCCACCAAAACCCTAAAAATCTGAAATCAAACCTTCTCAATCAGTTTACTAGCCTAAAATCAGTGTTCTTTATTGGTCATCTCCGCCCTTTGAAGACCTTTTGCCGAGATAGACCCGGAGAGAGCCCTCTCCTGCCCCGTAGGGCTAGCTACGAGGCTAAGTGGTTTGATGTTGCCTTGGATTTTGTCTTTTTCAGCCTGAGGCCAAATTCAAGCGCTAACAGGTACCTAGTTAGATCTACTCTTGAAAGCATTTAGCTGTGAAAATATTGGGAATTTTTAGAAAATAGAAGAACTATATCCTCAGTAAATATATTATTACATGTACAAAGCATTGGTCGATTTCCAGAGTTGCAGAGCTTGGAAATTTTTCTTTTGATGCATTTTATAGAAAATAAAACTAACAGATCTGAAGTATGTAATTTTTAAATGTAGATAAATTGTGTGCAGTTCAAAGCACAATTTGGCCTTATGCGCAAGACAGCTGGTGGAAGAACGCCACTTTCACTGCTCCTGGGAAGAGATTGAAAGGCCTGTAACTAATTCAAGTCTTTGAATTGAAAGCCCTGTAACTAATTCAAGTCTTTGAATCGAGTGTGAAAAGATTTCTATTTTTGCTACATTGGTGCATGAGTTACTACCTTCTCACACAAATTATGAGTTACTACCTTCTCACACAAATTAAGAGGTCGATTTCCAGAGTTGCAGAGCTTGGAAATTTTTCTTTTGATGCATTTTATAGAAAATAAAACTGACAGATCTGAAGTCTGTAATTTTTAAATGTAGATAAATTGTGTGCAGTTCAAAGCACAATTTGGCCTTACGCACAAGACAGAGGTCGAAGTTTGAAATACCTATTTTGAAGCGGGGCAGGGGATCACCTTCTGTAACCTCTGTTCTGTTCGCCGGAGCTCCACATTTAATTTCTTCAATGGTTGAATTTTGAATTGCCGGGATTGGAGCAGATAATGTATCGAGGATGGTTGGTAAGGCGTTTATGAGCCTCCACGCTGGGTTGGTAAATGTCATTAATACACCAAAGTGGAGGCAGTCATCTTGGCCGACAGGAACACGGTAGATGGCAGAGTCGCCGGAGCTGGGTGGCGTGGCGGGCAGGAACACGGCAGACGACAGAGTCACCGGAGCTGGGTGACCCATATTCGCCGGAGGTTGGAGATGGGATTCATGTAACATGCGGCATGATCCATGGCTAGGCCCGAGATGCGAGATGTAAGCGGGGGATGACGTGAACCGGGCTGTCAGGACGGTGTAAGGACATAGCATTTATAATGCTATAGGGTTGGAAATAGGAACTACCGTCATTCATGCGAGGCATGGGGAGGGATGGTACACATCGTCGTTCATTGGAGGCGTGGGATTTAGTTGTACACCTATACTAAAATAAGAAGAAAAGTAGAGGTAAAAGAAATTCTATAAAATATATTATATGTGTAAAGAATTTCAGTGCACATATTCTCCAATAAAATTTATACCAAGTATAATTGTATAAAGTTTAAACTCATATATCTACTGACTTATTCATGTTGAAAAAAGAAAAACCTAATAAATTGCAGGTAGAACTAGTTAATATAGGTACCCACCAAAATCCGTCGAGGGTTCCCTGGAATTTGATGTTGATGTTGTCATAGTGCGGTTGGAACCATTGTCATTTCTCTAATGAATGGATCTGAAAGATAAATACTAGAGAAACAAACAAAGAAAAAAGCAAAAAAATACCCTCGTAGAAATGATATTAACATTATCATTTATACCCATTATACTCCTTGCTTAATGAGATTTCATGTCCTTGTTGATTAGGTTCAATACCATTATCATTTATACCCATTATACTCATTGCTTAATGAGATTTCATGTCCTTGTTGATTAGGTTCAATACCATTATCATTTATACCCATTATACTCATTGCTTAATGAGATTTCATGTCCTTGTTGATTAGGTTCAATACCATTAGTTCAAGCATAGTGATATCAATACTTAATAGTAATCACCAATCTATACAGTGTTCAATCCATTCTAGTTATGGAAATAACTATGATATGATTAAACGTTTGAATTAGGTTAAGTTAGAAAACAAAAAAACCGAAGTAAAAGAAATGCCATGATTAATAAAAAACAAATTATATACTTAAAGAATTTCAGTGTATGCGTAGATATTTTCTTGAACATTTTCTAGCATTCTGATTATTCTACAATTATTATATAAACACATATATTTAGACCTTTTCATGTTAGAAAATGGAAAACCCAATAAATTGTAGGTAGGATTGGTTAATAGAGGTACTTAGAATTGGTTAATAGAGGTACCTCTGAATCTTTCAAGGGCTGGAGCCATCACCATTTCTTTGCACGGGACTTGAATGCCTACTTTGTTTCCGAGGAACGAATCTGAAAGATTTGAAAATAAAATGAAAATTAGAAAAAATAAATAAAAAAACAAAAAATACCCTCACATAATATTATCATTTAAATCTGCTTACAGATGATCATCTAATTCTTCTTACTTTACATATGATCCTCTAATTCTTCTTGCTACTCTCCTTTTATGATTGCTTCTCTGGTATAAGTCTGTCATCCTTGTAAAAAATGAAATTGATCAAAATTTTCCTTCTAGACTAACCAACTTGTAATAATTAAAGAATGAAAAGAAACAAACTGACCTAATTTATTATCATGATAGATAACATTTCAAATATACAACCGATAAAAAAACACAGATCTCCCTGCTCCCTTAATTGAAATTCAAGTTACATTTGACAAGAGACTATCCATCACCATTGAGGCCGGCAAAAATGATCACCACATCATGCATCTATTGTCTGCCTCTGATTTTGCTCATTCAACTAGAGATATCTTTGTCTTCATCTCTCAAACTCGTCATTTAACATCAAATGCAAACATAATGTTCAAACAAAAACATAGAAAGACGACATAAATTACACATACAGAACAAAGAAACATCACAGAACAAGCAAAGAGTGCTCCACAAGACATCACAACCTCACTTGAGAGACAGAGAGCAGAAGAGCACAGAGAGTTGAGAAAGCGTAGAGGAGCACAAAGAGTTGAGAAGGGGAGATTCAGACGGTAAAGAGCTTTTCTGAATTGTCTAATTTTGATCCACCAACCCCCACAGCTCATTCCCATCATTAAAAAAAGCAATCTCCCAAAATTTGGAGTATAACTTTAACAACACACCTACCCTCCCCAGAATTGGCTTTTGTGAATAGTGAAATTCAAAATTGTAAGTAGAAAATGGGCCTAGATTAGTTTAAAATGCCTACCGCCGAAATACTCTTACCACAAGTATATTAAATTTGCGTCTTATTTTGTTATGGTTTTACAGGGTTGCACAGTACATAGCCATAATTACCAAATAAGAACTCACTGAAATTAACCAATCACAATTTAAAAAAATAAAATAAAAATATTAAAAATAAATAAATAATTTTGATGTTATAAAGTTAACATTATATTTTTTTGTTTAATTTTTGGTCCAACAATAGCCGGTGAACCAAAAAACGAATGCGATATATCCACTACCATGATAGATATAACTTGAAATGAACTATAGAAGTATCTATATAAGTTCATTTGGGTAATGTAGCAGCTAACACATACAGAATAGGAACTCCTTCACGGGCCAGAAATATAATTAGTGAATGGAGGGAGGAAATTAGAGTTGAGATGGATCCCAACGACCAAGAGATTTTGGCTGACTTTGGTGATATTTTACCATACCCATGTGAGACGCATGGTAGACGAACCTTGTTAATGAAAAATCTTCATATCTATTAGATGATGAAGACTTTGTTGGCTAAGGCATTAATGTTGCCACTTACAGGTATCCCAGAGCCCTTAGAAGATATGCATGAAATTCATAGGGAAGTCCAACTAATTGAGTGTCAAATCCAGCGGCAGAATGCAAGTGTGGCATGCATTGAAAGACATATTTCGTGCATGCCTGTGAGACAACAACCAAGATCTAGTGCCAAATATCCATATCCAGTTGAATCTTCAGATGATTAATGCCTCTTAGATGCAGAGGAAGGATTTTTTGGCATTATTGTGTAGGTTGGTTGATATTAGAGAATATAAAGACAATTATCTGCTGGAAAAGCTTAGGCATTTCCATTTTTGGACTGGTTATAATACAACGAGATGGTGAAGATATCTGGTTTCCTAATGGGCAGGTTGAGGCCATCTGGACATGGATGCTTATGTTGTAATACCTATTATAGTTTGAAGTAATAGAAAGGCACCACCCAAACATACAAAAACAAATTAAGGAAATTAATTTTCCAATTGTACGCTGTATTTATTTATAAATATTTTAAATTATTAATAATCTTAAATATATATATTTTAGCTTTTTATATCAAACAATACAAAATATGAAACTTTTGTTAAATATAATAATGATTTATATTTGTAAGTGTTTCAATATTTTTAAATACAAGTTTTTGTTTGGAAGTTATGTGAATAAATGTTAATACAAGATTTTATGTTTAAATCTTCGAGATATTAACCCATGGAATTGTACTGAGTTAAGTTGGCAAAGATCAACCTAGAGATTATAGTGGTATAAAATCAACCATTATATATATATATATATATATATATATAAAGTACGTAAACACAAAGAATCATTAAACTAAAAAAAATATAAAACAATCTTGTTAAAATTTACCATAACAATATAGAAATTTAATCTGAATTTGATTAAATTTGGTCATAACAAAATAAATGATTTTTCCCATTAAATATATGCTTTAGAAGAAATAAAGAGGACCTCACTAGTTTTCAAGGCAGCTGGGTGGCGACGTAGTTCCCAATCCATTCCCAACTCATATATTGATTTAGCCTTATTTAGGGTCGTTGACATTATCTAAACTTAATATGAATTTGAGTAAATTTGGTCATAAGAAAATAAATGAATTTTCCCATTAAATATATGCTTTAGAAGAAATAAAGAGGACCTCACTAGTTTTCAAGGCAGCTGGGTGGCGACGTAGTTCCCAATCCATTCCCAACTCATATATTGATTTAGCCTTATTTAGGGTCGTTGACATTATCTAAACATTTGTCAAAGTAATTCTTGTGCACACAATTATTTAGTTGCACATAAAATTCACCACCACATTGGTCTATGCCATTATGTCGATTCTTTTATAAGTGACATCTTGTATTTGTACTGTAAACGGATAAAGAAAATTATACGCGACAACCTGTATTTGTACTATAAAATCATAAAATTCATAGCTACATTTTTCAAATGGATGCTTTTATAAGTGACATAATGTATTGGTATTGTATTTGTACTCTAAAATCATAAAATTCAGAGTCACATTTTTCAAATGGATGCTTCTATAAGTGACATCATGTATTTGTATTGCAATGGTTGGACGCAACGCCATCACAAACATTATTACTAATTCCAAACATACAAACCAATATGCTCAAAAATCATTGTCATATATTTCGATTGAGTTTATCATATATATATATTAGGAACAAGTAATCTATTTGAGAAGAAAATTGTAAACAATGTCTCACAATATAGGAATAAGTAATCTATGTGAGAAGAAAATTGTAAACAATGTCTCAGAATATAAGAGTAGGCGTGAAATGGTGATTGCAAATGATTCTTTCGTGTGTTAATGATGTAATAGCTAAGCTGCTAGCGGCTCACAAGGGTGATGTAAATTAAAAAAAGGAGGTTTAAATATTAAATGTTATTTGAGTGAATTTTAGAGATATGCTACAAAAGTTTCAATTATATATATTTGGATAGTGTTTATTTCAATCCTAAATTTTTAATATTATCAATTAAATTATTAATATCATCAATTAATTGTTTTGTAAGAGCTCATCTAATTTTTTATTTTACAACTTGTAATTTATTTATTAATATCAATATAATTTTAATAGTTATCAATATCAATAAGAAAGTTTACAATTGCATTTTGTATCCATCAAATTATTTTGTGATTTGTTCATATTACCTTCTTTAATAGTTAAAAAAAAATATTTAAGCGCTTCACCTTGTCTCCTCATAAATTGTGCAAACTTTTTATATATAAATAATTTAGTAAATTATTAATAATTTTACTATTCTTTCTTTTGCTTAAGCAAGAGACAGTCCTTCTATTAACTTAGGTAAAAAATATTTTACATAGGTTACAACAGATGCACAGAGGCACAAACTCCCACAAAGGGAGAGTGAAAATACCCAAAGTACCCATAAAACCCTCCAAAAATCAAACAGAAACAAGGCCTACACTGCCCTGGAACCAAAAGCGGGCAAGTGGTCCAAAGTCTGCTGATTTGTCTTCTAACAATTCGGCGGTCAAAATTCAACCCACGCGGAGGCGAAGCCCGCAGAAAAATCCTTAAGTTGCACGATCAGCGTTGACCGTTGATCTTTTCCTTCTGATCCAAGGGCTGGTGTCCATATCACGCGGCTTAAAAGCCCGCTGAATACCGCGCGATGAAGGCGATTTTCTTTTCCATTCCTCCACCACGTGTTGCTTCCTGAGTGGAATCGTTGGCTTTTCATTAAAAAAGTCTTTGGTTTGGATGGCGCCTGATGATGGTGGTAAACCATTAGTGGTTTTATCCTTTCGGGCCCACCAACTTGCACGCCAAAAGGTGGCCGCTGATTTTCCCTCTCTGGATCTGACGGCCAAAAACCAAATAGGACCGCACATCCTCTCGCGGATTACCCAGCGATGAAGGCGGATTACCCAACGATTTTACTATTCATATATAAAATCATCCTTATGATTATTTATTTAATTTTTAATTTATTTTCAAGCTTTTTTTTATTCATCTGTCATTATTTATTTTTATTATTTCATTTGCATATTTAACATAATTTGATATTTATCATGATTAGTAACTCTAGATACTTTCATTCTCATAAAATAATAATTTTTAATTAATTTTCAACAGTTTTTTTTTTTTTTTTTTAAATGTGAAGAGTAGCTATTTTTAATTATAATTCTAAATATTTTGAAAATATTATATTCATATATTTAAAGTAACTAGATATTTTATATAATATAAATTTTAATTAAACCCATAGGGTGTAGTGTTTTTTCATGGTACCTGATGTTGTAAAGGTTATAAGTTTGATACTCTCTAGACTGGTGTGGTTGAGGAATCCATTCGTGCTTAGGGCTGGTGTGGGTAAGGATAGGTCTAGTGTGCCCCACGATGAGTAGATTAGGCATGCTAGTCATCTTAGGACTCACATAAGTGTGCTCTCTCTCTCTCTCTCTATAATTTGATTATTAACTTACAAACTAAAAACATATATATATATATATTTTTTTCCGAAGAAAAAAGCAAAACTTTTTATTGATAAAAAAGTTTACATTCTGTTGAGATCTTGAGCTAATCTGTTGGCTCATTTTGTTACTGTTTTGTTCCTCATATGATCTGAAACTGCTAATAAAAACATGTGGAGTCTTCCTCCCAGCTGGAGGCTTATATAAACAGAGCTGATACATTCGTAATCTGGGGTCTCCTTCATAGAAGGAAAACAACCCCTTACAGGGTTTTGTAAAATGAGTCTGTGTTAGCCACTTGAAAAAACTGCATAGAAGAAAGGAAATTTTTAACTGTTTATACAGCTCATGGAAAACAGGTAATAAAACAGTGATATTATGTGAAGAGCTGTGATCCAAAAGAACAAAAAATCCGAGGAACTGCTAACAAAAAATACTATATGTGCTGAGATCACTGAGGCGGAGTATAAGGGGGCTGTTGTGAAATGGATGAATGCCCCTGTCTGATTTCTTCTACTGTCCATGAGCCCAAATCTTGTTGTAGACCTGCCTTAGAAAGTTGGTCTGCTTCCTCATTTTTGTCCCTGTAAATGTGGCAAAAAGTAACCTTGTTAAAAGATATCTTTAAAAAATTGATTTCATCAACAAGAGTCTTCAATATCTGGTTTTGACAAGAAGCATTTCCATTGACCCATTTTATGGCATTCAATGAATCCCCGAAGATTTGAATTGTGAGGATATTTCTGTGAAGTAACCAGCATAGGAGAAAACGCAAAGCAGACAACTCAGCATAGTTATTTGTACCAGGACCAAGCCCAACAGAAGCTTTTAAGGAATGTTCAGGGTTTAAGTGGATGCACAGGCCCGCACCAGCCTTATTATTTTGGGAAGCCCCATCAAAAAAGGCCCAAGGTATACCCTCCTGAATATTGACAGGCTTTTGAATATTTTTTGGATTTTTGGCTTCTGGAAGCGGAATGGCAGAGTATATAGCGGCACAATTGATAGCAATGACAGGAATGGGAGTGTCCTTATCTTGAAACAGACTTTTGTTCCTGGCAAGCCATACTCCCCAGAAGAAAATAAGAGGCAAATTTCTCATGTTTCCCTCCGGATAGTTTTGCCACCATTTCCTCCAAGCTTCTTCCAGAGGAGCATCACCCCACTGAGCCTTCACCTTAAGAATAAGAGTTACCTCCTCCCAGATTTTTTTTGAGACTGCACAGGCTGTGAAAAGATGACTGATAGATTCCTCATCAGACTTGCACAAGGGGCATCTCCCAGGCCCGACTAGGAATCTGGCTTGCAAGATGTCCCAGGTTGGGACCTTCCTTTTAAGAATGCACCATAGGAAGAGCCTGGCCTTGGCTGGGCATTTTAGTTTCCATATGATTTTTGACCACCAGTCTGGGATTCCCCAGCCTTTCTTTCCCATTAAGAAAGTATACCCATCTTTTGGAGAATAGTCCCCTGTTTTTCCTTGAGCCCAGATCAGTCGATCTGGTTCGTCTTTAAGCCTGACATTGGAGCGTTGCAGTTCTTTGACATAAACCACCCACTCATTCTTCCATCTGACATTTATTCCTAGGTCTTCATCATTCTGCCAGGCCTGTCCCCATATGGTAGATTGGCCAACTTTCTCCACCTGATTAAGAGTTGTAATTCCTTTGCTGTCAAGGTGTCTGAGAAAACCAGGAGACAGGGCAAAAGCTTCATTGCATCCTACCCAGGGGTATTGCATTATTTTCTCTATTATTAGGCATTTTCATTTTTTCAAATAAATTTATTATCAAAATTTATTATTATTTTTTTTACCTGGAATGAAAGTAGGGGAAACTGGGATGAACTTCATCGTGAATGTTAAATTGAATGGCAAGTCATGTTTGCGGGACACAAGGTAATTAAAGAGTCAAACCCAGAACCAACAACAACAAGAACCTCGTGTCTAGGTCTACACCACTTGGGCTAACTCTTGAGAATAAACCAATTTTTATTGATTTATTATAATCATTTTAAAACCTAAAATACACCTTTTATAAAAAAAATAAAGTTATTATCATTAAATTCTTATTCGTCTTTATAATTATCTTTTATAATAATTTTTTATTGATTATAATTTTGGGTTTGATATTTGTCCTTTTATTTATTAAAGTGATTATAATTGAGTTTGATATTTGTTCATTTATTTATTAAAATATTCATAAATATTAAATCAATTTTTTTTTTTTTTTTTTAAAATCAATTTTATGATGTAAGTTATTAGTCCTTGCCGGGGACTATATGCGATCGATCGATCGCTAACCCCGCGTTGACCGAGCCAATATTGCGAAAAATTAAGGCAATTACCTAAGTCGAACTAAGGTTTTGGGCGAGGAAAGGTTTTGGGGTCTTATTGCGGGCTTCGCATGGTTCGAGGTGGAGGCCACGTGGTCCCGCGGCTCCCACGCGGGCGGCATGTGCTGTGGTGGTCTTATGGGCGGACAACTGTCCCTCCTCGAGATCGTGGAAAGTTGCTCGGCTTGGGTTTTACCCTGTTCGCGGCGTTTGGGTTGTTATTGTTACTTGGTTGTTTAGCTCTGCAGTCTCTGCGATTTTTCCTTTGTGTTTGTTGTATTGTCTGCGGTGAAAACAGAATGCGGTTAGCTGTATAGCAAATGTTTGGTTGCGGTTCTGTTGTTCCAGGTCCGGCTTCTATGCGTCGAGTGTCTGGTGTCGCTTTGGTAAGTTCGGCTACTGTATTGTTTAGATGTTTGTTCCTCTGTCGTTTGGCGTTTTCCAGTGGCGTTGATGTTTGTCACAGTATTGAGGGTTTCTGTTAGCTGCATGGGTTTTATGGAAATTTCCGTGAATGTGCTGCAAAGTTACTCGGCTTGGGTTTTACCCTGTTCGCGGCGTTTGGGTTGTTATTGTTACTTGGTCGTTTAGCTCTGCAGTCTCTGCGATTTTTCCTTTGTGTTTGTTGTATTGTCTGCGGTGAAAACAGAATGCGGTTAACTGTATAGCAAACGTTTGGTTGCGGTTCTGTTGTTCCAGGTCCGGCTTGTATGCCTCGAATGTCTGGTGTCGCTTTGGTAAGTTCGGCTACTGTATTGTTTAGATGTTTGTTCCTCTGTCGTTTGGCGTTTTCCAGTGGCGTTGATGTTTGTCACAGTATTGAGGGTTTCTGTTAGCTGCATGGGTTTTATGGAAATTTCCGTGAATGTCGGTTTCGACCACCATGTGAGTTCCTTGTCATTTGGGCTGAGACGACCTGGGTGAAGCTGTGATTCTTGGTGCAGATTGAGCGACACGTGGTCCCGCGACTCCCAAGCGGAGGGCATGTACTGTGGTGGTCTGCCTGCTCGAGATCCTGGAAAGTTAGTCAGCTTGGGTTTTACCCTGTTCGCGCCCTTTGGGTTATTATTGTTACTTGGTTGTTTAGCTCTGCAGTCTCTGCGATTTTTCCTTTGTATTTGTTGTATTGTCTGCGGTGAAAACACAATGCGGTTGCTGCCTGCTCGGTTAACTGTATAGCAAACGTTTGGTTGCGGTTCTGTTGTTCCAGGTCCGGCTTGTATGCCTCGACTGTCTGGTGTCGCTTTGGTAAGTTCGACTACTGTATTGTTTAGATGTTTGTTCCTCTGTCGTTTGGCGTTTTCCAGTGGCGTTGATTTTTGTCACAGTATTGTCTGTTCGTTTCCCTCAAGAGTCCATGGTTATTTGAGCACTATAAGTTAATGGCGTTTTTCTTACCTGCATGGGTTTTATGGAAATTTCCGTAAATGTTGGTTTCGACCACCATGTGACTTGCTTGTCATTTGGGCCGAGACGAGCTGGGTGAAGCTGTGGTTCTTGGTACAGATTGGGCGACAGTCTTTTGTAGTTTGGAGGGTTTTTGCACATGAAGATCTAAACAAATTGGGGTTTTTGAACTGTTTGAACTGTCCTCTGTTAAATTCAAGGTTCTGGTGCTGGGTTCTGCATGAATATGATCTAGACGAGAAGGAATTCGAACTGTCGGCTTCGTTGCAGGTACGGCGTTGTTCTGCTAATTGGTTTTTGTCAAATTTTCTATTAATTACTTTTTGTCAATTTGTTAGGGTTTTAATTTTTGCATTGTGTAGGTTTATGGTCCAGTTACTTTAGGTTTATAGTCCAGTTACTGCGTGGTCCCTGCCGGGGACTATATGCGATCGATAATTTTTCGATATATTGACAATGTAACCTAAGTCGAACTAAGGTTTTGGGGATGGAAAGGTTTTGGGGTCTTATTGCGGACTTTGCATCGTTCGAGGTGATGTGTAACGCTGGTATGAATCGAACAGTATACAATTGATTTGGTAATAAATTCAGATTGATTTACAATCAACTTGGGTTACGACATGTACTGTGGTGGTCTTATGGGCGGACAACTGTCCCTCCTCGAGATCCAGGAAAGTTACTCGGCTTGGGTTTTACCCTGTTCGCGCCCTTTGGGTTATTATTGTTACTTGGTTGTTTAGCTCTGCAGTGTCTGCGATTTTTCCTTTGTATTTGTTGTATTGTCTGCGGTGAAAACACAATGCGGTTCCTGCCTGCTCGGTTAACTGTATAGCAAACGTTTGGTTGCGGTTCTGTTGTTCCAGGTCCGGCTTGTATGCCTCGACTGTCTGGTGTCGCTTTGGTAAGTTCGGCTACTGTATTGTTTATATGTTTGTTCCTCTGTCCTTTGGCATTTTCCAGTGGTGTTGATGTTTGTCATAGTATTGTCTGTTTGTTTCCCTCAAGAGTCCAGGGTTATTTGAGAATTATAAGTTAATGGCATTTTGGTTAACAGGGCGGAGATAGGAAGAAGGTTGGCATGTACTATGGTGGTCTTATGGGCGGACAACTGTCCCTCCTCGAGATCCTGGAAAGTTACTCGGCTTGGGTTTTACCCTGTTCGCGCCCTTTGGGTTATTATTGTTACTTGGTTGTTTAGCTCTGCAGCCCTGCTCGGTTAACTCTACAGCAAACGTTTGGTTCCGGTTCTGTTGTTCCAGGTCCGGCTACTGTATTGTTTAGATGTTTGTTCCTCTGTCCTTTGGTGTTTTCCAGTGGCGTTGATGTTTGTCACAGTATTGTCTCTTCGTTTCCCTCAAGAGTCCATGGTTATTTGAGCATTATAAGTTAATGGCATTCTGGTTAACAGGGCGGAGATAGGAAGAAGGTTGGCATGGTTTCTGAGAAGGACAGAGAACGAGAGCTTACCAATTGAATTAGCTTAGTTTGCTGTTGTTTATATATTGGATCAAATGTTTCCTTTGCGAAAATTATAAGCTTTTCCCTGATACTGAGGGTTTCTGTTACCTGCATGGGTTTTATGGAAATTTGCGTAAATGTCGGTTTGGACCACGATCTGACTTCCTTATCATTTGGGCCCAGACGACCTGGGTGAAGATGTGATTCTTGGTACAGATTGAGCGGCAGTCTTTTGTACTTTGAACTGTTTTTGCACATGAACATCTAAATAAATTGGGGTTTTTGAACTGTTTGTGCCGCATATTGCGTTTTTAATGGAATGTATTGTGGTTTGGAGAAAGAAATAAAGACCTGCAAGTATTTATGTATTTATGTGCCGCATATTGCCTTTTTTTTATTGATGAAATGTATTGTTATTAGTGGAATGTGTTATGGTTTGGAGAAAGGAGCGCTGTTTTCCTGGTACTCCTCTGTTAAATTCGAGGGTCTGGTTTCATGAGTTGTCACGCTTGAGCAGACTGCTGTTCCTGTCGCTAGGTTTTGGTGTTCTGCTTGCCCAAAATGTTAAAATATTTAAGATTCCAGTCTGTTTTGTAAGTGCACGGTTTCCTATCTTAGGCATGTATTCAAGGTTTTTCGCTTGTATAATTTATGTGTATGCTTACTTTGCTGCATGATGTTTTTTTAAGTTTTTAATTCTGTTATGGATGTATGAATATTCGACTCTGACATTACTCCTAGAGCGGAAGGTTGCTTTGTTAAGAACTCTGTTAAGTTCATTTGCTTTGTTAAGAACTGCTGAATTGAAGGTTTGCTATACTGGTGCTAGATGTTCTTCGTTTGTTGTTGTTTATATATTGGATGAAATGTTTCCTTTGTGAAAATTATAAGGTTTTCTTTGATACTGAGGGTTTCTCTTAGCTGCATGGGTTTTATTGAAATTTCCGTAAATGTTAGTTTCGACCAGCATGTGACTTCGTTGTCATTTGGGCCGAGATGACCTGAGTGAAGCTGTGATTCTTGGTACAGATTGAGTGGCAGTCTTTTGTAGTTTGAAGTGTTTTAGCACATGAAGATCTAAATAAACTGGGGTTTTTGAACAGTTTGAACTGTTTGTGGTGCATATTGGGTTTTTAATGGAATGTATTGTGGTTTGGAGAAAGAAATAAAGACCTGCAACTATTTATGTATGTGCTGCATATTGCCTTTTTATTAATGGAATGTATTATGGTTTCGAGAGAGGAATACAGACCTGCAAGTATTTTTCCAGGCGCTTCTGGAGACTTCGTTAACCAATTTCGTCATTTGCATATTTTCTCATGTACTCGTACAGGCTGTGTTGTGCATGAATATGGTCTAGATGAGAAGCAATTCGAACCCTTGGCTTCATTGCAGGTACGGCGTTATTCTACTAATTGCTTTTTGTCAATTTTTCTATTAATTGCTTTTTGTCAATTTCTTAGCATCCAACTAGCTCTGTATAGTAGTGATGTATCAAGACATTTTGTCTATTTAAACCTTAGATTAAAATCTCATGTTAGCTAGTTATAACCATATTGGTTCTGATATCATGTTCAACTACCTTATTCTCCTCAGAGAGAAAAAATAATTTTATTATGAAAACAAAATTACATTTACTATATATGTTTTTGCATTTCACAGATATCCTTAACCATAGGAAGTGATAAAAGTATTGCTGGCAACATATCTTGCTTCATAAACAGTTTTCAAAAATGTCAATATGACAACCCTATCATAGTCATTCTAATATCAGAGCTTTGAAGCCAGTTTTGTCTCATAAGAAATTAGCTCCTAGATATGTCCATAAACAATCCCATAAAAAAATATAGATATAGAGATATCCTTAAGCATAGGAACTGATAAAAGTATGGCTGAGAAGATAGCTTGCTTCATAAACAGTTTTCAAAAATGTGAATATGACAGCTGTATCATGGTCATTCTGACATATATTGCAGGTTTGAAACCAGTTTTGTGTCATAAAAAATTAGCTCCTAGATATGTTCATAAACAGTGCCATAAAAAGATATACATATAGATATTCACATTTAAACAGTCCCATGATTATATCAAAAGTGTGTCAAGACATTCCATGAGCTGCCCTTCCACTTTCTCTTGAATGATCCAAGCTCGTGCTACCAAGTGTAATCTAGCTTTTGACAGTCCATCAGTTTCCATGTTCCTGTCTTTGTAGACATGTTGACAGATAATGTGTTAAATACTTTGTTCAAGCAAGTTGAATCTGCTGAAATATAGGGTGAAATTTATAATTATCCAATGAATTTGTTCCATTCATCCAATTCACCACAATTTGTGAATCATCAAAGATCTGTAATTTTTGGGCAAATTTTTTCACGTGCCACAATTGGCAACAGTCTTTGGACAATTTGCTCAAGCAGACTGTTGTTGTGTTTGCCAAAGCTGTCCTTTGAACATATTACATGTTCATCATTTATATGAATCATACCTCCAGCATCACATAATAATGGATCTTCTTGACAAGCCTTATGGAACTACGCTTATGCACTACTCGTATCTCGTTCTCAATGGCTTGTTTGGGTTCCTTGACCCTTGAATTCTGTTTAGATCCATATACTATAACCATACTCTGATATCGAATAGCAGGAAACTTTTTACCTTGAAATAGCCTCACAGTTCTTTTATTTCACAAATGCAATTGACAATGATGTTAACTTTCAGAAATATTCTTAAACTTATGCTGCATTTTTTCATTTTGTCTTTCCATTGATACCTTTTGTTAACTTCATTTTGTCTTTCCATTGCTTGCTTTTGTTAACTTGCACAAATATTCTTAAAATTATGCTCCTTTTTTTCATTATGTCTTTGCATTGTTTCCATTTCCAACTTCTTTGTTATTTATAAATATGGCTTCTTGCTAGAAATTTGATATTTGTTTAGTAACATAATGCAATAGCCTATTTTTTTAATATACATACATTTTGTTCAAAACAATCATGTTCAGTTTTTGCTAACTTCATCAATATTTTTTGCAAAGCTGTACAAGACAATTGCAAAAGGCAACTCTGGTAAGCAATTGCAAATGATGGAAGAAATAATAGATGTTGACAATTACAAATTCAAATTGCAATGCATTTTGCCTGAGAACATTGATATTGTATTAAAAAGAAATGGTCTTTTTAGACTAAATGCATTTTCATATACTGTAGGAGATTGTCTACTTGACTCATTCGAAATGCTTCTACATTTTCGTTATACTTCAAATGAATTGCGAAATGGGTTAATAGACCACTTTCTTTTTTGCTTAAAGAACAATGACGTTGAAGCAATACAGTCATATCAGTATGAACTAGCACCTGATTTCCTATACGAGTTACATGGTGTTAATGATATTGGTACATATCTTCATAAAATGCGTTATTATGCATCTACAAATATAAAGGAGTTTGACAGAGGTTTATGGGGTGATACCTTTTGCATACGTTGGTTAGCTAAATGGCTAGATATATCAATTGCAGTTTGGTCATTGACAAGAAAAACGAGATATTTGCTCTTTAATCAACATGAAAATGCAATTCCATATTGCATTCTCTTTCATGATGCAAATCCTATTAGTGGTCATTATGAACCATTGGTTTACCAAAAGTTTCCAATTTGCATTTCCAACCAGTCTAATATCTACTTGTCACCTATTTGCAAAGATATTGAAAGCCATTGGATGCAAATTGCAAATAATATGCTTTTAAATGGACTAACAATTGCAAAGCAAGTGACATCTAATTGTGGTGACAGTCTCTTTAATGCAATTTGCTATTTAGTAGCAACATAATTCAATGCAGAGTCTTTACGACTTTACATTGTGCAATCTTTTTGCAATGCACTTATGCATAAGAATCAAGAGGCATTGCATTGTTTAGAGCAATACCTAGTAGTTGACGCGGTACACTATACAATGAATGGCAACTGGCAACAATATTTGATAAATATGGCAATGCCATATGAAAAAGGACAAGTGGAAGGCGGACCATTTTGTCTACAATGGATATCTGTCATATTCAAAGTCAATATCCAAGTATGGTCCTTTGTTGCTAATAACTTTGTCAATTACAGTTCTGCTTATTCGAGATGCAATGATATTGTTAACATCTTGTCATTCATGACAAATACATCACATTTTCACTACCACGCAATGATACAAGAATATGTTCACAATTCTCAAGAACTGGACATGGAAGCAAATGACGTTTCTAATCAATTGCATCATAACCATATAGTAGAAAAAGAGCAATGCATATCTCAAGTACATTTTAGCAATAATATTGCATTTGAGATAGCATGCCATTTAGATCAAATGCAACCAACTAAGGATTGTAGGCTGAATTATCACAAGCTAAAGCAATTCATACGTACAAAATGCAAATGCAATGACAAATGCAAAAAATGATTTTCTAATAAGAAGTCAAGAATTACAAGCAAGAAAAATGCAATACAAATTTATATGGAAAAAGTCGAAGACACGCCTAGGAATACATGTGCAGTTTGCAACAAATTGCATTTTGCAAAAAATACTAGATTCTTCACTATAGATTTGCAAGAAAAGCATATGAATTTGACAGTGAACAATAGGACCTTTAGCAATGAAAACATATGTGTTTCTTGCAAGAAAGCGCTCGAGAATGGAAAGCTACCACAATTTGCAACACCTGAACAAATAAGATGTAACATTTCATTGCCAACTGTAAATATACTTTCAGACCTAGAAGAAAGACTTGTGTCATTGAGAATTGCATTTGCACAAATCAGACAATGGGGACATAGACGATCACAAATTGGCTTAACAAGATCAATTATCAATGTACCAGTTCATATGGACATTGTGCAAAAAGCATTGCCACAATATCTAAATGATACAATGACAATTGCTGTTGCATTGAAAAGACGATTGCAATACAAAAATGCATACCAAACAGGTAAAGTACGTCCAATTATTGTCATGAAAGCATTGAGCGAACTATGTTCTAGAAGTCTTTATAAAGATAGCAACATTTGTATAAATGAGAATTGGGCCCATGTTTTACAAGAGAATAATGAATACATTGTAGAAAATTCAAACAGTGACAATGAAAGTGATACAGATAGTGATGCAAATAATGAGACACCTGCTGAAACATTGGTGCATGGATTAATAGAATCACAACGCATCTACGATTTGCAAGACAGGATTATTGAATTGGCACCTGCTGAAGGACAACGACCATTAGGCATTTTCAAGGACAAATATGCACAAGAAATGAACTTTCCAACATTATTTTATGGCAATGCACGTGATCATGACATCACAAATAGGTTTAGTTACCAAAAAATTGTACAATGGGAATTGTTACAAGCAAGTGGTGACTTCCAATATCATACAACAAATTTGTTTTTCAAGACAATGCGAATAATAATTGATAAAGTGCTTTCTTGCATATGGGTGCGAATAAGAAAAGGACAACTAAAAGGCAGGAAAGTATTAGCAAAAGATGTCAAGTATCGAGCAAATTTGGAAAAGTTATTGAAGTCTGACATTGGATACATAGATTTCAAAAACATTCGCATATCTTCTGACCATTTGGAACAAATTAGGAAAAACATATTTGCAATGATACGACAACTAGGGCCTCCAACTTTCTTTTCACAAGTGCAGAACATCGATGGAAACCATTAGTAGATACACTCGTCACATTGTTTAGAAATAAAGCAAATAAAAATGCTATTGACATATTAGAGGATGATGACATTGACTACCTTATAAGAAAGTATCCAGTCACATGTAGCCAATACTATAGACATAGAATTAATGCTATAAAGCAATTGATATGTCAAGATACTACATTCTTTGGGAAAGTATCTGATTACTATTTCGTAACAGAATTCCAAAATAGAGGAACTGAACATGAACATGGACTGTTATGGATAGAGAATGCTCCAATATATGGAAAAGAAAGCAATTCAGAAATTGAGAAGTTTCTTGACAATTACATCACTTGTAATACAGATCATTTGGAGCTAGATGTTGCTAAATTGCATAAACATCACCATACAAGAAGTTGTAAGAAGCGAAAAAATTGAAATTGCAGATACAACTTCCCCATGCCACCAATGAAATCAACAATGATCATTGAACCAACCAATGCAGAAAATAAAAAAATCATAGAGAAATCAAGATCGTTTTTTGCATTCTTGGAGGAAACAAACTACAATGATTCAATAACACATGACAATTTCCTCCTAGAAATAGGGTTACTAGAAAATGAGTACATAGAACTATTACAACATACAATAAAGCAACCAACAATTTTCCTAAGACGAAAAACTTCTCACATTTGGAATAACAGTTTTGCAAAGGCTATGCCTACTTTATGGAATGCAAATACAGATGCACAATTTGTGCTAAATGCATATGCTACAACGTCATATTGTAGTTCATATATGACCAAAATTGACAAGTCTATGACAAATGCATTTAGAAGAATATGCAAAGAGCATCAGAAACATGAAATTGATGCTATGCAAATGATTCGTAAACTTGGAAATACATTACTCAATCTGCAGCAAATGTCAGCTCAACAAGCAGTGCATATAGCACTTTCATTGCCATTGAATTCTAGTTCAAGGGAATGTATATTTGTAAACATGTCTCCAGTCGATGAACGCACATTTATGCTTAAACCGCCTATTCTTTTGAAACAAGAACCTGATGATTCAGAAGATGTTATGTGCCATTCCATTGTTGACTACTACATTGGACGACCAAGTTCCATTAGCAAAATCTGCCTTGCAGAATTTGTATCAAATTACAAGAAAGATGGCAGACCCATATCTAAAAGGAAAAAACCAAATGTTATACGATTTGTCAAATATCACAAACACAATGATATTGAAAACTTTTGTCGAGAGAAATTATTGTTATATATGCCATTTGAAAATTGTGAAGATACATTGAAACAAGAATTGCCTACATGGCTCTCTGCATATACATTACATGAAAAAACAACTCAAGTCAATGAAGCCAAATTTACATATAACATCAATCCAACATGGGGTGATTTAGAGACTGCAACAAATGAGCAAATTAGTTCTTTGAATAGTAATCAAATGAATATGCAAAACCAAGAGAACAATTCCCATTATGAGGAATATGATTTGCAATCGGACTTGCAATTTCCAAACCAATCTGAAATGAAGAAAAAAATCAATCTTGGATTTCAAATTACTACCCATCCATTTTTAATGGAGAACAATGAATATTACAAACTTAGAATAATCTTGAACAAAGAGCAACAAGCAATTGTAAAAGACATTGCAATTAAAAAAAAAAAAACCCGAAGGAACCAATTTACCTTTTTATTACAGGTGGAGCAGGTGTAGGTAAAACGCTCACAGCAAAAGCGATTTTCCAAATGCTTATACGAATTTATGATTCACAAAACACAACTGATCCTATGAAACCAAAAGGTCTAATATTAGCATACACATGAAAAGCTGCATATAATGCAGGTGGAACAACAATCCATTCTGCATTGCTAATGCCTTTTAACAAGTCTCAACTGTTTTCACTGAGCAAAGAAGTATTGGACAACTTATCAAAGCTATATCAAGAATTGCAAGTAGCTTTCATAGATGAGGTCTCGATGATTGGAAGTCGGTTCTTATATTCTATTGACAATAGACTCAGAAACATAAAACATGTCCAAACAAAATACTTTGGGAACATTGACATGATATTTTGTGGTGATTTCTATCAAGCACAACCTATTCAAGACTCTCTTATTTTTGAACAACCAACAATCAACAATCAAACAATAACACATGGTTTCTGGAAGGATAATGTCAAGTGCTTCCAATTGCATATGACGATGCGACAAACAAATAAGAGATTCATATCAGTGTTAAATAGAATGCGAACAAATTGTCAAACATCTGACGATATAACATACATGAATACAAGTTGCATGCGCCCTGTACCAAATGATCCAACATTTCCCTATTTATTTTACAAAAACAAAGATGTTGCAATGCATAACAAGAAAATGTTGATGCTGATGCTTGGCAAAGAAATTTTAATTAATGCAATTGACGAAAATGAGAAGAATAACGACAATTTCCCAACTCATCAACATACGGCTGTTTTGCCACCGCACCTTTTGATAAAGTTGAACATGTTAGTTGAAATGTATGCTTGCAATTGTGATGCACCAGATGGGCTAGTGAATGGTGCAGATGGAATAGTTAAAGCATATACCCATACAAATAACGTTGATGTTCTATGGATTAAGTTCCATGACCGTAATATTGGTCATCGACAATCTAGAAAACTAGCTCATTTGTATACTTCAGAGATAGCACATGATTGGACACCAATATTGCGAATATCAAAAGCAATGCCTATGACATCAAAGATGGCGCCATTGAAAATACGAAAACAATTTCCAATTCAACTTGCATGTGCACGCACAATACATAGATCACAAGGCTTAACCTTGGATAGGGTTGCATTCGACCCTACTGGAGTACAAGTGCATGGCCTAGTATACACAGCACTATCACATGTCAAAAACATAGAATTATTGTATTTGCTTAATGCTCTTAAACATAATAATTTCAAGGTCAAGCAAAAAGTAAATTGTAAAATGCAACGTTTGGAAACCACTGCAAAATGGCAATTAGAATATGACTCTTCATCAATGCAAGCATTGCGATCCATCTTTATTCTTTCATTGAACACTCGCAATCTTCATGCGCATCTTGCTGATATATGCAATGACTATGACACAATGCAATCTGATATCTTGTGCTCACAAGAAACACATATGTTGCTGTGTATGGAAAATGAATACTTCAAAAATTTCAATTGCATCTCAAGTTGCATTAAGCATGGAGTAATGATATTGATAAAGAAAAATATCATTATCCTTGAACATACCCATTTTGAAGACTGCTTTGTAGAAGCATTGCTCGCAAAAATAAAAGTCCACACATTACAAATTGCAATACTCAATATATATGCATCGCCACGTGAAAACCTGGACAATATCCTCAATGTCATTGCAAAAGCTTTGTACCACTTAGATCTAAACAATATCATAGTTATATTAGGGGACTTCAATATTGATATGGTACAGTGCAATAAAAAAACAAAGCAGCTAGAAACCTACATGCAAAACTACAATCTTCATTTCCTAGTTGACAAAACTAATTGCATGCACAAATCATTGATTGACCATGTTTGGGCAAATCTAGCTAATATAAAATATACAATTTTCGTATTGGATACATATTGGTCTGACCATGATACAATATCTCTTGTCCTTCAGCTATCATAACCAATTTCGTCATTTGCATATTTTCTCATGGTACTCGTACAGGCTGTGTTGTGCATGAATATGATCTACACGAGAAGGAATTCGAACACTTGGCTTCATTGCAGGTATGGCGTTATTCTACTAATTGCTTTTTGTCAATTTTTCTATTAATTGCTTTTTTTCAATTTGTTAGGCTTTTAATTTTTGCATTGTCTAGGTTTATGCTCCAGTTACTCTAGGTTTATAGTCGAGTTACTCCGACATTGTTTTAAAAAATATAGATATTTAAGCTGTATTGGCTCATTTATATTTTTTCTCTCATTCAATTATATTTCAATTCAAATATGGAATCGTCGTTGTTTAATCTGTGTTTACATTAATATTAATATTAATATTATTAATTATTCCCTCTGACATTTTCCAACATTTGCCAACAATTCCTCTACTGTCCCTCTGTTACATACTATGCATTCTATTGTACATTTACATATATGGCGTTCTGTGTTGATCAATGCAAGTTATGCCAAAGACAACCTTTTCAATTAACCAATACAAGTATCCTATCATAAATTTGCAGATATGACCTCATCTATTTATGGATGCAGATTCTGCTAGTAAAACCCTTTTCAATTGAACAGAACGACCAAGAAAAAAGAACAACAACATGCAACATAAACAAACAGAGTATATTCTTTTTGCCTTTCCTTTCCTATGGATCTTCTGTTCTTGTTCAAGTTTTACTTTTATATGTTCTTTTGACTTGCACTAAATATGTCTTACTATTCTATAACATAGCATAAATCTTGAAAAAGGAAATGAAACAATTGAAGAAATAGAATGCATAAGCCAATTAGAAAGCGCAACCCAACCACTTGTTTTGCAAAGGTATGTCTATGAGAACTACAGAAATATGCTAATTTGTATTTAGAATATTAATGTTTACTATATATGCATTCTATTTTTATTTTTTACATATGTATGGTTATATGGTTTTAATGTTCTTGTTCACTTTTTACTTCTAATTTGCACTAAATATATGTTACTATTCTATAATATAGCCTAAATCTTCAAAGACGAAAATAAACAATTGAAGAAATAGAATGCATAAGCCAATTAGAAACGGCAAGCCAACCACTTGTTTTGCAAAGGTATGACTATGACAACTATACAAATATGCTAATTTGTATTTAGAATAATAATGTTGACTAGGGTATGTCCATGACAACTATACAAATATGCCAATTTGTATTTAGAATATTAATGTTTACTATATATGCATTCTATCTTTACATATGTATGGTTCTATGGTTTTAATGTTCCTTGTTAACTGTTTACTTCTATATGCTCTTTCAAATTGAACTAAATATATATTGCTGCTCTATAACATAGCATAAATCCTGAAAAAGGAAAACAAACAACTGAAGAAATAGAGCACATAACTCAATTAGAAAAGGCAAACCAACCACTTGCTTTGAAAAGGTATGTATGACAACTATACAAATATGCAATTTTCTATTTAAAATATTAATGTTTACTATATATATCTTCTCTTTTTACGTATCTATATTTAAATGTATATATAACAGATTAATGTTTACTATATATATCTTCTCTTTTTACATATCTATATTTAAATGTATATAAATTAGAAAATCTTGGACGAGTGAAGAAAGCACTAGTAGTAAGTCCCCCCAAACAATGCAGCAAGAAGACATGTACAGGTTACATATCACAATTTCTTTATTCATTGCTTATCACAAAATACACGTGATAATATCCACATCATATTGAACCATGCCTTTGCCTATGTTAGTCCAACTGAAACAATTGCAGCCAAACTTCATTCAACAAATGTACAAAATGATACATCAAAAAGGTATGCATTTGAAACACAACACTCTAATCTATTTCTACTTATTCAGTCTCTAGGAGAAACATACTATTCTACAAATGTTTATAGCAATTTCTAACTAAGCAATTTTAATAGGCAAAAACAGATACTGCCAATTAAAGTATCAATTGAAGATTTGAATAGTCGTAAAATTGGGCAACTATTTGTTGGAGACATAATGGTTGTCTATACTGCATTCCTTGATAAAGCAAACAAATCACGTCAAGTATTGCGAGCTGATTTGACAGATGCTCAAGGAATGATGACTATAACGTTGAGTGTACCTGCACATTTGGTGGAGCGACATGAACACAAAATTTTGCAAGGCAACAACATCTCAATTACAAATTTCAGAATATTGCCTAAAACTGTATATGATCGCGGTGACTGTGACAAAATAATATTGCTTAATGAATCAAGTATCATAGAAACTGTACTTGAAGTTTGCAAAGAATATTGCTTCATTCCCAATACAACCATTAGCCAATTTGCAAACAAAAAAGAAATGTACCCAATTGGCACAATCACTGCCGCTGTTACACTTGCCAAACGAGTTGGATTGCATTACATACTTCATATCAAAGATGGAGATTCTGAAAACGACAATGCAACTGTATGTATTCAGATGTTACTTATTCCTAATTTTCAGTAGATAACATGCATCACTTCAATACATAGTTGTTGTAATTTGTCTATAGTTTTTGTAATTTGTCTAGTGCAATTGCAATTTTTCAATGCATACGAACAATGTATTTGCATATTACTTTTTGTATTTTTCAATACATAACAATTTCTGTTTTGCAGTTGCAACTCTTTGACACATATGAACAATTTTTCCTTTCAATGGAAAAACAATTGCAAAAAGGACACTTTCCGCTCATCCTTTTCAAAAATTTAACAAAAAAGGTAAACACAAAAGAAACAATATTCAGAGCATCGAAGTCAACGTTCATGACTGAACTTAACACAAATGCACTCAACAATCTCAGAAAACTAACTACATCTACCTATGCTGTAAGTATAGCAATAATAATGTTTTTGCTGCCTTTGCATTTGCCATGTAATAATGTAAATTAACGCTTGAATGTTTTATAAACAGGTCGAAGGTATTCTGATCGCAACAAATCCATATTCAACTCCTTTCGAACCTGTTTGTGCAATTTGTAACTCCCGATTGAATTCATCCATAGCAATAGCCAATGCAACAATTTTCTGTTCACAATGCAATGATAATTGCCCTTTCCTCTACAAGCATTGTATAAATGCTGTAATAGAATCCATTACAAATAACTTTGTCCAGTGCATTATCAGGGAGCCGTTATTACATGACTTGCTTCCTGATTTAAAATCAATGTCATATGAAACATATTTGCAACAGAAAGCTACCACTGTTTACATCTTACGTGACTTCAAAATTCAGAGCAAGTTCACACTCAATGAAGATAGTGAGCTATTACATGTCAACTAACAAATGGAAGGTACATGAACATATGCCTTAACATGTTTTCTCTCAAATATGTCCTCTCTTCAATTTACAATGTTATCATTTTGTTCTAACTAACCATTTGTTATACAAATTACAAAATGCAGGAACATGGCAGCCTTCACATCCACAACAAATTGCAAAAGTAATATGAATATGTTTCTTCATATTATGCTGTTACTATAATACAAGTATTTGACTTGCAATTTTGACTCATTTACAAAGAATATGTAACGCAACGGTTGATGAAAAAAGGCTAGAAAGTCTTTATGCATCTGTGTTTGTATTGTTTCTGTTTAGAGAAGTCTTTATGCATCTGTGTTTGTACTGTTTCTGTTTCTGTTCTCTATCTCGAATGGAACGCATTCTGCATCATGCTTTATATCATTGAATACAGCAAATGCAACATCAGATCAGCAATAATTTTGTATCTACAACTGCTGAATGCAAACAACAAAGATTCCATACATTGATTAAACATGGCACTTATTATCTACTCAAGTTAAATGACAAATTGTATATTGAATCAGCTAGTCATTTCTGTTTCTTCCTATGTTATAGCTGAATGCTATGTTAGTTTTTGTTTCTTGCATACTGTAGGTAACGACTCAGGAAACAAGGCTAGAAAGTCTTTATACATGTCTGTTCGAATGCATTCTGCAACATGCTTGAAGCTAGACTTTATAAATAGCACCAAACTATATGGACTTTAAAATGATATATGTTGTTTGAAAATGAAATTATGGCATAATGCATTTGGTATTATTAGTCCTTCCCTGGGACTATATGCAATTGATCAATTGCTGACCGTTGGTTGACCGACATGATTTTTCATTATAATAGCATTATAAACTAAGTCGAATGAAAGTTTTGGGCTCGAAAGTTTTGTTTTATTTTACCTATGTTTCTCTTACCTGTACAAGGAATGAAAATCTCATCTAAACATAAGTTTCATAGAGGAAAACAATGCTGGCAATGTTGTTGCAGCACTGATGACTTGGCTGGCTCCAAAGAGCAAGGTCTGTTCACTATCTTTTGTATCAGTGGCAGCCCCAATATTTTCAGTTTTCTATCCTGGTTTTTGAGGGGAGGCATGCAATTGGATGTTCAGAATCCTGTTAAGATCATGGCTGCTGCAGTTTTAAATTCTTTGGTCAATGACTTAAGACTTTGAACGTAACAAGTTCTCAGAGATGGACAATGGAATGAAGAACATGCAGCAATGCTTGTTCTTGGTGACATAATCAGCATCAAACTTAGAGATATTGTTCCTGCGGATGCACGTTTTCTTGAAGCAGATCCTTTAAAGACTGATCAGGTCTTAATCCAATCCTTTTCTTTACTTCTTATTTCTGATTACAAGTGCTCGAATTTTCGGTATGCTTTTATATCGTTTCTGGGATTAACTTCAACATTTGGTACTTTTCCTGAACCACGCTTTATGACAATATTTTTGAATGTGTGTAGTCTGCCCTCAGTGGTCAGTCATTACCAGTAACAAAGGGTCCTGGCAATGGGATTTATTCTGGCTCTGCTTGCAAACAGCGTGAACTTGAACATGTTGTCATTGCTACTGGGATCCATACCTTTTTTGGTAAACCAGCACATATTGTCAACAGTACAAACCAAGTTGGCCACTTCCAAAAGGTTGGTATTTATTCTGGACTTCTGATTCTTCTTTTTGTCCTTTCTCTTATTTCATAAATACGTAATTTTTGCTGATACTGCAGTTGTACCAAATTGGCTAGTTAGGGTTCGTGGTAATATTCGATGATCGAGTACTGTTAGCTTCCTTCAAACAACTATCAATTACTAATTGTTGTCATGAATAGGTTTTCACAAAAGGATATGACAAGGATGCTGTTGTCTTGATGGTTGCAAGAGCATCCAGAACAGAGAATCAAGATGCCATTGATGCAACAATTGTTGGGATGCTTACAGATCCTAAGGAGGCAAGTATTTTTTTTATGTCATCATATTAAATTTTAGTCAATAAGCAGGGCTATGCTTATTTTACTGATTTGTATCTTTTGTTGTGGCTTTTAACATCCATGCATCTCAAAGGCACAGGCAACCATTCCAGAGCTCCATTTTCTTCCTTTCAATCCAACTGACAAGAGGACAGCTCTCACTTATATTGACAATGAAGGGAAAATGCATCGAGTTAGTAAACATGCTCCAGAGCCGGTATTGTTCTTTGGAAGTTTGACCTTCTTCATTAGACCTCTTACATATATGCATCATTTTTTGGATCTTTAAATGAATCAAAAGAATAAACAGCAACAGGTCAACAACATCTCAACTACAACGTATTGATATTTTCCAATATACGGATATTTTTCAATTTTAAAATGATAGAATTGATATTTTATGGCCTAATATAGATGTCCTTTACCAGATATCCTTTATCAAATATAGAGGCCTTCATTTAACATTATCTTTCAATGATTGTTACCCATTAACAGCTTCCTTCTAAAAGAAAGCTTTCCACGAAATCTCAATTATTTTTATCTTTCACACAGAAGTAATCAATAATATAAATTTTCACAGGAATGCTGAATAATATTCTTCTTTTTATAAGAAAAATCAATGAATTAGGGAGATAGATTTAACCCAAAGGTCAGTGTTTGGCTCTGCAGTTGTGGGTGTCTCCCACTAGAAATTTGTAGATAACATTATACATAAAACTACTAAGATTCATAGTACGTAGCTCTCTATTTCAGGTGAAGCTGCAATCTTTGCATCACTCAACCATTAGATATCAGTTCCAGTCTTATTTGTATTTTTGGCCTAAACAACATAAATTCTCAACTGGGACGCATGGAAATCTATTGGAATGCATACTTGCTCACCAGGATATCCAAGTCCTATGCAATAAAAACGAGCACTAATGCTTTGTGAATGACCTGGTAGAGTTTATAAAAATAATTTCATTTATGAAAGATGAAGACCTGTAATTTCTAACCCTATGATGGCCAAAGGTGTCAGTGGAGCAGAGTCATTATGGATACTAGGTTATCCCCACCCTGAACTCCTAATCTTGTATTCTATGGCGATTTATACCTCTGGAGGTACAGAACCCTTTCCTCTATGCTGTCCTTGGCACATCCTAATGAAGCGGTTCCATATCCCCACTCGTGGAAGCTGCATTCTGTGTTACAGATTGCCTGATCGATCTCTCTCTCGACATTCCCTAACTATTGGTTGGTATTTCTTTCCACAACAACAAGTTTTTTTTGTCTTTTCCACCAAATTCATTAAACAGACCTCGTCTTCCGCATTTAGGGTCCTATCAAGAAACTACCTTTGGAGTTCTTCGGCAAGGGGACTTAAAGGTTTTTATGAAACCCGTGCCTACAATTTCTAGTTGGCTGTTTGCATTTTCTTGCACCATTTTGCCCATTTGTTCTATACTAAGACAATGGCAATGACATGGTGGTCAAAACCGACATTTACGGAAATTTCCATAAAACCCATGCAGGTAAAAGAAACCCTCAGTATTTAACCAGAATGCCATTAACTTATAATGCTCAAATAACCATGGACTCTTGAGGGAAACGAACAGACAATACTGTGACAAACATCAACGCCACTGGAAAACGCCAAACGACAGAGGAAAAAACATCTAAACAATACAGTAGCCGAACTTAACAAAGTGACACCAGACAGTCGAGGCATACAAGCCGGACCTGGAACAACAGAACCGCAACCAAACGTTTGCTATACAGTTAACCGAGCAGGCAGGAACCGCATTCTGTTTTCACCGCAGACAATACAACAAATACAAAGGAAAAATCGCAGAGACTACAGAGCTAAACAACCAAGTAACAATAATAACCCAAAGGGCGCAAACAGGGTAAAACCCAAGCCGAGTAACTTTCTAGCATTTCGAGGAGGGACAGTTGTCCGCCAATAAGACCACCACAGTACATGCCGTCCTCAGCACTCTGGAATATTTTGAGCCAATGTTCGTATTAGATCTCGTTGAAAAGCATTACCTAGTTAGCGTGAATCTGAAGTTTGATGACACATACAGATCTGTAACCAGTAATAGGATTGCATGTGATAAAGTACCTTTGAACAGCTTGATCTTATTTTGAAATTTTGTTATCTAATTAGCAGCGCTGCTGCAGTGACTTCTGAAATCATGCACACAACAGCTGCCAATATTAGAATATTACCAAGAGAAGACCTTCCTCGGTATGGTTTCGAAACTGATCAATTGGTTTAGGTATATACAATACTCAGTTTCTAATAAATTGTTTTTGCAAATTAAAAGAGATCTCGTCAAGATTGGAAAACTGCAACAAGCCATGTTAGAGATCTGTTTTACTCTTATACAGCTTTAGTCAATCAAATACTCTTTTTAATGTTAAACAAGCTTTTGACACATTGTACATGGTATAAGGATTGCACAAGAAGCTTTAGTTCACATAACTCCTTAAGATGTTTTGTCTCAAATATGTCCTCTCTTCAATTTACAATGTTATCACTTTATTCTAACTAACTGTTTGTTATGCAAATTACAAAATGCAGGAACATGCTGGCCTTCACATCTACAACAAATGAAAAAGTAATATGAATATGTTTCTTCATATTATGCTCTTGCTGCAATACAAGTATTATGACTTTGTAGCCTCACGGTTTTGATGTCTCCTTCTGCATTGTCATGTTCAGCTAGTTAGCGTGACTCTGAAGTTTGACCGCAGATACAGTTTTGTAACCAGTAATAGGATTGCATATGATAAAGTACCTTTCAACAGCTTGATCTTATTTTGAAATTCTGTTGTCTAATTGGCAGGGCTGCTGCACTGACTTCTGATATGAGGCACACAACACCTGCCAATATTAGAATATTACAAAGAGAAGACCTTCCTCGGTGTGCTTTCGAATCTGATCAGTTGATTCAGGTATATACAATACTCACTTCCTAATAAATTGTGTTCTCAAATCAAAAGAGATCTCGTCAACATTGCAATGCAATGCGAAACCCGCAATAAGATCCCAAAACCTTTCCACCCCAAAACTTTGGTTCGACTTAGCTTATAATCACTTGCTTATAACAATGTGTTAAATGAATAGTGATTGAAGCTCGATTGTTAATACCTTGCTATGAAGATCCTTTATTGATCAGTCCCATTCATCATCAAGCTATCCGACTATGCAGTCTTCACCAGCCCCATGGTCATCAAAGGTCAGCTTTGTTTAAACATTTTTATTTATTTCAAGTGCATCCATTTTGTATGCAGTTCTTGATTTCCCTCCAACATTTTCCAACATTTGCCAACAATTCCTCTACTGTCCCTCTGTTACTACTTTTTCATTTTGATTTCTTAGAATAAAAGCAGATTCCTTGGTGCAATTAAATTTCTATTTAAGAAAATTAAGCATAAATCTGTCTGCAAACACCAACCCCTGTAGTACTAACTATATGCTTTGTTTCAAAATTCAGTCAAATCGCGATATAAACAGTATTGGCAATTTCTCTGAGTTTGAGGAGCCAATTCTTCGTCAAGGGAGTTCTGCCAGATTTGGAAGGTACACAAGATTTGCAAAACTTTGTCAATTGCTGCTATCATGGGGGGTTTTGCTGATCACCATTTCTGTACTAATGTCCCTGGCATTGTATATCACCTTTGGCAGTGTCACAGCAGCTCGTGAGCTTATCACAAAAACTACAGTTGAAGTTGTAATATCTGAACGCACAGTCGCAGCCATTGGAGACTTGGAATGAAGTATTGTCATTGCTGACAAAATGACATTGTACTGACAGAATGACAAAATGTTACAACACAAAATTTGACATTGTACTGAGACAATACTTCTTTATCCAGCCTATAAAGTGCCATTTCTTTGACTTGACATAAATGTATTTTGATAAACATGAATTGCATTATATTTTGAATTTGGATTCTACTGCCACTGCTTACGCTCCAAAACCAATGTTCTCTGTGTAAAAAATATATATTTTTATATATATTCAATATATCATTACACAATGTATTAGCTTATCATTTTAAATTATAAATTATATTTTTTAATTCGATTACTATGATATTGCAGAAAGCAAGAGTATAGAACACCAAAAGATAATGGATTTTTTCTTGGAGATCATGAGCAATTTACATTTCAACTCGCAAAGTTTAAATGTTTTTTTAATTTTAATTTGTTTATTTTAATTTTTAATTTATAAAATAAACTTATCAAAATTATTTTATTATTGTACTTAGATGCTATATTTACTAACCCAAAACTATAAAAGAGACCAAAAGTCATGTCCTTTTGCATCACAACAAATCATTAATTAAATGCAACAATTTACTAATTACAAATTAGATGCATTTCAACTCGTAAAGTTTAAATGTTTTTTTAATTTTAATTTGTTTATTTTAATTTTTAATTTATAAAATAAACTTATCAAAATTATTTTATTATTGTACTTAGATGATATATTTACTAACCCAAAACTATAAAAAAGGCCAAAAGTCATGTCCTTTTGCATCACAACAAATTATTAATTAAATGCAACAAATTACTAATTACAAATTACATGTATTTCAACTCGTAAAGTTTAAATGTTTGCTTAATTTTAATTTGTTTATTTTAATTTTTAATTTATAAAATAAACTTATCAAAATTATTTTATTATTGTAGTTAGATGCTATATTTACTAACACAAAACTATAAAAAAAGCCAAAAGTCATGTCCTTTTGCATCACAACAAATTATTAATTAATTGCAACAAATTACGTCTTTTTCTTTGCTAATTAGTAATTGGACAAATTTAAAGTTCACACTAAAGTTATGATAAACAATATTTTTAAATAAATATATCTTTTGTTCTTTTGACCATAGAATAATTCCTCAATCATTGAGATTAACCTGAATCGTATCACTTATGTCCAAATATGTTACTAGATATGTAATCTTTCAATCATGGCTTCAAGACTCCATAACTATAATTTTTAAATGCTTAAGTTCTTCTTTGACCTTCGAGAATAATCTATGTAAATATTGAACACTCTCCACCACGAATTTAATTAACAAATTTATATTCATAATAATGTTTATTTAGTCATTATCATTTTATCAATATTTCCATAATATTCAAATGTAAAAAAATAAGAAAATTCTATGTTTTGTGCACCATGGTTATTAAAATACATAACTTGCTTTAACACCTTCCTATTATTTTAATATGTTTTGTGCACCATGGTTATTACAATACATAACTCACTTTAACACTTTCCAATTCTTCATACATTATAATTCATTATTATGCATTTCAAGATATTTTATACCCCGTGCCTATTAAAATACATAACTTACTTTAACACTCCCTAATTCTTCATACATTATAATGCATTATTATTACCTTTTATAGTTTTTTTCCCTCAAGTTTTCTATGATTCACTCTTCAATTTTATTATATTTTAATTATTAATCTAAGCATTTTTTAAATCATGAGACATTGGAAAATTATATCTAAAACTAATCTTATTTTAAGAAATACAAACTCAACATTATAACAAGATATATGACAAGTGTCTTTTGAAAATTAATTTTAATCATAATAACAAAATATAGGACCAATGTCTTTTAAAAATTACTTTATAATTGAAAATAATAAGACAAGTGATAAGGTAATTTTACTTTATACTGTTAAAACATATTTGAAATATGTATGTTAATGTATTAAGATACAAATTAAATTATTATTTTAAATAGATGGATAGATTTGTAATATGAAACAAAAAATTTGAGATATAATAAAATTGTAACAAGCAATTATCAATTCAATGACATTTCTGACAATTCTTACTTAACAAACACAAAGTTCATTATATTTCACCCTTCGCATAAAGTCAAAAAGTTCATTCAACAATTGGCCATCCAATTCATTAAATCTTAATACAAGTAAGCATGCGTACAACACACTACTAATGGAAACCAGCTCTCATGATAACGCAAATTAAATCTCATAATAATAACTGACCAAACTATTCTGTTAACCAGCAGGGACTAGCGCCACAACAGTGGCACCTTGTTACAATTTGTTTTTTTCTCATAACAAAAATATAGAATGTATATTTTTAATATAATCCACTTCGTTTTTCCCCAAATTCTCAATAATAATGACGATTATACAATTAAACAATTATATTCATCAAGTTATTATTTTTTAAAATTATATATTTAATTTTACTAAATACATTATGTATATTTTAATGGTTTTATCATTATAATAAGTATATGACTATGAAATGCATTTTACCTGAAACCACGATTTGAATGCTTTGTCATTTTTTCTCTCCATTTATGATTTAATATTCTTTTAACAATTTTTCTTATAACATTTAAGATAACATAATGAATTTCCAAAATATATATTTGAATTATATATCATTTAATTCAAAATTATTACTATTCATTTTAAACATGTATGAATCTAAATGTATTTTAATGCTCAATCTATTATATATTGAGGAGGAGTGAATTCTAAGTACAAGTAGTAATTTTGAATACAAAGTATTGTAAAAGATTAGTATAAGATGTAAACTAATTGTAAATTTGACATTCATATATACAATTCTTAATTTGGAGTATAAAAACATTTAATATTGAAGTAAGAGGCATACAATTTATCGAACTAACTAGATGTATTAGTAATGGATAAAGAAAAATAAATATAACTAACATAGCCACTTACTCTACACCAATAAGAATTCAATTTACGCTTAAGTGTTTTCCTACAAGATAAACACCAAGAACTAGTTTCAAATATGAATATACATAGATTTTATTCAAGACAAACGAATTATTTCAAATTGAGGAAAATATTGTTTTTCGGTCAAAATTACACACTTTATTTCTAATTATAAATCTTTTAAATTATTGTATTTTTGAATATGAGTTTTTTGTAGGAAGTTCACTTAGCAAGTTTGTGAAAATGTAAAGTAAATGTTAATAGAAGATTCCATATCCAAATATTTGGGATATGAAGTCATGGAATTGTACGAGTTAAGATGACAAAGATCCACGTGGAGGTTTTAGTGGTAGCAAGATGAATCAACCATCAAAGTATATATAAGCATATAATACAATATCTTAGTCTAATATAATAGAAAGTAAGTAGACGCAAAGAACCAAATTGAACTCACATTATTCAAGAAAACAATATAAATGAATCTTCTTAATTTTAGCAATAATAATATAAATGAATCTTGTTAACTTTGGCCATAACAATATAAATGAATTTGGCCATGTTTTATTGTGAAGCTTTTGAACAAATAGAAGGACCGCACTAGTCTTTAAGGCAGCTGGGTGGTGAAGTAGTCCCCAAAGCCACTCCCAACGCATTGGTACATATTGAATTTGCTGTGTTTGCAGCCGTTGAACTTATGTGAACATTTTCCAAAGTAATTCCTGTGCACGGAACTGTTTCGCTGCACGAAAAATTCACAGCCACATTCGTCGATGACGTTCCGTGGATGTTTTTAAAAGTGACATCCTTTATTTGTACTGCAGATGACTGCACACAACATCATCACAAACATTATTGCTGATTTCAAACTTCAAAACCAATATGTCCAAAAGATATTGGGATAACCGATATGTATGAAAATTATTGTGTTATATACTATTTGTCATTTCTATGCATTTAACATGGCGAAAAATTATATCAGAGACATGATTACTGATTCCAAACTTCAAAACCAATATCCAAAATTTGTTTATAATTGGAGTAGTTGTAACTAATGATGCTAAAAATAATTAATTTCCTATTTCAAGCGAATAGATACTAAAGGGAAAGAAATTGTACTTTCGTGCTTATTATATGCACATACACCAGTGTTTCAGAATTGACGACATATATGGGAACTATATACCCACAGACTTCAAACTGATATTTCAAGAACAGCTGGAACAAAACGCAATCTTAAAAGAGACAAAAGTACTATGATGCCCAATTAATTAAGATGTGTGTTGTATATGTTTTTCCCTCGGGTATGTTATGAAAACAACATGGAATTGTGCACAAAAGTTAGCTGATCACCTGAATTTTGCATGGCGAAGACGAATCACAATAATACTGATCAATGATAATCGGATTCTTGACATTATCAACAACTATGTCCTCAAATGTGATATTCCGTGCATAGCCAGAACCACCCTGTATATTTAGAAAAATCATGAATTATGTTATAATCATGGTAGATAATGAAGATTAATATCAATTACAAATTGTAATGGATTGTTGTTGCATAGTGAAAATTTCAAGAGAAAATTTTAAAATCAATAGAAATAGTTAAAAGAGTCATACACATGCTAAACCAACCTGCCAAGTCTTGATTCTAGCTCCGTTGGATGTTCCGCTAAAAGTGATGTTTTGGACAAGAATGTCATCAATTTTGGCTGCTTCTCCATTTTCTCCCAGGCTTCCAATACTGCAGAAAATAAGAAGTACAATTAAAATTGCATTCTTAATGTCTCATCTGACTGTATTGTATTTTCTGCATGATAAGAGCAAAAATACATATCTCACCTGATGCCATGGCCTGGGCCACATTTTATATTTTTGACATTAATTGTAGATGAGCCCGACGAAATGGAAATGCAATCATCCCCTGGTATACAATATTTACAATCATAATTAGCATGTTTGTCAATTTGAAGTTTAGATAGGTAAAATTAAGGTTTGCAGTTATAGCAACGTTAAGATAGGTCTAAGCTAGATGGATATATACTAAATTATTATTAAGCTATTGGATCTATGATAAATGGGTTTATGCGAATGAACAAATTAACGCAAAGCAGTGAAACTAATAGTTTCCAACCTGTCTCGATGACACAGTTGTCGATTTGGGCATTCTGAACTCTTTGTATATGAATACCATCAGTGTTTGGGCTATCCTCAGGAGCTTGTATCTGCAACCCGCTTAGTTGGATCTCTGAAGAGTCCACCACTGCGAGATGCATCTGTTGGCTATTGACAAATTGCAGATTTCTAATCAAAACATTCGAACATCTAGTGATAGACATTGCCTGTAAGACCAACGCATAATCCAAACCCATTGCATGAGAACAGCCGCCTCCAATTAAAATTTACAGAAAAAATAAATAAAAAATAAACTATTTATAGCATCGTGTCTCTCTTCAAGCAAATAAACAAGGTGATCAGGTTGGAAACAAACCGTCGGAGCCGCATCGAGGCAACCCTGCACACATGAACATTTTTGATGATTAATATAAATTGAAGCAGATGGTTTACACTTGTTGTATTGATGTTTAATGTTAAATGTTAAGAGTTGGAGAGATGAGTGCGGATGGTGCTAGTGGGTGGAGTCGTACGTGGATATTCAATGGAGGAGAGACGATGGAATATTAGAGAATGCGACACAATGGTGACAAAAAGACCAGGTGAAATAGAAATGCTTACGTGTTGTTCGTGCACTTTGCAGGACTTCGACCACCAAGCCTGGCCTTGACCATCAATGACACCACCACCTTCTATGGTCAACCCAGATATACCAGAAAATCGGAGCCACATACCACGTTCATTGCTATTCCATGCAGATTGTTGATTGGGTGCAACTATTGTTCCTGTAATCTGCAAGTAATCTATGTCAGCGTACTTTGCGTCTATTGTCATCACAGGTAGACAACCCGACATCCAACTTTCTTACCTCTACTGAAATATGAGACTTGCAAGGACCAAGAAATGTCACTGGCGTAACTAGAAATTTCTTTCCCGACGGTACTTGGAACACTGCATCGGAAGGTGCCGTGCATGCTGCTTGCCATGCTTCTTGGAATGCCTAAAATAACAAGAAAATAACAATAAACTCCGAGTTAATAACCACAAAAAAAGAAATAATGATAACAATATTAATAATTTAATTAGTCACATTTTCTGGTTGGGGAAGAAAACATATTCTCATCAATAAGATTTAATTGGTTGTAAAGATGTTAATTAGATTACAAAGTATATATAATCTATTTTCCCAAATTTCAGTTAGAGTGAAAGGTATATGAAGGAACACGTATATTTTCTAAATTGGTTGTAAAAAATTTAATTAGATTACAAAGTAATATAATATATCAAGGAACAAGTATGTTTTCTGGACGGTTGGAAGAAAGAAAAACCTATTCCCACTATAAAAATACTACAGTGAGTCGAAGGGCAAGGGCAAGGTATGCTCAGCGCATCAAACTTTGCACGAGTATCAAAAGAATATTGAACATATATAATAATTGATTAAAAGGTAGTCACCGTCCGATCATCGTTTAGACCGCTGCCATGTGCGCCGTAGTCCATGACATTGAAGATCGGTGAAGCGCTGGAATCACTTTTGCTCAGCAGCACCTTTCTATGAGTAGCCCAACTTGAATCCACCATTAACAGGGCCATAAAAGCAACAGCTGAAGCGAATGTAGTCTGCAGATAATTTCTTTGTTAAAAGCGTCTTATCATTTTTTCACACACGCAGAACTGAAATCATATTGTTTCCAACCTACAGAAGCATAGTGTGGTTTAGTCATTACCAATGATTTAAAAGCCATTGCGAAAATTTTGAAGCCGAACCTTTGTTGCAGCCTACAGGTGATCGAATTCGAAACGTGTTTCATGGCAAGGAGAAGAGCGGGGATTTTATAGTGCTAAAAGCCATTTAAAACATTCTCATTTTGCACGACCGTTGTTTATCTTAACGGAAAGGCTGCGTGTGAGTCGCTCCCTTTGACTAAATTGTTTTCATATATTTAATATTCCTTTTCACTAGCTTTCCAAATCGCTGTCAATCAAATTAGTGGCCAGTAACAATCTTTGACTTGTTAATATTGCTTATCAATAGCTTTCCAAATCAGTGTCGATGAAATCAGTGGCCAATACTATGATTGATGCAGCCGCAGTCACAAACATTTAATATTCCAGAAGCCGCGGTCATAAACACTTAATATTGCAGCACCCACACTCGCATCGCAATCTCTTAGTGATTGACTCGCACCATTTGTTGCTGTCACTTTGGCGCAAGTCCTGGTGTATTCCAAATAAAAATTGTAACGGAGACGCTATTCGACAGCGAAACTTGGCAGCGTTTATCGGCGGTCACATGAGAGGGGTGCGTTTCAAACAAGAAGTCCAGTCAAATGACGGAAGCGTGAAGGTACGGAAAGGGCTAACGAGTCTGCTATCGGCATTAAAAATTTGTTTAGCTGCAAGCTTGATAGTCATATAAAATAGATGCGCGCGGTGCTTTCTGAACATTCAGTCTTTACCAAAAGTTATATGGCTGTCGAGCTTGCAGCTAGCTCGACCAACCCCCCACCCAATAAGTAAATTGAACCTTTAGGGTGCGTAAGCACACTCGACTAATAAGGACATTTAGGTGCTCGACCAAGAGAGAGCCCTTGCCTGGCTCGACCAACCCCCCACCCAATAAGTAAATTGAACCTTTAGGGTGCGTAAGCACACTCGACTAATAAGGACCTTTAGGTGCTCGACCAAGAAGGAGAGGAGAGGCGCTTGCCTGGCTCGACCGTAAGGTCTGGAGGCGCTGGACCATAAGGTCCGGAGGTGCTCGACCATAGGGAGAGGATGCGTAAGCAGGCTCGACTGTTAAGGATGCGTAAGCAGGTTCGACCAACTGGAGAGAACCTTTGGGTGCTCGACCAAAAGGTCCATCAAGGACTCGACTGTTAAAGAGAGGCTCATCGGACATAGAAAGAGTCTTTTTTTTGTACTAAGCAACTTAGCATTTCCGTGTGGGTAAAAACTCACCTGCAGTAGAGGCAAGCAAGGGCAGCTTGAGCATGCTGTAGCACCACTTGAACGCTTCTCAATGATCAAGCTAAGGTTTTTGGTGGTACGTTCCTGCTCACGAATTTCAGCAAATCATCGGAAACAGGGACACTTCAAAGTCAACTCAGGGGGCCACCAAGTTATCCACTAATAGTATATTAGCGCCTAATAGTATATTTATTCACTGTATATTTAAATTAATTTTTTTATTAAATTGCAATTAAAATGTTATTTTAAAGACCTAAATAACTTGAAAACCGTAATATTTTGTAGACATTTAATTTCTACAAAGTTAATATTTCAATAAATTTTTAATTATATTTAACTAAAATTAATATAAATTTTTTTATTAAAAATTCAAAACATTTAAACCATGCTCTTTCATATTTAAATTATTTCAATACTATATACTAAATAAAATAACATTTATAACTTTGTTTTTAACCTCCTTTATTTTTAAATCATTTAATACTTTATTCGATACCTAATAACGTATTAAACATGGAAAATAATTTATTATTAAAGAATATAATGATGTCCATTTAATTGTTTCTTTATAAACAACGTGTACCTCATAGTAAAGCCATTAATATTATTATCAAGCTCATAATCTGATATTCTTTCATAAGGGGGATGATTTAATTATTTTCTTGGATTTATATATTATCAATTCATTATCCAGCAAAATGAATATGAAATGCAAATAGATTTAAAAAATAAAATAGCTATAAATATTTTTTTTTTTTTTTTTTTTTCAAAAGGTGGAAAAACCTATCATACTCAGTTTTGTCAAACCAACAGTGAGGACAGCCATCTCTGGCTGCTATCCGCGAATGTTAGTTTAACACATCACTGTTATCAAGGAAAACCACGCCCCCTGAAATAACCCGCTGGTGGTCCGTAAGGGAGCAGGCTTTCACTCCTGCCAGATGCCTCTGGGTCTTGGGCCGTTAACCTGTTTCCTTACGTCCGAGGAAGACGAGCTCTTAGCCAAGCAGAAGCAGTTTTAGGGCATACTCCAGGCCCATATAAATATTTATTTTAAATAACATCTTGCCATATATAAAAATAAAAAAATTATAAAAATGAAATATAATTCATGAAAGAATCTAAATAGAAGTATTTCATAATGAGTTTTAAGTCACTCACAATAATTTATTTGTGAATATTCATCTGCACCACATACGCCTCTCCATAATTATTAGAGGCCCCACCTAGCTTCTAGGAATATGATAATTTTACTTATCCTTTGTAGTGCACTAGCACCCCCATGATTGCCACCCTTCATGCTACAAAACATATCTTAACAAAGATAATTCTGCTGGTCATGCATGATGCACTAACGCCCCTACACCTACCACAATTAAGATTACAAAAGATAGCTTAACAAGTTATAAACTTAACCATTTAAATTTAAGTGAAACGTTAATAAAATCTTATCACACATAGTCAAGTAACGAAATATGCAATAGCTATAAAGAGTGGTAAATACTAATAGAATATATTAAAAAACAAAAAGATAATAATATATAATTGAGTGTTTTTTGGATTTTAAAATTTTTAATTTAATTATCAGTAATTATTAAGTAAATGTCAAGATTTAATTTACAAAGAATATTTTAGAATATTGTTAATAATAATCACAAATTGAAAGTTGAAATTTATCTCAAAAGTAATTATGTTTTTTTATACCATTTTAGTTGAATAGATTAATTAAAAAAAAAAATTCAAATGGACAACTATCATATGAGATGATTAATGGTTGTTTTGGAGACATGGTATTGACCCATGGTATTGTAACAAACCCTGGTTAAAAATTTTCATGTTACAATGAGACTGAATCTCAAGATTAAGAATTTTGTTACATATTTTTTTAAAATATATATGTATTTAACTTATATTATAATCCTTTTTATAATTAATAATAATTTGAAACAAACTTATGCTTTAATTAATTTTTATGGTTTTTTTATTCTGAGCAATTTGAGATGTATCATGAAATAAGTGTTTTGATGCTTATCATTAATTTATGTCTATGACCATTTACGAGGTATTTAATTTATATAGCTATATTAATATATTTGAATAACAATATATTAATATTAATTTAATATAATTAATTTAATCAAGGAATAAGTGATCAATTAAACTCACCAGAAAAATGAAGAAAAATAAATTATAGTGATCAAAATTTGGGAAAAGAAATTTAAACTATATATCCACATAAATACACCATAAAACTTTTTTGAGTCAATATATTAACATTCTTTGCAAATAATACAATGATGTAGTTTAATGATGAGTTTCAGTGGTGAAACCATTGGGACCGCAATTCAAATCCCATTAAGTTTATGGCCCGCTATGATCCCGACTCAAGGAGTGGACTGCCCTTATTTGAGAGTCTCGAATCTTGCTAAATCATAAGTTTTTGATATATCTGGCTTGAAGGTTGTTGGATATACTCTCGACGTTATAGTGGTAACCATGAAGTTTGATCCTAGCTCTCACCCAAATTAGTCCAAGGAGTTATCGATTCACCATGGCTTAAAAAAAGAAAGTTGTATGCGTGTAAATACATGGAAATTAAAATACTACAATATAAGTGCATCTAAATGAAAATGATTGCTGCATTGATCCTTAAGCTAATGTCATGGAACAAAAAAATATCAACCAAGTGTGATAATTAGCAGATAAACATGCCATATTGGGATCTTCTTGTAGAAAAGGAATTAACAACCCATAAATTGAACAAGTGACCTTCTGATCTAGAGTTAGATGCATTAGTGTTGGCGTTAAATCAGAAAATATGTCAAGAAAACATGACAAAAACATATAACAAATAGATTACAATGTTAGGTGTTGCTTGCGCCTAGGGGTGGAATTTGGATTTCTCTTTACTTGTCAGACAATTTTTTTTTTTTTTTTTTATTTTTTTTTTTTATGTTTTAGGTCTCTCTACTTCCTGTGAAGGAACATCATGTTTAAAAAATTTCCCTTCAAAAGGGATGTTTTGATAATAATTTAACCCTTCATCAATAAAAGTTTGATTAAAAATTACTCTTCAATAAAACAGTTATGTTGAAATTTTCATATATTTATCATAAGAAAAAAAATGATCATAACACACAAATCACTTATTGAATTCTAAATCTTGGTTTGAAATTGCATAAATGTGATAATAAGATTTTTAAATATAGCAAAAATGTGATAATAAAATGAACCCTAAACTGGTGTTTTATGCACACCTATATTAAGTACTTTTTGCAAGTTGTATAACCATGAAACAAGTGGGGCAGAATACAACTCAAAACCATTAAAAGAAAAAACAATAAGCAAAGGCCAAACACATGATTGACTTACTAGACAACAAACTTCATTAATCAATACTTTTTGGTAGTTTCATTTTTTGTTTTTGAAACAAATAGATATTGGATATTGCACTAGAAGATATTTTGCAACTTGAAAATACAATAGTTAAGCAACTTATTTCCCATTCCAATCCAAATCACACAAAAACTATAAACATGTCCTAAAATGCCTTCATATAATACAACTTCTAAGATATGGAGATTTATTTGTTCCATGGAATACATGCTAAATACCTTAGTTCACAATGTAAAAGGCTCAATGAACATCCTAAATTACTATGTCCACAAATTTGAAAGCCCTAAAATTTCTAATCAGTGAGACAATGCACAACTATGTTATAAAAATGTACATGTAACATCACCAAACCTCATTTGTGGCAGATTGTCAATCAAATCTTAATCCAAACTTCAAAGGATATATCATAGTTAGGATTTTGGACCATTTCCATTCATAATGGAGGGGGAATCTGAAGATAAATTAATGTTATAGATGCAAGAAAAAGGTCTACCAGATGATAGCTAAAAGGAGAAAAATGGATGTTGGGTTATTTGAGCCCATTTGGGAAAAAGGGATTCTACTTTAAGGGAAACAAGGATATAGAGCATTGAGCAATGACAGAACCCATAATCATGGTGTTGACTAGTATTTCTATGCAACAGATCTACTTCCTATAGATTTGGGTTGTTAACATTGACTAACACATTATTGAAAGGTCACCAAAGTCTCGAATAGGTTGCTTGCAAACATTATGTTCTATTGTATCAATTGAGTCATTATCCCTTTCAATCATTTCTAAAGGAACAATTTATCCACAGCCTCTACATTCAACCTTTGAAATGGAGAAAAATGCTCTTTTCTTTGCCTTAAAACCCTTAAAAAAACATACACAATTTCCATGCTACAAAACCCTTAAATTCACGAAATTGTTATCAATAAAAAAAATTGAAAGATCTACATAAACTCAATAAACTCACCTTTGGAGCGAGTTGTCATCCTTGGAATTTCCCACAATATCTATGGGTTATATCCAAACCCTAAAAGCCCTAGTACCTCGCTTCCGTTGACCTAGAATAGGCATGAAATATAACAAATTTCAATTCATAGTATAAGAAAACCAATGGAATAGACCCAAATACAAAATTGAACTATAAAACACCATGAAAAATTAATAGAAAGAAAAACCACCTTGAATTTAATCTAAAAATGTCCCACTACAAAAAAATTAATTGAGCTTAGAAGCCTAGATGGATGGGAAACTTCCATAAGCCACCCATTACACATAACTTCTAGTGTGCCTATCCAAATTCTTATCGTTTGAATATATGTCGTGCACCTCTTCTCCCACCTTGTTTATACCACAAAGGAGCAAGTAGCAAAAACATTGACAGTAGGGGAAAAAGCATCACAAATTATGAGTGAAATCAAATTGTATTCTTGAGACTTCAAGGTATTCCATATACTGAATATCATTGAACTCTCGGGCAACACCAGGAATGAAAATTGATGAAGTAGAGCTACCAGGTTACATTTATGGGAGTGAGTCCTCAACCTTCAATAGTGATGATGTGCTTGTTTTGGCCTTATTCGCCTATCCCTTTTGGTGCTCCATATCCTTAGAATTAATGGAAGATTGAAGCTTGAAGAGTGATAAGGAAGGGAGAGGAAAGCTTGCATTAAAGGAAGGGTCAGCTGATATATTTAACGGTCATTATCTTTCTCGACTAAAGCATTCGACCAATGGGAGAGCAAGGATTTGCTCATTCGAACATTAGCCAAGTGTCACACTGGTGGTGATTCAGTGACATTTGAAAGGCCTTGGTCCAAATGGAATGCCCAAGTGGTAATATCATTTAACAACTGGAAATAAAGTATTAATGACGTTTTCCAAAAACATTAAATTGTCGAAAATATGTTTTTCACACTTCAACACACATCAAGAAAAACGATCATGCAAAAAATTTCACTGTAAAATATAGACAAAATTCTCGTCAAATTCCAACCCTATCTAGAAGCCACCTTTTTCTATTCAATCCATGCAATGATTCCATGTAAAATCACATCTAATTTAATATTAATGGCATTGACATTGAAGTATGGTACACTACTATTTGGGTCGATATGATAAAATTGTTCAAAGATTGAAAATACATATCATGATACCCCACGACGGATGAACATGCATAACAACAACAAGACAAATCAGGAAGGGTCTAGAGAGGGTTGTTACAAAGTCCCTCTAGTCACTTCAAGATGTCAGGCATACGCTAAATCTCACCCTTGGATCGAGTGGGAATTAATCTTCGTAACAGGGAAGCACCTAGATCATTACTCTGCCATGACGTGGTCTGCTGAGAATGGGATGTAGAAAGCATGTCTGCTCAGCATCAATTCACCTTTCACTTACTTGGCAGTAGAATCATCTCTGTGAGTTGCAAGGATCCCAGGCTTCCATTTAGTTTCCAATGTAGAGATAATGAAAGGGCATCGATATTGTTATAGTAATTACAACTCATTGCTTCCCTTCGCTAGTCCAGGGATGGGCATAATGTGGTTCTCTCCTGCATGGGTTTGGGGATCGCCTATCACATGTCTTGGGTTGCTCTACCCCTGCTAAAGTTTCATTGGTTAATGTGGAGCTCGAGTCAATCAACCCAATTCTCCTTTCAATTTCGAATTTCTCATAAACTGAAATGCATAGTATCCATGCGTCAATTTCTCTTAAGAGCTACACAATTGACATAGCTTCAGGCTTGCAGAAGGATTCAAAGAACACTGAAATCTTTGTGGGATTTGGATCGCTAAACGTAGGAATTGAACTTGTTGGGGGTAATCCTCTTGGTGGCAGCCTTAGCTCTCTGTTCTTGAAAAGTAATGTCCTACATGGCACAAAAATGGGATTTTGCACACACTTTCAAAGTCATCTCAAGATGCCAAAGACATGACTTGGCTCATCTGTACACAGAAGCCTTTGCACAACAAGTGGTGCTTAGGGTTATCATGGCTTATGGCTCATCTGTGTTAAGCTCCTTTATGTTTTCCCAACTGCTGCCTACAATTACGGAAGTAAACTGCAGTCATTTCCTTAATTTCTGGAAACCAACTACAATAATTTCCTTAAATTATGGAAATCAACTACAGTTAATTAATTTCTTGTTGGGAGCTTCTGGAGTGGTCCATTACTCCCTCTGGAGTTCTCTACCATGATCTGTGGAACACTTGACACATAGCCAACAGAAGCTTGATGGAAACTTGGCTATATATACTTTTGTTTGGTCCCCAAGCTCACTAACTCAATCCCCTTTAGTCTTACACCATCTAGTTAGAGTGAGGAGAGCTTGGAAGAGCCAAACAAGATCTGGGAATGATTTGTTTAGTTCCTCTTTTATTTGTTTTCCCCACACCTTCATCTGAATAATTCCATGCATTACAATAGTGACAGGGACACTCAGTTTTGAAGCTCCCATAACTTTTCCTAAAGTCTTCCACTTGTAAAAAGGGTTGGACCACTCATAATATTACACCTTCACTGCGATTTATCAAAGGACCTGCAGCTCATGTGGTGTTGTATTAGCTAAGTCGTAGGATTTGTCTAGCCTACATGTGATACGCGGTGTGCCCAAGGCATAGAGCTCATGGGTATTGTGATGTATTAATATTTTAATGGAACTCAGCAGGCGGTATCTGAAGTCCCATGCAAAAATTTAATTGACTCTTTGTCAATTTCCTCAAGCGCCAGGTGAAGGTCTGAGCAGTTTATTTCGACATCCCATATAGCAGCAAATTGGGAGTGTGAGCAAGCATCAATGGCTGGAGGTATTTCTTCTTGGGTATTGAAGTTTATTGTGATTCTTTTAAGTGTTTATTCCACATTATAGAATCGTATTTAAGCTTACATTTGGTATCAGAGCAATTTTTATCTCTGCCTTGGTGTTTATAGACATGCTCTATTTTGCTAATGCCATATTTAGAGAATTTTCTGAATTAAGGCATTTATTTGGAAATATGTTTAATTTTTGCTCAATTTTTATGCTTATAATATTGGTTTAATTATATGCAATTTGAATAATTATTGTGCAAAATTTATTAACTATGCTCGTTATTTAATTTGCATGAATTGATTGTTTCTGTTTTAAATTAAAACATGCTATTTTGGATGAGTATACAAGACCCATCGTTAAATATTATGCATGAATTTTATAGTTTTGATTATGCAAATTATCATTATTTTCATATCAAGTTAATTTTTATGCATAAAAGAAATAATGTCTAGTGATCCATATAATTTTAATTGATTAGAGAATAGCCACAACATCTCTAATTAAATAATATTATATATTATGATTGGTTAGGATCACATAAAGATTATTTAGACATTAAATTGTAATTAATTATACTAAATATAATAAATTTTATCCCACAGGAATTTTTATTATATTTATATAATTAATTAGGATAAAATATTCATAACTTACCCACAGGAATTATGAATTAATAGTTTTATCATAAAGTTCAAAACTAAGATAGAATTTATATCAAATTATAATCATAATATACCCTTAGAATTATGAATTAAGTGAATAATTTGATAAATTCTATTATAAAGAATAATTGAATCTGCTTGAATTGAAAATTTAGCCCACGGGCAATTTTTATGTCATTAGATTCAATTTTAAGCATGGTTTACATTGGTAAAGCATGAAATTTTATTTAGGCCTCAAATTTAACATAAGCATGTGATCTTTAATTTTATGCAGTTGTACAACTTGCAAGTTTCTCTGAAATTCGTTGTGATATTCCAGAACTTAAGGGAGATAATTATAAGGTTTGGAAGGAGAGGATTCTCCTTCATTTGGGGTGGATGGACATAGACTATGCTATTAGGAAAGATGAACCACCGGCACTCACTAATACCAGCACTAGTGGACATCATGCTTTATGAATGGTGGGAGCGATCCAATCGCCTAAGCATGATGTTCATTAAGACTAAAATTTCAGTTGGTATTCATGGTTCCATTGATCAGCATGAAAAGGTCTGAGACTTGCTGAAGGCCATTGATGATCAATTCGTCACTTCAGACAAGGCACTAGCAAGCACCCTAATCATGAAGTTCTCATCCCTAAGGCTCACCAGTGTGAAAGGTGTGCACGAGCACATCATGCAAATGAGGGACACTGTGGCTCAATTGAAGAAACTTGAGGTTGAAATATCAGAGTCTTTCCTGGTGCAATACATCCTAAACACCCTTCCGCACCAATATGGACCCTTCAAAATCTCATACAACACACATAAGGATAAATGGTCAATTAATGAACTCATGGCCATGTGTGTTCAAGAGGAAGAGAGACTGGTGATGGAACTGGGAGAAAGTGCAATGCTGGCAACGCATGGAAAGGGCAAATCTCAAGCCAATTGGAAAGGGAAAGGTAAAGTACCTCCCCAAGCTGATATCAAGAAGGATTCCAAGTGTTTCTTCTGTAAAAAGAAGGGACACATGAAGAAGGAATGCGCCAAATTTCAGAAATGGCTTGCAGACAAAGGTAGTCCAACCTCGTTTGTTTGTTATGAATCTAATATGGTTAATGTCAATATTAACACATGGTGGATTGATTCTGGATCAGCAATTCACATTTCGAATTCCTTGCAGGGTTTGCAAAACCTAAGGAAGCTAGTGGGAAGTGAGCAAAGCATCTTATCAGGAAACAAGATGGGCTCGCATGTGGAAGCTATAGGAACATGCTATTTAACTTTAAATAGTGGCTTTGTTTTAGAATTAGAAAAGACCTTTTATGTTCCAAGTTTTTCTAGAAACTTGATTTCAGTTTCAAGGCTTGTACCTTTTGGATATTCCTTTATCTTTTCAGAAACATCCTTCTGTTTATTTTATAAATTTGATTATGTTGGGAATGGTCTTTACTGCATTAATTTACAAAAAACGTCACTTATGATTCAATGTATGTTCACACTGGCACTAAAAGATGTGTTATTAATGAAGATTTCTCTAAATTATGGCACCGAAGACTAGGTCATATCTCCATAGAAAGAATTAAAAGATTGGTAAATGAAGGGGTGCTTAATACTCTGGATTTTACTGATTTTGAGACTTGTGTGGACTGCATAAAGGGAAAGCAGACCAACAAGTCAAAGAAAGGTGCCAATAGGAGTTCAGACATATTAGAGATCATACACACTGATATATGTAGTCCAGACATGGACTCACATGGTCAGAGATACTTCATCTCCTTTATAGATGATTACTCACGATATATGTATCTCTACATGCTTCATAAAAAGAGAAATTCATTAGATGCCTTTAAGATCTTTAAGGTTGAAGTAGAGAAAAAATGTGGCAAGAAAATTAAGATCATGAGATGAGATAGAGGTGGAGAATATTATGGTAGATACACAGAAGATGGACAAGCACCTGGGCCATTTGCAAAATTTCTTCAAGAGCATGGGATTGTTGCCCAATACACCATGCCTAGTTCGCCCGACTAGAATGGTGTAGCAGAAAGAAGAAACCGAACATTATTGGACATGGTGTAGAGTATGCTTAGCAGCTCCAATCTTCCTAAATCCTTGTGGATTGAAGCACATAAGCCGGCAATGTATATATTAAACCGAGTTCCAATGAAGGTTGTTCCTAAAATGCCATTTGAATTATGGAAAGGTTAGAAACCGAGTTTGCGACATATGCGCGTTTGGGGATGCCCGTCTAAAGTGAGAATTTATAATCCACAAGAGAAGAAGCTGGACCCAAGGACCATTAGTGGGTAGTTCATTGGATATGCTGAAAGGTCTAAAGGTTACATATTTTTTTTTCCATCTCATAGCACTAGGATTGTGGAATAAGATATGCAAAGTTTCTTGAAAATGACTTGATCAGTGGGAGCGATCAAACCAGAAACATAGTTTCTGAGAAGGATCATTCAGAATCTCAACCTTCCACCTCAAGTGATAGATTGGTTATTGTTCACAACATCCCTCAAGTACAAACTGGTGTTGAACAACCAATTGTTGAAGTTCCACAAGCTGTTGAAGACATTCCAGTAGATCAGATAGTTCAAGAGTTGCCAAGAACTTTTGAACAACGAGTTGAACCACATACTTCTCAGGAAGATGATGGTACAACATTAAGAAGATCTACTAGACCAAAGAGATCAACAACTCCTGATGATTATGTTGTGTATCTGCAAGAATCTGACTACAACATTAGAGCCAAAAATGATCCCGAGTATTTTTCACAAGCCATGAGTTGTAAAGAATCAGAATTATGGTATGATGCCATGAAGGAAGAGATGAATTCTATAAAGAGTAACGAAGTCTAGGATCTTGTTGAGTTGCCTAATGGTGCAAAAACCATTGGATGTAAATGGGTCTTTAAGACAAAGAAAGACTCATTAGGCAACATTGAGAGATACAAGGCAAGACTTGTTGCTAAGGGATTCACTCAGAATGAAGGAATCGACTACACGGAGACTTTCTCTCTTGTATCTAAGAAAGATTCCTTGTGTGTTATTATGGCATTAGTATCCCATTTTGACTTGGAGTTACATCAAATGGATGTGAAAACGGCATTTCTCAATGGAGATCTAGAGGAGGAGGTTTACATGAAACAATCTGAAGGATTCCTCTCTGGTGATGGTGAGAAATTGGTTTGCAAGCTCAAGAAATCCTTATACGGTTTAAAACAAGCATCCCGCCAATGGTATTTGAAATTCCATAATGTAATTCCTTCATTCGGTTTTGTAGAAAATATTATGGATCTATGTATATACCTGAAATTCAATGGGAGTAAAATATGTTTTCTTGTTTTATATGTGGATGAAATTTTGCTAGCAACCAATGATAAGGGTTTGCTGCATGAGGTGAAACAATTCCTCTCTAAAAATTTCAATATGAAGGATATGGGTGAGGCATCTTATGTCATTGCATTAAGATCAATAGAGATAGATTTTGAGGCATCTTGGGTCTGTCTCAGGAAACCTATATTCATAAAATTTTAGAGAGATTTCGGATGAAGGATTGTTCACCAAGTGTAGCTCCCATTGTGAAGGGTGATAGGTTCAATTTGAACCAATGCCCTAAGAACGACTTTGAAAGGGAACAAATGAAGAACATTCCATATGCTTCTGCTGTCAAAAGCCTAATGTATGCTTAGATCTGCACAAGACCTGACATTGCATTTGTTGTGGGAATGTTGGGATGATATCAGAGTGATCCAGGTTTAGACCACTAGAGAGCTGCAAAGAAAGTAATGAGGTACCTTCAAGGAACCAAAAACTACATGCTTATGTATAGACGGATGGACAATTTGGAAGTAGTTGGCTACTCAGATTTTAACTTTGCTGGATGTGTTGATTCACGCAAATCAACATCAGGATACATTTTTATGATGGTCGGTGGAGCTGTATCATGGAGGAGTGCCAAGCAGACCTTGATTGCCATTTCCACTATGGAAGCCAAGTTCGTCTCCTGTTTTGAGCTACTTTACATGGTGTATGGCTTAAGAGTTTCATTTCTGGGCTTAGAATTATGGATTCTATATCTAAGCCATTGAGAATATATTGCGACAATTCAGCTGTTGTTTTTATGGCTAAAAACAACAAAAGTGGGAGTCGAAATAAACACATCAACATTAAGTATTTAGCTATAAGGGAATGTGTTAAAGAAAATAAAGTGGTCATTGAGCACGTTAGAACTGAGTTGATGGTCACTGATCCTTTGACTAAGGGCATGCCACTGTTTAAATTCAAGGATCATGTAGTGAATATGGGACTTGGTTCCATTATGTAGTTTCTCATTATATGGGCAATGTTATTTTAATGAAATTCTTAATTATTGTGATGTTTTTTCTCATATTTATGTGCACCTTAATTTGATTTGAGATAATTCATCTATGTAGGACCAAGAATAAACATAAAGTTTATTCATTAATAAATTGTTGCCATATAAATTATAATAAGAATAAATACATAGTAATACATGGAAGATAATACACATCATTAGAGGACTTATTGACATGATTCATGTATCTATTACTTAATACAGATTATCAATGGGTTTTAAGATGAGACATTAAGATTGGAAGTATGGACCAAGTGGGAGAATGTTAAGCTCCTTTATGTTTTCCCAACTGCTGCCTACAATTACGAAAGTAAACTACAATCATTTCCTTAATTTCTAGAAACCAACTACAGTAATTTCCTTAAATTACGAAAATCAACTGCAATTAATTAATTTCTTGTTGGGAGCTTCTAGGGTGGTCCATTACTCCCTTTGGAGTTCTCTACCATGATCTGTGGAACACTTGACACATAGCCAACAAAAGCTTGGTGGAAGCTTGGCTATATATACTTCTATTTGGTCCCCAAGCTCACTAACTCAATCCCCTTTAGTCTTACACCATCTAGTTAGGGTGAGCAGAGCTTGGAAGAGCCAAACAAGATCTGGGAATGATTTGTTTAGTTCCTCTTTTATTTGTTTTCCCCACACAATCATCCGAATAATTCCATGCATTACAATAGTGATAGGGACAATTGGTTTGGAAGCTCCCGTAACTTTTCCTAAAGTCTTCCATTTGTAAAAAGGGATGGACGACTCATAATATTACACCTTCACTAAGATTTATCAAAGGACCTGTAGCTCATGTGGTGTTGTATTAGCTAAGTCGTAGGATTTGTCTAGCCTACATGTGATACGCAGTGTGCCCAAGGCATAGAGCTCATGGGTATTGTGATGTATTAATATTTTAATGCAGCTCAACAGGCGGTATCTGAAGTCGCATGCAGAAATTTAATTGACTCTTCGTCAATTTCCTCAAGCGCCAGGTGAAGGTCTGAGCAGTTTATTTTGGCATCCCATACAACAACAAATTGGGAGTGTGAGTAAGCATCAATGGCTGGAGGTATTTCTTCTTGGGTATTAAAGTTTATTGTGATTCTTTTAAGTGTTTATTTCGCATTATAGAATCATATTTAAGCTTACAATCTGTACACAAAAGCCTTTGCACAACAAGTGGTGCTTAGCGTTATCATGGCTTATGACTTTCAGGAAGGAGGTGGCGGTTTGTCCTCACGTTGCATAGTTTGTCACATAGTTTGGGCATGGGTGGGATTTGACACGTTGGGCCTACATGGAATCATAGAATTATGGACCCAATGGAGGCATCCCTCAGCTGACCTCTTATGGAACCACTATGCTAACATGACAATGTGGGAGAATAGATTAGTGATTGGGTTGTATTCGCCATTCAACAACGTCAAAGATGGATGACTCACTTGTGATTGACTATGCGTTGAAAGGAAGTATTGGCCAAGTGCGACAACCTCCAAGTACTTAGCAGACCTTTGCATGAACATATCATTCCATATGGCTTAGCCAACCCAATTTTGATAATGGAAATTTGTTTCACCACTCAAGGATTCAAAATGATTCCCTTCAATATTTAGGGCACACCCAACTTTTCAATTCTAGCGTTAATAGAACAAACTTGTGTTCCTATTGTTTGGTCTACAGTTTCTCCTATAGGTTCTCTAGTGCTTGTCACAGGCTATGGTCTAATATCGACAATATAATCTTAAGGTTTTGAATTTGTGCTTCTGGTCTGGTTTTTTCGGGCAGTCCAGTAGCATGACGCTATTTTTTGTGTTTCTTTTTGAAGAAACACAATAATAGAACCTTCATACAAAAAAAATGCATATAACGATGATAAGGACAAGCAATGAAATTATAGCAATGAGATTGCGTCACGCATGTTGTAAACAAACATGGCACGTTATAAAACTCATAAATATTGACCACTATTAGAAGGGTTGGGATTTGGATTTCTCTTTATCCATCAGAATATATATATATATATATATATATATATATATATATATATATATATATATAGACATGATTTGGGTCTCTCTACTTCCCGTCAAGGAATGTTATGTTTGAAATTTTTCCCTTCATGAGTGATGTTTTGATAATAAATTAACCCTTCCCCAATAAATGTTTGAATGAAAATTTACCCTTCAATAAAACAATAATGTTGAAATTTTCACATATTTATCATAAGAAAAAAATTGATCATAACACACAAATGACTTATTGAATCCTAAATCTTCATTTGAAATTATAAAAATGTGATAATAAAAAAATTAAATACAACATAATAAAATGAACCCTAAATTATGGTTGTATGTACACCTATATTAACTTTTTGTAAGTTGTATAATGATGAAACAAGTGGGGCAAAATACAACTCAAAACCATTAAAAGAAAAAATAATTAGCAAAAGCCAAACACATGATTGACTTACTAGACAACGAACATCATTAATCAAATACTTTTGAATAGTTTCCCTTTCCCTCTTTGAAACAAATAGATATTAGATATTGCACTAGAAGATAATTTTGCAACTTGGAACCCTTAAAATTTCTAATCACTAGGACAATCCACAACTATGTTATAAAAATATACCTATAACATCACCAAATCTCATTTGTGGTAGATTGTCAATTAACTCTAAGTTCAAACTTCAAAGGATATATCACGGTCAATATTTTGGACCATTTTCGTTCATAACAAAGGGGAAATCTGAAGATAAATAAAGGTTTTGGATACAAGAAAAAATTCCATCAAGTAATGGGCTATCTGATCCCATTTAGGAAAAGGGGATTGTACTTTAAGGGAAACATATTAAAACACATATACAGAGCAATGGCATAATCTATAATCATGGTATTGATCAGTATTTCTATTCAGCAGATATAGTTCCTACAGATTTGGGTCGTTAACATTGACTAACACTAGCGTAGATCCATCTTAAATATGGATCTAACATGAGCCAAGAGGGATCCAATTTCTTCAGGTGTAAATTTTTTTATGAGTCGACATTATTTAAATGTTTTGTATAATTATTTAATTCTTTTTATTTTTATATTTTTCAAAAAAAATAATTTGTGGACATAAGCAAAATTTCAATTCAATTTTGATGATGGATGGACATCGTTACACATCATACTGGGTTGTAGAATGAGCCTCTCGACTCAATGATGTGGAAAATTATTATGGAGCATTCAACTACTCAAATGACATATAGTAGCAATGCCAAAGATGTTGTAGTGTAATTGTTTTAGGTTTTGAACGAAGGGTTGAATCCTTTCCAAGATTGTTCTTTAATTTTCAACGGCCTCATCCTTTCTCTCGACTACAAGACTTATACATTATGGAGAATCATATAAGCAAGTAGATATTAAATTTTATTTTAAATATACATAAAATTAGTTCTTGAAATTATTAATATATTTAACATCTTATTAATTTTACATTTTCCAACAATAACTCATAAACAATATATTTAGGCCGATAGGCATTCTTTTGAATCAGTTAGTCGTCTACACTTTCATTTTCTAATTGACATCTGGCATATGATTTTTTATTTGACATCTGGCATATGATTTTCTGTTTGACATCTGGCTACATATTTTTAGTTTGACATATGTTGCAGAGGACCATCTCCCTTGTTACCCTATCTCCAATTTTCTTGACAGCATCTCGAGTTTTCAGGTAGCTCCTAACAATTAATTCTACATGTTACCAGACATTAATGGACCACTAGATATGGATTTCTTGCTCACCGGACCTTTCTCCTCCTTGAACATTCGAATCATTTCCCCATAGTGAGGAGGATTCTGCCATCCTACATAGTTGGATGTATCTTAGGAGATGGGCCTCCTCGGCGTAAAAATAAGGCATTGTACATGATTCCTTATCATGTGTTTTAATGGATATAATGCATCAGGAAACATCTTTTGTGCGATGGCTAAAGGTCTTTGCAAAACGGCATACATATCCAAATTTATTTGGTTCACGACCAACAACTCTTTGTTGCATGATGTTATTTATGTGCGTAGTGTATTATCCCTAGGTTCATGTTTTTGCCTCTATTAAACCTGTACTACCAACAATCCTTCTCACTGAGAAAATCAGCTTGAATTTCGAATTGTAGGTCAGTCTGATTCAAAACCCAATCCTAATCTTTTGCTTCAAAATGTGTAATCTGATTGTTTCTTTGATATAAACATTTAAATGAAATGCATTGAAGAGTATTAACTGAATTTTATTTATGTATGTTTTTTTCTTCTTCTTTCGTAGTTACAAGAGAATTTCAATATATGCCTCTGTAGAAAGGATAAATGTTAATTGCATGCTCTGAATCTGTAACAATCAAATCATTCTGAGTGGGAAACACCTAATCTTAATATAATGATTTAGGGATGATTTTCTGGAAATGTGAAATTGAAACCACCCAACTGCTGGAGATCGCCTATTTGTTTGATCAAGTGATTGACACAATCAATGATAGCTTTTGCAATGTCAACGCCTCAGGAAGAAGAAAATAGGTCACCAGATCAACAATACAATCCTAAGCCTCGATGGTAAATTTGTTACTCTTGCAAGCCCTTGTACTTGTTATATGCTTGTGTCTAAGCATGACTGGGCATATACACGTTGCCTAAGAAGATCACAGAGGTGTGATGCTGCTAATATCTGCGATGCATCATCCAGGGTATACTCAAAATCACCTCTAAATTCTTTCTATGTCTGGTGTATGTGTCCCTGGGCTGTAGAGTATCACATGAGTAGGAAAAATTTATCAATCAAGACTCAAACGTCTATGCAGCCCAAGAAAAATCTGACCCTACCCGTACGATCATCTGTTCTGTAGGCTTCAAGTTTGTGACTAGCCATTTGTTAATCCCAAGTGCCTAGTCACCCAAGCTATAGCAAATTGGTCCCAGAGACAAACACCACTGTTGTACACAGAATTAGCCAGACTACACAACCTGGTTTGTTAAAAGAAATGGAATCTGCCTAACATCGAGACTGGAAAATAATAGTCTAATGAACTTTATTTTAAGTTCAGCTAAGTGATTCTTGAATGAAGATTCTTGTTTGTAAACACTTAACCTTGAGCTAAGTGATTCTTGAATTCATATTAGCTAACTAAAAGGAGAGGTTATTGCTTATTAGTTCAAATTCCAAAATAAATTTCCCTTATCGATAGCCAAGGCTAGATGTGTTTCAAGAATAGATTCCAAATCTCACTGGAGAAATATCCGTTGAATAGGTACTGTAAGGTCAAAATTATAAGTATACCTTTATAAAATCTTCATAATCTACCCCTAAGTCAAAACACACTAATTGATTTTCCTTATTAAAAATTAATTGTAAGTTTAGAAAATCAATTTAGTATCTCAAAGAACCAAATATTCTGAACACGTTATATGAATGGTCATAAAGCTAAAGGCGGATTTTGAGCATGTTATAAGAGTTTTAGAAACATCATTATAGTTTTGAGAAGGTTTAGACACATACCTTAAATACATAACATGGAATTTACAAATAGGAATTTTTAATTTAAGCAAAAACATGTTAAAAATTTGTGCTAAAAGGTCAGCACGTCTTTAATAGTGGTGTGAATGAAAATGTCACTCTCATATCCTATGCCCTTATTATTGTTTCACCATGAAAATTTAGCCTTGTTAGATTACATTCCACATTCACATTGCTTTAAGCAGGTTTTCTTTCCTCAAGATAATATACAGCTAAAAGTAGTTTTCCTTTTGGGAAATCGTTAAATAATACTAATAATAGTTTGTGGTATCGTTTTGCACCCAAAATTTGTTGGTAGGTATTCCATTGATGTCTTCCAACATAAAATTAGTGGCATGGAATTAGTGACTACTTGGCTCAACTATTAAGAATTTTTTTTTCCTTCTTATTAGCCAAATTTCTTTCCCCTTGCATAACTTTATTTCACCATCTTAATGTTTTTTTGTTGGTATACAACTTCGATGAAATATTTCTTGTTTAGGGTAGGTTTTGAACTCTGCATTGTATTTAAGGTTGTCTCTTGTTCAATATATTTATAGTTCATTTCATGATATAACCATAATGAAAAAAAATCTAAGAAAGAGAAAGTACCTCTCATGACATATGGTTCACGAAGCCACAGTTCTCCTTGTTGGTTTGGGGGCAGAGGAGTTCCTAAAATAGGATCAACTATATTTTCTTCAGTTTTTGGAGATAGCAAGCCAGCCGTCCCATAGTGTCTACTTTCATCTTGATTACCTATGGATGCTCCTACTCTCAATGTTTTTGCTAGTCTGCAACCCTGCAAAATTTCATGTAACCTTGAGAAAAATCATAACCTAGGTGTAAGCCTTTAGATGGATATCCTCCAATAATATCCATGTTTTTTAAAATGCATAGAGCATGATTGTTGTAGTTGTAGAAAACACTTTTTCTTAAAAGTTGTTGATTAAAACTAGATCACAATGCTTCACACACAACAAAAGTTCTTCTTGTTTGTGTAGGAGATACCTTTGCTCAAACAGTCTTGAAGAAATACTGAGGAAAGAATAAGTGGTAAATTGTGTTTAGAACAAAGACAGGGTGTAAGGGTTTTCTAGAAGCTTATTCAATGTGAAATTAGTGTCAAAATATATGTCAACGCCAATATAAAGCACTAGGGTAGGTTCCTATAATCAATTTCCCAGTCAAAACATAGTTAAACCAGATTAAGACGTGCCCATTTTGCCTTGAAATGCCACTTGCCATTTTAGATGGCATTTAAGAATTGTGTAACACTATTTGAAATGTTTTATGGAATTTCAAAGGTATAGCTTCTTGAGATTTGTGCTAACAACTGAAAAAGGTTGCAGCCATCCTTATATCTAGGGAATTCCTTAAAAAAATAAAATCATATATTTATATTAAATTACCCTTGTATCCCTCAAACATGGATCACTTTACTTCTTATTCCTATTGCTATGAAATCCCTCCTAGATGTACACGTAAATGTTTTTGAAGAATCTAAGGGGCTTCTATCCACCTAGGCATTTCATCATTCTATTTTGTTCCATGATCTATCCAATTAACTTCCTTATAAGGCTATTGTTATTGGGAGTACAAAAACTGAAAAGAAAACACAACAAGCCACCCTTATGTCGAACACAAATTCTTGTTGTAATTGAATTACCATTGTCAACATTGTTATTGTGATCATTCAATAAGAAGAGTGGATAAAAATCTTGGGGCATTGCCCCACCCAATTTTCCAAATTTGACCAAAAGTAAAGGAGCAGGCCTTATTGGCCATTACGTCTATTGGTTGATTGGATAGTTTTTGCTGCTATGAAATTTTTCTTGAATTTCAACCACTGTCGTTGCATTACATGCTATTTGAACCTTAAACTCTTAACATGGTCATATATGTTATAAATTGAACAGAGTAATATGCATTTTAGAAAGACTATGCCCGTGAAATTTCCATCCTGATGGGATTCATTTTTAGCCCTTTAATCGGAATTTTAGGAAGCATTGCTCAAACATTGGGTGGGATTTCTATTGAGTTCTTAAAAGTTCCCTTAGGAAGCATTGCTCAAATATTGGGTGGAATTTTTAAGGAGTTCTTAAAATTTTCCCTTAAGTAGCATTTCTGAAAATAAAGTGGATCAATCCTAAATTTGGTATTTCAAAGACCGATAATATTCCTTCAAGATTCTTAAAACACACTTTTAAGAGATTGTTCAAAACGGTAATTTTCAGTGAAGCATAGTTAGAAGCTCAAACTTGACAACTTTATTTAAAAGAATTGTGTATTTTAGAAGAATTTTGTGTCGAAGGGAAGAAGATCAATCCTGGATTTGATATTCCAAAGATTGATAGTATTCCTTCGAGATCCTCAAATGGCACTTTTCAGAGATTTCCCAAAACTGTAATTTTCAGTGAAACATAGTTAAGCTCAACCTTGACATCTTTCTTTACTAGAATTTTGTGTTGGAGGGAAGTAGGTCAATTCTGAATTTGTAATTTGTTTAATTCAATTGTGTGAGGAGTAATTCTACTAGCATAAATTTATGATTATAGATTTAGGTCTTGAGGTTCTATATGCATTTTATTATCAACTTGATATTATAGATAATAATTCTCTGTTGTAACTGACATTGCAAAGAAGGTCATTTCAGTTAACTCCATTGACTCAATGAAGAGTGCAGGATGTAAACTTAATGGTGATTGTTGATAGATAGGATGAGCTTTACCGTTAAGTTCCTTTTGTGTTTATCTGAAAACACGTGCTTGACTTTGTTAGTATTTTTCGAGAGCTTAAATTTCTCTAGAATAGTAGTAAAATGCATATAGATTCGAATGATTTAACCATTTTCCTGAATCAATAATCATAAATTTGAATGATCAAATGAGAATAAGAATACAACATACATTTTGAATCAATACACTTAAACATCGAATTTTATGAAATGAATACACTTTTTACAACTATTGCAAACAGAGTTTGTGTGGGGTTTGTTTTATCGTATTATTCTATGGAGCTTCAAGGCTCTTCTGGAAAATGATTATGTAATTTGAACTTTCAATGTTGACTTAATTGTTTAAATTTTTATTATAAAGAAGGCGTGGTTGTATTTTTCATTTAGTTAATATAAACAATTTGTTCATTTTGATTTTGAATTATAGTTGTCATATTTTATTTAAAAATTGATTTTGAATTATGATTCTTATATTATAAAAAAATTGAATTGTTTTCAGCGTGCAAGTTGGAAATGCTGAGGACTTGACTTTGAATAACTTTATTTTTATGAACATATTCTTGTTAAATTTTGAAATTGTAAATTCAAAGATTAATTATTTCAATATATTGAAAGCTTTTTGAAATTGCAGTTGAGACTCATATTTATCACTGGTTACATGCTAACAATTTCGAAGTTATTTAATTGTCATGAGAAAAACTAACACTTGAAGTCATTTTATTGTGGTGAGACAATTGGTTGTTGAGATCATTTCTTTTTCCGTGGATTCTCTAAATTTATTTGATTAGGTTTCCTGTCAACTCTTATAGGTGTAACTATCAAACTTGCAAATGGGGTGAGGAGAATTATTATATTTTTAATGACCATAATTTTTGCAATACAACCCATCCCCAATGCGGAAGCATTGTTCTAAAATTTTAGCCATTTTTCCTTATAAGTCCAAATTATGGTTATGGATAACACCTTCCGATGATTATGTTTAGATTTTGGCATTTATGAATAAATTTTAAACTACTTTAATTATAATTATATATTTATAAAGTATCAGTATATAATTTTTTATTAATATTATAATCATAGATTAATTATTTTTTATATATTTTATTTATATAATATATATGGTCATATTATTATATAGTTACTTTATAAATGGTGATTAGTTTAATGAATAATAATTTATATCAAAATTACATTGAAAAATAAAATTTGATGATCTATTACTATTCTTCCAACTTGGTGAATTTGATGAATTACAGGTATTACTATCACGAAAAAATATTGCCCTATGTTAATATGATGAAGCCAGCCTTGCCTACGAACGCATTCCTTTGTTTTTTAATGGATCCACTGAGATTCAACCACTAGTCTAGATAATCGATATTGGTTCTGTTACCTCATCAAAAACTACATCCTCACACTTCCACATTACTCTTTCTGATGGAACACATCAACATAAGACTCTGCTACCATCTGCATATAGCCCACAAGTTGCATCTGAAGACATCCAAGTTGGATCAATCATTATACTTAAAAAATTATCTTGCACGGTGCTTGAAAACTCTTCATAAGGCCCAGCATTTGAATTTACCCTCTTTTAGTTTTTGTCTTTTCTACTCTTCCCGCATTACAAAAAAAAATGGAATCTACATTAATTCCCTTTTTATTCGTTTTCATAAGGTCCATCTGAGTTGTTGATCTTGAAGTTGTCATGCGCAAAGCATAGTTGACCAAGGACTCATCAACACTACTACATGCAAAGGCAGGCACATCCCAGTATAGCTCTTCATCAGCACAAGAGATCTTGCCCTCTATTGTGACTCCACTGATTGCAATGACAACTGCAACTATTTCATTCAAGGCGCTCAATCCCTACCGAAAGTATTGGTTAATCCAAGTTAGAGCATCTGCAAAGACAACATTGAAGACTTACAACAACGCGTGTGACTCAAGAAAAGTTTTTGGATTTGACCTTATTGATTGTGATAAAGAGGATATCCACCTTTTCACATTTGCTGAATTGGTCAAATCTCTTTATAATCTAATTCAAGTTGGCCAACTATACATTGTTTCGAATGGCACAGTTAAAGAAGAAAACCCAAACTACAACCACCTAAAGAAAAAATGGGAAATTTACTTGTTTGTTGCATCCACTGTCAATCCATGTTTGGTAAATGATCCAACCTTTCCTTATCAGAGCTTTCACTTCAAAACTATTGCTGAAATAAAAAATGCAAGCCCAAATACCAATGTAGATGTCATTGGTGTTGTTACCTCCACCTTACTTGCGTCAACAATTCGACGAAAATGCAGAATTGGAACAATAATGAAAACACTCAAATTAAAGGACAAGTCGGGTTTTAGCATTGATGTAACACTATGGGGAGATCATTGTGACTCTATAGGACAAAAACTTGTTGAATTCTTCTCTTTTGACAACCCACCAATCCTTGCAATCAAAGGAGGTCGTGTATCTAAATTTAATGGAAGCAGGATAGGGACGATATTAGCTAGCACTCTCGTCATAAATCTAGAAATTGAAGAAACTCATCAACTCCAAACATGGTTCCATGAAACAGGTTATAGCTCTTCCTCTCCATCTTTGAGTAGAAACCATGGTGTTGCTTCGAAACGAGCCCTAGCACCAAAGACGATTCAAGAAATTACTTGCATGCAAACCTCCGAGAAATCAATATGGGTTTCGGTTCATGCAATGGTAACTTCTCTTCATATGGACGACTTCTACTTTCTTGTATGTCATTAGATTTCAATGGAAAACAATGCATGAAAAAGTTTATGCACCATTCTAACAATATTTGGCATTGTACAAAGTGTAGCAGTGACTTCCCGGAATGTGACTACCATTAAAAACTTAAAATTGAGTTGCATGACCACCCCGGGCACCTACAAAACGTCACAACTTTCAATGATGCAGGAAATGAGTTCATGGGCATCACAGAAAAAGACCTGTTCCTTCTTTCAATCAAACCAGCTGATCTCCAAAAAATTTGTGGCCAGATTTCAGGTCGATGCTTCTTGCTGACACTTTCCATTAAAACAGGCTACTTCAATGGTGTTGAGCGCTTACAACCAATACTGATTAATTCAGAAGAAATTCAATATGACTCTACATGCAAGGAGGCCCTCAAGGACATTCAAGCAATGTCCACTTCAAAACGACCTGTTATTCGTCGCCTTTGAAATTTTTTCAGGGTTGCAACAAACACTATTGTTTTGTACATAAATTGATATTTCTACATAGCTCATTGTTCCATATTATTGTAAATTACGTCCATGTTGTTGTGCTACACACTTTCTTTGAAAATACTCTTTTTCAATTATTCCAAAATATGTATGTTTACCCCTTCACAATTTACATAATATAGATATCAACATCTGTAGAAACTTCAATTCATTATTTTTTCCTTCGTTGTTTATATGGCTATACATTGATTTCTTGCTTGTTTATCTATTCATGCTATCATTCAATAGCATTGAAATAAAATAAAATAAAATAATGCAAAACTTTCTTATCTTGCTCTTCTCCTATCAATGATTGATGCCATAATAACGTATATTTTTTTAATACTCTTAATTAATAATTTCAACATATGTATGCTCACTGTTAGGATATTCCGACACATAGGATATAGTTAAGTTCAACTTGGTCTAGTATAGAGTTAGGTAAAGTGTGTTTCTTTACCGTTGTACATTCTGTAACTTACAATCCGACGGTCACGATATGTAGTGATCCGACGGTTCACTCTCACCTCGGTATTACCGACACTTGATCCGTGGCTTGACACCCGATTGGTCCATGAGTTCTATTTAAAGCGCATGGAGGGTCATTGTTTGAGTAATCCGTGCATGAGAGAAGCTTATGTAAATTTTCATTCTTTGATTAATAAATTGCCTGTAGTACCCACGTTGGGACAGGCCGTGGACTGTTTCCCTCCTTGCACTCTGAGGGTTTTAACCACGTCAAAAATACTGGTGTATTGATTTGAGATCTGGTTGTGAGCGGTGTCCTTTTGGTATTCTTTCTGTGGAACTTACCCTGTAAATTCCTACATGGTATCAGAGCTATTTGAGGGCCGCGTCCGTTGGTGATCCAAATCTGAAGCCGGTAGAACTGCATGCGGCTGTCGTTTCCTAGATCTGCTGTTTCTGACTGCTTTCGGGCCGAGAGGACTGCTCTGTTGCGTTCGGAGCATCTGTTCCAGTGAGGAACCCCTTTCGTTTCACGCGAAAAGGTTTCCGGTAGCCCTAGCTGCGTCATTTTTCAGATCGGGAGGTATACAGTGTTTTTTTTGCAGTTTACTGTTATTTTCTCTCTGCTTATTTCGGTCTCAGTTTATTTAGCCTTTTTTTTAACCGGATCTATACCTTTCATTTCTGCGTATGCTCTTTGCCCTGCGACTCTGTGCGATCTGGGCAAATCAGAAACAGAAAGGAAGGATTTTTCTCATGCGTATGCTCTTTTCCCTGCACCTTAGTGTGATCTCGGAAAATCAGAAACATTGAGAAAAATATTTAGTTTTTCGGCTAAAGCTAACTTTGAGATTTTTTTTAAAAATTTCTAGTTTTTTGGCTAAAGCTAACTTCGAGCCGCAAGGTTCGTTTTTCTTTGCATATTCGTGTTGGGTTTTGTGTTTTGTGTTTTGTAGGGAAAAAGAGCTTTCTCAAGGCAAGCACGCAAACCGAGCCCCCCCCCCCTCTCTCTCTCTCTCTCTCTCTCTCAAATTTTTTGTATAGATCAATTGGTTCAAAGCTATTTTAAGAGAGTAGAGGTCTTGGGTTCAAGTCTCCATTTTGTGGGGGCGGATTTTTTCATTCCCGCACATTCGCGCACTTTGCCGGCAACTTCAACAATTTTTTTTCAAAAAGCCATAACTTCTTCATCCGGAAGCCTTTTTCAGAGCCGTTTTTTTTAAAACCGCCTATTTTTTCGAGATCTATCCATTGGAACACTTACTTTCAGCATCTTCAGCTTCAGTTTTTTTTAAAAAATGGAAAGTCCATGCCAAGTCATTCTTGACAGCACTAACTACTTCCAATGGGTAGCCTACATGGAAGATTTACTTAGAAGTAAAGGTCTCTTCAGAATAGCCACAGACCAAGAGAAGAAACCAAAAGATGAAGACAAGGCGGCAAAATGGGAAAATAGACAAGATCAAGCACGTGGTTTGATAGGGATGTCTATTTCTCCTGATCTTAGATTCCACATTGCAGAACTTGAGACTCCTCATGAAGCATTAGAAAAACTTGCTAAAGTTTTTGGGATTAAAAATGAAATTAGAGCCCATCAACTTGAAAATGAGCTGCTTACTTTGGATCCTAATAATTTTTCTTGCATTGAAGATTTCTTGTCCAAATTCAAGACCCTTAGATATCTCTTGGAAGGTGTTAAAGTTAAGAAAGAAGATGGTAACCTTATTTATTCCATCCTTACTAAGTTGGGACCAGCCTACTCTGTATTTGTTTCCACTTTCCATTCTACAAGGGAAGCTTTCATTTGTCAAGGACAAGACTACAAGCCCCTTCCTTTGACTCCTTTTGTGATTCCTTAATAAGAGAACAAGAAAAACTCTTACACCTTGGTCTTCTTAATCTTGGAAACTCTTCCACGAAAGCGTTAGCCGCCCAGCAGCAACCAAATTCAAAGAATCCTAAGAAGTCATATCCTCAAAAGAATGGTCCTAAACCATCTCAGCCTCAAAATGAAAGATCATTTCAGCAAAATGATAAGACCAATAAAAACAAATGGAAGAAGACTGATAGACATTGTAACTTTTGTAATCGAGATGGCCACTTAGAATCTAAATGCTTTAAGAAGATGGAAGCCTTGGAAGCCGCAATGAAGAAACATAACATCCATGTGGAGCCTACTTCAACTTCAACTTCCGGAATGGCACTTTCTGCATGTCATTGTCAATCATCTCAGTCTGGTTATGCATTAAATGTATCTTCTTCTTCTTCTCATTCTCATGAGTGGCTCATTGATTCTGGAGCCTCTTGTCACATGGCCAAAAACCAAGCCATGTTTTCTTCTTTAAATGATTGTAACACCAAAAATATATATATTGGTGATGATAGATCTCTTAATGTTGTAGGGACTGGAACTGTTCATCTAGACAATGGTCAGTTTAATGATGTATTATGTGTTCCAACCTTATCCTGCAACCTTCTATCTGTCTATCAGATAACTCATTCAGGTGAAGGTAAAATTGTTGAATTTTCACCTCATGATGTTGTAATCAAGGATCTAAAAGATCCTAAACAGATTCTAGCTACTGGTCTTGCTGATGATTCCAAAAGGTTGTATAAGTTTCACAACTTTGGGTCATCCAATCTTCCCTCAGTATTTGTTGCTCATAATGATGAAGTGAGCAAACTTTGGCATGAGCGATTTGGTCACTTAAACTATCGCTCCCTTCAGCATCTATGTAAAGAAAATATGGTGACAGGTCTTCCTATGGTATCTTGCAGAGATGGTGTTTGTTCCGGATGTGTACTCGGAAAACATCATCGGGACAGTTTTGACAAACGTGCCTCTTGGCACGCCTCAGCCCCTTTACAGCTTGTGCACAGTGATTTATGTGGTCCTCTTCCTGTTGCTTCATTCTCTGGCTGCAAGTACTTCTTAACTTTCATTGATGATTTCTCCAGACGCACTTGGGTATACTTCTTAAAACTCAAGAGCGAAGTATTTAACACTTTTTTGGCCTTCAAAGCATTTGTTGAAAAACAATCTGGACATCAAATTCTTAAGCTAAGAACTGATAATGGTGGAGAATATGTTAAAAACACATTCATCAACTTTTGCACCGAAAATGGAATTCAAATGCAACATACTGTTCCATACACTCCACAACAAAATGGTGTAGCTGAAAGGAAAAATCGCACCTTAAAGGAAATGGCTAATTGTATGCTGCAATCTAAAGGACTCAGTCTTAGTTTTTGGGCCGAAGCAATTAATTGTGCAAATTATATAATCAATCGCACTCCTACTAAGGTTCTAGAGAATATCACTCCAGAAGAAGCTTGGAGTTCCATTAAACCAGATGTAAGTCACTTTCGTGTGTTTGGAAGTGAAGCATGGGCCCATATTCCAGATGAAAAGCATAAAGCTTTAGAACCTAAGAGTGAGAAATGTACTTTTGTTGGATATTCTGAAGATGTAAAAGGTTATAGACTTATTCCATTTAAGTCCAAAAATGTTATCATTAGAAGAGATGTAAAATTTGATGAAAATAAATCGGCCTGCGAGCCTAGTCCGGCGGATGTGCCACCTCTTCCTATCTCTTCTACTTTTGAAAAATTTCTTCTTCAGATGATGAAAGCGAGGATGATAATCCTCCCCCACCTTCTCAGGATCCTCAACTTCCAAGATGGGTCCGTGCTACTCGGGATGCAGCAGGTGATCTTGCCGGTGATCCTACAGATCAGCGACGTACACGTTCTCAGTTTGAAAGAGCCTCTTCTTTACTGGCTCAAGCTCCAGTAAATCATGATCCTGACACTTTTGCAGAAGCTTCAGGCCATCCACATTGGGAAGCAGCTATGAATGAAGAATATCATTCATTGATGACAAATGATACATGGGATCTTGTTCCTCTACCAAAGGGACGCAAACTTGTTAGATGTAAATGGGTTTACAGAACCAAGTATGGACCAGATGGGAAAGTTGATAAACATAAAGCTCGTCTCGTTGCTAAGGGCTTTTCACAGGTTGAAGGCATTGACTACACTGAAACCTTCTCCCCTGTTGCCAAAATGAACTCTATCCGCCTTGTTCTTTCCCTTGCTGCCTCTTTAAAATGGGAATCTGCCTTCTTGCATGGGGACTTGCAGGAAGAAATCTATATGGAACAACCCATTGGCTTCATACAAACAGACTCCAGCCTTGTTTGTCGACTTAAGAAATCCCTTTATGGCCTCAAGCAAGCTCCTCGGGCTTGGTATGCCAAAATGGATAGCTTTCTTTTAGAATCTGGCTTTTCTAGGTGTCATTCTGACAATACTGTCTACACCAAGAAAGTGGGCAACTCTCTTATCATCCTTGTTCTTTATGTTGATGATCTTATTCTTACTGGTAGTGATCCCAACCTTATAAACCATGTGAAGTCCAGCCTTAAAAAGAAATTTGAAATGACAGACTTAGGACACTTACACTATTTTCTCGGTCTTCAAGTCTTGCAATCCCAAGAGGGTATTTTCCTTTCCCAGTCCAAGTATGCTTGTGATATTCTTCGTCATTTTCACATGGAAGACTGTAAGCCAGCCCCTTCTCCCTTTCAGTCTGGAGTCAAACTTTCAGTCTCTTGTACTTCTCCTGAAGTTGATGCTACCTTATACCGTCAACTTGTCGGAAAACTCTTGTATTTAACCCATACTCGTCCTGATCTTTCCTTTGCTGTTGGCCTTGTTGCTCGTTTTATGCAAAACCCCCGTGAAAGTCATTGGAAAGCAGCTAAAAGAATACTTCGTTATGTTCGAGGTACAGTACAGTTTGGGATTCATTACAGTGCCAAAGCAGCTCCTCTGTTAGTTGGTTTCACTGATTCTGATTGGGCTGGTGACCCTGATGATCGGAAGTCTACTGCCGGTTATGTCTTCACTCTTGGTTCAGGACCTATTACATGGGCTTGTAAGAAACAGGCTGCCATTTCTCTTTCGTCAGCAGAAGCAGAGTATCGTGGTGCCGTGGAAGCTAGTAAGGAAGCCTTGTGGCTTCGTCAGATCCTATCAGAGTTTGGCTTTGAGCAGCAGCATCCAACCACACTTTGGTGTGATAATCAAAGTGCCATTCAGCTATGCAAAGATCCAGTCCAGCATCAGCGCAGCAAACACATTGAACTACACATGCACTTCATCAGAAAGCTCATTCATGACCATGTTCTTGAAGTGCAATATTGTCCAACAGATGATCAGGTTGCAGACATCTTCACAAAGGCTCTCACAGAGGCGAAGTTCACTAAACTTCGATATATGCTTGGAGTTCAGGAAGTTGTCACTAAGGGGGGATAGGCTCTAGTGCCTCCTTCCTTCTCCTATTGTGTCATATTTGTAAATCCTTCAATCCTATCCCAAGTTGTTCTTAAGGGGGGATGTTAGGATATTCCGACACATAGGATATAGTTAAGTTCAACTTGGTCTAGTATAGAGTTAGGTTAGAGTTAGGTAAAGTGTGTTTCTTTACCGTTGTACATTTTGTAACTTACAATCCGACGGTCACGATATGTAGTGATCCGACGGTTCACTCTCACCTCGGTATTACCGACACTTGATCCGTGGCTTGACACCCGATTGGTCCATGAGTTCTATTTAAAGCGCATGGAGGGTCATTGTTCGAGTAATCCGTGCATGAGAGAAGCTTATGTAAATTTTCATTCTTTGATTAATAAATTGCCTGTAGTACCCACGTTGGGACAGGCCGTGGACTGTTTCCCTCCTTGCACTCTGAGGGTTTTAACCACGTCAAAAATACTGGTGTATTGATTTGAGATCTGGTTGTGAGCGGTGTCCTTTTGGTATTCTTTCTGTGGAACTTACCCTGTAAATTCCTACACTCACCCCTTAAAATTTTACATAACCTATATATCAGCATTTGCAACAATGTCAAATCATTCTTACTCCCTCATTTACATGTCTATGAATTGCATGTTTGTCCTTTGACCTATTCTTCCTATCATTCAATGATGTTCAAATAAAAAGGATGGAATTCTAAGACTAGTAATACATTCTCTATGCATGCAAAACTCATTTATGATTCACTCTAATTTGGTTATGTATCCAAACTAATGATAAATATTTCTACTTGTTTAGATATGTCAAGCAACAGTCAAAATACAGATAAAAATGAATGACGACGTCTTCTTTATGCACAACACAAAGATACAATAAATTCACATCGATGGCTTCTTTATAAAAACCACAACAACCCTACTACTTCCACTACATCCCTTCCCAACTCAAGTGCTCTCCCAACTATGCAAACCAACCCACATCACCTTCATCAAATCCAATATAACCCCACCTTAATGATGAGCATCGTCACTTTCGACATAGGATAGATAAACTTTCTACCATGCATGTTTGCACAATATGCAAAGAATCATACCTAGGAATGAAAACAAGGCTTTTACATGGTCGCCTTTCTTGCTTTTGTTGTGCATCATCTAAATATACCAATCGTTTTTCTCATCTGAACCAAATGGGCCCTAATGAACAACCATATGTACTTCAACATTTAACACAAGTTGAGGAAATGTTCATTGCACGTGTGAACCCCATTCTACAAGTCACTCATGCCCGTGGTGGTCAATACAAATATATTGGTCATACAATTAGCTTCCCTCAAGACATCACTACTATTGCCAAATACTTACCCCGAATGATTTTTGAATTAGACATCATCATTGTGAAAAGCCACAATCCATCTGAAAAGGATTATGAATTCTTTGTTTGAAAATCATGTGTACTTGTAGCAACTGAATACAAAAGATATAATGACCCTTACTACAACGATGTCCAATTCAACTCGTCTGCAATTTATGCTCTACCAGATCACCCTACAGATATTTCTTTTCTTCTTCATAATGTAACCACCTCCTCTTTTGAACCCCATCAAACCAATGTTGATTCTACTTACGATCTTGATGTCATGCTAACTCCATTAGAAATCCAACCCTCTTCTTTCGTTCCAATACTCCCAAATTCATGTACTGAACTTGAGCACATTTGTGATTATTTGCACTTGACCCATTCAAATTCAACAAGCTCAGTTGACTGGCCTCCAATATCTTTAATAACTATGAATGAATACAACACCGAGGGCCTCTTTTCCATGGCATTCCCCACACTCTTTCCTACAGGCATTGCCATGATCACACAACCAAGAATTACAAAAGTTGAGATGCATGAATATGCTTTGCACTTGTTGCACTACCATGATAACCAATTTGGCCAACATCCAAGATTTTGTTACTACCTTTATAGCATTATAATGTGCCATTGTAGCCAAGCAACTACTACTATTTTTGTGAAGAAATACATTGAGAACAACTTGCCAACAACTGTTTCAGACCTACGACAATGTCTTCGTGACTTTCCAGGTTCAAAATTGCTCGAGCAAGTAACACGGTTTGGTTCAGGCCTACAAGGAATGCAATCTTTCTAGAATAAGCAACTATGTGAACTAACTGACATGATCACACAAATTGGAAGTCTGACATTCTTCTTCACTCTCAGTGCAACTGATACCAAATGGCATGACTTGCACATGATCATGCCTACCAATGTTCCCTCCAGTTTAGACAACCACTTCCAATGGAGAATTCAAAACATAATTAAAAACCCACATCTAACATCCTAATATATGCATTGCAGGTTTACGATTTTCCTTGAAGAAGTCTTGCAAAAAGGCCTCCACGCAATAGATTATTGGTGTAGGTATTTTTTAATATCCATTTCTCTCTGCATTAATTTGTACATTGCAAATATGTTTGAACCAACTTTTACTTTCATATTGTATTCAGATACAAATGGCAACATAGAGGATCCACACACATTCATGGCTTCCTTTGGTTGCAAAATGCACCAAATATGGACACTCTTGATTGGAACAATGCATTAGAAGTTGTTGATGCTCAGAAATATTTTGATCACTATGTAACTACCTGGAATCCGCGACAGCCACAACATTGCAATCTTTCACTTCACCAATCAGCAATTCATAACCCATGTCTTCTTGACACAGCATCAATATTCAGGTCAACTCAATCTGAAGACTATGAAGAGCTTGTCAACTACATTCAAAATCACACTAAGTGTCATCAATCTTCTTGTCTTCGCAAGAAAGACAATGTTCTTAGTTGTCGGTATGGAGTACTGTGGGAGTTAAACTCCACATATTCACTTTTCATTGACAATAAAGGTCATAAAACCTACATCCCTGCTCACAATGATGATAGATTGAATATCCACAATGTCGATCTAATTTTTATCCAGAGAGAAAATGTTGATTGTCAACCAGTTTTATATCGCCATGCCATTTTAAACTATATTTCAAAGTATGCAGCAAAAACAGAAACGATATCTAAGAGCTATTGGAAAATGTTATCATGTCTTTCACAAAGTGCCACTCCAGAATCACCTACTGTTACTGTCATTCGAAAACTCCTTATAGAAACCATTGCAGATAGAGACATTGGGGTGCAAGAAATATGCCATATGTTACAAAAACTACCTCTCTCTCTCTACAGTCGTACATTTGTTTCTTTGAATGTTAACAGAATTGTTTTCAAACGTGTTTCTCAAGATACTGAGAATCTCATTTCGACACAAAAATTTATCCTTTCATATATGAATAGACCTATTTCACTGGAATCATTACCCCTCCTTGAAGTTGCATGCTCTTGGTCATTTTCTGCCCGTCGAAAAAAACCAATGGAAACACATATTCCCTCTAATGATTGTACATGTCTTGCCACGATACATTTCCATTCCTTCCTCTGATGATCCTTGTTATGCCACTTTTTGTTGGAGTGAACTACTATTGTATTTCCCTTTCTGCACACTCCCCAATGACATTGGTTCAACTAATGCATAAATAATTGCACACTGGGAACAAAATAAAGGTACATATACACCATGGTATGCCCATCGAGAAATTTAAAACCCACAAACCCCACATACTAAAGATCAGTCTACTTCTGACCCCCCTTGACTCCATGCAAATTAATGAATGGAAAATCCTCTCTCAACTCCACTGAGGTTACAATATTGAAATTGATGACCTCGAAATGATTGGCTATCGCAACTTCGATGCTAACCACAATTGGTCACATACTTCTATCCCTCTCCACTTGCTATAAACTGCCATAAATTTCATTGAATTCAACTGCTCAAGTATTCAAAACCAACATCATCTCTTTTCCAACCTCCCCCAAGATCACACATTATCTCCAACCCAAAACACAACTTTTACCATTATTTTTTGTCACTTCAAAAACCCTTCACCAAAATCCTCACGCAAAATCATCATACAAGGAACAACTGGGACAGGAAAATCTCATTTAGTTAAATGTTTGAATTGTGCATTTATGGAAAACCCACCAACAAACAAAAACCCTTGTTGTTACTTGCACCAACCGACGTTGCAACTTTCAACATAAATTCCCTCACAATCCATTATGCCCTTCGAATCCCTATCCAATCAATGCATTCTCTTGAAGGAGAGTCATTCCTACACTTGCAAGAGAAACTCTGTCATGTAGAATACATACTCATTGATTAAATGAGCTTCATTGGTCCAAAAATGCTTTCTCGCATTGACGATCATCTAAGAGAGGCATTCCCCCTTCATTGAAATGCACCATTCGACAATCACTCCATTATCCTTGTCGAAGATTTAGGCCAGCTGCCACCTATGAAAGACATCCCTCTATACGCTGGCACATCATGTGGCACTACACTTTGGTGCAACTTTGACACATTCATAACATTTTCAACTATTTTTCGTCAACAAGGAGCTAACCTGTCCTAGGTTGCTTTTCAGCAAATGCTCACAAATCTCAGAAATGGAATATCTACTCTTGAAGATTGGAAACTTCTAATGTCAAGGACAAATTCCTCTCTTACGCATGAAGAGAAACAAACATTTCAAGACTCCATGCACCTATATGCAACGAACAACTCAGTTGTCTTGCATAATAAAATAATTCTTAAAAAATTGAACATGCCAGTAGCACTTTGCTTTGCAGAACAACAAGGGAAAAATATACTTCTACTACAACAAAAGATGAGCATTTGGATGCAAAAGTGCTCTTATGCAATGAACAAAAAGTTATAGTCACCAAAAACTTGTGGGTAAATGGAGGACTTGTCAATGCAATTATTTTTTCACATGACTCAAAGCCCCCAAAATTACCATCCTTTGCAGTCATCGACTTCATCCAATACAAAGTAACACCATGGGACATTTCACACCCAACATATGTACCTATTTCCCCCATCACAAGGGGTGCACGTCGATAGATAACACTTCAAATGGCATGGGATTTAACGATACACAAGGCACAAGGAATGTCATTAGACAAAGCAACGATAGATATTGGTACCAAAGAATGCCAAGGTTTAACATTCATTGCAATTTCAAGAGTGCGGTCATTGGAAAACATTCTAATCAATCCAACATTTCCATTCTCACACATCGCACACATGCATGAGAATCCATATCTAAAACATATATAACAAGAGAAATCACTGCTCACATCAAAATTTGTGCAGGAGAATACACTCTAGCCAACCTACACCTTGTCTTCCAGATTTACCCACATGGTAAACACCACTTGATACTTAACCAAATTTCACATACACTTGCTTGCTATTACATTTACCTCATATTGTTTTATACTTATTTAAAAAAAAATGTTTATTTTACTTCATTTCTTAAAAAAATGTTAGGATATTCCAACACATAGGAAATAGTTAAGTATAACTTGGTCTAGTGTAGAGATAGGTAAAATGTGCTTCTTTACTATGTACATTTGTAACTTACAATCCGACGGTCACGATATGTTCTAGAAATGAAGTGAACCGACAGTTCATTCTCTCCTCGATATTACTGACACTTGATCCGTGGCTTAACACCTAATTGGTCCATGATCTCTATTTAAAGAGCATGGAGGGTCATTTTTAGGGTAACCGTTTAAGAGAGAAACTTATGTAAATTTTATTTCTTTTATTAATAAATTTTCTGAAGTGGCCGCGTTGGCTCAAGCCATGGAATGTTTCCCTCTTTGAGTTTTAACCACGTCAAGAACACTGGTGTATTGATCTGTGATCTATTTGTGAGCAGTGTCCTTTGGTGTTCTGTCTGAAGAAATTACCTTGTAAATTCCTACATGGTATTAGAGTTATTTGAGTGCCGCATTTGTTGGTGATCCAAATCCGAAGCCGGTACAACTGCATTAGATTGTCGTTTCCTAGCTCTAATGTTTCTAACTGCTTTCGAGTTGAGAGGACTATCTATTGTGTTAGGAGCATCTGTTCCATTGAGGAAACCCTTTCATTTCACGCGAAAAGGTTTCTGGTAGCCCTATCTACGTCATTTTTAAGATCTGGAGGTATACAATGTTTATTTGCAGTTTTTAGTTATTTTCTCTCTGTTTATTTCGGTTTATTTATCTCTCTGTTTTTTATTACCAGATCTATACCTTTCATTTCTGCATATGCTCTTTGCCCCCTGACTTTGTGCGATCTAGGCAAATTAGAAACAAAAAGGAAGGATTTTTCTCATGTGTATGCTCTTTTCCATCGCGCTTTAGTGCGATCTCGGAAAATCAGAAACATTGAGGAAAATATTTAGTTTCTAAGTAAAGCCAACTTCAAACCATAAGGTTTGTTTTTTTTGTATGTCCGTGTTGGGTTTTGTGGTTTTTGTTTTGTAGGAAAAAAGTAGCTTTTTCAAGTAAGCATGCACCCCAAAGCTTCAGTGACAAAAAAAAAAAAAACCTTCATCTTTTCCAAAAATTACTAACCTTTTAAACTACCTCACAAAGTACCATTGTAAAAGTAGATAGCTCATAAAGTACCATTGTAAAAGTGACTTTCACTTATTTATAAAAGTGAGTCACATAAACTCTTTTTTTTAAAGTGAGCTAATTAGATTAAGTTTGGAAAGGGAGAGGATTTTTTTTTAAATATTGCATTATCATTCACTTCCGCACATTCACGGACTTTGTCAACATCTTCAACAACTTTTCTTCAAAAGACCATAACTTCTTCATCCGAAAGCTGTTTTCAGAGCCATTTTTTTTAATCAGCCTAATTTTTTGAGATCTTTCCATTGGAACACTTATTTTCATCATATATAACTTCAGTTTCTGTTAAAATGGAATTCTATGCCAAGTTATTCTTGACAACACCAACTACTTCCAATGGTGGTCCTACATTGTGGATTTACTTAGAAGTAAAGGTCTTTATAGAATAGCCTCAAGCCAAGAAACTAAACCTAAAGATGAAGATAAGTCAGCCAAATGGGAAAATAGGCAAGATCAAGCATGTGGGTTGATAGGGATGTCTATTTCTCCAAACCTTAGATTCCATATCGCAGAACTTGATACCCATAATGAAGTAATGAAACAACTCACTAAAGTTTTTGGAATTAAAAATGAAATTAGAGCCCATCAATTTGAAAATGAGTTACTTACATTGGACCCCAATAATTTTTCTTCCATTGAAGATTTTCTGTCCAAGTTCAAGACCCTTAGACTTCTCTTGGAAGGTGTTAAGGTCAATAAAGAAGATGGTAGCCTTATCTATTCCATTCTTACTAAGTTGGGACCAGCCTACTCTGTGTTTGTTTCCACCTTCCATTCTACTAGAGAAGCCTTTATTTCTCAAGGACAAGACTACAAGTCCCCCTATTTTGATGCCTTTTGTTATTCTTTAATAAGAGAACAAGAAAAAATCTTACATCTTGGTATTCTTAATCTTGGAAACTCTTCTAAGAAAGCTTTAGCCGCCCAACAACAAACAAATTCAAAAAATCCTAAGAAGCATTATCCTAAAAGGAATGGTCCTAATCCAAACAAGGGTCCTAAGAAATTTCATTCTCAAAATGAAAAATCAATTCAACAAAATGATAAGGCAAATAAAAACAAAGGGAATAAGACTGATAGACATTGCAACTTTTGTAATCAAGATGGCCACTTAGAATCTAAATGCTTTAAGAAGATTGAAGCCTTGGAAGCAGCAATGAAGAAGCATAACATCCATTTGGAGCACTCTTCAACTTCAACTTCATCTTCAGGAATTGCACTTTCTGCATGTGGTTGTCAAGCATCTCAGTTTGGTAATGCATTAAATGTATCTTCTTCTTCTCATTCCCATGAGTGGCTCATTGATTCTAGAGCTTCTTATCACATGGCCAAAAATAAAGCCATGTTTTCTTCTTTAAATGATTGTAACATCAAAAATATATATGTTGGTGATGATAGATCTCTTAGTGTTGTAGGGACTGGAACTATTCATCTAGACAATGGTAAATTTAATGATGTATTACGTGTTTCAACTTTATCCTTCAACCTTCTATCTTCATATTAGATAACTCATCCAGGTGAAGGTAAAATTGTTGAATTCTCACCTCATGATTTTGTAATTAAGGACCTAAGAGATCCTAGACAGATTTTAGCTACTAGAATTGTTGATGATTCTACAAGGTTGTATAAGTTTAACAAATTTGGGTCATCAACTCTTCCCTCAGTATTTTTTTCTCATAATGATGATGTGAGCAAACTTTGGCATGATCGATTTGGTCACTTAAACTATCGCTCCCTTCAAAATCTATGTAAAGAAAATATGGTGACAGGTCTTCCTATGGTATTTTGCAGAGATGGTGTTTGTTCCGGATGTGTACTCGGAAAAAATCATCAGGATAGTTTTGAAAAATGTGCCTCTTGGCACGCCTTAGCCCCTTTACAGCTTGTGCATAGTGATTTATGTGGTCCACTTCCAGTTGTTTGATTCTCTAGCTACAAGTATTTCTTAACTTTCATTAATGATTTCCCCAGACGCACTTGGGTATACTTATTAAAACTCAAGAGTGAAGTATTTAACATGTTCTTGTCCTTTAAGGCCTTTGTTGAGAAATAATCTGGACATCAAATTCTTAAGCTAAGATCTAATAATGGTGGAGAATATGTTAACAACAAATTTATCAACTTTTTCACTGAGCATGGAATTCAAATGCAACATATTGTTCCATATACTTCACAACAAAATGGTGTAGCTGAAAGGAAGAATCACACCTTAAAGTAAATAGCTAATTGTATGCTTCAATCTAAAGGACTTAGTCTTAATTTTTGGGCAGAAGCAATTAACTGTGCAAATTACATAGTAAATTGCACTCCTACTAAGGTTTTAAAGAATATCACTCCAGAAGAAGCATGGAGCTCAATTAAACCAGATGTAAGTCACTTTCGTGTTTTTGGATGAGAAACATAAAGCTTTAGAACCTAAGAGTCAAAAATGTACTTTTGTTGGATATTCTGAAGATGTTAAAGGATATAGACTTATTCCACTTAAGTCCAAAAATGTTATCATTAGAAGAGATGTAAAGTTTGCTGAAAATATCTCGGCCTACGAGCCTAGTTTGGCGGATGTATCATCTCTCTCTATCCCTTCTACTTCTGAAAATATTTCTTCTTCAAATGATGACAACGAGGATGAAAATCCTCACCCACCTTCTTAGGATCCTCCTTCAACTCCTCAGCTTCCAAAATGGGTCTGTGCCACTCGGGATGCAGCAGGTGCTCTTGCAGGTGATCCTATAGATCAGCGACGTACACGTTCTCAATTCGATAAAGCCTCTTCTTTACTGGCTCAAGCTTCAGCAAATCATGATCCTGACACCTTTGTAGAAGCTTCAGGCCATCCAGATTGGGACGCAACTAGGAATGAAGAATATCGTTCATTATTGGCAAATGATACTGGGATCTTGTTCATCTTCCAAAGGGACAAAAATTGTTAGATGCAAATGGGTTTACAGAAATCCTGGCTTTATAAAAACAGACTCTAGCCTTGTATGTTGGCTTAAGAAATCCCTTTATGGTCTCAAGCAAGCCCCTCGGGCTTGGTATGCCATAATGGATAGATTTCTTTTAGAGATTGGTTTTTCTAGGTGTCATTCTAACAATATTGTCTACACGAACAAAGTGGGTAAGTCCCTTATCATTCTTGTTCTTTATGTTGATGATCTTATCCTTACTGGTAGTGATCCAAACCTTATAAATCGTGTGAAGTCCGGCCTTAAAAATAAGTTTGAAATGACAGACTTAGGACACTTGCATTATTTTCTTAGTCTTCAAGTCTTGCAAACCAATGAAGGTATTTCCCTTTCCCAGTCCAAGTATTCTTGTGATCGTCTACACCACTTTCACATGGAAGACTGTAAGCTAGCCACTTCTCCCTTTCAGTCTGGATCCAAACTTTCAGTCACTTGTACTTCGCCTGAATTTGATGCTACCTGATACCATCAACTTGTAGGAAAACTTTTGTATCTAACCCATACTTGTCCTGACCTTTCCTTTGTTGTTGGCCTTATTGCTCGGTTTATGCAAAACCCACATGAAATTCATTGGAAAGTAGCTAAAAGAATACTTCGTTATGTTCGAGTACAGTTCAGTTTGGGATTCATTACAGTGCAGAAGCATCTCCTCTATTAGTTGGTTTCATTGATTCCGATTGGGTTGGTGACCCTGATGATTGGAAGTCTACTTAAGGTTATGTGTTCACTCTTGGTTCTAGACCTGTTACATGGGCTTGCAAGAAACAAAGTGCCATTTCTCTTTCTTCAGCAGAAGCAGAGTATTGTGGCGTTGTAGAAGCTAGTAAGTAAGCCTTGTGGCTCCGTCAGATCCTGTTAGAGTTTGGCTTTCAGTAGCAACATTCAAATACACTTTGGTGTGATAATAAAAGTGCCATTCAACTATGCAAAGATCCACTCCATCATCAGCACAACAAACACGTTGAACTATACATGCACTTCATCTGAAATATCATTCATGTCCATTTTCTTGAAGTGCAATATTATTCAACCGATGATCAAGTTGCAGACATCTTTACAAAGGCTCTCACAGAGGTGAAGTTTACTAAACTTCGATTTATGGTTGGATTTCAGAAAGTTGTCATAAAAGGGGGATAGGCTCTAATGCGTCCTTCCTTCTCCTATTGTGTCATATTTGTACATCCTTAAATCCTATCCCAAGTTGTTCTTAAGGGGGATGTTAGGATATTCCGACACATAGGAAATTGTAAAGTATAACTTGGTCTAGTGTAGATTTAATGAAAGTGTGTTTCTTTACTATGTACATTTGTAACTTACAATCTGACGGTCACGATATGTTCTAGACATGAAGTGATCCAATGGTTGATTCTCTCCTAGTATTACCAACACTTGATCTGTGGCTTAACACCTGATTGGTCCATGATCTCTATTTAAAGAACATGGAGGGTCATTTTTAGGGTAACTGTTCATGAGAGAAACTTATGTAAATTTTATTTCTTTTATTAATAAATTTCCTGAAGTGGTCGTGTTGGCTCAGGCCATGGACCGTTTCCCTCTTTGATGGTTTTAACCACGTAAAAAAATGTTTTCAGCAAACACGTCCATTATCACTTACTAAATTTTTTTTAATGGCTAACAGGTATGGATGTTGGTGGCCACCCACCTATCCCATTTGGACCCCCACAACTGTCTCTTTCATTTTTTCAGTTTCCTTAATTATAGCACAATTTACTATTTTTAACAGTTTTTTGGGTCCTAAAATTCTGGAGCCGTTTTGAGGCCCTAAACGACGTTTTTTGGGAAATCCACTGCCAACGATTTTTTTGATAAAAATTGTCTTTTCCGTCGTATTCCTCGGAGAGATCTTTCCAACAGGCTATCATGCGCGTCAAACGGAGATAATACGACCAATTCGTGACCCCGGGAAGTTGGTTGTCCAACTCACCCCAAAACGGGGCCCACAATTTGGCGTTTCATCTTCTAGGGTTAGGTTTTGGAATGTGAAGGGTTTTCCATTGTTTCTCAATAATAAATAGGCCTTCGAGCCTCATTGTAAACGGAGTTCGGAACAGTTCAGAGGCATGTAGCCGACACATCTCTTCTCAGAGATAAGCTACCATCGCCCTAGCTGGGTCATTTCTATTTCTATTTGTAAGCATATTTCAGTATTTCCCATTAATGAAATGAAGTATTATTTCCGCTGCATATCTGTCTTTATGGTTATCTCTATATTTTATTACGTTCTTGTTTAAATCCGGATCAGTGATATCAGAGCGGTCTGCTTTTTCTCTGTTTTTCTTTGCATGTCCCCAACGAGGTCGGGATATAAGGAGTTAGGGCTTGAATTGGTCGAACCTTTGCAAGACCAGCCTCGCAAATCGCGAAGACCTCCCATGGCGGATGAGAAGAAAGATGAGGGGGTAGGAGATCCTATCAGAATCTTGCTCGAAGAAGCCCTCGAGCGGCAAAGGAACGCGATGATTGACAGCTTTGCGCAAATCCTTCAGCGGCTACCCAGAGGCGATGCATCGGCTTCCAACAGCTACTCTGGAAATGCCACACCGTTTAAGGTACAAGTTAATTTTGAAATCCCCATCTTTGAGGGTCAAATAAATGCAAATGCCGTAGATAAATGGTTAAATATGCTAGATGGGTATTTTTCTGTTCATGAATTTTCAAGTCGGGAAAAGATTGTTTTCGCTCTTCTCAAAGCAGCCCCCCACGTCAAGGACTAGTGGGAAACATACTGCGAGCAGAAGGATGAAAGTACGGGCTCACTGTTTTCAGCCGCCCCCACTTGGAATGGACCACACTGCGACAGGGACGAGACCAAGATGTGCCAGAGTTCACAAATATTTTTCATACCCTTCGCACACAGTTGGGTATCAAAGATTCTGAGCTACATCTGGTACTCAAATACCGTGGCTGCCTACACAGATACATACAGGAAGAGATGGAGTTCTTGAACATCTCCTCACTCGGCACAACATACCAATACGCTGTCAAAATCGAGCAAAAGTTCAAACAGAAGAAGCGAGACTTTGGATCTGCAAATCCGAAGCCCAAAGGACAAAGCCAAAGCGGGGTGACCCAAGAAAACCCCTCGAAGCTGTAAGAAAATAACAACACCACGAAGCCGAAGAAGGACACAGGAAAGTGGTGTGAGTTCCACAAGAGTCCCACTCATAACACAAGTGAGTGTCGGATCAAGCAGTCGTCGGTGGCCGAGTTGAAGGCTTCCGAATCAGATGCATGTTCCGACTCTGAGCTAGAACCCGACAAGGGGGATGGCAAAAGCAAGCAAATCATTGATGCGGATCCTAGTGCCACTGTTGCCACTGCCAAGATCCAGAAGAATGAGCCCGAAGAGCCAGAGGAGGGGGAACGTCTTTTCCACTCACAGATGTGGGTGAAGGTTTGCCGCTGCAATTCATTGTTGACAGTGGCAGCCAAAAGAACCTCGTTTCAGCATAGGTCATGAAGCGGTTGGGCCTACCAACTACACCACACCCACAACCATACAGTATCGGGTGGCTTCACGAAGGACGAGATCTCAAAGTTCGCCAGCAGTGCCGCCTTCCCTACAGCATCAAGCCCTTTACAGATGACGTATTGTGTGATGTTACACCTCTGGATGTGGTGATGTACTATTAGGCCAGCCATACTTGTGGAGGCGACATGCTGTGTATGAGTCAAGGCCTCGCGCTGTCATTATTTCTTTGGATAATTCATTATACAGGATACCGGAGGTAGCCCCACCTACCGCCACCTCTTTGATCACTGCCAAGAAAAGCAACAAGCTCATCTCCCAAACCAAGAAATTCATTTTCTATCTGGTTCGCTCCCAAAGTAAGGGGATGATGGTTGCTACATCCATGACCCCTGCGAAGGGTTCCTCCACGCAGCAGCAGCAGCAAAGGGATACAGTCATGAAAGAACACAGGAACAACTTCTCCTCACCCACAGGGGTACCACACAAGTTTCAAGTGGGTGACAAAGTTTGGTTGCCTCTGCAGAGAGAACGCCTTACCAGAACCCATCAGAAACTCAGACCACTTTGACATGGTCCTTACACCAGTAACAAGGCTACGGGCAACAATGATTTGAAGCACAACATTCCTCCATTTCTTCGCTTGCACCGAGTGTTCAATGTGGACCGTCACCGACCATGCTCCCCACCATTTCTGGACAAATCAGAGATTGCAGAATAGCTCACCAGAGACCCAGCTCAGCAGAAGCTTCCTCATCTCAGGGAGGAACTCAATGCAATGGGGACCATTGCTTCCTAAGGGGGGAGGAATGATCCAGGTGGATGTTGGTGGCCACCCACCTATCCCATTTGGACCCCCACAACTGTCTCTTTCAGTTTTTTAGTTTCCTTAATTATAGCACAATTTACTATTTTTAGCAGTTTTTCGGGTCCTAAACTTCCGGAGCCGTTTTGAGGCCCTAAACGATGTTTTTTGGGAAATCCACTACCAACGATTTTTTTGATAAAAATCATCTTTTTTGTCGTAGTCCTTGGAGAGATCTTTCCAACGGGCTATCATGCGCGTCAAACGGAGATAATACGACCAATTTGCGACCCCGGGAAGTTGGTTGTCCAACTCACCCCAAAACGGGGCCCACAATTTGGCATTTCATCTTCTAGGGTTAGGTTTTGGAATGTGAAGGGTTTTCCATTGTTTCTCAATAATAAATAGGCCTTCGAGCCTCATTGTAAACGGAGTTCGGAACAGTTCAGAGGCATGTAGCCGACACATCTCTTCTCAGAGATAAGCTACCATCGCCCTAGCTGGGCTATTTCTATTTCTATTTGTAAGCATATTTCAGTATTTCCCATTAATGAAATGAAGTATTATTTCCGCTGCATATCTGTCTTTATGGTTATCTCTATATTTTATTGCGTTCCTGTTTAAATCTGGATCAGATGCAGACTACTTACACATGCTATATGAATATTGCCAAGAAATTCAACAGTATGAACTTACCTTACAAGATATTCAAGCAAGGATCCATTGCCGACAATCATTTCCTCTTTATCATTTGCATCCAACTATTGAATTGTTACGGAAGATAAGAAAAATACTAAAAAAAAAAAACAATTCACGTCCATGAAAGGGACGCACATAGGAAAATGCGGACTCAATTGCAGGAACAACTCTCATAGTTTGGCACCACAATAAACATTAATTGCTGTTAGATATCATTTTGGGGTTCAACTACATCAAGTAAGTCATTCATCTATGACCATTTCCATGAGATTTAGTCGTAACTGACTAAATTTTGATGATTTTTTAATAGTTCACTTAGCACTCATTGCATCGGGTGATGCTCACAGGGGTGAAGAGGTGGGATTGAAACTAGTGAAATGAATCACATAGCGTCAATCATCACTTTTGGGGCTTGCACCCGGTAGCCAAGACTTCCCAGGAGGTCACCCATCCCAGATTTCCTTTGGCTCAATCACGCTTAACTGTGAAGTTTTCCCCACAATCAAGCCCACTTAGTTGGTTACTGGGTGCAAGCCCTGGAAGTGATGATTGACGCTATGCGATTCATTTCACTAGTTTAAATCCCACCTCTTCACCCTTGTGAGCATCACCCAATGCAATGACTGTTAAGTGAACTATTCAAAAATTACGAGAAATTAGTCAGTTACGACTAACTCTCATGGAAATGGTCATAGTTTAATGAGTTACTTAACACGGTTGAATCCCAAAATGATATCTAATATAATGCACTGCGTAAACCCCTTAATACTTAAATTAATTGGTGTTGTTGATGCCATGCCTCATCATGTATATATGATTAGTTTCTCACTGTCAATTACATCTATATGTCATAAAATACTTTTATTGTATATATGTTTAGTTATTAACTGCCAAACACATCTCTATGTATACACCATATGTAAAATTTCAAACAAGACATTGCATAACATGTACAATATTGTTGCCACTTTTATGATAATGCTCATCAACATTGTATATGATTCAAATTTCATTTGTTGATCGTTGTATATAAATACTTGTTAATGTTGTTACTTTCAATTATATCACTTTACAGTCAGATTATTCTTATGAAGTACATGATTTGAGTGCGTAGCCTACATTGGATAACATGTACAATATTATTGCTACTTTTATGATATTGCTCCTATTCAAAACTTATGTTTTTGAGTAACTAGAATGTGTTTTCTAATTTAATTAATGACACATGATTTGAGTGCCATGGTTTCATATGATGCTATAATTGGGCTTAAAGGGAATTTTCTTCCATGGAGAGATTGTAGTGCTATTTTGTTATCTCTTTGTCATTGAATCTTGTTGGAATTAAATGATATGCTCAATTAATGCAATGCCAAACTCTGTTTATTTTGTTTCATTGTGGTTTTACAAAGGAAAATGGAATAGTATGGGAAGACTAAGTTGGATTCTTCAAATTAATTTATAGGGATGTTTACATGCCAATATTGTTAGGCTAATCATTTTGAAGCCTATAATCTTCCAAAACTTCCATGATTCAAATTTGGACCTCACATTAATTCTCTCTACAAAAAAGAGATATGTTTCCTCATAGTTCTTAAAATAAATAAATTTATACTTAATGAACTCAAACTTCTTCTCAAGCTTTACCAACATATGAATTATGTAATATACAAATCATATCTACAAATGCATTCCACTTAAACAAACCTATCAATGTCTCTTTGCACCTTTTGGGCCATTTGTTGTTAGATCTCATCAAAAGGCAGAGGATTTGCCACTTATTCCTCTTGGAAAGAATCCATATGATATGGAACATGTAGGACCGAGCCATAAGTCAGATCTACAAGAGCTTGTGGGCTTAGAGAGATTATGACTCTTTTTCAATGAATTCCATGTGAATTGCAGGGCCCATCAACCATGTTGCATCTATGAAAAACAGGTAACCCCTGTGCTATAAGGTATGTCCAGTCTCATTAGGACTACACCATCCCACCTCCTATACTAATTCATGTTGCAGTTAAGTTTTCATTCTAGAACCATATAATCTCTATCTCAAGAGAATATGAAGAAATCAAAGAAGCAGAACATGATGTTGACCAAGTATGGCATGAAAAGGAAGAAGTGGGAACTATGCTAGAAGATGACTCCTCATCATTGTTTATTAGAGTGCAAATAATACAGAGTCAAAAGACAACCAACTAATGAAATCTAGAGCAGTCTGAGGAACAAAGGTGAAAATAGAATTTGAAGATGAAGATGAAAACAAGGTTATTCTTATTGTTCATGATACGAAGTCTCCATTTCCGGGTGGACATGTGTGTTCACAAAACAGACAGGGCCTATTACGCCAACTAAAAAAAATGAAACATCCATTACTTTCATCACTGAAAAATCCACATGGAAGTTTGGAAATGGTGTCACCCTTATACATTGTTGGTTAGAGGCTTGTTTACTTGTTTGCTCGATTGCTGGAGGAAACCTATCATTTGGAGGATGAGAATTTAATGTTGATCCTCACAAGTCCATACATGCAGAGTTTCACTAGCATGTTTTGGATATTCTTTATGTTATGTGTATTGTGGCTAAGTTTAACATCTACCAACAAATTTTATGGATGGGATTTTCTATCTCCCTTTTAGGTATGGTGGATAACTCTTTCCATCTTCCAACAACATAGAAGTGTTTTATGGACATTTTTTTCCATCTACCAATAATGATTATTTAACAAGTAATAATTATAAAGTTGAAGTGTCCAATAAAACTTTACCATGAATGAGGGGAAATATCCCTTAGCTGGTTCTGAAATTTCTACTGCTTGTCTTATTTTCTAAAAGACTCTGAAAAGATGACTAGAGTGATCTCTTTTGGAGATGGTTTTGTGGATGATATTGCAACTTCTGTGTGTTTTCATGGCTAGGGTTTATGGATGATATTGATTTTATGTGTAATTGGTCTCTCTAACATTGTTGGATTAATGGCAAAGGTCTAAGGAATGGATCAAAAACAATATAACTTGCCAAATTCATACAAATTTTCAAAATTAATTTCTACAATTAGGGCTTTTTCATTCTTGGCTGGAAATTACAGGCAACTATCTTGCATTATATTGCAACTTGCCGGATATTGTGGTTCCTTATAATGTTCAAAACTAGAATGGTTCCAAGGTAACTAGAGAATAGGTTGAATAGTGGTTGCGCATAGACTATGGGACACTAAATATGATAAAAATAAACATAAAACAATAGAGAAAATAGTTTACAACTACATTCTATGCATAGTTGAAGATTCAAGGCATAAGGAAGTCACCACTATAATGAACCTCCCTATTCTGGAACTGAGGTAGCAGACCAAAATATGAGTGAGAATAAGTATAAAATAAGAAAATAGTCTGCAGTTTCTATGCTCAAGTCCACAAGCACCGATAAAGCTAAGAAAGAGACGATAGTTCACACAGTTACATTTTGTAAGAGTAGAACAACAACTAGCTAATCACCAGGATAACTTACACTGACCAAAATAACCCCACTTTGCTTGAACATCAAATTTTTTTTTATAACATGAATTCATGGATCTTAGCCTTATTATTTCCTATCCTTTCTTATACCCATTAAGCCTCTTCATCTTTTCAAAGCTCTAGACTCACAAAATAGTTTCACATTTCAAGCAAGCTTGAGACTTGTGAATGATAAGTGTTTAATTAATGTTTATAATCATGCACTCAAGTGGGTGAAACTTATCCATTTGAGAATTCAAAGAAAACTTTGTCTTTGTTAGATCTCATCAAAAGGCAGAGGATTTTCCACTTATTGCTCCTGGCAAGAATCCATATGATATGGCACCTGTAGGACCAAGCCGTAATTCAGATATACAAGAGCTTGTGGGCTTAGAGAGATTATGATTCTCTTTCAATGAATTCCATGTGAATTATAGGGCTCATCAACCATGTTTCATCTATGAAAAACTGGTAACCTTGTGCTGCAAGATTCGTCCAGTCTCATTGGGACTACACCATCCCATCTCATGTATTAATTCATGATGTAGTTAAGTTTTCATTCTAGAACCGTATAATCTCTATCTCAAGAGAATATGAAGAAATAGAAGAAGAAGAACATGATGTTGACCAAGTATGGTATGAAAAGGAATAAGTGGGAACTATGCTAGAAGGTGACTCCTCAACATTGTTTATTAGGGTGCAAACAATGCGGAGTCACAAGACAACCAGCTAATGAAATCTAGAGTAGTCTGAGGAATGGAGGTGAAAACATAATTTGAAGATGAAGATAAAAACAGGGTTATTTTTCTTGTTCATGATACAAAGTCTCCATCATCGGATGGACATGTTGTGTTCATAAAATAGAAAGGCCCTATTACACCAACTAAAAAAAATGAAACAACCATTACTTTTATTACTTTCATTACTGAAAAATCCACATGGCAGTTTGGAAATGGTGTACCCCTTACACGTTGCTGGTTATAGGCTTCTTTACTTCTTTGCTCAATTGTTGGAGGAGATCTATAATTTGGAGGATGAGCATTTAATATTGATCCTCACAGGTCCACACATGGAGAGTTTCACTAGCATGTTTTGGATATTCTTTATGTTATGTGTATTATGGCTAAGTTTAACATGTACCAACAAATTTTATGGACGAGATTTTCCATCTCCCTTTTAGGTGTGGTGGATAACTTTTTCCATCTTCCAACAACATAGAAGTGTTTTATGGACATATTTTTCCATTTGTCGACGATGATTATTTAACAAGTAATAATTATAAAGTTGGAGTGTCCAATAAAACTCTATCACGAATGAGGGGAGATATCCCTTAGGTGGTTATGGAATTTCTATTGCTTGTTTCATTTTCTAAAAGACTATGGAAAGATGACTAGAGTGACCTCTTCTAGAGATGGTTTTGTGGATGATCTTGCAACTTCTATGTGGTTTCATGTCTAGGGTTTATGGACGATCTGGATTTTATGTGTAAGTGGTCTCTCTAACATTGTTGGATTAATATAAAAGGTCTAAGGAATGGATAAAAAACAATATACCATGCCAAATTCATACAAATTGTCAAAATTAATTTCTACAATTAGGGCTTTTGCTTTCTTGGCTGGAAATTATAGTAAATTATCTTGCATTATATTACAGCTTGCTAGATATTGTGGTTCCTTATAATGCTCAAAACTAGAATGGTTCCAAGGTAACTAGAGAATAGGGTGAATGGTGGTTAAGAATAGACTACCCGACACTGAATATGATAACAATAAACATAAAACAATAGAGAAAATAGTTTACAACTACATTCTACGCATACAGAAAATAGTTTACAACTACATTCTACGCATAGTTGAAGATTCAAGGCATAAGGAAGTCACCACTATACTGAACCTTCCTCTTCTGGAACCCCCTTTTGCTTGAACATCAAGCTTCTTTTTATAGCACAAATTCATGGCTCTTGGCTTTCCTATTTCCTATCCTTACCTATACCCATTAAGCCTCTTCATCTTTTCAAAGCTCTGGACTCACAAAATAGATTCACAGTTCAAACAAGCTTGAGACTTGTGAATGATAAGTGTTTAATTATTTTTTATAATCATGCACACAAGTGAGTGAAACTTATCCATTTGAAAATTCAAAGACAACTTTGTCTTTGTTAGATCTCACCAAAAGGCAAAGGATTTGCCACTTATTTCTCCTGGCGAGAATCCATATGATATTGCACCTGTAGGACTGAGCCATAAGTCAGATCTACAAGAGCTTGTGGGCTTAAAGATATTATGACTCTCTTTCAATGCATTCCATGTGAATTTTAGGGCTCATCAACCATGTTGCATCCATGAAAAATTAGTAACCCCTGTGTTGTAAGGTATGTCCAGTCTCATTGGGACTACAACATTGCATCTCTTGTACTAATTCATGTTGCGGTTAAGTTTTTGTTCTAGAACCATATAATCTCTATCTCAAGAGAATATGAAGAAATCGAAGAAGCAGAACATGATGTTGACCAAGTATGGTATGAAAAGGAAGAAGTGGGAACTATTCTAGAAGGTGACTCCTCATCATTGTTTATTAGGGTGCAAACAATGCAGAGTCACAAGACAACCAACTAATGAAATCTAGAGCAGTCTGAGGAACAGAGGTGAAAACATAATTTGAAGGTGAAGGTGAAAACAAGGTTATTCTTCTTGTTCATGATATGAAGTATCCATTGCCGGATGGACATGCTGTGTTCACAAAACAAACAGGGCCTATTACACCAACTAAAAAAAATGAAATAGCCATTACTTTCATTACTGAAAAATCCACATGGAAGTTTGGAAATGGTGTACCCCTTACACGTTGTTGGTTAGAGGCTTCTTTACTTGTTTGCTCAATTGTTGGAGGAGATCTATAATTTGGAGGATGAGCATTTAATATTGATCCTCACAGGTCCACACATGGAGAGTTTCACTGGCATGTTTTGGATATTCTTTATGTTATGTGTATTATGGCTAAGTTTAACATCTACCAACAACTTTTATGGATGGATTTTCCATCTCCCTTTTAGGTATGGTGGATAACTCTTTCCATATTCTAACAACATAGAAGTGTTTTATGGACATATTTTTCCATCTATCGACGATGATTATTTAACAAGTAATAATTATAAAGTTTGAGTTTCCAATAAAACTCTACCACGAATGAGGGGAGATATCCCTTAGTTGGTTATGAAATTTCTACTACTTGTCTTATTTTCTAAAGGACTATGGAAAGATGACTAGAGTGACCTCTTATGGAGATGGTATTGTCGATTATCTTGCAACTTCTATGTGGTTTCATGGCTAGGGTTTATGGATGATATTGATTTTATGTGTAAGTGGTCCCTCTAACATTGTTGGATTAATGGCAAAGGTCTAAGGAATGGATCAAAAACAATATACCATGCCAAATTCATACAAAATTTCAAAATTAATTTCTAAAATTAGGGCTTTTGCTTTCTTGGCTGGAAATTATAGTCAACTATCTTGCATTGTATTATAGCTTGCCCGATATTGTGGTTCCTTATAATGCTCAAAACTAGAATTGTTCCAAGGTAACTAGAGAACATGGTGAATGGTGGTTGAACATAGACTACGGGGCACTGAATATGATAAAAATAAACATAAACCAATAGAGAAAATAGTTTACAACTACATTCTACACATAGTTGAAGATTCAAGGCATAAGGAAGTCACCACTATAATGAAACTCCCTCTTCTGGAATTGAGTTAGCAGGCCAAAATATGAGTGAGAATAAGTATAAAATAAGAAAATAGTCTGCAGTTTCTATGTTCATATCCACAGGCACCAAAAAAGCTAATAAAGAGATGATAGTTCACACAGTTACATTTTGTAAGAGTAGAACAACAACTAGCTAATCACCAAGATAACTTACAATGACCAAAAGAACCCCCCTTTGCTTGAACATCAAGCTTCTTTTTATAACACGAATTCATGGCTCTTGGCCTTCCTATTTCCTATCCTTACCTATACCCATTAAGCCTCTTCATCTTTTCAAAGCTCTGGACTCACAAAATAGTTTCACATTTCAAGCAAGCTTGAGACTTGTGAATGATAAGTGTTTAATTATTTTTTATAATCATGCACTCAAGTGAGTGAAACTTATCCATTTGAAAATTCAAAGACAACTTTGTCTTTGTTAGATCTCATCAAGAGGCAGAGGATTTTCCACTTATTGCGCCTGGCGAGAATCCATATGATATTGCACCTGTAGGATTGAGTCGTAAGTCAAATCTACAAGATCTTGTGGGATTAGAGATATTATGACTCTCTTTCAATGAATTCCATGTGAATTGTAGAGCTCATCAACCATGTTACATCTATGAAAATTTGGTAACCCTTGTGCTGTAAGGTACGTCTAGTCTCATTGGGACTAAAACATCCCATCTCCTATACTAATTCATGTTGCAGTTAAGTTTTCATTCTAGAACCATATAATCTCTATCTCAAGAGAATATGAAGAAATCAAAGAAGCAGAACATGATGTTGACCAAGTATGGTATGAAAAGGAAGAAGTGGGAACTATTCTAGAAGGTGACTCCTCATTTATTAGGGTGCAAACAATGCAGTCACAAGACAACCATCTAATGAAATCTATAGTAGTCTGAGGAACAAAGGTGAAAACAAAATTTGAAGATGAAGATGAAAACAGGGTTATTATTCTTGTTCATGATACGAAGTCTCCATTGCCGGATGGACATGTTGTTTTCACAAAACAGACAGGGCCTATTACGCCAACTAAAAAAAAAAGAAATAGCCATTACTTTCATTACTGAAAAATCCACATGGAAGTTTGGAAATGGTGTCACCCTTACACGTTGTTGGTTAGAGGCTTGTTTACTTGTTTGCTCAATTGCTGGAGGAGATCTATCATTTGGAGGATAAGCATTTAATATTGATCCTCACAAGTCCACACATGGAGAGTTTCACTGGCATGTTTTGGTTATTCTTTATGTGATTTGTATTATGGCTAAGTTTAACATCTACCAACAACTTTTATGGACAAGATTTTCCATCTCCCTTTTAGGTATGGTGGATAACTTTTTCCATCTGCCAACAACATAGAAGTGTTTTATGGACATATTTTTCCATCTGCCGACGATGATTATTTAACAAGTAATAATTATGAAGTTGTAGTGTCCAATAAAACTCTACCACGAATGAAGGGAGATATCCCTTAGCTGGTTCTGAAATTTCTACTTCTTGTCTTATTTTTAAAAGACTATGGAAAGATGACTAGAGTGACCTCTTCTGGAGATGGTTTTGTGGATGATCTTGCAACTTCTATGTGTTTTCATAGCTAGGATTATGGATGATCTTGATTTTATGTGTAAGTGGTATCTCTAACATTGTTGGATTAATGGCAAAGGTCTAAGGAATGGATCAAAAACAATATACCATGCCAAATTCGTACAAATTTTCAAAATTAATTTCTACAATGAGGGTTTTTGCTTTCTTGGATGGAAATTATGGTTGGCTATCTTGCATTATATTGCAGCTTGCCATATATTGTGGTTCCTTATAATGTTCAAAACTGGGATGGTTCCAAGATAACTAGAGAATAGGGTGAATGGTGGTTGAGCATAGACTACGAGGCACTGAATATGATAACAATAAACATAAAACAATAGTGAAAATAGTTTACAACTACTTTTTATGCATAGTTGAAGATTCAAGGCATAAGGAAGTCACCTCTATAATGAACCTCCATATTCTGGAACTGAGTTAGCAGGCAAAAATATGTGTGAGAATAAGCATAAAATAAGAAAATAGTCTAGAGTTTCTATGCTCATATCCACAGGCATTGATAAAGCTAAGAAAGAGACGATAGTTCACACAATTATATTTTTCAAGAGCATAACAACAACTAGCTAATCACCAAGATAACTTACAATGGCCAAAAGAACCCCCCTTTGCTTGAACAACAAGCTTCTTTTTATAACACGAATTCATGGCTTTTGGCCTTCCTATTTCCTATCCTTACCTCTACCCATTAAGCCTCTTCATCTTTTCAAAGTTCTGGACTCACAAAATAGTTTCACATTCCAAGCAAGCTTGAGACTTGTGCATGATAAGTGTTTAATTAATTTTTATAATCATGCACTCAAGTGAGTGAAACTTATCCATTTGAAAATTCAAAGAAAAATTTGTCTTTGTTAGATCTCATCAAAAGGCAGAGGATTTTCCACTTATTGCTCCTAGCAAGAATCCATATGATATGGAACCTGTAGGACTGAGTCGTAAGTCATATCTATAAGAGCTTGTGGGCTTAGAGCGATTATGACTCTCTTTCAATGAATTCCATGTGAATTGTAGAGCTCATCAACCATGTTGCATCTATGAAAAACTGGTACCCCTGTGCTGCAAGGTGTATCCAGTCTCATTGGGACTATGCCATCCCATCTCCTGTACTAAGTCATGTTACAGTTAAGTTTTCGTTCTAGAACCATATAATCTCTATCTCAAGAGAATATGAAGAAATCGAAGAAGCAGAACATGATGTTGACCAAGTATGGTATGAAAAGGAAGAAGTGGGAACTATGTTAGAAGATGACTCCTCATCATTGTTTATTAGGGTGCAAACAATGCAGTCACAAGACAACCAACTAATGAAATCTAGAGCAGTCTAAGGAACAAAGGTGAAAATAGAATTTGAAGATGAAGATGAAAACAAGGTTATTCTTCTTGTTCATGATACGAAGTCTCCATTGCCGGATGGACATGTTGTGTTCACAAAACATACAAGACCTATTACGCTAACTAAAAAAATTAAACAACCATTACTCTCATTATTGAAAAATCCACATGGCAGTTTGGAAATGGTGTCAGCTTTACACGTTGTTGGTTAGAGACTTGTTTACTTGTTTGCTCAATCGTTGGAGGAGATCTATCATTTGGAGGATGAACATTTAATATTGATCCTCACAAATACACACATGAAGAGTTTGATTGGCATGTTTTGGATATTCTTTATGTTATGTGTATTATGGCTAAGTTTAACATCTACCAACAACGTTTATGGACGAGATTTTCCATCTCCCTTTTAGATATGGTGAATAACTTTTTCCATCTTCCAACAACATAGAAATGTTTTATGGACATCTTTTTCCATTTGTCGACGATGATTATTTAACAAGTAATAATTATAAATTTGGAGTGTCCAATAAAACTCTAACTCTAAAACGTAATAGTTGTATTTTGAACCATTGAAAAAGGACACAAGAAAAAGGTACTTTGATTCCAAGCATAGCTTTTATTATTTCTTATAACATATTTAAATAATTAATATATATATATATATATATATAAATATATAAATAATAATAAAATTATAAAATTATTTTATAAATTAATGAATTTATGTAAATTTTAGTTTTCATTAAATTGTATATTCACATCTTATAAAATTTAAATTATCTCAAAATACAACTAAGTTTTATTCTATCTCATATAATCATATATTAAAAATTGAAAAGATAACACTTTTCCTTTTCATTATTTATTGATTAATTTTAGATAAACTTTATTTATTGTAATTAGACGGGCTGTTTAGATTATAATAGTTATTTCAGTTGGCTCACTTGTTACATCTGCTAACAATGTGCTTTCTCTGACCCGAAAACCCTTTGAACTAGAATTCTCATGTTGTACCTGAACAATTTAAGGCTCATATTGCTTTGCCATAAAAAAAAAAGTTGGTAGTTATCCATTTTTGTCTTTCATCTTTATTATATTTTATATCTCATTAATTAAGTTTTATTATATTTTATATTTCATTAACTAATTCATGCTCGATGTTGAGTTGACTTCCATAATCCCTGAATTTTCAATTTATTTGTTTTAATATATATTTTCCAAATAATTTTATATGTTTTTTTAGGTCATGCCATAATAATTTGTGTTCTTATGTTTGCAATTGGTTTATATCAACATTTTTGAAATATTTTTAAAAATATTTTATATTTACTAAAAAGTTGATCTTTAAATTGTTTTTGGATAAGTATTATCTTGAATTAATTTTAATATTACATAATAACTTTGATTTTAAATATATATTTTAAATATTTTATATTTAAAAATATTTCAATTTCTACAAAAAAAAAAAAAAAAAAAAAAAAAAAAAAAAAAAATTCCTTTTAATTTCTTTCTTAAAAATACAAACCACTTTCAAATGAAACTTTTCTTTATTTTAAGAAATCAAGTTATAAACCCCTTTCAAAATCGAAATGTTTGTGTAAATCAAAATTGTGTTATATATATATATATATTGTTTTTAAATAAAATTTTTTAAAATTTATTTTTATATTAAAATTGGTACTCTTGGAGTCATTTCTCTCTTTTTTCTTTCTTTCTTTTTCTTTTTCTTTTCTTCTTTTTCTTTTTTTCTTTCTTTTTCTTTTCCTTTTTTTTTTTTTTTTTTTTTTTTTTTTTTTTTTCGGTCAAAACTATTTTATTATTTAACTAAAATATTACATCTACTATACATGAATGACGTTGCTCTCTTGACTTCACTCTAACCAAATTTATTGGTCATGGGACCAATGCCAAAATGAAGGAGGAATTGTCATTCTTTACATATTAGCCTGATACCAAAAGATTCAATAGCCCAAAAAACATCGAGAACTAACAAACAACCAACTTTCATTACAGATTAATGGGGAGGAACAAGTACATGACTAGCATCTAGAGCAGGAGATCTTGGATCACGATGAACATGGAACTCCATATGTGCTGTTGGAAATACTGAGAGGGGGATGAATCAATATTTATTTTCAATTGTTATTATTAGGAATTTAGATTCCTTACAATTTAATCAAAGAAATGATTTTATTATATATAGAAAAGGATTGAATACAATATCTAATGAATTTTGCCAAGCACCAACTTGGACTTTGATGAGGCTCCAATCTCTAGGGCTTCGACCATATCTTACCAAGGCACCAACATTGAATTTAGGAGCACCAACTCCAAGGACACCAATCCTTCCAATTCTGAGGCACCAACCCCAAGGGCTCCGATCCTATTGTTTTACTTTGTCAAGAAATGTTTGATTGTATTATATTACTCCCAATGAATTCTTTACCAAACCCTATCCTTGTAGTCTTTGTAATAGGTCATTGTTTGCCCTATGGCTTCACTTTGGTTCTGAGCCTTCCAAGATGAACTCAGTCAAAACATTTGTCTTCCCACTCTGTCTTTGGCTTCCTTCTTCGCCTAGCCTTTGGTTTTTGTTGCACCTTCGATGTTTGCTAGATATTCGGCTTCTCGACCTTCAGCTTCCTTTGTTTCTTCAAGTTCACGAGTTGTGAACTCTCCTTATTCTATATTTTTTAATGCCCGAGATCAATGCTTGAGATGAAGGCATTTAGCTTGTGTTTATACGGGTTTCACTAATACCCAAAGGACATGTTCATTAGGAGGAGGTCGACTTATATATTAAACTATATCGAACAATCTTTCATGCAATTATATCATAGACTTGATTAATCACAGAAACCACATAAAAGAGGCTATACCTGCATGGAGGTCCCACATGTTAAGTCATCACCTTTAATCCTGCAATCGCAACTTCATGAGAATCAGAGGTTTTACAAGTGTGCAACCTTGTCTTGCGATGGAGCGAATGTGATATAATATTTAAACAGTCGTTAATAAATCCATTAGGTCCACAACCTCTATCGCAATCGGCGGTCCGTCGGGTCCACAGTAATATCGCAATCAGCGGTCCATCGGGCCCACAGTAATATCGCAATTGGTGGTCCGTCAGGTTCACAAGTCTTATCACAATTGGTGGTCCGACGATGACAACCCTTTATGATTTGTGTAACTTCCAATACCCAGACGCGATACTACATAAAGGTGTATTCTAATGGAGCTGTCAGGTCCGCATATTATATCGCAATTAGCGTTTTGAATGGAACATGATTATGCGAACATAATGGTTTGCGATTATGCGATGGATGCAATATTATATTGAGTTGTATTGCAATGGTGCAGTGGGTCCGCAATGATATCGCAATCGCAGTTTTCAAGTGTGACATTCCTTTGTGATACATAACTTTCGATGCGACAATTCTGGTATGGCGGATGTGATATAACCATAGAGAATATTGTTATGGAACCATTGGGTTTGTAATACATATCACAGTCGGGGGATTCAAAATAACACATAATAAAGCGATAAAACCACCGATATTGATTTCTCCAATGCGTTGTGAACTTTTATTATATGTGTTGTGAATTTTAATGGGTTTCCATGGTTTAATACTTCCTCCACTTATTTCTTCAATATTACTATTAACTCCTCTTAATCATTGTTTTATGCTCCTCTGTTGCGTGTTCCTATTTTCTCCTTCCGATGCACTTCTTCCTCTTACACTTTGGCTTCACGATGATTTCTAATGGCTTTCCTCCTTGGATTCTTGCTCTTGTTGCTTCACGAATATTCCTTGTTTGGATTCCCATCATCATTTAGTATTCAAAATATTGCCATACTGACATCAATGACAATCTAGATCAACAATATCCCCTTTTGTCATTGATGGCAATATTCTTCTTCTCTCCCCCTTTGACATCAATGGCAAAGGAGTGCACAAGGACTCCCCCTTTCGAATTGTTCCTCCTATCAAACTACTCCCCCTGTCATGCAACATTTTAAGAATAGGTTTGGTGTGATGATAAAGAAATAAACCCCATCTTTTGATGGATATGTTCAAATTCTTCTTGAGGAAAAGGTTTGGTGAAAGTATTTGCAATCTGTTCCTTAGTATTGATATATTCCAACTTGATGTCTTGTTCAACCACCTGTTCACAGAGAAAATGATACTTTATTGGTATATGTTTGGTTTTTGAGTGCATCACTAGATTTTTACTGAGACTGATAGCACTAGTGTTATCACAATAGATGGTGATTGGTTGTTTTGTTTCTATGTTGACATCCTTCAAGGCTTCCTTCATCCACAGTATTTGTGTACAACAGTCAGTTTCGACTATATATTCGGCTTCAGTTATAGAGAGAGATATAGATGATTTTTTTGTTGAGCCAAGCCACTAGGAAATCTCCCATAAAAAATGCATTTCCACTAGTGCTTTTACGATCATCCATGCTTCCAGCCCAATCAACATCAATATAAGTTGTCACAGTAGTATTTATGCTTTTGGGATACCAAAGACCAAAGTCAGGAGTTCCTTTCAAGTATCTGAGAATTCTTTTCATAGCCAACATTTGGGATTTCTTAGGAGTTGATTGAAATCTTCCCACCATTCCCATTGCTTGCATAATGTCGGGCCTTGTAGCAATTAATTATAAGAAAACTCCAATTGTTGACCTGTAAAGAGTTGCATCTACCAGGGGGGATTCATCATCTTTGCTTAATTTACATTTTGTGGTCATCGGTGCACTCATAGGTGCACATTCTTCCATTCCATATTTTTTAAGCATGTCTTTGAGATATTTTGTTTGAGAGATAAACATACTTGCTGTGGTTTGTGATACTTGTAGTCAAAGGAAGTAGGATAGCTCACCAATCGTTGACATTTCGAATTCTTTAGACATATTTAGAGCAAACTCATGGCTCATTTCATCATTATTGCTAGCAAAAATCAGATCATCAACATATACAAGGGTGATTAGTAATTTGTTCTTATCCATCTTCATGTATATATTGCTTCATGCCCCCTTTTTGAAGTTTTGTTGTTGCAGATAGTGATCCAATCTTATGTACCATGCTCTAGGAGCTTGTTTCAAATCGTATAATGCCTTTTTCAACTTACATTCAAAGTCTTTTCCTTCTGCTAGATCAAAACCTTCTGGTTGCTCCATGTAGGCTTCTTCCTTGAGTTCCCCATTCAGAAATGTTGATTTTATGTCCATTTCATAGACTTTGAATCCTTTTGAGCAAGAAAATGCCAAGAACATTCTTATAGCTTCCATACGAGCTACTGGTGTAAAGGTTTCTTCAAAATCAATTCCTTCAATTTGTGAATAACCCTTTCAGACAAGTATTTCCTTATTTCTGATGATTTTTCCATCTTCATTCATTTTGTTTTTGAACACCCACTTAGTTCCAATTATATTTGTATCCTTTGGACGAGGTACTATCACCCATGTCTCATTTTTCTCGATTTGAGACATTTATTCTTCCATGGCTTCCACCCAATGAGGATCCTTTCTTGCTTGAGTAAAAGTTTCGGTTCTATCATAGATAGGAGAGAAACATCATTTTTCTTTGGTGTACTTGTCATCCTTCTTCGGGTTTGTATTCCTTCATCTATATTGACAATAATCTTCTCTTCTGGGTGATGTTTTTGGAGGAATTTCACTTTTGAAGGAGTTTGAGATGGTTCATTTTCTTTATGATTTTATTGATCTTTTTCCTCCTTTTCAGGTTCTTCTTCACTTTCTTCAATAAACGAGTGTGACAAAGGTAAGTTCTCTCTTTGGACAAAGGCAACCCCTCTAGCCCTAGAGTGGATCTAGTCACTGCAAAGACAATACCAAAGCAAATTTCCTTATAAATTTGGTGTTATGAAGGCCTACCTTCAGTTCGACGTTCGTTGAAGTCCTCGTTGGGTTGCTCCAACTCTTGTTCTTCTAGTCACTTATACCTGAAAACAACATGTAGAGAAACACCACAAACACAATAGGAAACAACCAAGCAATCTACTTGAAGAGTCAAGGAACCTCAAGCTATCGACATATAATTTAACACACGATATAGAAAACAATCTATTGATTTGTATTAATATAAATCAAAGTAAAACTTACAACAGAGCCTTGACATCATAAGCCTCCTTGAAGGGTCCTGTCGGCATGTCTTCCTAAGTATTCACTTGTGAACCATCTCCCAAGGGAACATATGACTCTCTCTTTCATCCAAAAGGATGGATGCTAGAAAGCTCTCAAGCCAACTCTACTCAAGCACCTCTCAAACCAAAATACATATGAGGCTACTTCCACAGTCCAATAACACTCTCTACCTCTACTCCTCTCTTAGAAACCTGAAACTATCAAATTACATCTAGCTATCATCTAGTTACGTCCAAGCTATTTGATCTCATTCATGGGGGAGATATTTATGGGAGGGAGAGGTCCCATAAGAGAAGGAAGGAAGAGCTTATCTCTTAGGGAGGTTGCACAAAAGGTGGAACAACTATCCCAGAGGAGAAAGGCGAGCTCAACTAACCCAACAACCAACCCTAGGACCGCCCATGAAGCAATTTCATCTCAAAGTTTCGATGAGTTATTGAAAAAACTTGCCAAATTTGGCTCGTCACGGGTGCAACATAGGTACAGAGCAAAGAATTCGCTAGGGATAGTGTTAACTTTTCCATCTTTGCGGGAGGGATAACCTCTGACCTGCGATGACCTGGAAACTTAGGGAAAAAGGGGTCTCCTTCAGTGATAGCGAATTGAGACATTCTTCCTGAGATTGCAAGGAAGGTAGTGACACATAATTGGCAACATGATACAGCACATATGTCAGTAACATGGACTGGCAGTGTTCGGGATTAGGGAATGTAGATTTGGTGACAAATAATTGTGTAACAAATACCCCCTAATGCATAAAGGTCAGAAAGTGGGAGGGGTGAAATGATTTACGTCCTCGCGGAGAACCTATAGATGCAAGTACAACTGATATCTCTGATACATGAGTACATAGTGAAAGGAAATACATGTTCATAAGGCATGGGCACAGCCATCCAGAAGATAAACATAAATGGTCTGTGGTAAGGACACAGTCATCTAGTCAGAGAGACCACAAAAGGGACTCAGGTATGGTCGTAGCCATCCAATCAAAAGAGTCATGTATGAATCAATCCACGCAACCTGGACTTGTGTAATCTAAGCCCAGGGTCTTGAACCTCAACCTGACAATTATACAATTTGTAATATGGGAATAGATGTGCTGAAGTCGAGCACAATAGAAAATCACTTGATTACCGGCCAATGATGTAAACTGTTAACAAGCGTGAGAGAGACCACCAGTAATGTCAATGGTTATCAAGGTAATATTAGTACAATCCACAAAGTGTGAAGAATGATCTGAAGTCGAACACTTCTGAAATCACTCGATCGAAGACCAATGATGCAAGCTTATCATTGAATGCGAAGAACTTTCCATTGAGGCATGCAAGCTCCAAGGTACCAGAAAAGAGTCTCTAGGTCAACTTCCCAGATAATGAGCTGAAGTCGACAGGAAGAGACCAGTCAAAGGAGGGCCATAATGTTTCCCACATCATTGACGTGAGACAAAGGAAAAAGATGATTGTGAATGAGATAGATAATCTGAGGAAGGTGGGTAAGGCTACAAACTGTAGAAGGATTAAGCTCTTAAACATATCGACGACATGACTCTGGAATTTGGCAGCATTTTGGTACCAAGGGATCAAAGGTCATGATGATGCTACAGGGATTAGATGGAATGGGGAAAAATGAATAACCCAAAACCTAGAAGGCCAACGATAGAATGAGGATATCCCAACCCGACATGAAGCAGAAAGAGTGTCAATGTCCAAGAGCGACAAGCTGTCATAATAACTAATACAATCAATAGAATGTTTCCAAATTTCCCCCCACCATTTCTGGAAAGTACCCTAATTATTTTTGAAACACAAGCTTGAAGGGGATAGCATATACTTGGAATGTAAGTTCATCCTTCGGACGAATCCAACCTAGTGATTTTTAACAAGCCATATGAAGGAGAAGCTTGATCTCATCATGGTGACAAGTCCAATGTTGTCAGGGTTTAATGAGTCTGACATAGGTCAAACTCGGAGTCTTTTCCATGTTAAGAGAGTTTGAAAAAGACACAGAAAAGAAAACTCTAAAGGTCCCTTTTCGTAAATTTTTCCCTTGAATCTAAAAAGGTAGAAAACAATATCCAAGGAACCTATTGACCCTGAAATATCATCGTATACCTTTCTCGTAAATAATCTATCCCAGTCTGAAAACGGGGTAAACATATACTAGGTAGACGATGCTCGCAGCCTTTAACAAGTTCAAAGTGACAAGAGCTCGGTGATATTTTCATGTTTCGAGAGTTAGAAAAGAGCTTAAAGATGACTCCAAGAGGGAATTTTTCGTGTTTTTACCGAGTCCGAAAAAGTATAAAATATAACTAGCAAATTAGTCACCAAAGTTTGCGAAACCTATTGCTGCACAAAAACAAGTGTAAGATCCATCTTTGATATGAAAAATACGTGAAATATTTAAAAATAGAAAAAAAAACCCTAATTTGACCAAAAAGGCTTATAAAAGAGTCATTTGTTAAAAATCAAATTACTTTTCACCATTTTACCTCACAGTGAAAAAATTTACCCTTGTGCGTTCGAAATTTTAATGGTCGACTAGAGAAAGATCAACATCTTGTCAGCAAATTCGTCTGGTCCAAGTAGGCTCTAATCGATCTCTAGCATATTTACATAGATAATACTTCGTTTTTAGAGGTATTATTCGCCTCTGAGGAAGGATTTAGGACTGGCATATTCGCGGCAGTCGTCGCGAGCTGCCAGCTCGTGACTGCGTCGACCTAAAATTTTCCACGGGGAGAAAATGGGTCTTTGTGACTGTACACGAAAAAGTCGCAAAGATCCCGATTTTTCCAAACGGTTGATTTTGGCTCAGCACACTTGTTAGAAAAACATGAGCGTCGAGCGTCGACTCTTAATATTTCTCAAAACTTAAGCAATTTCCCTGGATTTTAAATACAAGCAAAGTACTTATAATCCTTTATGTGTGTGTATAGGAAGAAAAATGGTGATTGAGTGGAAGGAAAGAGAGCACAGTGGCGATGATGAATTAGCCATGGGGGACCAGAATTGCCTGGATGTGCTCCAAAACTGTGGTCTGCTGAAATTTTTCATGGTGCCTAGTCTGAGGGCACAACCGGAGTTACTGCAATATCTGGTTGGAGCGTAGGATCCAAACGAGGGTAAGTTCAACATCCGAGGGCAAGAGCTGGAGATTGAGGTAGTAGACATTTACTTCTTGACATGGTTGTCACAAAGGGGGGAAAGGCCCCACATGACCGGGACTCGGATCACTGGAGAAACTATGGACATGATGATGGGAAGACTGTGTCTAGAGGCAGAGAAGTTAGATAAGGGCGGAAAGCTCAAGATTTCTACTGTCAGAGACTTGTCTCTCCGTGTCCTCCTCTTAGCCATCACTAGAGCAGCTGGCTCATAGGCCCCACATGAGGCCACCAAAACCCAACTCTGACTGGTAGGCGACTGTATGGATCCCACTGTCTTCAACTGGGCCAAGGCCATGGCTAATAACATAAAACATAAATTAAAAAAGTGTTTGCGAGGGGACGTAAAACAGTTCGGGTATGGTCCATCCTGGTATCATTCATCCTTGAGCGCCTTCTTATCTTCTAGAGACAGGAAGCAGTTGTAGCATGGCCGACTCCGTGGGAGCCACGGATGACTCAGTGGGCGTTGTTGATGCCCCAAGGAGGCGGGGGTCAACAAATGTCATGGAGACCTGATTTTTTCCAATGGTTGGATCATCAACTTGTCATTGTCAAGGACTAGCCATACACTGGGATAGATTTTAGGGGTGATCCAGAGTTAGTACTCCCCCCTAGGGAACACTGGGACAACAGAGGTAACAAATTTTTATTTTTAAATATTTTGTAATTTTTTATCATTTTTTATATATGTTTTGATCACTATGTTTCAATATTACAAATGTTGGGTCAGAAAGGCCTGCAGATTTGTCTTTGATTGCTCGGAGAGTTGAGCAGGAGTTTGAGATTCCTCCTCCTGGAGGAGATGTAGAGGATGAGATTACTCATGACCTGGAGGGGTTGACGAAGGGGATCCCTGACTATGCGAGATTCAAGGATGTCCCTCGATAATACCAACGACACACAATAGGGGTGTCAGGCAGGATTCACCAACTTCTCAGATGTGTGGTCCGAGCGGTCGCGTGCTATAGAGAGCACCACGCAGATTAGACTCCTAAGTTTAATTTCTGCAATTTTTGAAAGACATGTTGCCTTGTGATGTAACCCGAACACATATTTTTTGAGCACTGCGATGTGAAACACTTGATATACCTATATGTATATCTATGTTTTGCTATATTGACTTATTATGTCTTTAATGATTTACTTTCATAAATGTCACAAATGTCTATCTAATACATGATTTGCTAATGCATCAATTAATGTATTTAGTCTTCTAGGAATGTGTCGATATGTAATATAATCAAAATTCCTTTCCAGTAAACGAACACGTAAATACAACCTTAAAATTTTAGGTTTTTGACGGAATAGTGTCCGTTGAGTTGAAGAACAATAAGCTGGGAATCTAGATTCACAATCAATGTGTGAATATTGAGGACAACAGCCTCAGCTAGTAATTCAATGATTGCACTATATTCAACGACATTGTTTGTGGTACATCCTAGACAAACACCTTGAAGATCTACCAACTCACCGTGAGGATCATAGATAACTCATAGATAACCCATGCCACAGAGGAAATATTCCAGGCACTGCGATAGGCACCATCACCGAAACCGACATAAGGTGTGATGAACATCTGCATAAGAAGTAATAAGGACACAATAAGCGATAAACGCTTACACACCAAGCCAAACATGTACAAAGTGAAAAACACACTTATGTACACAAAAATGCACGAAATACTCATGCATAGTATTTCTTGAGATAAAGTCCATTCCGGGGCTTATCTAAAGGGTTACCTTCGTAATCAATTAGCTCATAAGCCCCTTTTTGCAACACATGTTTGACAATATAGGGCCCATGCCACATGGGTTAAAATTTTCCTGCCCTCAGCTTATCATTAGCTTGATCATATAGCAGGACTAGATCATCCTCTGTGAAGGAATGTGGGTTGACTGTCTAATCGAAGTGAGTCTTCACTATTTTCTTTTGTGCTTTAATGACTAAAGAAGTGACTCGATGAGTCTCGTCAATCCATTCTAGATAAAGAAGGCGTTTTTCCACCGAAGTAGTATTCGAGAGAAATTCGATAGTTAATTTGAGAGAAGGTATTTTGCATTCAATCGGAAGGGTATATTCCAGACCATAAACAAGTTGAAATGGTGTGAATTTGGTCGCATCCTTAACCGGGGTACGGTAGGCCCATAGGGAAAAAAATAACATCAAATGCCAGTTGGACTTGTGCATTCTAATGGTAAGCTAAAGCATAGTAACCAATAATTTGTTTACTGCCTCAACTTGGCCATTGGCTTGAGGGTAATAAGGCGTCGAACTATTGTGATGCAAGCCTAATGGGGTTTTCAAGTTAGTCATCATATAACCACGGAAATGGGAACCATGATCAATGCTATAGCTTGAGGGACTTCGAACTAGGTAATTACATGATTGAACAAGAATTGCACAGCTGTCTTACCGTCGTTAGACAAGGTAGGCATTGCTTCAGCCCATTTCGTAAAATAATCGACGGCAACGATGATATACCCATGCCCCCTAGTCGAGTGAGGGTTACAAGTCATAAAATCAATGCACTATTTAGCAAAAGGGCCAACGGTAATGACATGATGCAAAAGGGAAGGTAGCGCATGCATCTTGCACTGGTAAATTTGACATGTGTGATAGGAGCGGATAGCTAGAATGCAATCCTTGAAGATGTAGGGCCAAAAGTAACTAGCACAAAGAATCTTTTGGGCAGTATCATAACCAGACATATGATCACCACAAGCACCAGAGTGGCAGTCATTTAAGACTTTTTCAGCTTCCTTGAAAGTTAGATAATGACAGAGAACTGAATCAATGCCGAGACGGTATAAAGTATCTCCAACAATACGAAAGGGCTGAGAATGGTGGTGAATGCGTCGTTGAGCATCCTTAGACAAATCAAGGTAGAATGAAGATGTCTGGAGGTAAACAATAATGTCATCGTACCAGGTATCGAGGGTACTGATCAAGAAAAGTGTGTCATCTGAAATGCTGTCCTCTATCCAAGAGGGAGCGGAAGCAGATGGTAATGAGCAAAGCAACTAAGCAAAGACTAGTGACTTATTAGACTTGTCGGTGGTGAACTCCAAATCAAAATCCTAAAGGATAACAATCCATTTTGAGTATTTTCCCCCCAGCAATTGACGTGATAGAATGTATGTCATCAGGTTGCAATTTGAAATCACGGTCGTCGTGCGCAACAAAATATAATGACGAAAGCGTTGGAAAGCTTGAATGGATGCTAAGGCTAGCTTCTCGACATAAGCATAGCGAGTGTCGATGTCAAGGAGGTTGCAGCTAAGATAATATATGATGTGCTCGGAACCATCATCATCATCTTGGACCAAAACCATACCAATAGTACTATCAGTGGCAACTAGATAAAGAAAATAATCACGATAATAGTTGGGTGGATGCAATAGAGGAGCAAAAACAATAAGTGTCTTGAGCTGCTCGAATGACCTTTGGGCGATAGCATCCCAAATAAATGGAGTGTCACGCTTAAGGATACGCGTGTAACCTTTAGCAATATCAGCATAGTTAGGGATAAAACGACGTAGGAAATTAGCCTTCCCCTGCAAAATTTGCAATTGATGCAAAGAAGCAGGAGGCAGGACAGTCAAAATAGCTTCGACTTTGACGAGATCGAGATGAACACCCTCCTAAGAAATGACAAACCCAAGGGTTCTGCTGATTCGACGCAGAAGACACACTTCTATGGATTGAGACAAATATGCTAATGTCTACAGCGAAGAAAAAATTGGTGGAGGTGATTCGGATGGTCTGTACGTTTAGTTGAATGAGCCAGAAGATCATCCAGATAAGGCTAAATAATGTGTCGGATGTCATGAAAAGAATAGTACATTTATCGTTGGAAAGTTGCACCAACATTTTTCAGGCCAAAAGGGAGCTTTTTGTATGCAAAAAACCCCACAGATAGATGAAGGTAGCTTTGTGTTAATCGGCAGGCAAAATATTGATCTGGTTGTAACTAGAAAATCCATCCATAAAAGAGAATATCTCACTCCCAACATAGTTGTCGATAAGATGGTCAATAAAGGGAGTAGGATAGTTATCTTTCCGACATGCGCGATTGATGTCACGATAATAAACACAAACCCTAATAGTGCCTTGCTTTTTGGTCACAGGGACAATGTTAGATACCCAGTCTCTCAGTGGGTTAGGGTATATAAACCCTGGCTTGAGAAGTTTTTCAAACTCTCCCTTAATGGCAATGGTCTTTCTCGGGTGCACGGGACGTAAACATTGACGAATTGGTTTTGGACTAGGATACGTAGGTATCTCATGTACCACAATACTCAGATCAATACTGGGCATTTCTTCATACAACTAGGCGAACACATTGTGAAACTCTTAGAAAAGATCATTGTAAAGCTAGATCTCCTCAGGAGAACAAGTAACTCCAATTTGAATATTTTCAACAATCCCTAGTTCAATAGAGATGTCGATGGGTATGGTTTGCGTAATATTCCCCATATTCCCCTAAGAAAAAACTTCGTGAGTTAAGATGGGCATCTGAAGTAGCTGAGAAGGAACAGAGGAAGCAAACTTATCCAAACAAGCAGTCGTGGCCCCATGGCCTGGGAGAAACGAGGAACGATGATGATTATCGAGCCAAGGAGGATCCTCAAAAGACATAGTCTCAAGAATCGCATCATCAGAAGGAAATGTCTCCCATAACGGATCTGGAGAAGTGATATCTCCGAGCCAGTTGGATTGCACATACGTGTCAAGGGATCTACTCAAAGGAGTAGAGTCAGAAGACAAAATCGAAGCCAAAACAATTTCAACATAGTTGAGCTCTGCAGGGCTCAACGAAATAACCTCACCCCATGAATCCACCTGATTGAAGGGGGAATCACCCAGGGATCAGGATTCATGGAGATCATATTAACAGAGACGATATTCTGAGGTGGGGGTGAAAAAACACCCATAAGGGCAGATATTTAAAGAGTCCAGCACCCACACTCTCATAGGGAATACTGGTATGCTCCACAAACGGAACATTGCCATCCGAGGAGGAGGAAGCGAAGAAGGAAAATTGATCGACCGTAACAATTTTCAATTGATGAGGAAAATGGAGTACACAAAATAATGACGAAGCCACGGCACGCATAGCGTATGTCCAACTTCGACCCAACAAAAGGTTGTAAATTAGATTAGCGTCAACGACTTCAACTTCTACGTCGACTGTCTTCCCTTCCAAGGTGATAGGCAGGCATGGGAGAATACCAAATGGACAAGAATTTATTCCATCAAATGCTTCCAAGGTATAAGGAGATTGACTCAAATGTGGGGAACCGATGGCTTTCCAACAAGAAATAAACATGATGCAAGTGGAGGCGCCTTCATCAATAACAATACGATGAATATTCTTTGAGTTAATGATGACTTGAATGAGAAAAGTGATTTGATGAGGCAAATGCGACACATGGTTTTCAAGATCGAATGTAATTTACTCAGAATTGGCTAGATCAATGCCACCAATGGCAGATAGCAGAGACTTCCATTGGGGAGGACAACTCTGGAGAACTTCCAATGTAGACATAGCCGAAGGAGCTTGGGCTAAGTCTTCGACAATACTATAGTGATGTGCGGCATGAGCATTGGGGTTATAGGAAGATTTCCAGAGAACTCCCTTAGTAGGAGGTCTAATGACAAACTCAGTGATGGTTCGTTCAATATGAAGAGGACTAGAACTGGACGAAGGAAGGTTAGAAGGTACTTCAGGTTCCTTGTCGGTAGATGGAGCATAATCTTTTGATCGAGTACTCACATGAATAGGGATAGTCCCAGCCATAAAAACTTGGGAGCCAAAAGTGGAAGAGGATTGAGGTTTGTCCACCACCATTTGAGTTTGTTGGGAAGGAAAATGCTCTTTAAGTACAACAGGAGTCCCCGAAGTCCCCTTAAGAAAACGACTAACCTCAGACTGTCTAGGATAGTATTTAGTGTAGTGATCCTCATCACAGATAAGACAAGGATACTTAGGTTTGCATTTAGAGCCATCATCAACAGGAGTCTTAGGAGGGTCTTGCTTTGGTGCATCGACCTTATTTTTACCTTTCCCTTTCTTCTTACCTTTCAAAGTTTTCTCTGCCATGGTAGACTGAACGACATTCAATTCTGAGGTTTTCCCAATATTAGATATACACTAAGAAGCATTTTCAATAGGAGAAGTAGGTTTTTTCTTTGCAAGATTCGTGGAAGACTTTCGGGAATATTGAGCAACAAAACCAATAACACCATCGACCGAAGGTGTTGACGGGGCTTTAGAAGTTCCAGGTCGCAGAGCATCAAGTAAGACATCATAAAGTGTGCCAGATTGTGAATAAAACAAATCAAGATACTGAGCACGCGTGATAGCTTGCTATTTAGTAACACATGCCCCGTAGCAATATCTCGGGCTATCAGATCGAAAAAAGAGGTAGTAAACCAGTCAGTCAGAAGCTGACCAAGAATCCATAACTTCATCAAACGATGTTGTCTTCTCCACTCATGAATATGAACGGAGATGTGGGTAGTCGTGTCATGTTCCAGAGAAGTAAGGATATGTGTTCCCGTTTCATAGTGAATCAGTAACTGAAAATGGGTAAGAAATGCTATCGCAAGGGAATTGAAGTCTTGGAAAGTTCCACGAGTGAGTTCAATATACCATTTACAACAGAACTAGTAAGATTCCTCTGAAAAAGATGGAGATGGTGATGAGCCCCAAAAATGGATAATTATTTGGGCTCATTCAACCTCCTAATTCGACTTAATCCACCATTCTCATTAGTTTATTGCATGTTTTTAATTATATTTATGATAATAGAGTGAATTGGGTTAGTCATTATGCCAACAAGTCTAATGTGTGCTTTGTGTAGCCTTTTTGGTCAATTTGGAGACAAAATCAATGGTTGAAATGAGCACTTGGCAGCCAAATTCATGGAGAGTATTTTTAGGAAGGTGTTCCCCTCATTTATGGGCCCCCCTTACCTCAAATTATCCACCATCAGCTCAGAGTTCAAGGGCCACCAAATCAATCAGCACAAGGGCAGCCAAGCAAGTCAAGTAGGACTGCTGTTAACTACAAGTCTTGGGCAGCCGAGTCCCTAAAGTTTAGGAGGACTGTTGGGGTCCTCAATTTGTATAAATAAGAAGGCTTAGGGCCTCATTTGGGTTAGCTAGTGGTTAGTAATTTTGTAGCCAATGGTTAGTCATTTTGTAGGCAGAAGTTAGCTAGTTTGTAGTTCGATTTTTATGCAGTAGATTAGCTTTGCTTTCAGCACATTTTCAAGTTTCCATTGTGGACAGTTTTGATGTAACTCTTCTTTTCTTGCTCAATAAAGACAAATCCAGCTTTGCACCAGCTCTAAATCTCTCTTAGGAGGCTGTAGCTCTTGGGGTTGGGCCCATCTCAAGCGCCCAGTACCTCCTTTGTTTACTTTCATGTGTCTTTGCTGCATTCTTAGAGTAAAATCTGCTATTTAGATTTAAAACTTGTTGTGTTATTTAGGTTGCTTTTGATGATTAAAGTAGATTTTCATGTTCAGATTGATTTGGATAGATTAATAACATAAAGGATCCTTGAAAAAAGGGGCTCAAGCACCTCTGATCTTACCTCTCCCTCAGTGGGATCGTGAGTTGGGACAAAGGTGACCTTGTTGCCCACAACAACGTTGTTTTGCTTCACCATGCAAGTATTAGTGTTGGATTCTTAGTTGTCAAACTTGATATCAGCTTTGACTGCATGCTTAGGGTTATGATTGCTTAGTTGCATAGTTAGTTCATCTGATTTTGTGCAAATAAACTTCTGTTCCATTTCTTTTGCTATTATCTAGGTCAGATTAGGTCAAGTAATTAGGTTCTTTATTTTCCAAGTCTTCTTTTGTTAAATTCGAAAAATAACTTGCAGAGCACCTGTCATCCTTCTCTATCTACCTATAATCCATCAGATAATCTGCTCCAACCCTTAGTCCATGATTCGTACCCTTCATTTGCCATACTTTCCCCACCTTGCCCTAATTCCTACATTCTTGTGCATCATCGCTTCCTCCATCCTTGAACAAATCCAATCGCTCCTTAGCCTCATCCACCAAGTCCTAGACCTCTTCACACCCCTATTTCACCTCCGTACTCATTCCTCCATCTTTTCCCCTCCATCCATGCTCCAAAATCCCATTTCAAAACATCCTGTAGAATAATTACAAAACATCCTGTAGAAATCCTGAACATCCTGTAGAACCCCTGCAGACTTCCTATAGAAGCTCATAAACACGGTTTCTTGGCAGCCAAACTTTGTGAGACTCTCTGGAAGGGTGTTAGGGACCCCTTAGACCCTCTCTGAACCTTCCCAACCTTTCCCAAGCATTTCTCCTCCTTGATCCACCTCTGCACAGTCAAAAATAGTTAGAAGCATGTTAGCGCTTGAGATTTCACCCTAGGCTGAGGAAGGTAAACCTTCAAGGCAACATCAAACCATTTCACCTCGTAGCTAGCCCTACGGGGTATGAGAAGGCTCTCTCCGGTTAATCTCAGTAAAATATTCAATGGACAGAGATGACCAATACAGCGACACTGATATTAGGCTAGTAAATTGATTAAAAGGTTGATTTGGGGGTTTTTGGGGTTTTTGGTGGCAATTGGAGGATCTGCAATTTTAGGGTGCGGTGATTTGACACAGTTTCTGCAGGTGGGTCTTTGGGGCAAGGAAGGAGTTTGTGCTGATGCCTTAAGCTGAGATGGATGATCAAGGAAGAAAGAGAGGGAGCTAAAGAGGGCAAACAATGACTTTGAATCCTCTTTAGACAGTGGAAAACATAAATATTAAACAAAATTGAAAGTTGAGCATGGCATGCATGAATTCAAACTTTATCACTTCTTTTGTTTAATTAGCAGCAATAGAATAAGAGATGGAACACATAAACACACTTACAATGACAAGTAGGAAACACACCATCAACACAATAATCCACAAGAATCCACAATGATGTCTGCAAAACCCTGGCCTTCCTTTTCCTCAAATTGCAGAGATACAAGTAAAATATACAATAGAGCTTCTCCCTCCAGAGTCCAACCATGAAAATGAGCAAGAGAAGGCATAATATAGATGATCTAACTCATTTCCCCACCTCTAGGGGTCGAGCTCAGCTTCCTAGGAGCTGTTTCAACTAATTCTAAACTGAGCACTAGATAATAGGCAAGCAAAACAACTTGCCTCTAAAACTTAGGTAACCCATCCATGCATTTAATATTCACTATTTACATCAAGGAAACTTCTAGAAGTGTTAAAGGAGAGTAAATGTATCCATGTGCCATGAAAATTATCCAAAAATCCATCATTTACAAGCATTAAGAGTCAACCATAGTAAAAACTGAGTTTTGCAGGCCGAAATGGTCAAACTGGTGAAATTTCCCTGAGTGGTCGCGCCCCTCCCTTGGAGTGGTCGCGCACATTGGAAGCTGTGTTTGAAGGCCTTTCTGGTGTCCAAATCAGGTGCAAGATAGCTTGTTGGAAAGGTCTATGAGTCTACTTTCCAACCCCACTGGAATTTCTGAATTTGGAGTTGATTTGACCCCTCAAAAGTCATTTCTCCCAAGACAGCTTTCTGCAACTCAAAAAAGGGGCAGAAAGTCAAAATTTGCATGTATTTTGAGCTTTTGGAGGCCCTAATCTCCATAAAATTTTAAGTCCATCCATAGGCAAGTGTATTTTTGCATGGAAATTCCAAAAATGTAGAGTTTTCCCCGTTCTGAGCTGTCCCCACGAGTGGTCGCGCGCGGGGTGAGACCACTCCAATGGCCAAAACCTGTAAAATTCTCAAAAATGCCAAAAATGGGCCAAAACTTCCAAAATTTTTTGTGCTTGATGCTGTGATGAGGCTAATGAGTGTCATGATGGGTGAGAGAAGCCTCAGCCAAGATGCGGAGTGGGTTGGCCTTCTTCTTCCTCCCAAGGGCCTCGGTCAACCTTCTTTGGACTATTTTCAACTTTGCTTTACAAACATGCATCCTAGCCCAATAGTGGTTTTTCATGTTCCTCAGCAGCCTCTTGTCTTGGTTGGCCTTCGCCAACAGTCTCTCCAAATGTGCATTGACCCGGATGAGCATGGATTCTCTCTCAGCAGGCAATAGGTCACCGGGCCTCCTACGGTTCAAAGTTCAATCACTGCGGATCCTCCATAGCTCATCAAGTTCTTTTTCTTTTTCTAATTGTTTGGTGCGCTGTTCTAGATAAGTGATGGTCCATTGAGCCATTTGGAGCTTTTGCTGCAACACGAGGTTCTCCTCCTCTCTCTGCCTGATAATCTCATAAAAATCTGAAGAAGGAGAGCGGGCATCACGACCAATGAAATCATCATGTGTATCACCAGCTCTCTCATCCTCAATCATGGGCTGCTTGCCCTCCCGTACTGCCTCTGCTGATGAAGAATGTGAGGCCCCTTCCACCTGGTGTGGAGATAACACTCGCTGATCTGAAGAAGATGACGAGACCCCTTCCACCTGCTGTGGAGAAAATACTCGTCGAGCTGCTGCAAATAAGGTCCTAGGACCTCTCTGATAGGTGACCCGAGGTGAAGAAGCCACATGTCTCGGAACAATAATCTCGGGCTGGTGTGATGGACCTCCCGCCTCATGAATGACCTCTGGCTGTGGCTGTGGCTGTGGCTGTGGTGGCACTGTAAAAACCTCATGAGAAATGAAGTCTGCCCATGGAATGCCCTACTGACTCAACTGATGGGAAACAATGAGCTGAATGAGACCATGATGGCACAAACTCCTGTACTGCTGAGCTGGGGACTGCCTCTGAAACACGGACACCATCCTTTGAATATCCTGGAAGAAGTAAACCGGGATGTTCATCATCCTCACTCGGGTAAAGTGCATCAACAGGCGAATGTGACAAGCAAAGACTCGTGAAAACCTTCCCTCACATGTGAAGTAATGCATGATAAGCCGCATGATCGGAGCATACTCCTCTCGGAGGAATCTGAAAGGAAAGTTCCCTAACAAGTGATGTACGAATGCTGGCCTGACATATGGCTCAAAATAAACAAAATCCAGCCATTTGCGCTTTGGCCACACCTCACCTACATTGGGTATCCCAGTAGCCTCTGAAATCATCTCAGGAGAAAACACAAAATTCACCCCTGCAAGAGTAACCTGCCCATCATGAAGGCGCAAAACAAATAGCCGGGCCAACTCCCTGTGGTGCTGAATCTGGGCAAGCCTCTCGCAAAACTGGAAACATGACATGTACTGGAAACAAGTCACTGCCAATGGGCAAGCCTGTAATTCTGCTAAAGATGTGGGCTCTTCTCTCCTATGATGACCACCTTTGCCACCCCTACGAGGCCTCCGCTGTGCCTCAACCTCCGTAGAAGAAGACCGGTCATCACCTTGCTCATTAGTTTCAGTGGTTGACATGGTGTTATTGAGCAAGGTGGAGAAAATAGACAAAGTTGACTGCTGCCCTGCCTGCAAAATGCTGAGAAGTATGCTGTTTTCAAGGGGAAAAAATCATGAGGGAAATGTTAGGGGAGGGACTTTTTCATAAGGAATGGGAAAATATATAAAAATAGGGAACTTTTAAGGAATAATTCACAAAATGTCAAACATGTTATCTCATCTCTCATCATCGGGAAATCATTTGCAAAGAAATATCTTTATTAGGGAAGACATGTAATAGGGTCACCAAGGGAAAGGACAATACAATTTTCAACAGGGGGTAAAGGATAGCATGATACAGGGGTATAGGGCAACAATGATAACTAGCATCAACAGCTTGCTTTTTAATTATGTCCTTTGACTGTACATTTTGAAGCATACTCTATTTTTCCAAGGGACTGATATGCTTTTGATGCTAAGGGGCAATAAGGGATTAATTTGCATTTGTCATAAGGGGAGGGGAAAGGCTTTATTTGACAGATTCAAAGAGAAAGGAGATGTATTGCATCTAGGGGAATAGAAGGAAAAAAGATACATAGGTTTGGGTCTGAAAACACAGCAATCTTCCTTTACAAACAGTATTTCAAGGCAACCTGTCCTTTAACAAATAGGTATAGCTGTATTTACTTTGTTTTTGTTATGAATAACAGCCTCCTTTTCACTATTTTTATGAGGAATATACACAGCAATAAGTTTCTTTTGTCTTTGCAATAACTTGGCTACCAATAGTAATCTTTTTCTCTGTTTTTTGTCTTTTTGTTTTATTATTGCAATTGCTCTTTCATTTTCACATCACTATTTGATCTTTGCTGTGGTTTTACATATTTTTATAATGATATTGCTGTGGGGAATGAATTAGGGTTTTGGGACAGATTTGTATAGAGGGTTTAGGGTTTAGGGATGCATATGAGAGGGATTAGGGTTTTAGGTGTAGGGAATGGGGAATTGAGATTCATTCTTTGCAAATGAGATGAGATTGAGACACATGATGACAAGTGTAAATCTAATAGGAGTAATGGAGGGAATAAAAAGGAATTAAAAACCTTGAAATCAAACATAACCCTAGCAAAATTGCCTACAAGAACAAGCAATCACTAAACCTATTTCTCTTCATGTTTTTGATGATAAAAATGCACAAACACAAGCTCATCATCCTTATTTTCAACATTCAAAACATTTGAGAGGCCTACCTCGAGCAATTTACAAGTCACAAGGCAATTTGAGTGAGTTTGGGCCGGTTCTGCAAGTTACAGCTCGAGTGGTCGCGCGCAGGGTTGGAGTGGTCGCGCGCAGCTCGAGTGGTCGCGCCAGTGTAAAATTTGCACTGCGGAGGAGGGCTCGAGTGGTCGCGCACCGCCCAGGTGGTCGCGCACCCTGCCCGAGTGGTCGCGCACCAGAGAAACTCTCCAATTTCACTGCAATTCGACCTCCTTCACTATTTTCACCCTCCTGCTCCTCTTTGTTAGCTCATAGAGGCATAATGAAATGTTTAGAGGGAAATTTAGCTCTTGTAGGTTGAATTTGAAAAAATTAAATCACAAAACCCACTCTCTAATGTTCTATTTTGGCATTCACTTTAACACTGTTTCTTGAGTTGTTTTGTCCTGAATTTAGCTTTTGAGGCACTTTAACTCCGTTCTTTTTGCAGGTTGACCATCTGATGGACTCTGGCGAGGAGACCAGGGTTATTGCCGGCATTTTGAAAACTTTTGAAATTTTCCTTATTTTTTGCAAATATTACATGACCTTGGGTTTAAAAACAGGGTTTTTAAATCCAAGGTATAAATGATCTGTACCTGATGAGAAATATCAATGGAACATATGTACAAACCTCCTTCTGGCTTGCTGGGCACTCATGGACCTTTGACTCGTGACCTTGCAGTGATTTTTGACCAAAACCCTAGACCTAAGACTTGGGACCTCAAGACAAAAATAAAAACAAGTATAACCCAACCTCATTTATGATATGACCTGATCCAGCAAAGCCAAGAAGGGAACAAGGACCAGCTCCTCCATCAGTTTTATGGCATGCCTAACGGGATGCAAAACTGACACTGATGAGACACCTACCTATGCATATGCAAAGAGCTTTTGATCACCGATGGAGGGCTCAAGACCGACACTAACAAAGCACATGCATGATAATTCTAATAACTTATTCAAAAATACAAAAAGATGTTTTCTTCAGGTAGAGGTAGTCTAGACACATGTATCTTATCTTCATAGAAGTAATGGCATCTCTTTCAGTAGTTTTCATTCTCATCTTTGCATTAGTAGGACTAGCTGGTAGAATTAGGGTTTGCTAGGGTTTGCATTTCTTTTTGGCTTTCAGTTTCTTTCTACAAGTAGATTAGCTTCCTTTGAGTTAGCTTCCATCCATCAGTTAAAAAGCTTCTTCTAAGAGCTCATAGAAGTTGGCTTAAGCTCCTAGCGGACTTGTGCCAGCTGACCAAGTGACAGCTGCGGCAAGAGCTAGTACTTGTGCATACAACACCGTTGCTTCCAAGTTTGTTAGGAACTACCGGGTTGATAAAATTAAAGAAGGGAGTTCCAGGTGTTAGCGCTTGAAATTTCACCTCAGGATGAGAAAGGTAAACTTCAAGGCAACATCAAACCACTTAGCCTGGTAGCTAGCCCTACGGGGCAGGAGAGGGCTCTCTCCAGTATATCTCGGTAAATATCTTCAATGGGAGAGATAACCAATGAGGAAACATTGATTTTAGGCTAGTAAACTGATAAAAGGTTTAATTTGGGATTTTTAGGGTTTTGGTGGAAAATTGGGGAAAGGCAATTTTGGGTGCGGGGATTGGACACAGTTTTCGCAGGGGGTTCTTTGGGGCAAGGTAGGAGACTTTATTGATGCCTTTGAATTAAGTGAATGAATAGGAATGACCGGTGAGGAGCTAAAGAGAGCAAGAAACCTTCAAGAGTTCTCTTTAGACAGATGAAAACATAAATATTAAGCAAACTTAAAAGAAGAGCATGAAAATCATGGATTCTACTTTAACACTTCATTTGCCTAATTTGCAGAAGGAAAAGTAAGATGATGATTCACATAACAAACTTACAAGTACAAAGAGAAACACACCATCAATACATGTAACCACAACAATCCCAAAAAGGACTGCAAAACCCTGGTCTTTCTTCCTTTGCCAAAATTGCAGAGATACAATGAGTAATACAATAGAAGCTTCTCCCTCAAGAGTCCAACCATGAAAATGACCAAGAAAGTACATAATATAGGCAATATAACATCTTTCCTTGCCTCTAGGGGTCGAGCTCACTATCCTAGGAGCTGTTTCAACCAATTCTAAACTGAGCACTAAAAACTAGGCAGTCAAAACAACTTGCCTCTATAAACTAGGAAACCAATTCATTCATTAAATTTTTGCCTATCTCATGAATGAATCTTCTAGAAGAGATAAATAAGTGTCAAAATATCATAAAATTACATCATTTACAACAAGGAGGATCAAAATCTACTCCAAAAAGTCAAATCCATTCAAAACTACGTTTTGCTGAGCTGTAGGTGAATTTCTGTGAAAACTGGCCAACACGTCGCGCCCTGATCCTGAACAAGTCGCGCTACTTTGGAGTTGCTTTTGAGGCACTTCCATGTGTCCAAATGAGGCAAACGTGGGCTTGTTGGAAAGGTCTGGATGTCTACTTTCCAACCCAAATTGAATTTCGGAATTTGGTGGTCATTTGCCCCTCCAAAATTGCAATCTCCCAAGACTGCTTCCTGTGTGTCAAAAAGGTGGCAGAAAGTCATTTTTTGCTTGTTTTTTGACCTTCTGGAGGCTCAAAACTTGATGAAATCTCTTGGTAATTGCTGAGAAGGTGTATATTTTCATGAAAAATCCAAAAATGCTGAGTTTTCCCGAAATGGAGTTGCCCATCGAATAGGTCGCGCGCCGCAAAACCTGTTTTTTGCCCAAAAATTCACAAATGACCAAAAATGCTCAATTTTTTTTGAAATTTGTGCTGAAGTTAATTCATTTAGTATCATGCTCCTTAAAAAAGGCTTTGGCCAAAATTTGGAGTGGATCGGGCCTTTTCCGTCGTTTTAGTGCCTTGGCCAACCTCCTTGGATCTAGCGATTGTAATTTTGACATTTCTCTAAAACCATGACACCTGTGTAAAAAGGGAAGGAGGTTTTTCTTCCTTGGCATGTTTGGGACAAAAACCTCTCTCAGTTTTCCAAAATTCATCTTTGATTGCTCTGAAACATCTTTTGAGTGAAACTTGTCCCGATGTGTGGAACAAGGGATTTTGCCGAAATGAAGCGAAATGAAGGGGATAAGGGGCTTCTAAATTCTTGAGGAAATTTTTGGGAGTAGGGAGGGATGTTAGGAAGCAGGGGAAAGTGGAATCTCAGAGATTGAGTGAGGGGAAGGGGTCCAAAAGGGCAAAACACAGGCCAAACCTAGAAAATTGCCAGGTTGTGGCAAGAAACTAGGGTTTGTGCAAAAATGAGGATTTTGGGGAAGCTGTATGAACATCTGGATACAATTTTTGCTAATGATTTGACCGTCCAAGAGAAATTGCCTTCAAAACCCTAGTAGAGGGAAATGACCTTGCCTAGGCGCAACTGAAGCATGAACAAGGTGTAAAATGACTCATTAGACACTGACATGATAATGAAAACCCTATGAATGATGATAGACTCAGCTGAAAAGTGACATAGATTGGCATTTGGGCAATTTTAGAAGGAGTGAAAGCAAACCCTAGACCTAATGCCTAGTGACCAAATTTTGCTTGAAGACTCACTGAAATGACAAAATTTGACCTTGACACTCTGAGACCACTTTGTAAGAGCATATTTGATCACTGGAGGAAGGCTGGAAAGACTGACACTAACACCAGGAGTTGTAGCATTATTGCTACAATACTTGAGCCCACCAGATGGATAGAATCGTCAAGCCATAAGTTAGATGAGCACCAAAGGTGATAAGTCATAACATGCGCTTGGGGATCCTCTCCGGATTTGCCGTAAAATTTAGGACAATAACCGGGAATCTTGGTCAGAACTGGTGGCCAATATGGATTATGAAGTATAGGGTCATTTGTCAGCTTGGACACAACGGGCAATTCCAAGGTCGCAAGAAAAGGTAATTGAGGGTTAAAAGACATCATGGATTTTGATAAAGACCCGCGTTAGGGTTCCAACCAGAGCCTGGTTGCCCCCATGGATTTTGTCCATAAGGGTTATAGTTGGGCAGATTAATACCATAACCTGATTGTTGACCCGAATTTTGACTGCCAACAAACCATTGGTTACCAGTTGGACCAACAGGGGTAGCATATGGCTGTTGAAAATTTTGGTAAGGATTAACCTGGGGTTGTTGATAGTTCTGATGCAGAGAACCTTGAGGTTGCCCTCGGGGTTGTTGAGGTATTTGGAGATTGTATTGTGGCTAAGGTGTAGGAATTTACAGGGTAAGTTCCACAGAAAGAATACCAAAAGGACACCGCTCACAACCAGATCTCAAATCAATACACCAGTATTTTTTACGTGGTTAAAACCCTCAGAGTGCAAGGAGGGAAACAGTCCACGACCTGTCCCAACGTGGGTACTACAGGTAATTTATTAATCAAAGAATGAAAATTTACATAAGCTTCTCTCATGCACGGATTACCCGAACAATGACCCTCCATGCGCTTTAAATAGAACTCATGGACCAATCGGGTGTCAAGCCACGGATCAAGTGTCGGTAATACCGAGGTGAGAGTGAACCGTCGGATCACTACATATCGTGACCGTCGGATTGTAAGTTACAAAATGTACAACGGTAAAGAAACACACTTTACCTAACTCTAACCTAACTCTATACTAGACCAAGTTGAACTTAACTATATCCTATGTGTCGGAATATCCTAACATCCCCCCTTAAGAACAACTTGGGATAGGATTGAAGGATTTACAAATATGACACAATAGGAGAAGGAAGGAGGCACTAGAACCTATCCCCCCTTAGTGACAACTTCCTGAACTCCAAGCATATATCGAAGTTTAGTGAACTTCGCCTCTGTGAGAGCCTTTATGAAGATGTCTGCAACCTGATCATCTGTTGGACAATATTGCACTTCAAGAACATGGTCATGAATGAGCTTTCTGATGAAGTGCATGTGTAGTTCAATGTGTTTGCTGCGCTGATGCTGGACTGGATCTTTGCATAGCTGAATGGCACTTTGATTATCACACCAAAGTGTGGTTGGATGCTGCTGCTCAAAGCCAAACTCTGATAGGATCTGACGAAGCCACAAGGCTTCCTTACTAGCTTCCACGGCACCAAGATACTCTGCTTCTGCTGACGAAAGAGAAATGGCAGCCTGTTTCTTACAAGCCCATGTAATAGGTCCTGAACCAAGAGTGAAGACATAACCGACAGTAGCCTTCCGATCATCAGGGTCACCAGCCCAATCAGAATCAGTGAAACCAACTAATAGAGGAGCTGCTTTGGCACTGTAATGAATCCCAAACTGTACTGTACCTCGAACATAACGAAGTATTCTTTTAGCTGCTTTCCAATGACTTTCACGGGGGTTTTGCATAAAACGAGCAACAAGGCCAACAACAAAGGAAAGATCAGGACGAGTATGGGTTAAATACAAGAGTTTTCCGACAAGTTGACGGTATAAGGTAGCATCAACTTCAGGAGAAGTACAAGAGACTGAAAGTTTGACTCCAGACTGAAAGGGAGAAGGGGCTGGCTTACAGTCTTCCATGTGAAAATGACGAAGAATATCACAAGCATACTTGGACTGGGAAAGGAAAATACCCTCTTGGGATTGCAAGACTTGAAGACCGAGAAAATAGTGTAAATGTCCTAAGTCTGTCATTTCAAATTTCTTTTTAAGGCTGGACTTCACATGGTTTATAAGGTTGGGATCACTACCAATAAGAATAAGATCATCAACATAAAGAACAAGGATGATAAGAGAGTTGCCCACTTTCTTGGTGTAGACAATATTGTCAGAATGACACCTAGAAAAGCCAGATTCTAAAAGAAAGTTATCCATTTTGGCATACCAAGCCCGAGGAGCTTGCTTGAGGCCATAAAGGGATTTCTTAAGTCGACAAACAAGGCTGGAGTCTGTTTGTATGAAGCCAATGGGTTGTTCCATATAGATTTCTTCCTGCAAGTCCCCATGCAAGAAGGCAGATTTAACATCCATCTGATGGACTTCCCATTTTAAAGAGGCAGCAAGGGAAAGAACAAGGCGGATAGAGTTCATTTTGGCAACAGGGGAGAAGGTTTCAGTGTAGTCAATGCCTTCAACCTGTGAAAAGCCCTTAGCAACGAGACGAGCTTTATGTTTATCAACTTTCCCATCTGGTCCATACTTGGTTCTGTAAACCCATTTACATCTAACAAGTTTGCGTCCCTTTGGTAGAGGAACAAGATCCCATGTATCATTTGTCATTAATGAATGATATTCTTCATTCATAGCTACTTCCCAATGTGGATGGCCTGAAGCTTCTGCAAAAGTGTCAGGATCATGATTTACTGGAGCTTGAGCCAGTAAAGAAGAGGCTCTTTCAAACTGAGAACGTGTACGTCGCTGATCTGTAGGATCACCGGCAAGATCACCTGCTGCATCCCGAGTAGCATGGACCCATCTTGGAAGTTGAGGATCCTGAGAAGGTGGGGGAGGATTATCATCCTCGCTTTCATCATCTGAAGAAGAAAGGTTTTCAAAAGTAGAAGAGATAGGAAGAGGTGGCACATCCGCCGGACTAGGCTCGCAGGCCGATTTATTTTCATCAAATTTTACATCTCTTCTAATGATAACATTTTTGGACTTAAATGGAATAAGTCTATAACCTTTTACATCTTCAGAATATCCAACAAAAGTACATTTCTCACTCTTAGGTTCTAAAGCTTTATGCTTTTCATCTGGAATATGGGCCCATGCTTCACTTCCAAACACACGAAAGTGACTTACATCTGGTTTAATGGAACTCCAAGCTTCTTCTAGAGTGATATTCTCTAGAACCTTAGTAGGAGTGCGATTGATTATATAATTTGCACAATTAATTGCTTCGGCCCAAAAACTAAGACTGAGTCCTTTAGATTGCAGCATACAATTAGCCATTTCCTTTAAGGTGCGATTTTTCCTTTCAGCTACACCATTTTGTTGTGGAGTGTATGGAACAGTGTGTTGCATTTGAATTCCATTTTCGGTGCAAAAGTTGATGAATGTGTTTTTAACATATTCTCCACCATTATCAGTTCTTAGCTTAAGAATTTGATGTCCAGATTGTTTTTCAACAAAGGCTTTGAAGGCCAAAAAAGTGTTAAATACTTCGCTCTTGAGTTTTAAGAAGTATACCCAAGTGCATCTGGAGAAATCATCAATGAAAGTTAAGAAGTAATTGCAGCCAGAGAATGAAGCAACAGGAAGAGGACCACATAAATCACTGTGCACAAGCTGTAAAGGGGCTGAGGCGTGCCAAGAGGCACGTTTGTCAAAACTGTCCCGATGATGTTTTCCGAGTACACATCCGGAACAAACACCATCTCTGCAAGATACCATAGGAAGACTTGTCACCATATTTTCTTTACATAGATGCTGAAGGGAGCGATAGTTTAAGTGACCAAATCGCTCATGCCAAAGTTTGCTCACTTCATCATTATGAGCAACAAATACTGAGGGAAGATTGGATGACCCAAAGTTGTGAAACTTATACAACCTTTTGGAATCATCAGCAAGACCAGTAGCTAGAATTTGTTTAGGATCTTTTAGATCCTTGATTACAACATCATGAGGTGAAAATTCAACAATTTTACCTTCACCTGAGTGAGTTATATGATAGACAGATAGAAGGTTGCAGGATAAGGTTGGAACACATAATACATCATTAAACTGACCATTGTCTAGATGAACAGTTCCAGTCCCTACAACATTAAGAGATCTATCATCACCAATATATATATTTTTGGTGTTACAATCATTTAAAGAAGAAAACATGGCTTGGTTTTTGGCCATGTGACAAGAGGCTCCAGAATCAATGAGCCACTCATGAGAATGAGAAGAAGAAGAAGATACATTTAATGCATAACCAGACTGAGATGATTGACAATGAGATGCAGAAAGTGCCATTCCGGAAGTTGAAGTTGAAGTAGGCTCCACATGGATGTTATGTTTCTTCATTGCGGCTTCCAAGGCTTCCATCTTCTTAAAGCATTTAGATTCTAAGTGGCCATCTCGATTACAAAAGTTACAATGTCTATCAGTCTTCTTCCATTTGTTTTTATTGGTCTTATCATTTTGCTGAAATGATCTTTCATTTTGAGGCTGAAATGGTTTAGGACCATTCTTTTGAGGATATGACTTCTTAGGATTCTTTGAATTTGGTTGCTGTTGGGCGGCTAACGCTTTCGTGGAAGAGTTTCCAAGATTAAGAAGACCAAGGTGTAAGAGTTTTTCTTGTTCTCTTATTAAGGAATCACAAAAGGAGTCAAAGGAAGGGGCCTTGTAGTCTTGTCCTTGACAAATGAAAGCTTCCCTTGTAGAATGGAAAGTGGAAACAAATACAGAGTAGGCTGGTCCAAACTTAGTAAGGATGGAATAAATAAGGTTACCATCTTCTTTCTTAACTTTAACACCTTCCAAGAGATATCTAAGGGTCTTGAATTTGGACAAGAAATCTTCAATGCAAGAAAAATTATTAGGATCCAAAGTAAGCAGCTCATTTTCAAGTTGATGGGCTCTAATTTCATTTTTAATCCCAAAAACTTTAGCAAGTTTTTCTAATGCTTCATGAGGAGTCTCAAGTCCTGCAATGTGGAATCTAAGATCAGGAGAAATAGACATCCCTATCAAACCACGTGCTTGATATTGTCTATTTTCCCATTTTGCCGCCTTGTCTTCATCTTTTGGTTTCTTCTCTTGGTTTGTGGCTATTCTGAAGAGACCTTTACTTCTAAGTAAATCTTCCATGTATTCTACCCATTGGAAGTAGCTAGTGCTGTCAAGAATGACTTGGCATGGACTTTCCATTTTAAAAAAAACTGAAGCTGAAGATGCTGAAAGTAAGTGTTCCAACGGATAGATCTCGAAAAAATAGGCGGTTTTAAAAAAAACGGCTCTGAAAAAGGCTTCCGGATGAAGAAGTTATGGCTTTTTGGAAACAAAATTGTTGACGTTGCCGGCAAAGTGCGCGAATGAAAAAATCCGCCCCCACAAAATGGAGACTTGAACCCAAGACCTCTACTCTCTTAAAATAGCTTTGAACCAATTGATCTATACAAAAAATTTGAGAGAGAGAGAGAGAGAGAGAGAGAGAGAGGGGGGGGGGCCTTGGTTTGCGTGCTTGCCTTGAGAAAGCTCTTTTTCCCTACAAAACACAAAACCCAACACGAATATGCAAAGAAAAACGAACCTTGCGGCTCGAAGTTAGCTTTAGCCAAAAAACTACAAATTTTTTAAAAAAATCTCAAAGTTACCTTTAGCCGAAAAACTAAATATTTTTCTCAATGTTTCTGATTTTCCGAGATCACACTAAGGTGCAGGGAAAAGAGCATACGCATGAGAAAAATCCTTCCTTTCTGTTTCTGATTTGCCCAGATCGCACAGAGTCGCAGGGCAAAGAGCATACGCAGAAATGAAAGGTATAGATCCGGTTAAAAAAAAAGGCTAAATAAACTGAGACTGAAATAAGTAGAGAGAAAATAACAGTAAACTGCAAAAGAAACACTGTATACCTCCCGATCTGAAAAATGACGCAGCTAGGGCTACCGGAAACCTTTTCGCGTGAAACGAAAGGGGTTCCTCACTGGAACAGATGCTCCGAACGCAACAGAGCAGTCCTCTCGGCCCGAAAGCAGTCAGAAACAGCAGATCTAGGAAACGACAGCCGCATGCAGTTCTACCGGCTTCAGATTTGGATCACCAATGGACGCGGCCCTCAAATAGCTCTGATACCATGTAGGAATTTACATGGTAAGTTCCACAGAAAGAATACCAAAAGGACACCGCTCACAACCAGATCTCAAATCAATACACCAGTATTTTTGACGTGGTTAAAACCCTCAGAGTGCAAGGAGGGAAACAGTCCACGGCCTGTCCCAACGTGGGTACTACAGGCAATTTATTAATCAAAGAATGAAAATTTACATAAGCTTCTCTCATGCACGGATTACCCGAACAATGACCCTCCATGCGCTTTAAATAGAACTCATGGACCAATCGGGTGTCAAGCCATGGATCAAGTGTCGGTAATACCGAGGTGAGAGTGAACCGTCGGATCACTACATATCGTGACCGTCGGATTGTAAGTTACAAAATGTACAACGGTAAAGAAACACACTTTACCTAACTCTAACCTAACTCTATACTAGACCAAGTTGAACTTAACTATATCCTATGTGTCGGAATATCCTAACATAAGGTAGAAACTGTGCTTAGGACCCAGGTTGCATCTGATAAATAGGTTGGGTTTGGAATCCAACCTAAGGTTGGGGACCTATTTGAGTTTGGAGTTCAGCTTGAGTCTGGAGACTGGGCTGAGCCAAAGGTGGATTGAATTGACTAGACTGATGTCCTTGGTTGAATTGAGGTTGACCCAACTGACCAGAAGGATGGCCTTGTTAGAACTGGGGTTAACCTATCTGACCATAAGGTTGGTTTTGTTGGGAAATAGGTTGGCCTTGCTGAAACCAAGGTTGTCCTACTTGACCATAGGGTTACCCTTGCTGCGAAACAGGTTGGCCTTGCTGGAATTGAGGCTGACCTTGTTGTCTAGAGGGTTGTCCTTTCTAGGCAACAGGTTGGCCTTGCTGGAATTGAGGTTGACCTATCTGACCAGAAGGTTGCTCTGAATAAATAAAGGAGGAACCTATGGAGGCCAAAGGTTGTCCCTAAAAGGGTTGTCCTTGCAAGCCTGAAGGTTGTCCTTGAAAAGGTTGCCCTTGCAAACTCGAAGGTTGTCCTTGTGGGTCGTGGTAAGTAGTGTGATTCCAGGCAACCGAATGCGGAATTTAATTCTCAATTGGGACCCCCGAAGGAAGAGAACCAATGTAATAAATGTGAGCTCCATGGTGATCATATTAGTGAGGGGGGTTATGTGAAACAGACAGCGGTGGAGAACCTGAAGGATTATGAGTCAGATTTTGAAGAGCAAACAGGTACTGCTCATATGACAATCCTGTCGGAATGGAATTTGAAGAGATCGGTACATTACCTATAGGTTGACCGACTCTAAAAACCAAAGGCGAAGGACTGCTGCCAGCGGGTCCGGAAGAGATCCCAGTAATGGTAGTAATTACCGAAGATGTGGTAACTACACTAACAGAAGGGGTTGTAGATGCCACACACACGGTGGGCATTGATGAAACAGATATAACTGATGTAACCTGCATCTAAGGTATGGAAGTCAAGGCTGACAGAGCAGACATGAAAGGTCCTGAAGTTGGAATGGTAGTACAGGACCACACAGAGCTCTGATGCAAAGATGTAGAACCAAGTATGTCAGCCAGAGCGCGATAGCGAAGTGGAAATGACACATTTGGAGCAGTGTGGAAAGGAAAACCTTCTGGGGGAAACTGATGTTCCCTAGTCGACATAAGGCTCTATTGAATGCTAACAAGGCTTGACTCATCCATGTCGGAAGTGGCCATTGGAATCGAAGCACTAGGAGGAGTAGACGGGAGGTCCTCGTCTAAAAATTCCCAAACGTTGGGAGGAGTCCAATTGATATCAAAAGGTTCCTCACCCAGAGCTCGAGAGTCAAAAGGCTGAACACTTGGTACAATAGGAAGAGTACCAGTAACAGATGATACCCGAAAAGAGATAGGAGAAAGGGGCTCTCCATCACCTAGTAAGGACGACGGTTTCGGTGAGTCCACCAGGATGGCCTAACTCAAAAGTCTGGGAGAAAAGATATAATCAATAGGGTTGCAAAATATTCCAAGATATTATCACATTGTGGCCAATATTAATAGGTAAAATGTTATCGTGGACAAATAAATTTTATGACACCAGAACGAAACACTGCCTTTTCATGTTTAAAGAGTCAAGAAAAGGGACAAAAGATGACTCTAGTTGCCTTCAAAGTTTAATGAGCCTAAAAGGAAAAGTGCTCAAATTATCCTTTTACTTTTAAAGAGTCGAAAAGGAATGAAAGTGACTGCTCTGGAATTTTAGATAAGAGTTTTACCAGACACATCGTAAAACTGCATATACACCTTGGTAATAAAATGAAAGTTAAATGACCAAAGACTCTCCATACGGAAGTCAATCTTCTCGAATGCTGTGTTCGGTGTGTTATGACTCATAAGGCGGTAGACTTGGCTTCCTATGGATAATAGGATGGTAACCTAGTGGAGTCTACCAATATATAAGTGACATTATAGGGAGCACAAATATGTACTATCATCTATTGTATCATAAAAGGAGGAATCACCCAACCTTAGTGAAAACAATAGGGACTAGGTTTAACGACGTCGGAACACATCTCTAGCCTAGACCTCTAGATATGTGAGTGTTAGGTTCCAATGTGTTTTTAAGTTCATTCAATAAATTTTAACATTTAATCTTGGATTAAGTTTCGGTTTTAAGGCCCTATCGAATGTACCTTTAACACTCCTAGAATGCAACTAAATGGGAAAAAATACCATTCTCTTTGGATCAACAACTAGCTAAGGAAAAGCAAGAGGTTCATTGCATAACAGCTGAATGGAAAACAAGCAAACCAATCAAAGAAAAAGGAACACTTCTACCATTTACTCAAACTTGCAAGCAATCTAAACAAGAAACAATGAGAAACACACTTTTTGCTTTTCAATGTCTTAATATCAAGAATTTACTAATGCAGAAATCGTCTTTCAAACCTTAATACAAGATGAAAACAATTTTTTATTTTTTCAAATAAATGATAAGCAACTAGATGCGAAAATGAATCAAAGACTCAAAACTAAGGAGATATTCCTTTTTACAAAACTGGAAAACTGTCCCATTGACTGAGAAACAAAGTGATTTAGGCCAAGCGAAGGAAGGAGACCGAACGAAAAAGAAAAGGAAGTTTGGTGACCAAACACCACACACCAATCAAGAGGATGACAAACAACAAAAAGGAAGAAGCCTCAAACAACGTGAGAGATTATACCAAGCAAAGTCTAAAGATCTCAATGAATGAGTGACCCAATCAAACCAAGCATTTGATAAACCTAAGGTATCTAGGTCACACGGTTCAAGAGGGAGGATTTGAAAAGACTTGGAAACCAGAATCGAAAATCTTAACAACCAACACTATTGACACAATAAAGAGGGAAAAACCAAGCTCTGAGGATAGAACACACTAGCCAATCAACCAAACAAACCTTAAAATTTGAAACTTACAGGAATCGTCGCAGGTAAAACACTAGCAACATGCGCCGACAACAAATCGTCACGCCCCCCTAACCAAGCACTTTGCGATGTCGTCGTGAAAGTACATCAGTTAGCTGTGCTGAGCTAATTTCAGCACTCACCGCGACTGTTAGACAATTTAATCACATCGCACCGTAAAAGGATCAACCCTAAAGACAACGCAAACATGACTGCTTCGCGACTGTTAGAAAATAAACAACGAAGACCCAGAATCAAAGGCAAAAAATGAAAGCTGGATTAGATCAAGGTCAAATCTATCACTTAGAAGGGTGGGAAGGCTACAGGAGTAGTCTAACAACTTCCAAAATAGTGTATGCTACCAAATGGTAAGGAAGACAATAAACAAACAAAAACAATCATAACAAAAGACAAAAGACAAGCTCCCTAGTATGGTCGCCAACTTGTGTCACAGGTAAGTTCCCTCTGTGGACAAAGGCAACCCCTCTAGCCCTAGAGTGGGTCTAGTCACTACAAAGACAATACCAAAGCAAATTTCCTTAGAGAGTTGGTGTTATGAAGGCCTACCTTCAGTTCGACGTTCGATGAAGTCCTCATCGGGTTACTCTAGCTCTTGTTCTTATAGTCACTTTTACCTGAAAACAACATGTAGAGAAACACCACAAATGCAATAAGAAACAACCAAGAAATCTACTTGAAGAGTCAAGGAACCTCAAGCTATCGAAATATAATTTAATACACGATATAGGAAACAAGCTATTGATTTGTATTAATATAAATCAAAGTAAAACTTACAACCGAGCCTTGACGTCGTAAGCCTCCTTGAAGGGTTCTGTCAGCATGTCTTCGTAAGCATTCACTTGTGAACTGTCTCCCAAGGGAACATATGACTCTCTTTCATCCAAAAGGATTGATGCTAGAAAGCTCTCAAGCCAACTCTACTCAAGCACTTTTCAAACCAAAATACATATGAGGCTACTTCCACACTCCAATAACACTCTCTACCGCTACTCCTCTCTTAAAACCCTGAAACTATCAAATTACATCTAGCTATAATCTAGTTACATACAAGCTATCTAATTTCAATCATGGAGGAGATATTTATAGGAGGGAGAGGTCCCATAAGAGAAGGAAGGAAGAGCTTATCTCTTAGGGAGGTTTCACAAAAGATGGAACAACTATCCCAAAGGAGAGAGGCGAGCTTAACTGACCCAACAACTAGCCCTAGGACCGCCCATGAAGCAATTTCATCTCGAAGTTTTGATGAGTTGTTGAAAAAACTTGCCAAATCTGGCTCGTCATTGGTGCAACATAGGGACAAAGCAAAGAATTCACTAGGGCTAGTGTTAACTTATCCATCTTTGTGGGAGGGATAACCTCTGACCCGCGATGACCTGGAAACTTAGGGAAAAAGGGGTCTCCTTCAGGGATAATGAGTTGAGACATTCTTCCTAAGATTGCAAGGAAGGTAATGAAACATAATTAGCAACATGACACAACACAGATGTCAGTAACATGGACTGGTAGTGTCTGGGATCAAGGAATGCAGAGTCAGTGAAAAATTACTGTGTAACAAGGGGTCAACTTCGTGATCTTCAATTTTCTTTTCTAGAAATCCTTCATCAATCTTTAGATCAATACTTTCCACTATTTTCTGTAGTCGATTATTGTAGCACTTGTATGCTTTGCTTGTAGTAGAATATCCAAGAAATATTTCTTTGTCAACCCAAGAATCAAATTTTCTTGGTGAGTCATCATTGATCTTTATGAAGCATTTGCTTCCAAAAATCCTGAAGTATTTTACTAAAGTAGGTCTTCCTTTCCATAATTCATAAGGAGTCTTCTCATTATTTGGTCTTAGTTGAGTTCAATTCAAGGTATAAATTGTTGTCCCGACTGCTTCCTTCCAAAATTTTGGCTACAATTTAGTTGGTAGTAACATAGTTCTTGCCATTTCTTGAACAATTCGGTTTCTCATTTCAACTACCCCATTTTTCTTAAGTGTATTAGTAGCGAACAGTTCTCTTTCGATTCCACGTTTGTTGCGAAAATCATCAAATTCTTGTTGATTTGGGGTAGAATCAGATGTGATCTAGCCACAATAATTGGTGGAAAGGTTAAAGCACATGAGATCTCCAATACCCAGAAATGGTTTGGGCAGAATATAACCAGTTTGGGAGATAATAAAATAATTAATATTTTTAATGGAGTCCCTAAGTCTAAACTTAGGGAAAATAAAATATTAATCTAAATTAATATAAAAATGAGTTAGAATGGTCCAAAAGTCATGGATCAATCCAGATTTAATCTTAGTCGTTGATTAGGGACTTAATCTCGTCCGTTGAAATGTCAACGAGAAAAGTATAAGAGGAGGCTTGAGGGTCACTTGGAGAACACATCGAATTGATCAAGAATTCGATTTTCTGGGGTAGGGCTTGCTAAGGAAATCAAAGGAGTGATCAGAGTTATAGCTGAGGGGAAGTTAATGTAGTATCAAAGAGTCAGAGATAGTATGGGGAGTATCAACATAGAATCCGGGAGAGGGTTGATGCAGAGCCAGCTAGAGGCCACACAGAAGCAGTTAGAGGCCACACACAGGCAGTCACGAGCTACACAGAGGCTGAGGAGGGACAACGTGGGAGACGCAGAGCCTACAAAGGCTGACATTGGGCCAGAAAGGCTGACGCTGGGCTAGAAAGGCTGACGCTGGGCCAAAGAGGCTGACACAGACCCTAGAGGTTGACGCTGGGAGATTTCATGGGGCAGATTGGGGCTGATGACTGTCTCCGACTAAGAGGTACTACTACCGAAGGAATTCTCTATTGGGTGAGACATTTTTGGCATCCAGATTGTATTATGAAACTGTTTAATAATAAAACCCTCAGATAGCCGCACCAGTTTTCCCGCATTCAGTTTTTCCGGGGACATTAGTCCAAAAATAACGGTGTCACTTGTGTGCTTGTTTTTCCTTCAGTTGATGATTTGTATGTGTTGATACTTTAATTGAATTTATTTTCAGTATTTACATGGTAAATAACTTGTTAATTACTAGAACAAGTAGGAATAAATAAATCATAAAGTACAAGAAGGATTTCTAACAATTAGACTTAGAAATTCCAACAATTCTTTTGATGTGAATTCTCCCCACCATCTGTTCTAAGACATTTAATTTTGGAGTCCTTTTCATTTTCTACAAGAGCTTTAAGATTCTTAAAGAATTCAAAGGCTTTAGATTTATATTTTATGAAATATACCCACATCATTCTAATATAGTCATCAACAAATAAAGCAAAAGACCTTTCTCCTTGGAGTGTTGGAGTTTTGGTTGGCCCACATAAATCTGCATGAATGATCTCTAGAGGCTTCGATGTGGAGAAATCCTTAGTCTTCTGGCTGGTTCTAGTTTGCTTTCCATGTTGACATGCCCCACATACAGCTTGATCTGGTTTGAACATCTTTGGAATGTCCCTTACTACATTGATTTTTTTGAAATTGATTAAGTTATCAAAACATGTATTCCCCAACCGCTTTTGCTGCAACCATCTTTCATCTGTTTGACTTAGATAACATTTATCTTCTTGAATTTTGTTCAAAATGTAGATGTTATCTATTGTTATAACTCCTTTTGCCACAATTTCTCCTTAGGAAGAGTTCCTTATTTCAGAGTTTTTAGTGCTAAAAACAACACTATGTCCTTGATCACAGATTTGCCTAACACTCAAGAGATTGTGCTTGAGCCCATCTACTAGCAAAGCATTTTGAGCCTTTCCTTTTCCATTAATAAGGGTAACGGTTCATTTTCCAGCAATTTTGGCAGACCCACTCCCAAAGGATACATTTACTTCATTTTTGTTTAATGAGATAAACTTCCTTTTGTCACCTGTCATATGTTTGGAGCACCCACTATCTAGAAACCAAAAATTTTCCTCACTGTGAGCACATAGAGCTAGACCACATTCATCCATATTGGGATTTTCATCTTTTGCTTCTTTATTTTTGAGGGGGAAATTTTGTTTTCTATGTCCATTATCATTACATAATGAGCAAATTGGATCAAATTTGGCCAAATGATTAAAAGAGTTGAAGGTCTTGATTTGTCCTTGCCCTTTGAGACTACATGGTTTGTTTGTCTGATCCTTCAAACTTAGTGCTTCATTCTCACGAGCCATGCAATGTTTATCTTCATGACCAAAATTTTTACAATAATAACAATGCCCAAGAAAGATAGTTTGGTACCTGCTATAATAGCCATGATTTGAATAAACCTTCTTTCTTGGAGTTTCTCTTTCTTCATTCTTTAGATTTGAGTCCGAACTTTGATAAGATGATTTTTATTCTTTTGGATTGCTAGAAAGTATGTCAGCATAGCTTCTTGAATTATCCTTATCACTTGATGATTCTTCTTTAAAACCAATCTTGGACTTGTCACTTTGAGATTTTTGAGTGTTGGGAATGTGATCAAGTGTTTGAGAACTTTGCCAACTTCTTTTGATTTGTTCCAATTCTTTCTTGAGAGATACTATTTCAGCTTCACATCTTTCATATATGACGTCCTCCCTTCTTCTAGCTTGCTCTATATTTGTTTTAAGTTTGATGACCTTCTTTCGTAACTTTTCATTTTCTTCAGTGGCACTAATTAGTAATTCGTTTGTATCTTCTTTGTTTTCCAGTTTTGATTCATCATCTTTGGTGAATGCCATAAATAGTACTTCCTTGCTTCCAGCATAATCATTTTATTCATCTGATTCATCATTACTTCCTTTGGATGATTTCCTTTTTATGACCACATATTCATCCTCATCAGATTCATCTTGTTTAGAGAGGAAATTCTTCTTAGTAAATTCTTTCTTTTTGTATATCCTCCTCTTTTAATCTTCCTCATCATCACTGTCATGCTTATGAGGACATTTTGTAGCATAATGACCTACTCTTCCACATCTGAAACAGATAAGAGGGTGCTTACCTTTTAGCTTGGATCCTTTTTTTAACCTTCGTACAAATTGCACCAATTCGGATTCAATATTGGATTCGTCACTGTTGGTATTCCATCCTTTCCCTTTTTTTATTTTGAGGCCTTGAATGTTGCATCTTTGGAACTTGGGATTCCTTTTCTCATCTCATAGGCAATGAGGATTCCATGAATTTCATCCATATTGAGAGTGTCTAGGTTCTTTATTTCTTCTATAACACTTATTTTGGAGTCAAATCTGTCTGGGAGAGATCTTAATACTTTTTGAACAACTGTGTTTTCTTCAATCTTTTCTCCCAATGCTTTAAGAGAGTTGACTACTTCAACTACTTGGAGGAATCATGATGCAATATCTTCTTCATCATCCGTTTTCAGACTTTCGAACTTCCTCCTATGAGTTTGAATCTTTGCATTCTTAACTTTGGAGTCCCCATCATATAAGCTAACTAGCGTATCCCATACTTCTTTGGCCGAGTCATAATTCAAGACTTTCGTAAACTCAAAATCAGTAATTCCACTGGTAATGGAATTTAGAGCTTTGGATTTTCCAATGTATGCTTTCCTTTCATCTTGATTAGGAATAGTGGGAGGGGCATTGTACCCATTCAAAACATCATTCCAAACTTCAGGTCCAAGGGACATTAAATAGTAAGACATTCTCTTTTTCCAAAAACCAAAATTAGTACCATCAAGCAAGGGAAGTCTACCTATCATTTCTTGATTCTTCATTGTAACTAAGAATCATTCTTCCAGCTGTTAGGATGATTCTGAAGAAGATGGCTTTGATACCAATTGTTGGAAATACTGAGAGGGGGGTGAATCAGTATTTCTTTTCAATTGATGGCTCTGATACCAATTGTTGGAAATACTGAGAGGGGGGTGAATCAGTATTTCTTTTCAATTGATGGCTCTGATACCAATTGTTGGAAATACTGAGAGGGGGGTGAATCAGTATTTCTTTTCAATTGTCATTATTACCAGTGTAGATTCCTTACAATTTAATCAAAGAAATAATTTTATTATATATAGAAAAGGATTGAATACAATATCTGATGAATTTTTCCAAGCACCAACTTGGAATTTGATGAGGCTCCAACATCTAGGGCTTTGACCCTATCTTACCAAGGCACCAACCTTGAATTTAGGAGCACCAACTCCAAGGACACTAATCCTTCCAATTCTGAGGAACCAACCCCAATGGCTCTGACCCTATAGTTTTACTCTATCAAGAAATGTTTGATTGTATTATAATTCTCCCAAGGACTTCTTTACCAAACCCTATCCTTGTAGTCTTTTTAACAGTTCGTTGTTTGCCCTATGTCTTCACTTCAGGTCTAAGCCTTCCAAGATGAACTCGGTCAAAGATTTGTATTCCTGCTTTGTCTTAAGCTTCCTTCTTTGCTTGGCCTTCGGCTTCTACTGCACCTTTGGCGTCTAATAGATCTTTGGCTTCTCAACCTTCGAATTCCTCTATTTCTTCAAGTTCACGAGTTGTGAATTCTCCTTATTCTCTTTTTTTATACCTGAGATCAATGCTTGAGATGAAGGAATTTAGCTTGTCTTTATACGGGTTTCACTAATACCCAAAGGACACATTCATTGGGAGGAGGCTGACTTGTATATTAAACGATATCAAACATTCTTTCATCCAATTATATCGTAGACTTGATTAATCATGGAAACCACATAAAATAGATTATACCCACATGCTAAGTCATCACCTTTAATCCCGCAATCACAACTTCATGAGAATCAGAGGTTTTACAAGTGTGCACGTGCTCTGTCTTCTGATGGAGTGGATGTGATATAATATTTAAACAGATGTTAATTGTTGGGTGTGGAGCTTGATTATCTTCTTTATTCAGAGGTATCACCGCATTGGACCTAAGTTCGTAATGTGGTAGAAATGTCGCCCGTAATATTTGCGCTGCAAGGGGGGTCTAGGAAATAAATGTGCTCAAAAGAAAATTGGCGAACTCATTTGCAATGAAGGATTTGGGTGATACAAAACAAATCCTTGGTATGAGAATAACTAGAGATAGGAAGAATCGAAAATTAAAATTGTCTCAAAGTGAGTACATAGAAAAGGTTTTGAAAATATTTAATATGCAGAATGCAAAACCAGTTAGTATACCTTTGGCTAGCCATTTCAAATTAAGGAGGTGTGTCCCAAGACTCAGGAAGAAATGACTTATATGTCTAAAGTTCCATATGCATCAACAATTGGAAGCTTAATGTATGTAATGGTCTTCACAAGGCCTGATATTGCACATGCAGTGGGAGTTGTAAGAAGGTACATGAACAATCTAGGAAAATAACATTGGATGGCGGTGAAGTGGATTCTCAGGTATTTGAGAGGTACCATTAATCAAGAATTATGCTTTGGCAGTTCAAACATTGCTCTACAGGGATATGTTGACGCAGATATGGCGGGTGATAGAGATAACAGGAGTAGCACAACAGGGTATGTGTTTGTTGTTAGTGGAACAACTGTCAGTTGGGTTTCAAAACTACAAAGTGTTGTTGCACTCTCAACAATGGAAGCAGAGTATGTTGCTGCTACTGTAGTGGCCAATCTAGGGTGCTAGATTAGACTAGATTTATTATCAACCAGGGTCAGTAAACTTCGAGGCATGGGTCTACAGTCTATAGACATAAAGGATTCCTAACTAAGTGTTTATTGTGATAGGTTGCAGTACTTCTTTACAGAAGGTTAAGATATGTTTCTTCTCACCTTAACAATCAGATCACCTAACTTATCTAACTATCCTAAGGATACAACATATTACTAGACTGAGATTTTAATCCCCTTACAAGGATGCTATGCACAAAAGCTTTGTCTAGTTAACACTTGAGCATTCATGGAAAATCAAAAGCAATCAAAAGCACACTAAAATTTAAATGCATGAAAAACTGAGTCTATGGAGATGCTTCAAAATATAACGATGGATCAAATCTCTTACAAGATATGGTTCAATGATCTTAACAATGAAATCTTCAAGCTATCACCATAAATACCATTTGTGAGAATTCCCAATCAAATCGACAAAATCATAAGCATGGAAATAACATTAAACACTATGCGTTCTATTAAAATTCAAAAACTGCTAAGGAAATGAAATTAACAGTATACCAATCCATGTAGGGCCCGTCCACGTTTCAATGGTACACTGAAGGAAACTCAAGCAACGAGAGTATTAATGCATAAACACTGCTGCAGTAAAACCATGACTATATTCAAGTACTGTAGATTTCAATCACATACAAAAGTTCTGTTCTCAAACGATGCACAGAGATAATAATCGTAATTGTAACTGTTAACAAAATAATACGCAGTCTTTATCTGCCTGTCCCTATCTGAATCGAATGTACATTCATTAAGCAGTTGTTTCCGCTTTTACAAAGGAATGATTTTTGGTCATTTCTAATCTAAACCGATTTCCAAAAAGAAAACAAAATGAAACCGGTTTGGGAAACCATGGCTTTTACTGCCTTTGTAACCAAAATGCTGAGGTTTGACCAGCGTGGACCGCATAACCAGGAGCTTTTGATTTGCTGTAGAATCGATTTTTCACCATGCTTGTACATTCCAGTTTTCGTTCCTATCCATTGCTTTGGCTTGCCTGTCATGCCACGTGTCAGATGATAAACCATTTACAAGATGTTATGACTTCCTGTAGTCTTTTTAATGAAAATTCCTAATTTCTAACATAAAAACTCATAAATTAACTTTAATGCAAACTAACAACTATAATGCTATTAATTAATCAATTTCAAGGAATATAAGGGATCTATGGAGGAAAAAGGTAGACAAATGATGGTGTTTTTGGAAGAAAAACATGGTAATGGAATGGTACCAACATCTCCCCCACGCTTAATGAATTAGCATGTCCTTATGCTAATCCTGATGTGCTGCCTCTAAACTCTCTCCCTGCCTGTACCTCTGCTGCTTTCAACAATGCATCTATGTTCTTCTTAACTTGGGCATCTTTCTGAATGTGGAGCTCATGTTTCAAACTCTTGTATTTCTCCTTGAGGGCTTTCTTTTGGGTATACCATTTGGTTGCCCACATGCAAATGTCAGTTTGTTCAGCCTCAAGTTCTTCGATTTGCTCCTTCAACTTCTCATTTTTCTGTTGAGTCTCTTTACTCTATGCCCTCAGCATTTCATTCTCTTTCTTGATGACTTTCTCCAGCATGTTGGCCTCCATCAGTTCTTCTTTTAACTTTTCAATTTTCTTTTCCAGCCTCCTTTGTTTCTTAATTGCAGGTGGTGACTCTTTTCCTTGCCTATTGTTGCTCTCAACCTCCATTTCGGCTTCTGGTCCAGGCTGTGAGTGAGCACTGCTCTCGATGTCCATCGGTGCATGTGCATTTGATTCTGGTTGGTCTTCTTGTGGCTGGGTCTTTTGTGCTCTCCCGGACCTTCTTGTATATGTAGTGAAAATTTTATCTTGCTCCATTTTCTAGGCATCCTCTTGTCTCATTTTTCTCGTCCTCACACTACTAATGGGTGGAGGGACATTGCTTGATTTGCGCACAGGAATCTCTTCATCAATGTCATGCATAAATCCTGAGTGCTCTTGTTGTTCTTGCTCATCCTCTTCATCTTTGATTTGATTGGCAGCCAAAAATTCCTTCCACGTTTTTCCCCTTCTCTGTAATTCAAATTCAATGAGAATTTTGATTAACCCAAAATGACATAAGCTTTTATCTTCATTACCCTTTTTCTTTTGGATAGTTTTTGACATCTTGGTCAAGCTTTGCAAGAGGAAATATGGTAAACTAATGGTGCACTGCCATTTTAAATGTAACAAGAGTTTGATGTGGTATAAAAAGACTATGCTGTAGCGACCCTCACACGTAACAAATTTTTGAATGATATACACCATTTCGTCCCATGGATGCATCAACTAGCTCCTAGGGACACCCTTCTTCCAGTTAACAAATGAAACCCTCGACCAGGACATGAATTGGGTCCATGATTTTTTTTTGAATTGTTTTGTTTTGGAGTATTTTTCTCCTTCCAGGCTGATCCCCAAGGATTGTGCTATTGTGTCTTCTGAGATCCTGAATGAGAAATTGCCTATCAATGCTTTCTCCCCATTAAATGTAAAGGCAAACTGTTTAGTTACTTCCTCATTGCTCCCATTAAACTTCTCCAAGAAGGGTAGCCATTGCTTTTCTTTTAAAATTGCAATGCAGTCATTGTGGTACTGAGAACTGTCAAATGTGCTTGGATCTACCCTATTAGTCATTTTGACAGAGAAACTCCTGCTCTAACCCTCTTCGTTTATGCTTACTAATTTAACAAGGGTATTTTGGTTTGTTACCTCTGCTTTTCGCTCCACACAACTGACCTGGTGGCACCCTCTGTTCTTCGAGATCAACTCCTTCAATGTCTTAAGCAGTGACCGATTGACTGTCTTTGAATTATAGCGAAGGTGGAAACTTGTGAGCCCGATTACTGTGCTTTCCTTTCGTAGCACTTGCTGTTCTCGGCCTTTGCTTTTAAAATCACAGCACTTGAATTGCTAGTATGGAACACCCCTTTTTACAACTGAAAATGAAATGGAATTTTAAAAACCTACTTGAACCAATTCACTGTAATGATAACAGAGCGTATTCATATTTCAATGACAGAGGAGTGATTGTACTGGGTTGTATGAATATTATCATGAGAACACCGTAAGCATGTATGGAGTACTGGAGTATAATAACAGATAGTTGTTTGCATGAGTCGACTTGGTCGAACAATCATGTTATAGCTCAATCGATTCAAAAACAATGAATGAAACCGTATAACATTTGGCTTTCCAATAGTTCACCACCTGTCCCTTGCTCATTGGTACTTGGCCGAATAAGGAGATGTTGAACCGATAGTAAAGTTTGATGGCCGATAAGGGGTTAATAACAAGGCTAGGAGGGTGGTATAATAGAGGATTTAAAAATCATAGGAGGAGGAGTATGTGGATAGGCTAGAGTATTGGGAAATGATAGGAATTAGGAATATGACGAGGGTGATGTATATGTGGGTTTTTTTGAAATTGATCATAAGCAGCCATAGTCATCACATTTAACACTAAAGAAATTTAAGAATTTAAATGTTAAAAATAAAAATTACAATAATACATTACACTTTTATTGGTTGATCAAGAGTTGAGTTGGCATGCATAGGTAGGACTGGTCTTTATTGTTCAGATATGACTAATCTTTGCTGTCCATAACAGGTCCCTCTGAGATGAATTTGGATGCAACATGTCCCTCTGAGATCTGGAGAATATGTGTGCAGCTTCTTTGAAATCTGGAAAAGAGATATATGTGTGCAGGTTCCTTGATCTTTGGTGTTTTATGGAGCCTCGGTGACAAGCAACCTTTGAATCTATGTTGAAACTTTGTTGAAGCTTTGCTGAAGTAGCTTGAGATATCAGTCTCTAACAGGTCCCTTTTATGTTTGTTGAACAGGTCCCTCTAATGATTGATGCTGGTAACATGGTCTTCCAAACAGAACAGGTCCCACTTCATATTGCTTTTAAACAGGTCCCTCTGATTAGAACAAAGACAAAAAAAACTTCTTTATTGAAATTTGAAGTGTTGAAACAAACTCTTTAAGAATTTACAATGAGGAGATGAGATAAGAACAAAAATGTTGATGCTTCTCCCCCACTAAAGCTTTGACTTGTCCTCAAGTCATTATTCAATCGATGAATCAAACATGAAAAAAAAAGAAAAGTAATTCTTACCAGCCAAAGAATTGGTTTTCAAGTAAGAATTCTGGGTTAGAGTGTGCCAGAGTCTGGTTTTCACATCTAAACCATTATTTTTTTTTATTTTTTTTTTAAATTTTTTTGTTTTTAATTTTTTTTTGTTTTTAATTTTTTTCCTTTTTTATTTTTATTTTGTTTTGAATTTCTAAATTGAAATGAAATGAAATAAGGCGGAGATACTACAGCTGAAGGTTGCAATATCTCAACCTCCCGTTGCTGAGATATAGTTTGAAGAAAATTTTGCTTTTTGATGGGCCTATTGTAAAGTTTCAAGCAATGGCCATTGACAGTAAAGGGTGGCCTTCTCCATCAATGGTAATGAGCTTGATTGATCCATTGTAATAAACTTGAATGATTTCGTATGGGCCCATCCAATGTGTGGTAAATTTGGCTTTATGATCTCTGAATTTAGAATCAAAGAGTAAAAACCAGTCTCCTTCTTTGAACTGTTTCTTCTTGATATGTGCATCATGCCACTGCTTCCTTTTTTTTGCATGAGGAGTGTTGTCTCCTCTGCTTGCTGCCTCATTTCATCCAGCTAGTTCAACTGCTAAATTCTTTCTTGTTGTGCTTCATTAAGATCAATTCCCAAATCTGCAGCCATCTTAAAAGTATGTCTTTGAAACTCAATAGGAAGCATTACCTCTTTGCCATACACCAACTGATATGGTGTAAATCCTATAGTATTCTTCCACGTGATTCTATAAGCCCAAAGTGCATCTTTGAGCTTCTCTTCCCAATTCTTTTTGTTCATTGCCACAGTCTTAGTGATAATTCCTTCCAAAGTTTTATTTGTGGATTCCACCTGGCCATTGGCTTGTGGATGGTAAGGTGTACTTCTTCTGTGCTTGATTTGATATTTTTCTGTGATGTCCTTAACTAATTTTGAAGTAAACTGAGTACCTTGATCAGTTACTATCTCCCTTGGTACTCCATACCTTACAAAAATCTCTTCAAAAAGGAAGTTTACCACTGTTTGTTCAGTTTCTCGGACTAGTGCTTTAGCTTCAGCCCATTTTGTTACATAATCAGTACATACTAAGATGTACTTCTTACCATTGGAAGTTGGATTAATGGGTCTTATGAAATCTAGAGCCCATTTTTCAAATGGCTCTAGGTGTACTTGAGGCTGAAGTGGCATCTCATCTGTAGCTGTAGGCCTACCCATTCTTTGACAGCTATCACAACTCTTCACGTACTTCTTGGAATCCTTAAAAATAGATGGCCAATAGTATCCAAGACTAAGAATCTTGAATGTTGTTCGTTTAGCTGCAAAGTTCCCACCACACGGTTCATCATGGCAAGATTTTAAAATATCAATTATTTCATCATTTCTTACACATCATCTAATAATCATATCATAACCAGTGTAAAATAAATTTCCATTAATCCATGAGTATCGAGCACTTTGTTTGACTAGCCTCTTCTTTTCCTTTGGAGTAAAGTATGGAGGTGTTCTTCTTGTGGACAAATAATTGGCCAAGTCAGCATACCAAGGATTCACTATTGAAATTGCAAATAAATTTTCATCTGGAAAAGAATCTTCAACCGGAACAACCTCACCTTGATTTTGTTGTCTAGAAAGAAAATCTGCCACTTGATTCTCCTTACCTGGTCTATCTAATAATGTGATGTTAAATTCCTATAACAATAACAACCATCTGGTAACTCTGCCACTAGTTACTGGTTTATTCATTAAATGCTTAATGGTAGAATGGTCAGTATGTACAAAAACCTCATAACCAGTTATATAATGTCGGAATTTATTCACAGCATGTATGATGGAAAGCATTTCTTTTTCTGTGACTGTGTAGTTTAATTCTGCAGGTGTTAGATTTTTGCTAATGAAATAGATGGCATAATGACAAGATTCCTCTTTTTGGCCTAATGAGGCACCTACTGCAGTATCAGATGCATCTGTAAAGATGTGAAATGGTAGGTTCCAGTTAGGTCCTTTTAAGACTGGTGTGGTTGATAAATTTTCTTTGAGTATTTCAAATGCTTGTTGACAATTCTCATTCCAGTGGAAAGGTGTATCTTTTGCTAGAAGTTTAAACAGAGGTGAAGATATTTTACTAAAATGTTCAATAAACCTTCTGTAATAGCTTGCATACCCAAGGAAACTTCTTACCTCTTTTTGAGTCTTCGGAATTGGCAAATTGACAATGATCTGGATTTTCGATGGATCAACTTTAATGCCTTGAAAAGAAATATAGTGGCCTAATACTATCCCCTCATTTAACATCATAAAACACTTTTCATTGCTCAGGGACAGATTAGCTTCAATACATCTCTTCAAAACTTTTTCAAGATTCGTTAATGCATGCTCAAATGAATCACCATACACTAAAAATTCATCCATGTAAACTTCAACACAATCATGAACTAAATCAGCAAAAATAGCTAATACAGCTCTCTGAAATGTAGCTAGTGCATTGCAAAGTCCAAATGGAAAAACATTATAAGCATAAGTGCCCCAGGGACAAGTAAAAGTGGTTTTGTCCTGGTCCTCTAAGGCTATCCTGATCTGGTTGTAGCCACTGAAACCATCAAGAAAAGAGAATGATGATTTCCCAGCTAATGTGTCTAGCACTTGGTCAATAAATGGTAGTGGGAAATAATCTTTGAGCGTTGCTTTGTTCAATTGTCGGTAATCAACACAAATCCGCCACTTACCATTTTTCTTGGGCACTACTACCAATGGGGATACCCACTGACTGTCAGAGATAGGATAGATAAAATTGACTTTCAACAGTTTTTGTAACTCCTCTCTAACAATATCCTGAAGCATGGGGTTCATTCGTCTTTGCGGTTGCCTCATTGGTTTGATATTACTATTGGTATAAATATGGTGAGTGCATGTTTCAAGGTGAATGTCGTGCATATCGGCGTAGTCCCAAGCAAATGCTTTCTGGTATTTTCTCAATAATTGAATCAATTTTTCCTCCTGAGATGAGTCTAGGTGAGTGCCAATATTCAAAGTTTTTCCTGGACTAATCTCTATGGTCTTGCTCTGTGTGTTTGTGATAGATTGAATGGAAAAAATGTTCTGAAATGTTGTTTGCAAAGATTGAATGGTGCATGTTTCCTGAAAATTTTGTGCCAAAAGTTCATTTTGGTCATTTCTCAAATCTTCGGAAACATCAGGTTGAGAAAGGAACAACTCTACCAAATCATCATTATTATGTTCTTGAAAATCATAGATTTGGTTGATGCTAAAAACATATTGAACTTCTTCTTTGTCATTGTATTTATCGTCAAGCCATAAATTGTGTGTTGTTGCTGGTGATTGTGCTAATGGGTAAAGAGTGAGTTGTTTTCTTTCAGTTCCTCGTGAAATAATCATATTACCCAATCGACATCCTATGAATGCATCAACAGTTGCTAACCATGGTCTACCAAGGATGATAGGGTGTCCTCCTAAATTGGATTTTCGCTGGAGAACTAAAAAGTCAGCTGGATACTCCCAAGAGTCCAGTGAAACAATTATGTCCTCCAAAATCCCTTCAGGAATCACTTTAGACCTATCAGCGAGTTCTAGAACAATTGTTGTGTGTTGCAAATTTGTGAGCTGGAGTGATTTCATGGTTTCAAGAGTCATCACATTTATTGCGGCCCCAAGATCAATTAAGGTGTTTGGAATATGTATGTTGTTAATGATTGTAGTGACTCTGGGAATACCAGGATCAACATACTTTTCCATTGAGATGGTGTTTGTCATAAGCCAGCTAAATGTCCAATAACATGAATGGTTTGAGGATCAACTCTTTTCCTAGTAGGATGTTTAAGGCATAGTTCTTTGATGGCTTTAGTATATACGGGAATGTCTTTTATGTCTTGTAGTAGTGGAATTTTTATATAGACATTCTTTAGCTCATCTAAAACATCAAACTGTGGTATAGACATGGGAAGTTTTGTTTGGACCAATCGGTCTAGAAAAGGTGGTGGATGCAACAGTTGCATTTGTTTATTTTTGATATCATCATTTTGTTTCCTTTGAATTGAAGTTTCATTTTCATTTTCTTCGTTTTCTTCTTGTTTATCAGTTGTTGGAGATTCTTTGTGAAGTACCTTACCAGACCTCAAATTGATATTTTGCAAGGGTAATGTGGGATATGAGGTTCCCTCATCTACATTATAGGCTGGTCTCTTTGCTCTGTTATTTGGATTTGGTACAGGTTGAGCAGGGATTTGAGTAGGTCTGGGAGGTTGTGAGTTAGATGGAATTTGTAATTGTGGTGTATTTATTGGTGGAGGAGCAGGCAATGCTTGTTGAGTGGGTTGAGGTTGATGTGGGTAAACAACTTGCTGCTGAGGATATTGCTGATATGGTTGAGGATATGGCGAATATGGCTGATGATATTGTTGATATGGCTGCAAATATGGTTGGTATGGTTGAGGATATGAGTGATATTGTTGAGAGTATTGCTGAGATGGTCTCCATTGTTGTTGTGGGTAATTTTGGTGCTGCCATGGCATGGGTACATTCCATGAATTCTGAGCATACATCTGATCATGTATAGGAAATTGCAAATTCTGGTTTGGGAACATACCTTGAGGTGCTGGTTTTGGCTGCCATGGTCTCTTTGTGCCCATGTAATACACATTTTCCATATCTGTGTTTGCTACCACATTAAAATTCTGCAAAACCTTGACTTTAGAGCAATGAAATATATCATGATTTTCAGTACAAAAGGCACAAACTTGAATGTTTTCTAATGGGCAGTCTTTTAAGGCATGTTTCTTCCGACATTTTGGGCAAAAGATAGCCATCATTTGATCTTCCTCTTCTTGTCTCTTCTTAGCTTTTAGAGTGTCAATTTGGGCTCCTAAGGTACTTAATAGATCTGTTTTGAATTCCTCTAACAGGTTCCCTATTTCAGCCCTTGTGACACTTGCTGAAGCAGATTTTGTGGCTTTGGATGATATGGTTCTTTTTCCAATTTTGGCTCTGCTTCTAGAATAATTTTCACATAACTCAGCAATTTCTTCAAAAGGTAAAGTGGGAATATCACCTTTGCCCATCAAATTAAGATCATCTAAGTATTCCTCTCGAATGCATTTCAAAAATATTGTCAAATCAGATCAAGAGGCATGGTTCTGTGTTTTGATTTTTGTAAATTGTAAACAAACCGCTCTAAGTACTCCTCTAAATTTTCATCCTCTTGTTGGTTCATCCTAAAGATATCATCTTTGGAATCTTTCGATCTACAATAAGGTTGGTATTTCTTTAGGAATATTCTTCTCATGCCATCCCAATCAGTTACCGCATATTCACCAAGCCCCATGAACCATCTTAATGCTGATGCTTTTAATGTCGTTGGGAAGCTTCTAAGCCTATGGGCATCATCTGTGTAACCATATGTTCGACATACGATTTCAAACTCAAACAAGAATGAATTTGGGTCTTCTGAAGCCATGCCATAAAAGTTTGGTAGCACGGATGGGGGTATGTTTTTCATTTTTCTTTCGTCATCCTCTTCTGGTTCTTGGATAGGAAATTTAAAGGTTGACTCTTCCTCTTGACCTTGATTTGGTGGTCCTCTTTTTGATCCATTTCCTTCAACCATTTTGATAGGTTCCTCTGTTGATTTAATTTCTTATTCAGTGTCACTTGTTTCAAAGAGAAGTTCAAGGAAAGATTGTTGAGTTACTGTGCTACTTTCTCCTTTTATAGAGGATTCAGGGAAATGTTTCTTCTGTAATTTGTATGCTAATATAATTTGCCTCTCGATGAGTGTGAGTCTTTGCCCTGATTTCTGTTTATCCTCTGATTTTTGTATGGTGACTTCCTCATCTGACGTTGTGTGTTTAACGTTTCCTAAAGGGTCTGCTCCTGATGGTAGGTTAGTTTTTGGATGGGGGGTTTTTATGAATCTAACTTTATTATCTTTAGATCTAACCATAAGTAAACATGACTTCTAAACCTATGTTTTTGTTTATTTAATTTTTTTTTTTTATATTTTAATTTTTTTTGAAACTTTCTAACTACGCCTCCCCGACAACGGCGCCAAAAAGTAGTGGCCAATCTAGGGTGCTAGATTAAACTAGATTTATTATCAACGGGTCAGTAAACTTCGAGGCATGCGTCTACAGTATATAGACATAAAGGATTCCTAACCGAGTGTTTATTGTGATAGGTTGCAGTACTTCTTTACAAAAGGTTAAGATATGTTTCCTCTCACCTTAACACTTAGATCACCTAACTTATCTAACTGTCCTAAGAATACAACGTATTACTAGACTGAGATTTTAATCCCCTTACAAGGATGCTATGCACAAAAGCTCTGTCTAGTTAACACTTGAGCATTCATGAAAAATCAAAAGCAATCAAAAGCACACTAAAATTTAAATGCATGAAAAACAGAGTCTATGAAGATGCTTCAAAATATAACGATGGATCAAATCTCTTACGAGATATGGTTCAATGATCTTAACGATGAAATCTTCAAGCTATCACCACAAATACCATTTGTGAGAATTCCTAATCAAATCAACAAAATCATAAGCATGGAAATTAAATTAAACACTATGCATTCTATTCAAATTCAAAAACTGCTAAGGAAATGAAATTAACAGTATACCAATCCATGCAGGGCCCATCCATGTTTCAATGGTACACTAAAGTAAACTCAAGCAACGAGAGTATTAACGCATAAACACTGTTGGAGTAAAACCGTGACTATATTCAAGTACTGTAGATTGCAATCAAATACAAAAGTTTTGTTTTCAAACGATGCACAAAGATAATAATCGTAGCTATAACTGTTAACAAAATGATACGCAGTCTTTATCTGCCTGTCCCTATCTGAATCGAATGTACATTCATTAAGCAGTTGTTTCCGCTTTTACAAAGGAATTACTTTTGGTCATTTCTAATCTAAACCGATTTCCAAAAAGAAAACAAAATGAAACCGGTTTGGGAAACCATGGCTTTTACTGCCTTTGTAACCAAAACGCTGAGGTTTGACCAGCGTGGACCGCATAACCAGGAGCTTTTGATTTGCTGTAGAATCGATTTTTCACCATGCTTGTACATTCCAATTTTCGTTCCTATCCATTGCTTTGGCTTGCCTGTCATGCCACGTGTCAGATGATAAACCATTTACAGGATGTTATGACATCCTGTAGTCTTTTTATTGAAAATTCCTAATTTCTAACATAAAAACTCATAAATTAACTTTAATGCAAACTAACAACTATAATGTTATTAATTAATCAATTTCAAGGAATATAAGGGATCTATGGAGGAAAAAGGTAGACAAATGATGGTGTTTTTAGAAGAAAAAGATGGTAATGGAATGGTACCAACAGCTACAGAGGCTAGTAAAGAAATGATTTGGTTACAAAGGTTTCTAGATGAATTGGGTAAGAAGCAGGAGTTGAGAAGGTTATACAGTGACAGCCATAGTGCCATACATCTTGCAAATAACTCTGCATTTCATTCCAAGACTAAACATATACAGCTCAAGTACCATTTCATATGGTCAATATTGGAAGATGGACAATTGAAGCTGGAAAAGACACACACTAGCCAGAATCCTGCAGATATGTTAACAAAAATGTAACTAAGGAGAAAATTAGATTCTGCTCAGTTTCAATTGGTCTTCAAGTATGATGAAGAAGGTGAGAAACAACCAGGTCCAAAGTGGAGTCATTTTCCAGTAAATGAAGCAGTGGTGGAGTTGTTGTAATCAATATCCAAGTGGGAGATTATTGGGTGTGGAGCCTGATTATCTTCTTTATTCAGAGGTATCACCGCATTGGACCCCAGTTCATAATGTGGTGGAAAATTCTACATCCACGGTAGAAGTTATGTTTAATTTAGGGTTTTTTTCCCTAGAAGGAAACCCCTCGCTATATATGAGGGAATTGCATTGCGTCTATGTAGATTTGTATTATGAATGAGAAAGAGAGAGGAGATTGTGTAAGAGCGAAGAGGGAATTATAGTGAATTTGATGTAGGTTGTATCTCTTCAGTTTGTTGGATAATATAAAAGGAGGGATTGGTTGTTTCCCGTGGATGTAGCCCAAATTGGGTGAACCACGTATATATGTGTCTCTCTTGTTTTATGTGTTTTCTGTGTTTATATTTCTGCAATATATTTTATGTGTTCCATTTCTCTGTAATATATAATTTTCTAACATTAATAAATACGTTGGTTCCACAACCTCTATCGCAATCAATGGTCTGTTGGGTCCACAGTAATATCGCAATCGGCGGTCCGTCGGGTCCACAATAATATCGTAATCGACGGTCTGTCGGGTTGACAAGTCTTATCGCAATCTGTGGTCTGATGGTGACAACCCTTTATGATTTTCATAATTTCTGATGCCCAGACGCGATACTACATAAAGGTGTATTCTAATGGAGCTGGCGGGTCCACATATTATATCGCAGTCAACGTTTTGAATGGAACATGATTATGAGAACATAATGGTTTGTGATTATGCGATGGATGTGATATTATATTAAGTTGTATTGCAATGGTGCAATAAGTCCGCAATGATATCGCAATCGTAGTTTTCAAGTGTGACATTCCTTTGTGATACATAACTTCCGATGTGGCAATTCCGGTATGGCAGATGTGATATAACCATAGAGCATATTGTTATGGAACCATTGGTTATGTAATACATATCACAATCAGGAGATTCAACGTGACACATAATAAAGTGATAAAATTGCCGATATTGATTTCTCTGATGCGCTGTGAACTTTTATTATATGCATTGGGAATTTTAACGGGTTTCCATGGTTTAATACTCCCTCTGCTTATTTCTTCAATATTATTGTTAACTCCTCTTAATCATTGTTTTATGCTCCTCCGTTGTGTGTTCCTCTTTGCTCCTTCCGATGAACTTCTTCCTCTTACTCTTTGGCTTCACGATGATTTCCAATGGATTCCCTGATGGCTTTTCTCCTTGGCTTCATACTCATGTTGCTTCACGGATCTACTCTACTTGGCTTCACATCATCATTTAGTATCCAAAATATTTCCATATTGACATCAATGACAATCTAGATCAACAATGTGCAAGGCAAGCATCCATCTCGTCCATTTTGGTATTAGAACGCCTTTGATTTATTCATAGGGAGGCCAAACCATCCATAATGTCCCACCAATTTTGTTGCAGGTCGTTTAGAAAGGAAATGACTTCATTTCTATCCTCATGTCCTTGATTCCTCCTCTCCTCCAAAGTCCCCATTATACTTCTCAGTTGCACATCAAGGGAATCTAGGGAGGGGGGTTGGTCTACATGACCTACAAACTAAACCAATTCTTCCACTGATGCAGTGCTCTCAACCCCTTCCTACCTAACAGTTGTATCCAAACCAACTTTTTCCCTAGGTTGTCTGGGAGGACCTACTCCTCTCCGGGCTATGCCTCATTGCCTTAACATATCCAAGGTGGCAGCAGGATACCAAAAACAAAATTTGACTAACACACAACTAAAACACCCACTCCAATATAACCAGAGTCTCGATGCTCATACAATGGGCATAACCAAACTATCAACTTAAAACCCCAGGCTCAATACTCTAAAGCCCAGCACAAGCTCCCTCCAGTAGTGAATAAACACAGGAAGGAGGACCCCAATAAAACCACTAAAACTATCTCGAAAATCAATACCAACCTCCCAAAACCTAGGGTGCCAAATCCAATCAGGTCCAAATTTTATTTCCTTCAATAGAGAGATATCACAATTATACAATAATCCCCTAACCTTGACTAAAATAGAGAAATTTTCTGGCGAAACTAAAGACTTTAAAAAACGCTTACCAAAGTGACACCAGACTTACTAGAATCAGGTTGACGATTAGGCTCCACGGTCTTGGGATACCCCACGTTACATCCAAAATGCACTAACCAAAACCAATGCAGGCTCCGTCCAACTCGTTTTCTAGGATCCCACATAAAGAATGAGGGTTCCCAAGTCTACAATCTCATAAACACACCTTGCTTGATGACAATAATAGAGGCCCAATTTACCAATGAAACATGTGTGCATAGGTTGACAACATGTGCACACTCTAAGACAAGTATTCCCTTGATACCCCACCCAAACCAAAGATACATCAACAATGAAGAATGAACACCCATCAAAATTTGAACCCTGCCCCTGTCTTCTGGAGGCTTCAATGCCCTCAATGCCAATTGTCATGGCCACCATTTACCATTGCTACACGCATTGTACACATGGATCTGGTTGCCCTCATGCCTTGCAACACATACCTCATTCATTCACCCCATCAAGGTTAGAGTTACCCTTTTTCTTTTAAGGTTAAAATTATAATTTATTTAAAATACTAATTTTGAAAACTAATATCATTTCAAAAAAACATTAAAATCCACTCCCAAAACAAAAATCTAGTAGTAAGATCATTTTTTTTTCCATGATTAATATTACAATTTATTTGAAATTATAGCCTTCACAATTACTTTATGAACTAAAAGCTTAAAAAGAATTCACCTTTTGAATCGAAACTTGGTTTTACAAGTTACACAATATTTTTTTATTTCAAACTTAAAATTTTAACATTTTTGTCTACTTGGGGTAGCTCAATTGGCAATGGCCGTGGTAATGAAGTCTCACCGAACCGAAAGTCTTGGGTTCAAATCTTATGCTATCCCCCGGTCGGGGTGATAAGTTGGACAAGATGAAGATGTAGTCCTACCAAGCTTACAAAGAAAAGACAATTAGCATTTTTAATACACTACTAAAAAAATTTGATAGTATTAAAAACAAAACCATAAAATAAATATAAATAAAATGAAAATTGAATAATTAATATATATATAGTAAAATAGAAGCATACTTTATGTTGTTGATTATGATTAAATTTTGCTAGATTGAAAATGGTTTATAAAATCTAAGAAGGTAAGATAATTCTTGGAATTCTTTAGAAGTTAATTTTTATCCTCGAAAAGCATTAAGAGAATGTTCCAAGATCACCATGGTTTTGCAAGTTAATAGGTCAATAAGGTTGGCAGTATGGCAAATAATTTCAAGCTTAGATCTAATCTAAGTATGTAATGGACAATATAAGAGAAGGTGATTTTCGTCTTCAAACTCCTTAGTGTCACAAAGGTGACAGACTCTTTCATCCCAAGGGGTTTTAGTAATTGACCATTACTTAGTTTCACTATGGATCTCATGAGAATTTACTCTTTTTTTGGTTGAGTAAATACCCCTTGGGGAATTTGAACCTTGAATCTCACAATTCATATAGTACTTCATAACACGACAATCAAAAATTGAGCTTCCTGCATGGGCTTCATGAGAATTCATTCATATTTTAGTAATGTTTATTTTCTTATTTACACTAGTCAAGATAAAGATATACTTTTGATTTTTAAGATTTAGATTTACCATCTCCTTATAATATCTTAATTTCATTTTTCCCTCTTACTCCTTATCACACGATAATTTATCCTTAAAATTTGAGGTAATAATATTTTTAATATTATCCTTGTTTTGCATAATGATCTCATTCTTTATCCCCTAGTGATATAGCCAAGATCCAACATCCTTATGCTATCCTCGTTTGTCAGTTGAAGGTGGTTTTAACTAAAGTATCAAACCACTTTAGGAAGCCTCTTTTCTTCCATATCATTTTACCTCTTTTTATGCATTATATATCTCTTGGTCATAGCCATGCTCTCTATGGGAAGAAAGCTTGCTTTGATGATGAGGGTAGAATAGGGTGTATTTCCTTTAATTTTGAGATTATAGATTATAAATTAATTTTGGATATCTTCTATCTTTCTCCACAACTCTTTAGAGATACCACATCTCCAAAGCTCACATCCATATAAAATAAAAGTAATAACAAGAGCCTTGGAGAGGAGTTTTTTTTAATCCCACATCCAATGATATGCTAATTTACAATTTATTTCATGTCCATATTAAACTTCCATCCTTCACTAATCATTTTTTCAATACAATATTTTTAGTTGAGTTTGTGATTAATATTCATCCCAATATATTAAGAGGAAGACACTTCCTCTAAGTTATTGTTGTCATATACAAAAGTAAAATAGGTTATATCTTTGTATTTAATTATCATGACTTTCAACTTGTTAGTATTAACAATCATACTCATCTTGGAATAAAGTATTGGAGAATATTTATTTGTTTTCCAAGATTGGAATGACTTCTTACCAAAAGAACAATATCATCACCACAAAGTATAAGAGTGATGACTATACTAGTGAAAAATGGGCCAACATAATCTACTTCCTCCAAACATTCTTCTAACTTATCAATGTATATGCCAAAAAGGGTAGGGGACAGGGGACAAGCTTTCTTGACTCTAATATTGTATTTGGTTTCTTTCGGCTAGCCCTCCGTGGTCCTAAACTTGGCAATAACATTTTCATAAAACCTTGTCACAACATCCCTCAACCTAAAAGGGACCTTTATCTCTTCCAAACTCTTCCAAGGCTTCTCTTATAAACAATGTCAAAAGATTTTCTAAAATCAACAAAATAACACAAGATATTAGTTTTATTATTGTAATTCTCCTCTTTAATGATTGTAAGAGTAACAAGGTTATCTATATTAGAATGATATCTCCTAAAAGAGGCTTGGCCTTTAGCTCTTTTTTCATGGCTTCCTAGACAAAGTATAATATTATTTTCTAAAATAATTATGTTCAACATGGTTAAAATTGGGTTAGTCATAATGATATTATAATTAGAGAGGGATGATTTTATTCCCACTTTTAAAAATAAGTACAATGATTTAAGCAAAGTCTTTTGGTAGAAATCACATAAGAGAATTTTTTTTGGCCAACGTGTTTTGAACCAACAAGTATGGTTCATCATCAAGACTAGACGAAGAGGCAGACCATGGCATAGACTTAAATAGAGAGCAATGTAGAGACATAATTTCAAGTAACGGCTACATTTGAACAATAATATTTAAATTATAATATTAATTTATTAATATATTAAAAACAAATATTATTATGTAACAACTATATTAAACGGCTAGTTTTTGGAAAATAATATTTAAATAATGATATTATTCCATTAATTTATTAAAATATTAATAGATAACGTTATATTAAACGACTAGTTTTTGAAAAATAATATTTAAATAATGATTTAAACAAAGTTTTTCGGTAGAAATCACATGAGAGAATTTTTTGGCCGACACGTTTTGAACCAACAAGTGTGGTTCATCATCAGGACTAGATGAAGAGGCAGACCATGGCAAAGGCTTAAATAGAGAGCAATGTAGAGACATAATTTCAAGTAATGGCTATATTTGAACAATAATATTTAAATTATAATATTAATTTATTAATATATTAAAAACAAATATTATTAAGTAACAGTTATATTAAACGGCTAGTTTTTAAAAAACATATTTAAATAATGATATTATTTCATTAATTTATTACAAATATTAATAGGTAACACTTATATTAAACGGCTAGTTTTTGAAAAATAATATTTAAACTAATTTATTAAAACCAAATATTACTAGTTCTTGAAAAATAATATTTAAATAATGATATTAGTTTATTAATTTATTAAAATATTAATATGTAATGGCTATATTAATCGGCTAGTTTTTGAAAAAAAATTTAAATAATGATATTATTTCATTAATTTATTAAAAATAATAATAGGTACTGCTATATTAAATTCATTATGGATCACAAAAGCTTGAATACAGAAATTAAATAATAATATTAGGTTATTAATTTATTAAAAATATTAATATGTAATAATGATATTAAACGACTAATTTTTCAAAAATAATATTTAAATTAATTTATTAAAACCAAATAATACTAGTTTTTGAAAAATAATATTTAAATTGTGATATTAGTTTATTAATTTATTAAAAACAAATATTAACAAGTAACCGCTATATTAAACGGCTAGTTTTTGAGAAATTGTTAAATTAATTTGAATATTATTTCTAAAAAACTAGTTGTTTAATATAGCAGTTACTTGTTAATATTTGTTTTTAATAAACTAATAAACTAATATCACAATTTAAATATTATTTTTCAAAAACTAGTAATATTTGGTTTTAATAAGTTAATTTAAATTTTATTTTTCAAAAACTCACCGTTTAATATAGCTGTTACATATTAATATTTTTATTTTTAATAAATTAATAAACTAATATCATTATTTAAATATTATTTTCAAAAACTAGCCATTTAATATAGCCGTTACTTAATAATATTTGTTTTTAATATATTAATAAATTAATATTATAATTTAAATATTATTGTTCAAATAGAGTCGTTACTGTCTCTACATTGCTCTCTATTTAAGCCTATGCCATGGTCTGCCTCTTCATCTCATCCTGATGATGAACCACACTTGTTGGTTTGGAACGCGTCGACCAAAAAAAATTCTCTAATGTGATTTCTACCGAAAGACTTTGCTTAATTCATTATGGATCACAGAAGCTTGAATATAGAAAGTAAAATGATATTTTGCGACCATAGTTTAGAGATGCATTGCTTCATTATCAAATTGAAGAGCTTGTGAATGTGAGGGATGAAGATAAACCCTCAAAATTTAGAAATTTCAACTTGGTAATTTTCATGAACCACTTAACCTCAAATTTAAAAAAAAAACAAAAAGGCAAACCTAATAAAAATAATATTTTAATTTAGAAATAATAAAATAAGATTTTAAAATAATAAATAAAAAAAAACACACACACACACACACACATTACAAATAAAAAAAATGGAAAACATACGAAAAAACAAGATTTTGTGGCTCTCTCTCCCACCCATCCCCATTTCCCTTTATTTTCATTGAGGATAAAGGTAAATGGAGGGATGTCACATACTTAATTTTTTTTTTTTTTTTTTTTTTTTTTTTAATGTATATTTTGTATTTAATTAAAAAAAAAAATCAACTATAATTTTTTAATGCAGTGTAATGGCAGATGGAACAAGGGCCTTAGGCGCTGCACCCACCACCCTCGAGTACATAACAAGCATTTGAGAGGGAGGATACAGTATGCCCTCACATACATGGGCATGCTATGCTATAGTTAGTCTTTGGTTTATATAAGGTATTCGATGGGCAACGAGATAGTTTGCAATGAACTGAGAGGATCCAAAGTTAGGTCATCATCCTCTTGTTGTGTTTCCTTTATTCAATTAGCATGTGTGAGAATTTTGGTGTTGTGGGTAGTGGTGGGTCTTGAAGGTTGGAAATTAATTCATGTTGGCTAGTGCAAATGATGGGTGATCGATTGGAGAGTTTGGGAATCATGATCTCGTTCGTGTTTGTTGGAAGATTACACTCCAAAGAATTTGTTAGGGTCATCGAATTTCAAGTGCAACACAAGTTCTCAGGTAGTATCTCTGCTTTTCTTGATTCCCCACTTTAGGCTTGTCAGTGGGCATAGGTATATTGTGAAAATGCGAAAACCCTGAATCCTACTGCAACAACTAATTAAGTTTCTTCTTTTTGTTAAATAATTTGAACAAAGTATTTACTTATTCTACGGTAAATATAAAAACTAATACATTGCAGCCTTCACAAAATAAATATTGCGGAAACTAAATATTGCACATGAGAGAAATAAACACACACACACAATACACCATTATTTTTGGATAAATGTCCCCGAAAAAACCCAATCTGGGAAAACCATGCAACAACTGAGAGTTTTATTATTATGTAGTAGTTTCTAAGTACAAATCTCTAGATGCCAAAACTAGCAATCTGATACAAAGAATAAATTGCTAAAGAGGTAGTAAGAAAAATCTCATGTTGTCACTGGCGATCTGAATTTGATCCAAGTTCTGGATGACTAGCCCCACACTACCTCTATATAGCCTCTGCGCCAGTCTATGCATATGTGCATCACAGCCTCTAGGCTCTACGTCACCTCCTCCTCTGATTTTCTGTTGACTGGAACTTCGACCCTCTGGCCCTCCAATCTCACACCCTAGCTTCTGGCTCTAGATCTCGATTTCTCCCAACAAAATTTCAAACTCCCTTTGAAGCTCTGTGCTACCTCTCTGGACCTCCTCGTGCCTTCGCTGCCTTGCACTCTCTAGATCTAGAAAACTCTCCTCCGATCTACTATCTCTCTCCCTCACTGCAAGAAGATCGCTCGATCTCTCTCTGGCAACTCAATGCCCAATATTAAAACATAATCGATGGCTAAGATTAACTAGAACTTGGTCCATGTCTTCTTCTAAATCTCACCATGACTTAATTAATACCCTTTAATTAATCAATTTTCCTAAGTTTAGATGTAGGCACCATTAAAAAAAGATTAATTATTTTAATTAAGTCGTTTCTACGTGGAATTACAAGAAACTATTTCTGGGTTTTGGAGAATACATGTATTCTAGCCTCTCCACCAAATTTTGTGGCTAGAACACATTCATGCTACAAAAATAAACATATATGTGTCTAGAGTTCAAATCTCTATGTCTGTATTATCTTCTTTAGTCTGGGGATTATCTAGATTGAATGTTTATTTGGCGTCGAGGTTTATCTTGGGACCTCCTTTCTTGGTTTAATGCGGGGTTTGCAAGTATTATCTAGATAAAATTACGAGGGTATGCATGTGTTGAGTTATTTTCCTAGCAAGATAATGTTGGTTAATTCAATTTGGTGTTTGGTTGTGCTCTTCTGGGTGTCGAGGTATTTTGGTCTTGGTGTTGTTCTTTTCTTATTCAATGGTCAAGGGTGAAGGTGCCTTGGTTGATTAAGACTCATCCTTTGCCCTATCTAGGGGTCCTTTGCTAGTGGTTTTGTGATGATATGCTATGTTGGTTTCTTGATCTTGTAGGAGGTGGTTCGAGTTCATCATATTGTTGTTTCGCAAGTAGAGTTAATCATTGAAATGACAACAAGTCTCCTCCCTTAGTCTCTGTGATGCTGCCAAGATAAAGAATGAGGTGTAGAAGGGAAGGAGGTGGAAGGGCTCATCAAGGGGAACGAGGGGCAATACTCTTTTCCCATGACTTAGCAACCACATATTTCAACATAGTTATGTTTGATACATGTAAGGAAATTCGTGAGCTTGAGTCCAAAGCAAGGGAGGAAAGGCAATCCCTTTTGGATTTTGAGCTTTTGGAGGACATGTCAGCTTGCATTCCAAACCATGGGCACACCAGGGGAAGGAGGAAATAATACCTAAACTTGGTGTATTTTCATTGGAAAATGAAGACCTTATTGGGCCTTATATTGATGGATAATCAAGTGGAGAAATATAATATCTTTGCTTCCATGGAGGATATCAAGAGGATGCTTAGGAATCATATGCTTTTCTTGGATATGATTGACTCCTGCCTAGCAAATGTGGAGAGCCATATTGCTTGTAATTCAGATGGTGGGTCTCGATGTATCCTCCTGGTTCGAGTGAGGGTTCCAATAAATATTTTGTCTTTGGAAAATGACTAGTGAGCATGGATGGTGGGTGGTGCAGTATGGTGATTTCCTGGTGGTTCTCATTTTATTTTATGTGAGGTACTTGTTATCCTTTTGGTTTGCAGGATGTGTCATCATAAACTGGTTGCGGTGATGTGTTCTACATGATGGCTCTTGCCCACTTTGTTGGGCACTATTTTATTTCCTTTGCTATTTTTTTTATTTTGTAATGGATAGACATGATAACTCTATTTATTTTGGATTTATGTGGTGGTTTTTGGTCGATTTTGCTACCCTCTTTTCACTTCTTTTGGAAATATTTGGTGTTTGGATATGGATGGATGTGGCACTTTAGTATTTTATTGCCTATTTGTTCAATAGTCACGGTGTTTTTTTGTAAGGTCTCATATGAATTTCGGGGGGGTGTGTGTTCGATAGTTGTAACCGATGCCCATTAATGGGAAATTCTATTTGTATCCGTCTAGAATAGTTGGGCAGAAAGACAGGTCATCTCTGACCTTGATCTTTATGTACTATAGTGATATGAGTCTTATGTGTCTCTGGGAGTTAGTGATAGCATGATGAGGTGTTTTTACCCTCAATGACCAAGTTTGATATGCATGTAAAATTGGTTTCTCAATAATACAAAGTATTAATTAATTCACAAACAAAAAAACATAAGATTTTAAATTATTAAATTTTTCAATTAAATTTTATATTTTTTATATATTATTTATATATATTTGTATATATTATTTATATGATTTTTTATATTCATGGTTATCAAATCATTGTAATTTAAAATTTAAAATACAAATTAAATATGTTACTTGTAGTACTAAATTTTAATTTGGAAAGTGATTTTAATGTTTCCATTTACATTGTTATTCATTGTCAAAACCATAATCTCAAACAAGTTGTAATGTTGACTCTGAAAAAAATGAGGTGTTATTTGTTGAAGATATCAACTCCTACTTGTCTTGTACTTAACGTGATGTGTGATATTCCTCATCATAGAATATTAGTTATTGTAATCTTTATGTGAGTTTTTTGGTTAGGAGGTTGTTCATTAGCTCCTAGTTCTAGGTGTGGTTGAGACTTTATCTCCACTAACTATATTGGATGACTAAGATAGCCAATCCATCTTAAGCCTAGTTTAAGGGATAAATATATGATATTGTGATGACAATAAAACATGTAAATATAGTTTATTATATGCAACAATTCTAAATTGGTATCGGAGCTAGTTTTAGTGTAATTTCCTCATGGGAGAGCCCAAAAATATGAGAGAGAGATGTGAGACTTATCTGCTATAAGAATAAGTTAGAGTAGATAAGTTGTTTGTTTGAGCGTTTTGTGTGAATTTTTTGTGTGCCTATGTGTGTGGGTTTGTTGAAGAACTTGTCAGTGTGGATAACCATCATAAAAAAAGAAGGAAGTTGCATGAAAGTTTGAAGACACTGTTTGGACATGCAATTGAGGATGCATTCATTTAACCACACCTTTCTGACATATTTTGAAAAGAAAGTTGTTTCCTACCTACGAAATGAAAATATTGTTTCTTGAATTAGAAATTAGGTTAGAGGTTACAAAGCAGAATGATGGATATCTTGATTGTGACGAGATTTGCAAGTTGTGCATAATTTTTTGACTCAACTAAAGTTGGAGTTATGTTGGTGTTGGATCTATCGTGGTGGATCACCGTGGCCACTCAGATGGGTTACGTATTTAACAGTGGCTATAGTCACACATGAGTAGGTTTCTTTTGGTTAGTGTTTAATAACTTGTGTTTCTCAGTACACCCCTCTTTTGCCTCCAGTGTCATGTTGTGGCTACTTCTCTCACTATGTTTATTTAGGAATTTGAGGTGGTGATCTAAATTTACATAAGAACGAAATGAAATATAGATTTAAACAGAACACAAAGATATAACGAAAAATAGAACTTCAATTAATTAATAGCAAGTACTGAAAATTGTTTACATGCAAAATGGAAACATAGAAGCTTAGGCGATGGTAGCTTATCTCTGAGAAGAGATGTGCGGCTACTTGCCTACTGAACTGTGTTACAATGAGGCTTGAAGGACTTTTTATTATTGAGAAACAAGGGAAAACACTAAACATCCAAAAACCTAACCTCAAGATATGTAGCGCCAAAATTTTATGGGCCCCATTGGGGTTAGTTCATACATCAACTTCCCATGGTCATAACTTTGGCATACAATATTTTTTTTTAAACATATATTCAAGGACTATAATTTCGAATACAAAATCCTACCTTAATTTTGAATTTTCTTGTTTTTCAAATAAACGTCATTTAGGGCCTCAAAACAGCTTTGGAAGTTCAGGACCTGAAAACTGTAAAAAATGGTAAATTGTGCTACAATTAAGGAAACTAAAAGAAATAGTGTTGGTGGTCCAAGTGAAATTGGTGTGTGGCCACCAATATCCACCTGGATCATTCCTCCCCCCTTAGGAAGCAATGGTCCGAATTGCATTGAGTGACTCCATGAGATGGGGAAACTTCTGTTAAACTTGGTCCCTAGTGATCCATTTGCGTTGGTGCAGGAGTTGGCCAGCTTTGACAACTCGATACAGTTGGATCCTCTGTTTGTGAGTGTTATTGATCTATGGGTCCATTATCTGATTAGTTGTGGCTTGTTCAATGCAGTCTTGGTTGAGCTTTGTTGGCACTAACTACTTAGCAATGTTTGATGTGTCCAACAAGGGTGGAAAATATGGTTGAAGGTAGTCCACATTGAATACGGGCTGCAAGTCAAGGAATGGGGGGGGATATTAAGTTCAAAATCGTTGTCTCCCACAGCCTTGATGATGGTGTAAGGCTTGTATCAGAGTGGTCAAAGCTTCCAACGGGCTCCGGCAGGGTATTCATTCTACAGATGTAATCAAAATTTGTCGCCCACTTGAAACTTGTGTGGAACTCGATGATGATCATGTTGTTTGTACTTGGCATTGGCTTTATCCAAGATGTCATGAACATGGTGGTGTATGTGTTGAATGCACTCAATAAACTTGGTGGTGGATGTGTTGAATGTGCTCAATAAATAGGGTGGTTGTATTAGCTTCAAATTGAACATGGGAAGATTCTTCCGATGTAGTTGTAAAAGGCAGTGCAAGATCAAGGGGACATAAAGGTTGAAATCACATGCCACTTCAAAGGGGCTATGTCAAGTTGATCTATGGAGAGATTTTTTATCAATATGTTGCACATAGGGAAGATTCTCATCCCATGTTCATGGATTCTTGGAATTGTAAATGTGTAGTATGTGCACAATCATCCTCTTGACGACCTTTTCCTGACCATCAGTCTGGGGGTGGAATGCAGTCGACTTGGTGAGCTTGGTGTCCAACAATGACCAAATTCTTGACCAAAAAATGCATAGGAACTTTTTATCCCAATATTAGATAATGGTCTGTGGGACCCCAAAATGTACCCTCACTCATTCAAAGAAGAGTTTGGTAGTGCCCTTTGTGGTGGTACTCTTCTTATAGGTAGTCGATATGGCCATCTTAGAGAATCTGTCGATGACCACAAATACACAATAATTTCCATGCTTGGTGGAAGGAAGGCCAACATATTTTCCATGGAGAAGGATTCCCATGTCTGGCTAAGAGTAGGCAAAGGAGTATACATGCCTTTATTCTTAATGGTGGGCTTAGCGATGACACAAATAGTGCAGGATATGATGTATTTTCCAACATCCTGTCAGAGATTGGGCCATTAAAAATACTTTTTTAGTACGACCATAGTTTTTTCCACACCATAGTGTCATGCGATCCGATCGTAATGGGCCTCCCAAATAATATTGGCGTGCTCACTTGAAGGAACACAAAGGTGGCCTAGGTAGTGTAATAATGCATCTTCGAGGTGGAAGTTGGAATTTTCTTACCATCCACGAGCATTTGGTATGTGGTGGAAAATTATGGATCATTTTTATATAGTTGTGGCCATCCAAAGGTCTCATGGCCACACGAGTTGAGAAAAGTGGTAAGTGTTGTAATCGGGGTCTGACCAAGGCAATCTTTAATGTGATTAGTGCTAACCTTCTTGTATTTAATGTTCAAGGAGAATTTTTCCAAATATGTGGACCATTTATGATGACGACCATTCTGCAACATCCCTTATGTTTGAATAAACTGAAGAGGTTGGTGATATATGTGGATTCATCTCCTTTCCTAGAATGCAATATTTCCATTGTCAGCAGGCATTCACGATGGGATAAATCTCTTTATCATAGGTGGGTACTTCTAAATTGTATCGGATAGTGTCTCACTCTCATAGGCCATCAAATGCCCTTGCTAGGTGAAAATTGCACCAATGGCATAATTAGAGGCATTTGTCTCAATTTCAAAATGTTGTTGCAGGTCTGGTAAAGTCAGTACTAGTGCAGAGCAAAGGCGGTGCTTCAACTTAAAAAACGCCTTCTATTGGGACTCAGGCCAAAAAAACTTTTCTTTTTCTCCTCCCTTGGTAACTTGACTCAAAGGCCAACTGATATGAGAGAATCCCAACACGAACCTCCAATAAAAATAGGCAAGTCCCAAAAAGATGTGAAGCTCTGTTAGAGTGGCTAGGGTTAACCAATACTGAATCGCTTGGATCTTATATGGATCCACATGCATACTTTGCTCGTCAAGGATGTAACCCAGATATTGGACCTAGCTCATGCCAAAGGTGCATTTCTCCGAATGGCACATAGTTTGTGTTGCCACAGGGTTTGAAGGACCTGCAAAATGTGCTAAAAGTGCTCTTTCTGATTCTTGTTCAAGATGAGGATGTCATCTAGATATACAACCACGAAGCAGTTGGTAAAGGGTTGCAATATTTCATCCATCAACCTCATAAAAATTGCAAGGGAATATGTCAACCCAAAGGCATGACCAACAACTCAAAAAACCCCTCCTTGGATTTGAAGGTAGTTTTCCACATGTCTGCGAGCTCTATTGGAACCTGGTGATAGCCAACCTTTAAATTGATCTTACTGAAGTAACTGCCCCCTTGAGCTGGTCAATAAGGTCGTCAATCTGTGGGATTGGATACATGTTACTGATAGTGATTTTATTTATTGCCCAATAGTCAATGCAAAGTCTCCAGATCCCATCCTTCTTCTGTACAAGTACAATCAGGCTCCCATAAGGTGAGGAACTTGGTTGAATGTGCCATTTTTGCAACAACCATTGGATTTTCCACTTTATTTTTTCATTCTCCATAATAGAGCGGCGATATATTAGCCCATTGGGCAGAGATGCTCCAGGGATCAGATCGATTGAATGCTTGACCTAACAGCGAAAAGGTATCCTTGTGGGTGAGGAGAAGATGTCCATGTATTCTTCCATGGTCTTATTCACATTCTTCTGCTGCATGGAGGAACCCTTCCAAAAGGCCATGGAGGTGGCCATGATATTCTCCTTATTTTGAAAGAAAATTATGGAGGAAAACAAATTCCTAGTCTGGGAAATGATCTTGCTACATTACTTGGCAGAGATCAATGAAATGGGGCAGGCGGGGCTACCTCTAGTATCATGTATAGGTTATTGTCTAGAGTGATAATAATAGTGTGAGGCTTGGACTCATACACAACATGGAACTTCCACAAGTATGGTTATCCTAATAATACATCACAAACTTCAAGAGGAGAAACATCACATAGTACCTCATCTGTGAAGGGCTTGATGTTGTAGGGTAAGCGACACTGTTGACTGATGCGAAGATCTCACCATTATTGGAGCCATATGATGGTGTAGGGTTTCGAATGTGGTGTTGTTAATAGGACCAACTTATTCATGACCTCAATTGAGATGAGGTTATTTTGGCTCCCACTGTCAACAATGAACTACAACGAAGAACCCTTCACCCACATTTGTGAGTGGAATAAACACTCCCCCTCCTCTGGATCTTTGAGCTCAATATTATGGACCTTAGTGGTGGAAACAATGGCATTGGGATTTTCCTTGATAATCTTCTTCCCTTTGTCATTCCCCTTGTCGAGTTTTGATTCAGAGTCGGAACATGCATTTGACTTTGAAGCTTTCAGCTCGGCCACCGGTGACTGCTTGGCGCGACACTCATTTGCACTATGAATGGGGATCTTGTGGAACTTACACCACTTTCTTGTGTTGTTCTTTGTCTTCATGGTGTTTTTATTTCCTTATGGCTTCGATGGGTTGTCCTGGGTCACCTCCCTTAGCTTTGTCTTTTGTTTTGCTGTTTGGACAGTCCCTTTCACTGTTTGGGTTCACATATCCAAAGTCTTGATTCTTTTGTTTGAATTTCTGCTCAATCTTAGCAGCATATCGATATGATGCATCAAGCAAGGAGATGTCTAGGAACTCCATTTATTCCTAAATGTATTTTTGCAAACAACTGCGATGCTTGAGCACTAGATGTTTCTTAGAATCTTGATACCTAAATTTCTGCGCAAGGTATGGAAAAGATTCATCAACTCATGCACATCTTGATCCCTTTTCTACCACAGTGTGGTCCATTGTATGTAATTGTCTTTGTATCTCCCAAGAGGTTAATATTGTTCCTTTACAACATATCAAAATGAGTTCCAAGAGGGTACGACTGAAAAGAAAGAAGGTTCTTTGGTGTTAAATTATGAAACTAGGGTCAAATTCCACTTTGGACAACTCATTTGATGGAAATAATCATTGAATTGAATTCCTCTTTTTGAGAGGACAAAAATTGACTTTTGAAGCACTCAATTCGGATAAGGGAAAGTGGATTTTTTAGGTTAAGCCCACAAACTCAAAATTGTCAAGGTTGACCTTGGATCAAAAGGCATATTTCATGGACAAAATGGCACCCCTCAATTTGAATATAAATATAAGATGAGTCCTCCTCATTTGGCACATCATAAACATTATCATTTATTCTCTCTTGATTCATACAAGTCTGAAGCAACCTATTCTTCTGCACACATGCAAGGATTTGGAGGCATATTTGACTTCTCTCTTTGGCATATTTGACTTTTGATTATTGGGAATTTGGTTTGGCTTATTTTTCTTGGGTTTTAAATCTGATTAAGGAGGCTGAATTCATTGAAGAAGGAATAATGAAATTATGAAGCATTTTAACCACCTTTAAACAGTGTTGACCTTTCAGCAGTTGAAGTTTGACCAGTATTGACCAAGGGTCAAAAGGAGCCTTTTGACTTCGATTTTCTTGGAGAAGGTTTGTCTCAGCAGGGCACATTTTTTGGGCACGAATATTGAGGTTTTTTGAGGAGTCTGACTAATGTTGACCACAGATTTGGCCACATAATAGAGTTGTACATTTTCTCTCTCCATTGACCAAGTTTGACCAAAGATTTTGGAGTTGCTTTGACTGGTACCTTACCAGTAAAAGATGTTTCATTGACTAGGCTTTGACCGAATTAAATTGTAGCAGATTTGACCTTGATTTGACTATTGTTAACTTGACTGGTTAAAGAAACCAATTGTTGTTGACTTTTTGCAGATTTGGTAGTTGACTAGATTTGACTCCTCCTCATCATTTTGACATTGAAATATTGATTTGACAATACATTTTTTTATATTGGATATTGGCGAGTCACAGTTTGACTTTGACTCTTGGATGATGTACTTTGTCTGCTGAAAATTTGAAGACAATCTAATAGAAGAAGATTTGCAAGAGTTTTCCCACTAGTCTTTGAAGACAATCTAATAGAATATATTTGCAAGAGCTTTCCCCCTAGTCTTTAAAGACTATCCAATGGAAGAAGATTTGCAAGAGTTTCCCCCTAGTGGGTTTTTGCCCTCGTCATTGTCCAAATATTGTGTCTCTTGTCTCTTGGTTGTCTTTCATTGTGCAATTTGAATAATTGTTCTATCTACTATTTCTCTACTTTCCTTGGTTAATTGGAAGTGAAAATTGTGAAATTCAATGATATTGGATATTGTTAAAGTGATAGTTGCAACATAGAACAATTGAAGAAAAATTAACACGGTATCAGAGCTTCGGTGAAGACAAGCTTAAGAGACAGAGAGCAAGAGAATCCATCTTCTATGTAGTTGATTGAAAGGGGAAAATCTTTTGACAAAAATGTCTACTTCTTATTTCAAGGAGAATGAGAAGTTGTTTGACTCATCTAGATTTGTAGCATGGAAGACCAAGATCAATGTCGCTTTAGATGAGTATGATGTCTTGGAGTACGTGGAAGGAAATATTTCACCACCACCACAAAATGCTTCTCAAGTTATCAAATCCAATTATAATAAACTTAATATTAAAGCTAAGAAGATCATCATTGATTTCTTAAGAGATCATTTATTTTTTTATATTTCATCCTTGAAGACCTCCAAATAAATGTATGATAAGATTGTGGGCATGTATGAGGTAAAGAATTTGAGCCACATAATGCAATTGAAAAGTCAACTCAAGAGTGAAAATTTCACAAGGGAGAAATTGTGTAATCATTCTTCATAAGGATCATTGAAATCAGGGACCAACCTCAGATTGCTCAAGAAATTATACCTGAGAGGTAAATGGTAATGGTTTCCCTTAGGGGACATGTTCATTACTTTTGTCAGAAATAGGGAAAGGATCCCTTCTTTTGATGAGTTACTTTCTCTATGCAATCAAGAGGAAAAATTGATTATATCTGAAAGAATAATTCAAAGGCCAAATGAAGGAGAACCCATTGCCTTCATTACTCAAGGAAAGAAGAAGAATGCAAAGAAAGGAAAGGGAAAGCCATCTAAATCAAGAAGACCTCCTCAATCCAATCAAGATTCTAAGGATTCAAGAAGGAAAGATAGAGATGTTAAATGATACATTTGTCATTATAAGGGTCACTATAACATCCTTTATATAGGCACTCATATAGAAAGGGGGAACAATGTTTGGGAAAAAACTATGTTTGCTCCTTTAATTAGAGATTTGAGAGGCTAAATTGTCAGATAATATGTTTTCCCAATCCATAATATAACCATCAGATGCAACATCAATTAGTGGTACCCATTGGTCTAAGAATTTATGGGTATTAGAGTAACCATAGATTCTATGCATCATCACAGCTATATAACAGTATGGCCCGGCAAGGGAAGCAATAGAATACATACCCTTATCCCCATGCTAGTGTTTGTTGGGACCCCTTCTCCATTATTTGATGACCTTTGAATGATCCTCATGTTCATTCATGATTTTTTCTACAAATTTCTTGTTGTATTTTTTCTGAGGTTGTGGCAGATGATACATCTTGCTCAAATCACTATTGGTAAACAACCCAATAAGTGTGTTCCTCTTAGTCATGAAATTCCTATCTGCAATATCCATATGGTCTATAACCCATTTAAGCATATATGTATAAGCCATGATGTTGGGTTGGGTTGCAATCCTATGCAGGAATGGATTGGTGCCGTCACTGTAAGTAGTTTTAGAAGAAGGGGTAGAATCATCGATTGTGGTTTTTTTCTTTGTCACCTTGGGTTCTTTGTCACCTTGGGTTCTTCATCTTCAAAGAGTTTATAAATGGCTTCCCAAGAAGATCTTCCAGCATCAGGAGTGCAGGTTGCATCCAAGAATAACACAGGAATTTCAGTACCTTTAGGTGAAGGAGTGACCAACTATTGTTGAACAATGGTTTTCTTCCTAGGTTTAGTTTCCCCGGACATTTATGTTGAGCTTTGCTTTTCATGACTGGCCTACAAAGGAAAACACGGGAGAAATCAGAGACTTCCTTAACTAAAGAATTCATTAGAGCGAATAACCAATTTCATATCAATTTATGTCTTTATGAGCAAAATCTAGTGATATCGAGCCACAATAATGAAATCGTTTAGAACTTCGAAATCATAAATTCGTTACATTTGGCCATTAAATGATAAAATGTGGGTTCACATGGGATTTTGTACATGTCATAATATCAAAGGATTATATTGGAGAAATCTTATGGTTGTCTTTGAAACATGTGATATTCTTACTTTCCGATAGGCTTTTATTATTAAAATGTAACGGCTAAAAATATAAGCGGGAAGGGATATCAGAGGTCTTGTATCGTAGATTTTATATCAGGGGTTGAAAAGAGTGACAGTCGATAAGAAGTTCCAACATGGATAGGAGGGGTTCATCATAGGATTGGAGGATTGGGAATAACAAATATTGGTGATATCAGGATATCGGAATATCGACGATCAGTGATATCGGGACATGGGAAAAAAGATATATCAGAGGATCGGGATATCAGAGAATTTTGCAGGATTCTTATATGAAAAATTTTGATATTCAGAGGCTTCGATAATTCTATGTGGAAATCTTGTGGGGTTAGGCCTTTTATTATTATATTCGCAAAGAAGCGCTTTATTACTTTTAGACTCAAAATATTTGAAAACTTTAATCATGGAGGTATTTATCACAACTTATCCTATGGTACATGTTACAATATTTAAAATATTATGATAAAGTTCTTCCGATAATACATTTTAAATAAAAAACTATGGGTATATTTTTTATTAATATGTGTGATGGGCCTAAGCTCTGATATGAAAGCTCTAATAAGGGAGATTTCTCAGCTAGTCAAGTTTTTTGGTGACAAAAACTAATATTGTCTTATTTTATTGAAACTAAGGGATTTTATCCTAAATTAAAAGGGTCCCCATTATTTATTAGTTCTATTATTAACCTTAATGGGAAGGGTTTTTGAGTAGTACAATAAGTCCCAAATGTGCCTCTGAGGGACTCTTGAACATTGTACTATCCTAACATGAATGGATCTCATTATGTCAAGGTCCCAAACCATCATGATCCTTGTGAAGCATCTATTGCTCCACTCATTCCTTAACAAGGCATAGCAACCAAAGGCCCTCTGCATACTGCCAATAAGTAGAGCATCTCAATAGTTAAAAACTTTGATCAACTCCTAAAAAACCTACTTTACCCGAAAACGAATCCCATGTACCTCAAGAGTAAGGAAGTACAATCCAACTCCTGCTGAAAATGGTCCTCATCCATATGAACTAACCACAATCTCCTTTGTTGATACCATCAATGAATCATTGATAAGTGAAACGCTTTCCTCCAAACTAAATTCCAATGGAATATCTAAGTGATCTTCTCCTATAAAAACCAACTCATCCCTAATGGTAGTTGAACTTCCAAGCCCTGCGATGTTAAGATACCATGTTGATCTAAAAATGAGACTACCGGGCTAACATTGTGCCTCTATGGACTTGAGTAATTTCCCATTGTGCTCATATTGAATCCTCCTCATCTGGAGCCTCACGCCAAAATATCTATAAGGTCTAGGCCCACGACCATGAAGCTACTCTTGCTAAGGCATCTCAACAAGGTTAGAGTCTACCAGTCTAAAACTAGACTCAATCTTGAGAAACAACAAGGAAAATCCATATTTCCACATGGTGAAGGCCTTAATGATCCTCCATGTGTCGACCCCAAAATCAAATATAGCACTCGTTGTTATAACCATACTCATCAAGATTTGGAATGATTTATTAACCAAAAACAACTTTGGATTCCAGAGCCCACTTGGAAGTTCACAATTCCCCATTTTCATTGATTTTCGTTGCATAGTACTGATAGTTGTTGGAAAAAATCCTTGTCTCCCCTCTAATCCATGAATTTACTCAACAAATATACACCATGTATCGTTAATCAACTTGGTGATTATTAAACTTCCGTTCCCCTACCAGGTCACAGATAAATCTCTTGACGCACCCTAATATTGCTTATTGTCTAGACACCCTCTTGTATGAGAGGTTTACCATCTGTTGTACATGCTCATGTAATACCTCATAATTTCTTGCCAAAAGTGTGTCATGCATCTCCTTAAGTGTGAGCTCAGGGAAGAATATATGTTATCTATATGATATTTCGGGCCATCCCAAGCTTGAATCTCCCAATTGGTTCCCTAACCATATGCCATAGTTGGGAAGTATCTCTCTTGATGCATTATGATCCATCCAACTATCTTAGGGGAGCCTCTTACATCATGCTTCTTGTGATGAGATCATCAAGGGAAAATAACCAAATCCTTTGTGACTATAAGCTACACAAGGGAGAGATAGGAATGAGTCCATAACGGTATGATCAAGAGATTCTCATTTGTAACCTCATTGATCATGAATAATCTATACCAATGGTATGCCTGGTGTCTCTGTCAAGAGATACCTCTAGAGGAAATGCTCCAAAATCATGTTGTGTAACATCATACACTACTACATACAACCACGTATTCCCACACTACTCTACATAACATTGTACTTGCAACATATATTTGTGCACCACTAAATACCACTGCCTATTTCCATACCATTGTATTGTCTGGTATCTTGCATGTGCAAATGTATTTTCCATTGTGCTAGTGAACCCACTAGGATGTGAGTCATATCTCCTCATTTTTCCTGGTAGACCTGTGTCGATCCTTAGTGGTTCTTGCACCTAATACATTAATGGAAGAGAGTCGTCTCCATACAATGGTTTTCCTAGTGGCCTACCAATGCCCTCCATCTGAATAACTCTTGCATGTGAACCCACACATGGACGATGTGCCAGGATGTCTCCCTAGTTCGCTCATAAACCGACTGAATACTAGTGATGACTGGAAATTCCTAAAGAATGTGTGCACTCGGTCACGAGTACAATCATCCCACCAATGCCATGGTCATCTTGCATCACTACTATATGATTGAAAGCCCCACCCAAATCCCAATGCCAACTTGGGCTTCTAGTACCTACTCCATTCATGTTAATTGAACCTCGATCCCAGATGGATGTATCCTCAACTGAAATATACATGACTCCACATCCAATGGGCACATAATTAAGAAAATTTGGGACATACCTCTCTGCAAGTGCCAATTCATTTGGGTGCTCCTCATGCTTAACCAACACAGGAGGCTCCTCTATCAAATCATGATTGCCCCTAACATCCTCTTATGTGTTGATTTCCATAGTTGGCTGGTTGTTTTCTATGGAGGATGAATAACACACATAACTCAATTCCATACAAATTTTCTCAACCTACAACTTGATTCTTGAAGTGCCATATGAGTGTTCTTCAAGGAATCTTGGGTAAAACCTGTCAACTTCCTCCTCTTTCCCAACTAGCGCATTCATGATATATCTCAACAAGCATGAGTAGGTGATCTCAAATGGTCCTCAAAGCTTGTCGATGAAAAAGGCTTGATCTCTTTTCCAACTTCGAATGACTTTCTCTCTCGGAACAATCATCTTCGTTGATACAAGTTGATATGATCTTCTAAGCGACAAACAAAATTGTCGCACTGAGAAGGGATCATACCATCCTAAATTAATTTTCTGTGGAATATTCTGATCACTGGAAATTTGTAACAACTTGTCAGCATAAGACAGGATTGATGTTACATTATTATTCTTTGGAACATCAATTTGTTGTTTTTGGTCTGAATGGTACCTATACGTAGCATGGTTGAGTTGTCTAATCTCGTGATTCAAATGTCGATAGGAAACTTTTTTGGTTTGACTTTCCCTTACTGGGCATGTGGCAATTTTTATATTTTCTTCTGGCGAAGATGTTGTTGAGTTGGTTATGGAACATTCACTTGGGATGTTCATTGTTTGAACTACAACATCTAAGCGTGTCGTTTATTCAATTGACTTGTCTTCTTGAGTAGTCATATTCACTGGATCGGTATTTGTTCCCTTATTTTCAACTTGAACTATTGTGACTATAGATTTCGATACTTCTTCTTGAGTGAATTGTTGTAACTTATTTTTTAATGCCTTCTTATCATCCTTAAGTTTCTTAATTTGAGTGAGTAGACTTTGATTATGGTTTTTCAGTCGTAATAGTTCTTTGATTTCTGATTTATCAACCTTATTTTCAATGTTTTGAATTTTAAGATTTTCATCTTTTAAATCTCTGATTTGTTCCAATAATTTTTTATTAAGGTTCTTTAAATGCAAAATTTCATCTTCTTGATCTGATAAGTGCTCCTTGAGTTCTTTCTTTGTGACCTTAGTCTTCTTCACTTGCACCAGTGATTTTTCGATGTGGTCCTTGAGACGAGAAATTTCTTCACCATTTTCCATTATTTCTTTGTAATGCATATCCACAAGATCTTTATGTTTGTGTTATAACACTTTCTTGTTTTGTTGGATTTTGACTATTTTGCCATTCTCTTGATCTTCTTGCACTTTCTCAGTACACTGGATTACATCATTCTGTGGGAGTGATGATGGGTATAGAGAATGGAATAGGGATTCCCTTCTCGTTTTCTTCTCAGCATATTGTCGCTTAAGTATTGTGATTACTTATTCTACATCTCTTTGGAATTGTTTTTGTTTATTACGTAGAGATTCCATATTTTATTTTATTTTTTATAAATTTATTTCAAATATTCTTTTTTTTTAAATAACCTTGACTCCATTAATTTCTTCTTAATTTTTTTATATAATTTAAATTTTATATATATATATATATATATATATATATAACTTTACCATCCTTTTTCTAAAATCACCTTTTTGAATATATATATATATATATATATTTTTTTTATCTTTTTATCCACTCAACAATAAAGTTTAACCTTACTGCAAATAAAATAATAATTTATGTGTTAAATTTAAGTAAAGGTCAACTATATTCACGAATTTAAAAAAAGGGTTAATGTCTAAGGTTCAATAAAAAGGGAATTTGGAGAATTTCAATTCATTTAAAAAAAAATCATATATATATATATATATTTTTAATTATAGAGAAGTAATAAAAAATAGATATATTACACTAAAAAAAATATACAAAAACAAAAAACATTTTATTTTCTAAAAGGTTAAACTTTAAAGAGTCGTTGAAGTTATTATTTTTGAGTGGATAAAAAGTGTAATATATTTAAAAGGTGATTTTAGAAAAAACATATATATATATATATATATATATACATCAAAATACAAAGAATTAAAATATTAATAATAATAATAATTAATAAAGTCAAGGTTATTTAAAAAAAGAGAGAATATTTGAAATATATTTATAAAAAAAGGGAGATAAAAGAAGTGAATATATATATATATATATATATATATATATATATATATATATATATATATATATGTATGGAATCTCTAAGTAATAAACATATATATATATATGGAATCTCTAAGTAATAAACAAAAATAATTCCAAAAAGATGTAGAACAAGTAATCACAATACTTAAGCGACAATATGCTGAGGAGAAAAGATAATGGAATCCCTATTCCATTCTCTACATCCATCATCTCTCCCACAGAATGATGTAATCCAGTGTACCAAGAAAGTGCAAGAAGATCAAAAGAATGTCAAAATAGTCAAAATCCAGCAAAACAAGAAAGTGTTAGAACACGAACATAAAGATCTTGTGGATATGCATTACAAAGAATTAATGGAAAATGATGAATAAATTTCTCGTCTCAAGGACCACGTCGAAAAATTACTGACGCAAGTGAAGAAGACTAAGGTCACAAAGAAAGAACTCAAGAAGCACTTATCAGAACAAGAAGATGAAACTTTGTGTTTAAAGAACCTTAATATAAATTTATTAGAACAAATTAGAGATTTAAAATATGAAAATTTTAAAATTCAAAACATTGAAAATAAGGTTGATAAATCAGAAATCAAAGAACTGTTACCACTGAAAAACCATAATCAAAGTCTACTCACTCAAATTAAGAAACTTAAAGATGATAAGAAGGCATTAAAAGATAAGTTAGAACAATTCACTCAAGAAGAAGCATCGAAATATACAGTTGCAACATTTCAAGTTGAAAATAAGGGAACAAATACCGATCCAGTGAATATGACTACTCAAGAAGACAAGTCAATTGAAGAAACAACACACTTAGATGTTGCAGTTCAAACAATGAACATCCCAAGTGAATGTTCCATAACCAACTCAACAACATCTTCACCAGAAGAAAATATAAAAATTGCCACATGCCCAGTAAGGGAAAGTCAAACCAAAAAAGTTCCCTATCGACATCTGAATCACGACATTATACAACTCAACCATGCTACGTATCAGTACCATTCAGACCAGAAACAACAAATTGATGTTCCAAAGAATAATGACGTAACATCAATCTCGTCTTATGCTAACAAGTCATTACAAACTTCCAGTGATCAGAATATTCCATAGAAAATTAATCTAGGATGGTCTGATCCCTTGGCAATGCGACAATTTTGTTTGTCACTTAGAAGATCATATCAGTTTGTATCAACGAAGTTGATTGTTTCAAGAGAGAAAGTCATTCGAAGTTGGAAAAGGGATCAAGCCTTTTTCATCAACAAGCTTTGAGGAAAGAGCTTCTTGAGGAAAAAGGCAATGTTACAAATAAAATATATATAAATAATGTAAAATAATGTAAACAATAATAATCATAAATAATTATTAGTTAATTAGTAATTAGGTTGAAGAGGCGTGTCTAAATGAGACATGACTCTTCATGAAGAGACACTTGCTTGGTATATAAGCAAGCCTCTTGTTCTAATTGTAATCATTCATTCTCATTCTTATTCTTATTCATATATTTAATATAATATTTATATCCTCAATCGATATCTTCATATTCCATGTCTTCTGGAGTAATTAATTTATAGAAGGAACTTTTTTCGCTTCACTCTCTCTGAAAGTTGAAAATAGTTAGATTTCATCACTACCAATGCCTTTCTAAGAGTCCGAAACTCTACATGTAAAGGTTCTTCTCCCAAAATTTCATGTCACTGCACTTCTCCAACAATAAACTACTACCAATGCCATTGTATCATCAAAATGCCTCATGGATGTGACAATCATATCTTCACCTACATTAATTTCCATGCCAAATTATGGGACTCATGGTGGTTATCATCATGCTTCCTAAAATCATATTTCTCTATGTCATCCTTCATGCATAATTCCTGAGAAATTAGATCAACATCCAAATATTTATCATGATTAGGTGTTAACACACATGAATCAGATGATTATTGATTGATTGCGAAAATTTATCATATGTATTATCAACATGTCTATCATATTCTTTAGTGCTATCAAACTCATATGGTAGCTCTAATGGAGTATTAAAGGTTGTTTTATTTTCAACCTCAGTGAACACATCTTCAACATGAACAGGTGCATGTACTTCCAGCAATTCGCCCATTTCTTTAGAATTTATCCCTTCTCTTTTCTTCCTAACTGATAAGAGAAGTTTCAACCATTCATGATTCTCTAACAACATTGTTAAATTATTTTGATATCCATGCATAGCTTGCAAAATTTCTCCCACGAGTTCCTGATTTGTCTTCATATTCCTGTATTTAGACCCACAACCAGGCCAAGATCATGCCATTGATACCACTATAAGATAACCTCCTGGAGGTACCTCAAGTTTGCCACCAAAATTTCGTTTTTTTCTTGTGAAGGTATATGTGAGATTTTGTCAAATAGTTAGTATAGTGATATTTGTACGTGCACTTTTGTATTTATTTTTCGAAATATATATGCATAATACTAAGATAAGCTAAGGATGTGCTCAACTTGTTGAGCATGTTGTGATTGATGTTAAAGTAGGAGCAAGTGCAACAGGTATAGGTTGGTGCAAGACACAAAGTGAGTGAAGATATCATCATTTATGTCAACATTTGGAGGTAATCAATGTCATGGGTTCATAGGACCATGCAGTTTGACAATGAAACCCTAGTTGTAGCAGAAACCCTAACCCTAGGGTTTGGATCTCTTGGTGCACATGATGATGAAATTTAATGTCACAATCTGTTGAGGTCTTGGTATTACAAATATAATCTTAGCTATTTGATGAAACCCTAGCCCGAGGGTTCAAATTCCTTGGATGACATATGTACCTCACACTTGTTGAGGATCTTGATGATGTAGATCATTGAATTTGTCTTAAAGACTCATATCATTGGATTGTACTAGCCTTGCTAATTTCAGTGGTATGTGGGGCACTCCATGAGCCTTCACAGTTTGAGAGAAACACTTGGTCAAATTCAAAGCCCCAATTTAGGGTCCAAATCCCCAGGGTTGACAATGTTGCAACAAGTTAATGATGATGTGGCATCCTAGGGTTAATGATGTGGCATTGTATGAATTATTTCAATGATGTGACAATGTTTTTATTTAATGATTGGTGTCAAAATAAATCTCATCAACCACAACCAAATTTCTTACAAGGGAAACATAAATTTAATAAGATATGGTCCAAATTAAAAAGTTGAAATTTTATCGTGGTCTAAAATAAGAGGAAAAGAAAATTCAAAATTGAATTTTCCTCCAAAACCCTAAGTTGGCTAGAATTTTGGTCAAATTTTTAAAAAATCATTATTTCCTTGTTGTGTGCATTTCTTGTGCAACAGCAAAAATGATGATGTCATGAAAGAAGTTTCAATTTGCATTATACCCAAGATCTGTTTACATGTGCAGGCCATGTATTCTAAATATTGATGCATCAGAGTGTTATATATATTCTTAGGTGCCCATACTCTTATGGCAACAAAGTCTCAGAAAAGTGAACTTTGGTGACACAAATAATAGTGATATTTTTGAATCCCTAATGATTGGGATGAAATATTGATGTGTCTTGTAACAGTAGTTGTGAAAATGTTTTTGTAAGCATGGACCTGTTGAAATGTGAAGTTTTTGTAACCTTGAAACAATGATTTTGTGACCTTATGGCAACAAGTGGCATTTGTGTGGGATTAGGAGATGTATAGCAAAGGGTATGGCAATGCTAGTGTTGACATACTAGTGGCCCTAACACAATAATGTTATCCCTCTTCAACCATTACTTGATGACATTGACTTGTATACATAATAGTGGTTTGCGGAACATTGCCATCTGAAAATATTTTGTATTATATGGTTGGGCTAGAATTCTTGTGTTTGTGACAATAATCTTGTATAAAATATTAATGTGTTAAGCACATAGGTGATGGTGATCATGATATGGCATCAAGCGCGGTAATCTTTTATGACTTGGAATTGGTGTATATGGTGACAATACCTATATAAAGCAGTGCTTCAGATGGGAAACAATGATCTAGCGCAACAAAGGTACATGATGTGTCAGTCATAGATATGTGGTAGTATGATGAAGGGCTTAAGGTAGAACACTATTAAATTGGTGTCATTCTTGTGATAACAACACCTTTCCTATTCCAATAATATTATTCCTATGACAAGACCTATTTTATTTACTTGACAGTGATAAGGTTGATTATGAAGAGCAATTATAGTTTACAATAGTGAAATCATCAAAGAAGTAAGTGTGGACAATCAAAGTAGCAGAATAAACAATGGTGGCAGTGGACAATGGATAAATGGAAACAGATGAATGGACAATAGTAGTAGCACAGTGGATATCAAGTGACAGATTGGACAATAGTGACTGTAAGGGGAAACAACAATTGATGGCATTAGAAGGAAACAAAATCCGCAATGAAAGCAGTGATGGTAGTTGGTTGTCGTGGTATCAGTGGGTTGAATTCTTGAATGTAAAGAAGACTGAAGAGTCCTGCAGACTTAGTTTTCATATCTTCAGATTTGGGAGTCTTGCACTTCCTTCCAGGTTTACCTAGCAAATGTTGTATGTACACTATACATAACTGAGTTTATTGTTGAGCCAAATCATGTGTATTGTCTTCATGTGATGTGGTAACCTATACTTCATGTTCTTTGCTTTGAATAAATGTTTAAATCAACTAACCAATTGTAAAATCTGGAAACTACTGATTCACCCCCCTCTTAGCATTTCCAACCCAACCCAGTTACATATACTTATTTTAATCTATGAAATACAATCTTCACAATATAATTTCACCACAATGATATGAAGTAAACACACTAAGCCATAATATTGGCTTGGAAACAAAATTTACAATTAACAAAGATGAGGAGAACTTGGGTTCACTTGAACAATTATGTTCTTCACATATCAGTGCCTCTGACATGCATATACCAACAACAAGTGTAGAATATTGACTCATAAAATTATCCCTATGGTAGACCACGTCCTCTGCTTCACCAACAATAATTCAATCATAAACACACCATGGCTATCAGATTCAGTGTAGATCCATCCAATTCAGAAATTAAGCAGTGGTCAATCCACTTCAATGTTGGATAAACAAGGCTTGAATCAACTATAGGAAGATATTTTTTCTCTTCTCCAACGTATATTTAGCAGGAAATATGGGAATATTCTCAATACATACCAACACCCCAAACTAAGCTTTTACCAACATGCAAGATCAATCTTTATAGGCTCAAATCTCAACCCACAATTGCAATATATCAGTCAGCTACGAAGAGGAGATTTGACCCAACAACAAGTAGAGGAACACGACCCCTTGACTATGATAGACTCTACACACAAGGAACAACTCAACTAGCATTTAAAGTGTATTAAACTCATCCCTTTCTCCTCTAGAACTGTGTCCTACCACCTCAGGAATGATTCGGCCCACAACTCTAAAGTAAATATCCTTCTCTTGACTATAAACCCGGTCCCTTCGATGCATCCTTCAATCCACTATAGAGGAAAGGTGATTCGACCTTCTTGCACAAAGAAATCATGCTATAGAGATCCTTGAACATGTCTTTCCTTTCCCTTTCAAGCTCAACCTTTTCTACTAGTAAACTCATCCATCAATATGAGGTAGAAATATGACCTCTCTTCAACAGTAGCTTTGGCTCAGATTTGACTTGAAGTTTCCACCTGTAATAAGATATAAAGAATAAACCAAATCAAAATATAAAATCCACTGATAACATGGTTGCCTCATTTATCTTCCTTGAATATTGTTTTTTGTTGAAGCACAATGGTGAAATTTTAGTGATCTCGCTCCCAATCTAGCTAAGGTGTATTGTTTCAACACTGAAACTAGCAATTAGACTTAGGGTTTCCAAAAACCCTAGACTCTTTTCCAAGAACTCTATGGATTTTTTTTCTCAAATGGAAAAATGGTAGAATGAGGAAGCTATATAGCAAGCAAGTAAGCTTGTGTCTTCAACCACGTCGTTTATTTTTTATCCTAGCTCAGTGGAAAAACACAAAGGTGTGTGCCATACATCTGTTAATGCAAGATACTAAGTCGATGGGGGCTATACAATGGGTAGATAAGTAGGAAATAATATGCTTTAGGATCTATATATGGAATTGGAACTATAGATTTCAAGATCAACTGCTTCTTGAATTGGATCATCTTAAACTTCAATTGTTGGATTAATGACTGAATCAACCCAATAAACCGACTATTCGGAATAGGGGGCATTGAAACGAAGGAATTCCATAAATTAATAGCTCCAAGAGGAAGTTGGTTTTGACCAGAGGGTATGTAACTCTGATAAGAGACCCCTTCATTTCCATTTTTTTTATAACTCACTTGACTCTTTTTTCCACCCATGTTACCTTTACCCTCCAATTAAATATTAAAATAACTTTTCCTTTCTTTATTTAATAAAGTGGTTTTTATTAACTAATTAAAATCACTTTTGACCTCGAAAAATTCTTAATTCATCTTCGTGGTCACATTTGTCACTCAAACCCCCCTTTTTATCATTTTTCCATGTTGATATTTTCACCTCGATCTAATGAGCTATTACACAAAGGTGTTTCTCCAAGTACTTAGCCAGAAACAACACCTTAAGTATAATGACTTGAAATTTGCTCGTTAATAAATTCGTTTCGTGGAAATCGTCATAATGTAGCAGAACCAAAATCGAATTATGCGGAACAAATCGTAATGATGAAAAATGGCAAGCAATCTCAGTTGCACCCCGTAAAACTCCTCAAAACCCTCTAGGACCACCAATTATGTAATCTAACTCTTGTGACATGGCTAACATAAGCTATGGAAAATCCCCCTAATCTCATCACAAGGTAATGCAAAATTTGGGGACATTACGTGGCACCCATGCGGTGGATGGAATTTAGCCATTGAACAAGCGCCACTTGACACATAAGACTTGTTTGAAATCTGGCTAGTGAGTAGGCACCACCTGACATAGATCTACTAGCTGAAATCGAGCTAGTGAGCAGGCACCACTTGTCATAGATCCATTGGTTGAAATCAATATAATGAGCAAGCGCCACTTGGCACAAATCCATTGGTTGAAATTAGACCAGTCAGTACGTGTCACTTGGCACATATTCATTAGTTGTAATTGGGCGAGTAGCTAGGCACCACTTAGCACATGTTCATATACTTGGCACAACCTGGCACACATTCGTTGGTCGAGGAATATGTTTCATCAAGCTCTACCAGGAGGATGAGATGGGATAAGTAGACATTGAGAGATGTTGAGGAACATGTGGAGGAACCTAGTAGCTGTTTCAAGTAGAGAAAATTCCCATTAGCAAGATTTTCTAATTATTTGGCCTTGTCGAACAACGTCAATGAGTCCAAGACTTCAACTTTTTAGGACACTACACATGTGCAAGTATTGAGGGATGTCGTGGTGGAGGAGTATAGCTCCATCACAAGGAATGATGTGTGGTACATAGTGTTGAGATTGGAGGGAAATTTTGTGGTCACTTCGTAATGGATCTATAAGGTCAAACATTCAATTAATGGAAATTTCGAGAAGTACAAAGTGAGTGTAGTTTTTAACCCCATATAGAAATTACCTGCATATGAATTATAAAACACAGAAAATAAACAATGCGAGAGAATAAGACATAAAACACATATACACAAATATTTTCCCCTAGATCCCAAAATCGGGACTACTAGATTGATTTTACATTATATTCTTTTCAATGTTACAATACATATATATACATGCCAAAGAATCCAATACCATGGACCAAAAACCATCGCATCCAAAACCATGTGCGAAAACCATGCACAAAAACATAGGTAGGTTCGCCCACCTAATATCCTCCCCCCCCCGCCCCGCTACACAATCGGCACAACGAAGGGGGGGCTCCGCCCCCACTCTAACCCCCTAGTTAACTAGGGTAGCTAGTCATGGAAAGAATATAACACAACCCAAAATTCTCCCGCTTGTTTTTTTCTTTCCACATGGGGGCACAGGAGAGCTTAGTCATTTATCCAACCCCGCAATTCCCATTGTTTCTCTACACCAAGAGATCTTCTCAGAGCTCACAGATTTTGTCAATGCATCTACAGTGTTCTTAAAAGTGTCCACCTTTACCAACAACACATTTTTTTCTTCTATAATATCCCTCACAAAATGATACTGAACATCAATTGGCTTTGTCTTCAAATGATAAGCATGGTTTTTTGCCAAGAAAATTGCACTTTGGTTGTCACAGTCTATCCTTATAGCTCCCTCTACTAACCCCATAATTGAACACAATCTCTGCAACTAAATGGCTTCCTTTCTTGCATGAGTGGCTGCCATGTATTTTGCCTTTGTAGTTGATAGTGCCGCTACAGATTGTTTCTTACTCATCCAACTGACTACACCTCCAAATAGGTTAAACACATACCCACTTGTAGATCTTCTCTGATCCATATCTCCAGTCCAATCTGCATCAAAACATCCATGGATATCCAAAACTATGTCCAATCCCGGTCTTCCTTGGTAGCATAAACCATAATCACTAGTGCCACACAAATACCTGAAAACCTGCTTCACTTTTGTCCAAAGCTCCTTCCCTGGTTTTGACATAAACCTGTTCAATACTCCCACTGCATGTGCAATGTCTGGTCTAGTATAGACCATCGCATACATCAAGCTACTGACTGCACTTGCATATGGAACACGGGACATGTCCTCTTCCTCTTCTTGTGTCTTGGGACACTATTCAACGGACAACTTTACACCTACAGGAATAGGAACCTTCACCAGTTTACTGTCATGCATATTAAACCTTTGCAGTATTGTCTAGACATACTTCCTCTGGTTTAACCAGAGCTTCCTCTTTGCCCGATCTCTTTTAATTTACATCCCCAAAATATAGTTTGTAGCACCAAGATCTTTCATGTCGAATTTAGAGGACAATTGGGTCTTCAAATCCTGGATAATTTCTTTGTCATTTCCAACCAACAACATATCATCCACATACATGACCAAATAAATAACGCGGTCACCAATTAATTTAAAATACACACAATGATTTGCTTTGCTTCTCGTGAAGCCAAGTCCCTGTATAAATGTATCAAATCTATGATACCACATCCTTGGTGATTGTTTTATCCCATACAGAGACTTCTTTAACTTGCATACCCATTCTTTCTTACCCTTCACCGCAAAGCCTTCATGTTTCTTCATGTAGATCTCCTCTTCCAAATCCCCATGAAGAAATGTTGTCTTCACATCCATTTGTTCTACCTAAAAATCAAACGCAGCAACAACAGGTAAAAGTAATCTCATAGAAGCTAGCTTGGCAACAGGAGAAAAAAATATCACCAAAATCAATTCCTGGCACTTGGTAATAACCTTTTTCTACCAACTGAGCTTTGTATTTCTCCACCTTTCCTTCTACATTTGTCTTCTTCTTGAAACCCATTTTCTTCCAATGGGTTTCCTTCCAACCGGCAACTCCACCATATCCCAAGCCATTTTTGTGAAAAGATGCCATTTCATCAACCATGACCTCTTTTTAGAGTTTATCATCCTCTGAATCTACTGCTTCCTTCATAGTTCTGGGATCATCATCAGTAATAGTTAAAGCAAAATTTGAATAGAAAGCAGATGGACTTTACCTTTCTGGCTCCCTTCTTTCTCGAACCGATCTTCTCATAACCGGAGTTTGTGGCTCTTCATCTTCTGATTCCTCTTCTATTGTAGAGTCTAATTCTTCCTCCTTTAGCTCAAACTCTATCTTCTCAGGTTCCTTTGATGGGACTTCATGTTTAATAACATTTTTCACCTCTCTGAACACCACATCTCAGTTGTACACAACCTTCCTTGTTACTGGGTTCCAAATATTATAACCCTTTAAACCATCCTTATACCCAATAAATATGCACTTTTCAGATTTACTATCCAACTTTGTTCTTTTCTCGTTTGGAACATGTATATATGCATCACATCCAAATACCCTCAGATGTGAAAGAGAGGGTTTCTTACTAGTCCATACCTCTTTTGGAGTCTTATCCTCCAACGTTGATAAGGTGATATGTTGACTAGGTAACATGTTGTCTCCACCACCTCTGCCCAGAATTCTTGTCCTAATCCGGCACCACTGAACATGCTTTTTTCCCTTTCCATCAATGTCTTGTTAATTCTTTTTACAACTCCATTTTGCTCAGGTGTGTATGGAGTAGTCTTCTATCGTGCTATACCACACTTCTTACAAAATTCTTCAAATTCCTTGTTGCAAAACTCTCCACCATTATCTGTCCTTAGCACCTTTATCTTCTTCTCTGTCTGGTTTTCCACCAGAGCCTTAAATTCTTTAAACCTATCAAAGACTTCATATTTCTTCTTGAGGAAATATATCCATGTATTCCTTGAGAAGTCATCTATAAATGATACATAGTACACAGACTTACCCAGTGATGGAACCTTCACAGGTCCAAACACATCAATATGCACAAGCTCTAATATATGTTTCGTCCTCTTACCACCAGAAGAGAAACTCACTTGATTCTGCTTCCCATATACACAATTTTCACAGAAATCAAAATCCAGAGAGCTATTAGTCATACCTTCTACCATACCTTTACCATGAAGTATTTGAAGGCCATTCTCTCCAATATGTCGAAGCCTTTGATGTCATAGCATGGTCTTTTCTCTAGAGACCACTAGATTTTTTGCTCCACTTTCAGGAACCACTGAAATGTTGCGCCCATCAATAATAGTGCTACCTTGCAGCTTGTACAAAGTTCCAATCTGAACTCCTTACATCAATACCAGTGCTCCCCGAACCATATTGCAGGTATCTTTCTTGAACACTGTTTTTACACCTGCATCATCCAGCTTGCTTAAATCAGATTTCTGGCCAATGCAGGAATATCCAAAACACCTGGAAGTGTTCTAACCCTTCCACCTTGCAACTTAAACTTTACTTTTCTGCGACCAATGATTCTAGCCTTCCTATCATCCCCTAAGAAGACATCACCGCCATCATATTTCTCATACTCGCAGAACCACTCTCTTGGGGAGTGAAGTGAAAGAATGCACCTGACTCAATCAACCATGCCTCACGATCTACATGCGTACTTGAAGAAGCCAAGTATACATCCCCACCTTCATCTGAGGTGGTTTTTGCCTCTGCAGAAAGAGCATCATCTGATCCCTTTCCTTTGTCAGGAGCTTTAGATTTACAATCCCTTTTGTAGTGCCCTTCCTTTCCGCGTTTCCATCACACCTTTACAAGTTTTCTTGGATATTTAGATCTCCCTCTAGATTTATATCTCCCACTTGATGACTTATTTTTGTTTCGGTTCTGGGACCGTCCTCATACAGACAAGGCATCACCAGTCTAGCTCTCCATATTTTTTCATCTCATCTCCTCTTTCAGCAAGGATGAGACTATTTCATCAAACTGCATGGTAGTTGTATTGTTAATATTGCAATAACCAGACTATCCCACAAATCTGGTAGAGAACACAATAAACTGATGCACTTAGCTTCATCTGAAATTTTAATATCAACAGATAACAACTAACTTACCACATTATTAAATGTGTTCATATGCTCTGTCACCAAGTCTCTATCTTTCATCCTTAGTTTATACAACGTTTTCCGTAGGAACAGTTTATTCACCAGAGACTTAGATTGGTATAAAGTCCCTAACTTGACCCACAAATCCTTAGCCATAGCTTCCACTGATACATTCATCAATACTGAATCTAAGACACACAATCATATTGTGCTCTTTGCCTTTCGATCCAACTTCTTCCATTCTTCATCGAACACTCCCATTGGTTTAGTACCTAGATCTACCACGATCCACTGAACTTTATCTACTAACAAATCCTCCATAACTCAAAAATTTGACCATTAAATTTCTCGATCTCTATCTTTCCACTGCTCGCCATCTTCTTTCACAACCAGAATTGATCCCGCAAATCTCCCACTGAATAATGTATACCACAGACCCGAGCAAAACCCCTCAGCTACAAAGGTGTCACCTTGAAGCCAAAATAGCTTTGATACCAAATGTCGTTTTTAACCCCATACAGAAATTACCTGCATACGAATTCTAAAACATAGAAAATAAACAATGCGAGAGCATAACACATAAAACACATATACATAGAGATTTTCCCTTGGATCCCAAAACCGAGACTACCAGATTATTCTTTTCAATGTTACAATACATATATATACATGTTGAAGCATCCAATACCATGGACCGAAAACCATCGTGTCCAAAACCATGTGCGAAAACCATGCACAAAACCATAGGTAGGTCCACCCACCTAATATAGGGTCCAAAAAAAAAAATTCCCTAGGGCATTGCCCCAGACCCCATAGAGGGGGGCTACCCGCCCCCCTCAAACCCCCTATGACCCCCTTGCCAAGCAATCAGCACAACGAAGGGGGGGCTCCTCCCCTTCACCTAACCCCTCGATTAACTAAGGTAGCTAGTCGTGGAAAGAATATAACACAACCCAACAATGAGGTTCGTGGTGAGATGGTTCTCCCAAATGGAGGGGACTATAAAGAGACATTTGCACCTATCACCAAATATGCATCCATTATGTATATTTCTTTAGAGATGGGGTGGAGGATACATTATATGGCTGTGAAGACTGCTTTCCTCAATAAGGTGATTAAGGAGGAGGCGTATATTAAGTCGCGTCAGGGCTTTGACATGCATGGGAGAGAATATGATGTGTGCACATTGAAGAATTCCCTTTACAAGTTGAAGCAAGCACAACGTGCATGGTATGCTAGGATCTATGGGTATCTTCTTGGTTTGGGCTTCACCAAGAGTGAAGCAGAATATTACTTGTATTATGTACTTGTTGAGGGTGAGCTACTCATTTTGATACTTTATGTTGACAATATTTTCTTGACATGATTGAAGAAGCTCATAGGGATGTGCAAGGAGGACCTTGCTTCAAAGTTTGAGATGAAGGGCATCGACTTGATGCACTAGAGGTGTGGCAACACCTAAGAGATATTCTTCTTTAGCAAGGAAAGTATGCAGTTGATACCTTGAGGAGATTTAGGATGGAGAATTGTAGGCCTATGTCTACAACAATGATCACTAAATTGAATAAGTTGAGTGATTCTAAAGGAAATTTTGTAGATCCCACATTGTATAGACGACTTATATATTCCTTGGTGTATTTGGTTAACACAAGGTTGGATATTTGTTTTGTTGTAAACACACTTAGCGATTTAATGGTGGATACGAGACAAGTTCATTGGGATGTAGCAAAGCATGTGCCAAGATACCTGTGAGGTATAGTGGACCTTGGGATCAAATATGTTGGAGTTGGTGAAGTGAATTTTCAAGGTATATAGATTTTGATTGTGTAGGGAGTGTTGTGGACAAAAAATATGTATCTAGATGTTTCAACTTTGGATCAACCATGATCTCATGGTACAACAGGAAGCAACAATCACTGGCACTTAGTGTTGGGTAATTTAATTGTGAGTTAAATTACTTAGCATTAAATTATCAACCTGAGTTCGTACACTTGTGAAGCACACTTGCACAATATATGTTAGGAAATTGACTTTCATTTTCTTAAAACGACATCTAACCTATTGAAAGTAATTTCTAGACTAAAATAAAATCGTAATCATGAAATTATATGCAAAATGAGCACACACACTTTCTTATTCTACGAAAGAAAAACACAAACTTCGAGGAAGGTGATATATTCAAAATTAGAAAGAAATGAAATTTTAATTTCAATGAAATGAAAGTGAAATTGAATAATAAATGAAATTTTGTTCTATGAAAAACAAATAGATTCTTATACTATGAAAGTAATCAACTTCTTATGCTAAATCTTTATGCTTTTCTATGAAAGATTTTAAAGTTCTTAGTTTAAACCTATGCCATGAAAACTTTTAGAATCCCTTCTTAAGTCTCTTCTATGAAGAACTTCTTAAACTCTATGCTAATGAACATGAAAATAGATTTATTCTATGTAAGTCATGAAATCTATTTTATGAATACTCAATTGAAAATTTTGTTCTAGGAAAGCATTTAAACTCTTGTTTCTAGAGAAGCAATTGAATTCTATGCTAAGGAAAGTAAAAGCATATTCTTATAAAACAAAAAACAAATATTATTCTAGGAGATTGAACCAAATATCATTTATCTATGAGATTGAATTAAACTTGAATTGATTGGTGTGCGTGATGAGCCTCATTATTGAGTAATTATATGGGCCTTAATTGGCCTTAATTCACCTCCTGGCTTATTCAAACCAACTATTCTCACAACTTATTGCATACTTTTGATTATATTTTGTTTATGAAATGAGTTAGAGTTGGATATTTGGCTTTGTGGTCTAATGTGCATGTAATGCAGGAATAAAGGGGTAAAATCAAGGAAAAATGCAGGTATAAAGGATAAAAGCAAGGAACAATGCAAAGACCTTGGAAAAGACTCGAATGGGACAAGGGAGAGTAACTATAGGAGGTAAATCCTCCTCATTTACTACCCCTCCATTCGAATATTCCACCATCAGCTCAAAGTGCACATAGCCGCATCAGGAGGACTAAAAGAGAGCCAAGCAAGTGAAAAGGACAAAAAACATTTTATTTTGAGTTGGGAGCCAAACCACCATAATTTGGGAAGAAGTTGTTAGAGACTTCAAATGTATAAATAGAGAGGCTTAGGACCTCAGTAGGATTCAGAATTCATTTGTAAAACTCTGTTTTATTTCTAAACTGCAAAGACTTGTGAATTTGCTCTGTAATCCATGGTTTCTGTAATAAATATGAGTTATGTTTAAGCCAGCTCTCAGTTAAACTTCGAGGGTTGAAGCTCTTGAGTTAGGGCCCGACCCAAGTAGCCACAACTCCTCTTTATTGTATTTTTATGCTAGCATAGAGTTTTTTTCTATTTATTTGTTTAAGTAGTTTCATGGTTTGTTGATTCATTTTCTTCAGTAGTTTCATGGTTTGCTAATGCATTTGCTCGAGAAGTTTTTGGTTCTAATCCATTTGATTAAGCAGCTTTCTAGTTCTGTTCATTTGTTTGAATAGCTTCCTGTTTCTGTTCATCTGTTTCAGTAGTTGCATTTGTTGTAGTTTACTTTCAGTTGTGTTTTTAATTCATAGGTTAGTTAGAGGAAAATATTATTATCAGGTTGTGCGCAGGTGTCTTAGCCTCATCTCCTCCCTCTGGGACCATGACTTGAGGTAGAGACCCTCCAGCAACCCCAAAAACACAGTCTCTGGTTCTCGCATGGGCTATGGAGTTCATTATTTAAGTGCAGTTAGTTGTTTACCCACACTAGTTTTCTCTGTCATTTTCCTTTGAAACCGCCTCGAGCACATTCCCCCTCCATCACTTCCTCGTCATCTGGTCTCTAACAAACCTTCACAATCACCATCCAATTCACTATTTTCTTCAACTGTCGCCTCGTGTGGAGTCCACCATTCACTTTATGAACTTTAAGTCCCCACTGCCAATCTGCCTTGCCTGATCCAACGATTGTCACTTCACCTGATCACTTTAGGCACTTTAACCCCCACCGTTGATCTACCTTGTCTAGTCCGACGGTTGTCACTTCACTTGATCGCCAACTAGCTTGGCCAATCTCCACCATTGATCAGCCCCGCCTGCTTCGACGACCATTGTGCGATATCGTGTGGATTTCTTTCTGACTGTTATCCACCAAAGAGCATGCGAGAAAAGTGGTTTCTTCGTGCTACATGTCGCCTAGTTAGGCTAATTGCATGAAATTTTAGAAAACAGCTTACAACTTTGAGGGCACGTGAAATACAACTTACCGCCCTCTAAACCCACTCCACCATTTCTGCACATTTCTTTTTCCCGCGAACTAATCTCTGCCGTACATCTCTAGCCTTCACCTGCACGATAAGATCTTAGTCGTTCATCGCCCCTGTTAGCCTTTCCCATCCATCTCTTGACCTCACCAACTCGATTAAATCTCAGCCATTCATCTCCTTTGTTCCGTTATTCGTCCATCCACCCACCTAATCCCTCATGACACGATCTCTGTCGTTCATCTGCCTTGCTCCCTTGTTCGTCCATCCCTTCACTTAAAACCTTCATGATAAGATCTTAACCGTCCATCCCGTTAGTAACCCTATTCGCCCATCTACCTACGTAACCTCCTGCGATCAAATCTTTGTCACTCATTACATGTCACCTGACTGATCCAATGGTTCTTATGCGATGTTCCTCCCTCACGTCCTCCTTTCACTGATTTCAACCTCCGATATTTTTTTCTGCCTAAAACCTGATTTAGCCTAAGTTTCTTTATTACCCCTTAGTCTAGTTTTAATGTTTCTACTTCTGCAACATAGATAATTAGCATTAGGTTAATGTTAAATTAGCAATTCTTCTTAGCATAGTTGTTTGATAGATTAAGTTAGGTTATGGTACAAGTTTAGCATTTCATGTTATTTTGTTCATTATTGTAGTAGAAGTAGCTCTCTCTTATAATAACGTTTGCTCTCCTTTCATCAAAGAATTAAAGCTTCTTTTGACTCTATAAACAGTGACAATAGGCAGGACCTTCACCTCTACTTGTGCATATAGCATTGTCAACTCCAAGTTTTTACCAACCCCGGGTTGATAAGTAAAGTTGGTAGCCCTGGGAGTTGCAACATTATTGTTGAAATACCTAGGCTCATCATTTTTTGGCGTTGTTGCCAGGGAGTGTTGGGGGGAAAAGTATCTAATGCAGAATGCCTCTATCCCACTCTGAAGGTGATAGTACTCCAGCAACAATAGAATGCAAAGCTATTCAAAGTTTCTTCTTTATGAGATGAGAGATGGAAGAAAAGGATGATCTACTAACTGTTATCTTGCGCTAATAGTCGATCCAGTCTTCACTCCTTGCCGCTTGCTCCTAGCTCCTTGTCCTTTTTCTGGCCCAGCTACACACAGATCCTGTAAAAACACAAGGAAAGGAAACTACAAGAAGCATACATTCATAATCGATTATAGGATTAGCATAAATCAAATATACAAGCATCTACTCATTATAAAGACACATGCATATAGAAGAACCTCAAATACTTTATTGATAATAGAAGTAAAGTTCTGAGAGAGTTACAACCACAATGGGCCCAATCCAGCAACACCTCCCAGCTGAAAGAAATCTCCTCTTCACCTCCTTCAAGCAAACACCCAATAGCTCTAATCACAAACCAACAGCACTTCTTTACTTGCACAAAATTCCAGCCTCCTTAGACCTCATGAGAGAGCTCTATATATAGGTTTTTGGAGAAAGGATGAGTCATCTTGAGACTGGCCTGAAGTTGACTTGTGTCCTTTCCCACTTTAGTTAATCTTCAGTTCTTGAGTCCACTTAGAGAATCTTGCTTCCACTTGGAGATCAAGACCCTCTTACTCATCACTAGGCGAATTCCTTGACCCAAGTGTCAGTTTGGAAGCTTCCTGGGCAGTTGACACCTTGCAGAATGACTGTGCCACTTGGCCAATCTCGCCCAGCGCAGGTAGCCTTCATTAGTTTTGACCTTCAGCGCAGGTACAAGGAGGAGCAGTTGACATTCAGCGTAGATGCTCAGTGGAGCAGCTGACATGATCCAGAAATAGCCTGTTTTGAGTGTTTTTAGGTGGAGAACTGATTTTCAGTGCTGTGGTTTGTAGACCTTGTTCCTCTAAGGGTAAGAACAACATGTTTAGGGACTTTGGATCCCTTAGATTATTGACATTTCATGCTCCGTGCTGATAGGCACAAAAATGTCTATAACAGTTGCCCCCTAAAGTATGAGGTCATTTATCGGGTGAAATGCTTTATTAGGAGGATCCGAAGTTCATTCAATCGGCTGAGAGGTGCCCTGCAATAAAATACAATACAATACATTATTTTTCATTCTGCTTTCATGATCTAGCTGAGGCGGGCATTCCCATGCTCAGCTTTATAAATTCATTTTGGTACATATAACAGACGACCGTCTGATGATAGACTGATAATTCTCTGCTGAAATTATCATCCTTTGAGTAGGATGATCATCTGCTGCAATGATGTACATATCAAATGTCTTTATATCCTGAATATATATCGCAGCCCGGATGGATGAAACTAGATCCGGGGTCTTCAATCTTGTTCGATCTTCACTCTAAGTACAAGTCGATCCATGTGAGAATTGCGTTGAAGTCGAACATGGAAAGACATCGCTTGATTACCGGTCAGTAATGTAAACCGTTAACAAGCGCGAGAGGAGTCACCAATAATGACAATGACCCTCAAGGTACTGCAGTACAATTCACGTGGTGTGAATAAAGGACTTGGCGTCGAACACCACGCAAAATCTTCTGGTCGAAGGTCATTGATGTATACCTGTCGCCGGAAGTGAGAAACTTGCCATTGAGGCATGCAAGCTTCAAAGTACTGGGGGGGGGTGTTCCTAGATCAACTTCTTGGATAATGAGCTGAAGTCGACAAGAAGCGATCCGTCAAAGGAGGGCCTTAATGAATCCCACATCAGTGACACGGAACGGAGCTAATGACTTTAGTGGAGGTGAAAACAAACTGTGAGATATGATTCAGGGTGGCGATCATGGGTGGATGAAGGATAATGTATGGCAGTGGATGGGACACGGTTGACTCTTTCTGAACACATCTCTTGAACATATAACGACACTAATGTGATGGATCGGTAGCATTACCCCAAATACGGATGGTTTGGCGAGGACCATGTTGATGAGACCGGTGAATGAAACAACCCAACCCGATGTGGTACGGAGGACAAAGTGTCATGTTCAAGAGCGACTTGCTACCATCAAAGCTTTGAGGTTCTCCCAATTTTTCCCCAGTCATTTCTGACCAGTACCTCTTTATTTTTGTCAAGCTTGAGGAGGATAACATATGCTTGTTCTATAACCTGCCCTTCGGGCAAGCCCATCGCTATGTTTTAACGAGCCTAGCGATAGGGAAACTCGTTCTCGTCTAAAGACAAGTTTGTCGCTAATTAATCATTTTAACGAGTCTAGCGACAAAGACAACTCGGTCCTTTTCATTTTTAGAGAGTCTGAAAAGGTACAGAAAGTTAACTCCAAAATTCCTTTTTCGTCATCTAATCCCTTAAGTCCGAAAAAGTATAAAACAATACAAAAGGGATGAATTTTCGATAACTTTAACGAGCCGAACAAAACAAGCGCTCGACCTTTTTGTGCAATAATCCCTCAGGTCCAAAAAGATTAAAATCTAGAGGAGGGATAGCTCTTCCGGTCCTTTTAACGAGCTGGAAGGCCAAAACTCGACAATCTTTTCATATTTTACGAGTCAGTTGAAAAGAGCTTAAAGAAGACTCGTCTTTTGAGGAACGAGTGATAAACAGGGATAGCAGCAGATTCCAGGTACAGGTTGGAATTTTCCAATCACGGCAGTGTCACAAGGATGGCTAAGTGGAATCACTCTTCGCAGCTGTTCCTCAAAATGGGTAAACAATCATATGGAGGTGAACGATAGGCCAAATGGAATGGAGGTGGCAGGTGCAAAACACGACCAAGGCTTTTATGGCTAATAAATTTACGATCACAATGGTTATTTACCGGAAAAGGTTCATTTTTTAATGAGCTTGAACTCTGGTGGAACCCTTGCTCATGCTTTTCTATTTTTTAACGAGCATGAATTCCGCGGTAAAACTGCTCTAAAGCTTATGTTTATTTTTTAACGAGCATGAACTATGACGCTAAAACTGCTCGGATCTTGCGTTTATTTTTTAACGAGCATGAACTTTATGCTAAAACTGCTCGTTATACCAGTCATAGGATAAGAAATGTCTCCTGTGAGATCTCTATTTTTTATAGAGCTTCATCTTCACTAAGCTATGCTCTAAATTTGGAAAATTTTGACCTTTGCCCCACATCTTTGCATGCCCCCATGTATAAAATACAATTTCAAGGCTACCCCTCCTTTCTTTCACCTTTGTTTTTCTTTGGGTGTTCACAGCTACTTGTCGTCCTGCTAGTCTAATGTTAACGATACTTGTCTTCTTGTTATTTTAACGGGTCTTATGCGGTACTTGTCTTCCCGTCGGCCCAATTTTAACAGATCTTTTGCAAGATCGCAAGAGAACAGCTACTTGCGACAAGAGAGCAACTACTTGCGACAAGAGAAGAACACTACTCAAAGGTAAAACATTGATGTTATTGAGGGAGGCTTGCCTCTTTCTGGTTACCCAAAGAATGGTTTTATTTGCTGCCGCAAATGAAACTCTTTCTTTGGCGATGTCTATCATTAGGTTACTCAAAGATGGTTACTACTTGTTGCAGCAAACGAATCCCCTTCTTTGGAGGCTGCCCCTACTTATCCTCTAAAACATTAGTTTTAATGGGTGAGGCTTGCCTTTTACCCAAAGATGGTTTCCATTTGCTGCCGCAATAGAATCTCTTTCCTTGGTAGCCTACCTGTTTAGACAGAGTTGAATGACCTTTGTCACACAAGTAACCTTATCAAAAGAATCCTATTCTAGAACAACCCCTCTTCCATCCACGGACGGGGTACGGACTAGTCATATTCTTTCGCGGAAATTCCACTTTATACCCAAGGTTTCCTCTGCCCGAAGCAGACCAGGATGCATGCCCCCTGGGTCCCAGTTCTATCTTTCCGAATCACTCGCATTCATCGGGAAGGAGGACTGGAGGTGGAGACATTTCTTGGGTGAATAGACCATTGAGGATTGGTATTTGACTATTTGCGATGCGTGATCCCAGAAATGAAAGTTGGTCTACGAGCTTGACCACCCTTCCTTCGTGTGGAAAACACATTACTCTAAAGAGTGAGGAGACTATAGCTCCCATGCAATATATATAGTCACGTCCAAGGAGTAGGTTATAATCCAAGGGTCCTTGAACGACCATCACGTTCAAATTAACGGTCTTCCCTTTCAATGTAACAGGCACATTGGGGAGGATCCCTAATGGTCAACTGGTTCCTTTATCAAAGCCCGAGAGATTTCTCATTTCAGGCAAAAGCGCTGGGGAACCCAGTGCTTTCCAAGCAACAGAAGAAAGGATACTCACAGTTGCCCCTTCATCAATGATAGTTCCAGCCATCACCATTCTATAAATTTGGACTATGATTCTGAATGGTATACTGGCTGGTAACCAGGGTCTGTCCAGTTGGTTCCAATCAAAGGACACAACCAGGCTGCTTGGTGGTGGGACCGAATATACGGCCGGATACGATCCTGACGATGTTCCTTCCTGCGATAAAGGAATGGGCGCATTGCCCTGATGCTCATCAGAATCTGTGTTGACGAAAAGAATCTGGATGGTGTCATCCTTATTCTCTTCCGTGAGGGTGTCATTTGAAGATGAATCTTCAGTGACGGTGTCATTTGAGGATGAAACCTCTGAAGGCAGAACCGGGTCAACTGCCGCATCGACCTTTAGACTTTCGTCTGGTCTGGATTCAGTAGGTTCATTTTCAATGATTGACGCTTCAGCTGACCACTTGAGCGGGCTGGCTGTATTTTCAACCAACGAAGGACTTGGCACGAGTTTTTTGTATCCAGGAGGAAGTACTACCGGAGAAACCGGACGATCTTCCAAAACTCTCTTTGCTTCGTCTAGGAAGGGACAATGGTGGATGGCGTGACCGCCTTCACACAGTCTGCAGGGGAATCTTGCTCCCCCTCTTTGTCTTGAACCTTCACTTTCGCTGGTTGACGGTAAGCAATCAACATGGCTATCAGAGGTTGATGCTCCCAAATTGTGCAGACGAGGGGACCAGTCCCTTAGTATCCGGGGAATACAGGGACAATCTCTATGGAAGTGGTCTCCTCTACATATGACACATGGCGATTTAGGCCCGGTCTGTGCTGTGTGTGGGTTTTTGTCAGATGTCTTTTGCTTGCCCCCAGTCGCCTTAGGCTCCTTCTTCTTCTTCTCTTTCTTCTTCTTTTCCTTCTTCTCCGTGGGAGCTTGGCTTTTGCTAGCCCTACCTTTTGAAGATGAAGGATTGGAGGAAGGGTTAGAAGAAGTAGAAGGCTGGTGGGATGCTCTAGACTCATCTAACTGTTGACTCGACTGCTCAGGAACCATGGTGTTCTGAACTACACTAGTTGAGAATAGCCAAACAGGCAGGCCAATTGTCAGTCCTGGAAGCGACAATGTGGCCATGTGGGGCGCACCAACTTCTCCCCAAGAGGAGAATGGACTAGGACTTCCATCCTGTGGAGTTCCTTGGTTGGGGCGTTCCATGTTCTCAACTTTAAGATCAACGCGGGAATAGGAGGTGATTATGTTCCGTTTAAAATAAATTTTATAACGACGCTTAGACACAACTTGCTTTTAACGATGACTCTAGTCTCCTTCGATGTTTTAACGAGCCCGAAGTGACAAATGCTCGGATGGACTTTTTCAGTTATAGAGTTTGAAAAAGGCCAAAAGAAACTGCTCTGGAGTTCTAGGCAGAGGGTGTGCCAAACCTTTCGCAAAACCACAGAATACGTTTTATGGTACGAGTGGTCGATCTTCGGGAATGCTGTGTTCACTGCATTGCGATCAGTAGGGCGGCCGACACGGTTTCCTATGGATAAAGGCTTTGAACCTATAGGGGTCTCCCAATATATACGCGACGGTACGTGGGAGCACAAGTCCGTATTGATACTTATCGCTTCACCATGGAGGAATCACCCAACCACTCAGCGCTAAGATATCACGTTTAACGACGCCGGAACACGTCTCTAGCTTAGACCTCTAGATGTTTGCGTTATGTTTCAATGCGTTGTTATGTAAATTCAATTTATTTTAAGGTTGATCTTGTTTAGCAGTTTGCCTTTATGGATCACCACGAGATGTATAGAAACACTCTTGAATGCAATCTAAGATGATAAGCAAGCTTTTCAATCTTTCAACTTTGAAAACCTTAACTACTGAGGGAGAAGGAAGATGACACCTTTTCACACAGATCATAGAGCACACACTAATGCACTTTCCTAAATCAACATGCAAACTGTCATAATGTACATGCACAATGCAAGTATTTCTTTTCTCTTTCTTAATGTTAATGAAATACAAAAAGAAAGCTGTTGTATAACTTTGAATTCAATTTCAAGCGAAAGCAAACAAGTTTGTCCAAAATCAAAAGACACCTTACGATCTACTTGTTTCGACACTAGAAATATATAAATTCAAACCATATAACGAAAGCGACAAACACAATAAGCTATGAACAGCAAATAAACTAACTCTTAAGATCAAAACGACACTTAATCACAGGTCTAGATCTAAGAGGTCAATGCATGACTGGTTCACTTTCGTTATGGGAAACTATAAATGACACAAGAAATACAAAAGAAAAAATACAGTTTCTTTATACAACTGAGGCGGAATAATGACAAAGGAAGATGGTTTCAGATAGGCCTACTGACTGGCAGCAAACAGCAAAAACAACAGTGAAAACAAATCAAGACACAGCAGGAAACCACAGTAACTCAAGCCAAGACTGGTCCAGCGCAGGTGTAACACTGCCTGTTTGACCTTCAGCGCAGGTAGCCCCTTCGGGAACTGCGCTGAAATGCAGACTGCCTTTGTACAGTCTGTAATGAAGAACGAGACTTTCGTCCGTCTTGGTTTCCGGGTCACAAATTGCTCAAAAATTCACAGTTTTTGCTCAAATCAGAAGCTATCAGTCAAGGACACACTAAGGGATGCAAAGGAGGATGAAAAGCTATCACTAAGAGCTTATTAGAGTCCTTGTGGATCAGCTCTTCAAATCATAAACTTGCTCAGAAACTGAGCCAGAGTAGCTGCCCTCTACTTTGTGTTTGATGGATTCAAACACAGTTCGATTCGGTACTCTCCTTGTTTATGCAATGAATAGCAAGAAACACAACAAACTAACAAGATACGCTCCCCAGTGGAGTCGCCATTTTGTTGGGGGGAAAAGTATCTAATGCAGAATGCCTCTATCCCACTCTGAAGGTGATAGTACTCCAGCAACAACAGAATGCAAAGCTATTCAAAGTTTCTTCTTTATGAGATGAGAGAGGGAAGAAAAGGATGATCTACTAACCGTTATCTTGCGCTAATAGTCGATTCAGTCTTCACTCCTTGCCGCTTGCTCCTAGCTCCTTGTCCTTTTTCTGGCCCAGCTACACACAGGTCCTGTAAAAACACAAGGAAAGGAAACTACAAGAAGCATACATCCATAATCGATTATAGGATTAGCATAAATCAAATATACAAGCATCTACTCATTATAAAGACACATGCATATTGTTATCACTAGAATCTATAGTTCATGTATATGTTAATTATCCATAAGTTTTTATAAAGTCTTGAGGTCTTGTAAATAAGTTTGTTAACTTATGTCAATTTCAAATTTTGAAATTCAAGAGTTATGAATGAAATTCGTGTAAAGGCAAGGGCATTAGTCATCTTCCATCATGGTTAGTTATGTCATGTCATGTCATTGGTACTTGCGCAGTTTCGCAGCGCGGGTATGATCTCTTAGGTACTTGCGCAGTTTCGTAGCGCGAGTGTGATTGGTCAGTTCTGCTGCTAAATAATGTTTGCGTGTTTTCGTAGCGGCCCGTTTGCCAGCGATTTCGTAGCGCATTCCTTTAAATTTGAACTGCCCGCGCTACGAAATCGGGGTTTCGGGCTGTTGTCTAGTTTTTTTTCCTGAAATGTCTAATCCGAGAAGTGGTGAGTCACGAGTCCGGTTATGATTGTTTCCTCACACCATTTACGTGTCATGATTAGCCATTACTTTGCCATCAGGTCTGATTTCATTGAGTTAGGTGTCAGTTTGGAGGACGTTATAGGAAGTGGTCATTCCATAATGTGTTTTTCATAACATATGAATGTCTTCTACTCTATGAAAAGCGTGAGCTTTATTCTAATCAGACTACTGCAAGCGAGCCTGAGTTCTACAGCCAAAGAGTGTTATCGTGCTGCAAACCACCGTCATTTCCTTGTGTAGAATTGTGCAAAGAAACATGGAGAGAAAGGAGCACCGTTCGGGTAGATGTGTGAGAACAGAGCCGGAGGGATTAGATGTAACCCTCAGGGATGAGGAAGTAGCAAAGGCGTTCAGAGCTGCTGGTTGTTGGCGGTTCTGTGAAAAACTCAAAGGTGGACATGCAAAAGTGACCAAGGCATTTGCAGTGAACTTCACGGGATTAAATTCAAAGGTGGCCATGCTGGAGTTTCCGGTTTCCCCTGAAGTCATTTCTACAGTCACAGAAATCCCAAGAGGTGGCCAAGAATGGTTCAAGAATTTCAAGTTTGATATGGGTCCGTGTAAGGAGTTCTTAAAGGCACCATATGTAGACGAAGATCTTACTAAAGCTGTCCCAAGGAGCTATCTTAAGGAGAATTATGCTACATTATTGACATGCATCCAGAAGTACTTGACATGTGAAGGTCGGTACAACAAAGTCTACTCATATCATTTCAAGCTGCTACTACACTTCACTGGTAAGAGCTCAATAGACATCCCTTTTTACTTATTCAGGAGTATTTCTAAGATGTGTGACAAGATTCAGTTGAAAAAGGAAGCTTATGAAACATCTCTTTTTCATCATGGTCTGGTTAAATTATTGGTGTTGGATAGCCTACATAAAATTGGTAAAGACTGGGATTCGTTTGTATTCATGGCCGGTTTCCCTAGTAAAACGGGCCTCACTCCATTACCTGTAAGAGAAAGAGAAGATAGGAGTGAGGATACTACTTTGGCTGAGATTAGGAAAGAAATAACAGACCATAAGAAGCCCAAAGCTAAAACAAAGAAGCCAGAGAGGTCTGTAACAGTCAAAGAAACACCTGAAGCATCAACAAAGAAGACTCCTAAGTTAGCAGTCAAAGAAACTCCTGAGGCATCAGTAGTCAAAACTTCAAAATCATCCAAAGTGTCTGAAAAAGAAGCCTCTAAGTTGCCGCTTAAAGAAACACCAGAATCATCTAAACAGAAGACTCACAAAAGAAAAGATGAAATTAAGTCTAGTGAAGTTGAAAGAGTTTCAAGAGCAAGAACTAGAGGCCAACTGAACAAAGAAAAAGGAAAATCTGCTCATGTGGAAGAGAGTCCTGTTTCTAAGGGTAGTCTAAATGATTTGTTGGAAGCCATTGAATTAGAACAAGAACATCCAATCCAAGTTGAACCACTTGAAATAGAACCAGATCAATTGGTGGCACCTATGCATATTGATCTAACACAATCTTCACCTGAGAGTTCTAAGAAGTCAAAGGCTTCCAAAAGGTTAAAGTTTGAAGAACCAGGTGAAGAGTATGCCTTTAAACCTCGCAGACCAATGACTAGGAGGCAAATAAAGGAAGCAGAAAAGGCTCAAAAAGAGAAAGTCCCTTCAGACATGCCTAGGACAGAGGCACTTGAAATCTTCTCTGGAATAGTCCAAGCAGTTAAAAACAAGAATAAGGACAATAAGGTGGTTATCAGTCAAAGTGGAAATGTGGTTGCCATTACAAAACAAGCTGGAGCAAGTAAGGAGATACCTCAGGTTCATAATATTTTTAAAGAGAAGGCAGTGAGATATACTAGTTATAAGAAAGCTGTGATGAAAGGTAAAACAAGTTTGATCAGTCAAGCTAGTTCGGTATCTGACGCCTATGTATGGACAATACCAGCTCTAAAACAGGCAAAAACTATGAAACAAATGACTGCAAGTCTAAGAGCACAGAACAAGAAGTTGAAGGAGGAAGTCATCAGCCTGAAAGAAAAGCTAGACAAGCTAGCTAAATGATTCAAGGAGGAATGTGTTTTCTCAAATTTTGATATATGTTAGGTCATTGTCTTTTTAAAAGTTTTTGAGACTTTTTTGTGTCTTCACACCTGTATGGAAAGACTAAAGGAATCATAGATTTGAAATATTGCTGTTTTGAGGTTCATATATTTAATTTTGATGACCTACAGCAGTTTCGTAGCGCGCTACGAAACTGCTGTAGATGACTGGTTAGGTTTAAAGCTTGAGTTGGAATGCTGAGATCAGCATATATTCAAAGAGATGGTTTAATATCAGCATGTAGACTATAGAAGATCAGTCAGAAATTTTGAAAAGGAGGCCAGGTGTAAATATTCAAAGAAAAAGTCGAAGTTTTGTCTTTTGCCTAAAAGTCACTTTATCTCCGAAATTTTAGGGTTTGGATAGAGCTGCTGAGGTGTTAAATGATACACTTGTCCAGTTGTGGGATGGCTGGGTTATGAGTTTTCTTCAGTCACACGGGACTATCCAAGGTTTAAATGGCTTAAAGATGGATCATTAATATATGAACACCGAGGGGAGGCAGCAACCAAGAATATAGGCTTCATTTTCTTTTCGGTTGTTGAAGTCATCTATGCATCAAGTATCCGGAGCTGTATGTACATTGAATCTGTTTTAAGCTTGGATATGGTTATTATTGCAGTACTACAGGTGGCAAGCTCAAAGGACACATCAGGGTATACAAGGAAGAAGACTTAAAGTGCCAATATGATGGAATCCTCTGTTTTCGTAGCATCATATCTCTTGTAATAAATTAGTTCGTTTATGTTATTGTTAAGGTCATTTATGTCAAAAGCCCGAGTTCCCTTCATGCTTGATGAGGAGTCTCGTACAGCAGTGTTTTGATAGGCTATATATAGGAATAACTTAGATGTAAAAAAGGTTGGATACTTAATAGAAAAAGTGTGTTGTTTTGGGCCACTGTAAGATCTTTTTTGACAGTAATAGTAAAACAGAGTTATACTCTTCTCAAGATTCTCGAAGGATTGTCATGGTCAAATGAAGTGATGATGTGTTATACCTTATGTTATTTTATGGTTTTGTTGTATGCAATCACTCAGAATTCATACTTATATGCTCTGACTTCCTGTGTATACAGCAAGCTATGTGTGGTGGAATATGTTTGACTTGTAATGCTAAGAGCCTTGATTTCTATGAGTTCACTGTGTTTTTCTTGTTTACTTGATATTATAGACTCCATAGCCCAATGAGATATCTTTTGGTGTGTTTCCAACCAGTTATGCTTACATTAAATCTATTGTACAAGAGGTAGCCCTCTTATCAACATTCAAAATCAATAACCTTTTCTTGAGAGAGCCCTCTCAGGCTAGGGAGGCTAATCCTTAGTCAAAAGCTTGGTCTGAAATAGTTACACAGAGTCTGCCTGATCAGCAGCCCTTCAGTTGTGATTTTGTGATAACACATATAGAAGAACCTCAAATACTTTATTGATAATAGAAGTAAAGTTCTGAGAGAGTTACAACCACAATGGGCCCAATCCAGCAACACCTCCCAGCTGAAAGAAATCTCCTCTTCACCTCCTTCAAGCAAACACCCAATAGCTCTAATCACAAACCAACAGCACTTCTTTACTTGCACAAAATTCCAGCCTCCTTAGACCTCATGAGAGAGCTCTATATATAGGTTTTTGGAGAAAGGATAAGTCATCTTGAGACTGGCCTGAAGCTGACTTGTGTCCTTTCCCACTTTATTTAATCTTCAGTTCTTGAGTCCACTTGGAGATCAAGACCCTCTTACTCATCACTAGGCGAATTCCTTGACCCAAGTGTCAGTTTGGAAGCTTCCTGGGCAGTTGACACCTTGTAGAATGACTGTGCCACTTGGCCAATCTCGCCCAGCGCAGGTAGCCTTCATTAGTTTTGACCTTCAGCGCAGGTACAAGGAGGAGCAGTTGACATTCAGCGCAGATGCTCAGTGGAGCAGCTGACATGATCTAGAAATAACCTGTTTTTGAGTGTTTTTAGGTGGAGAACTGATTTTCAGTGTTGTGGTTTGTAGACCTTGTTCCTCTAAGGGTAAGAACAACATGTTTAGGGACTTTGGATCCCTTAGATTATTGACATTTCATGCTCCATGCTGATAGGCACAAAAATGTCTATAACAGGGAGGTGTCAAAGTAGAGGTGATTACTGCTTTTTTCTTCTATTTTCTAGTTTCCAACTTTCTTCCATTAGTTTATTTCTGCAAAAATAATCTAGTTTCTTCCTTTCTTTCAGTTGTCATTATCTGCTTTCCTTTCCATTCTTCAAGTATCATTTCAATCATAAAAACAAAAACAAAAAAAAATTCTCCAAATACCAACCCAACCCCCCATTTGATCATGTGGTGCATTAAGAGCCACATCACCATTCACTCTTGCAGATAGAAGAAGAAAATGGCAAAGAATTTAGAAGAAATGGATGGAGATTATGACAATGAGGAAGATCCTCTTGGATTTCCCATTCAAGATATTCATGGTAGTGCGCACATGAAAAAAATCCCTCCATCTTTCCTTCCAAAATTTCATGGTATAAGGACAGAGGATCCGAAAACCTTTCTCTTTGAGTTTAAAATTATTTGTAGATCTTATGGTTACCCATCAGAAACTCAAAAACTGAGATTGTTTCCAACAACTTTGAAGGATAAAACCCTTAGATGGTTCATGAGTTTAGGGACTAATTCAATAAGATCGTGGAATGATATGCAAAAGATGTTTCTAGACAAATTTAAAGATCATGATCTTAAAGAAGAAATATTTAGAATAAATCAAAGAGAAGATGAGAGTCTAGAGGATCTAATAGAGAGGTTCATGGACAATGCTAAGAGGGAAAAACTACATCGTTTTGGATCTGACACACTAAAAACCCTCTTATTTAGAACAATTAGGGATGAATGGATTGATCTCCTTAATATCATGAGAAAAGGTGATGTATACCAATTATCATTTGAGGAAATATGTGAAACATGCAAACACATATCAAGAGGAAAAGCAAGAGTAGGTAAATCAACATCAAGATCAGTAAGTCAAGCTTGTATATTTGTTTGATGATTTTAAATCAGAAATTCTTAGCAATCTAACAAAACAAGTAGAAATGTTAAGAATGCAAGATGAAGGAAAATAAATTGTTGATATTTGTGTTGCAGAATCACAGGATGTTAGACCTTGTCCATCATTACGAGGGTTGAAGAAAGTTCACAAGGAGGACAATGGACCAAGTCCATTGCCAATGCAACAAGGTTATGTAGCTCCAAGAGGACCATGGCAGCTTATTCAGCCTGATATGATGTAAGAGCCTAATTCAAAATTTCAGTCTTATGCACATCCACCTAAAAGTAGTTGGAACACACCTTTTCCTTGGCAACATTGGCCATCACAACCCCAAAACCAATCTTGGCAACAAGGTTGGAAAGGAACTTATGGGAGCCATCCACAATATCATCAATATCCTCAGTATTTTCCTCAATATCCTCCATACCAAACTCCATGTTACCCTTACCATTCACCTCCACCACAACCACAACCCCATCCACATCCATCTCCAATATACGCTCCCACTCAACTACCTGTACCACCATTTCCAAACCCACACATTGAAGTAGCTTAGCCCACTTACAATGCTGACATACAACACTTCAAAACATATCCTCTTGAGGTCAATAATATTCACCATAGCCCAAGAAGAGTATTACAAAAAAGAGATTCCCCTGATATCATTAAAGGACAACATATAGAAGAAGAAGATTCAAAAGAGAAGATCAAAGAACCATGGGTTGCATTTGATGGAGAGCTGATAGAAAAATCAGAGATTGAGAAAGATCCCTCATGGCTAACATCAAACCCTCCATATGTTCAAGAGAACACTCAGCAAAAAGAGGAAGATTTGAACGTCATGAAACAAGAAGACATCCAAGATGATCCAAATCAGCAAGCGAACCAAGGATATCACAACCACATTGAAATATGGTTCCAGACAATCACTAAGGTGAAACATCACTCTCTTCCTCAAATATTCTTGATCCTTTCAAAGTCAAATCATTTGGTCTCTGAAATCCATGTACATGTCAAAGCATACATTTCAAGCCTCCACATCATCTTGTCTGTCATCTTGATGTGCACCTGGCTCCATTGGAAGTATTCTTATACTTGAAAGTTATTTTGTTTTTCAAATAGGGTAGGGTAAAAAAAAAAAAGATCCCTGGGTGAAAACCTTCCTTGAGGCGCCCAGGAAAAATATCTATGGTGAAAACCTCTTTGAGGTAGCCTAGGTATTTTTCAAAAAAAAAAAAGACATAATTTTTCTTTGCAGGTGGGTGAGAAAGACAATCAAGGAGAAAAGAGAAGATCCAAAGGGAACCCTGCCTCACATATATTCATCTCCTCCACTCCTTACCATGCATCCCTCCATCAATTCCATTGTTTTTCACTTCATTGCTTCAATCCAAGTGAAGATTGTGTTTTCTAACGGAATCACCTCATCCGTTACCATCATCTCTGCATCCACACACACTCCTACTCCCTCTGTCAATTCTTTACAACATCCTCACAACACCAGCCAACAAAATGATCAAGAAATTATAAATGAGACACCAAACATTTCCAAGTGGTAATCTAACAGCTCCACAGCAGCAGCAGCATCAAATCTAGGAGCTCCATAGTAGCAGCAACATCAAATCCACGAGCTCTACAATAGAAGCAACATCGGATCCAATAGCTCCACAGTAATAACAAAAACATCAGATCTTCAATCACGGACACCTGCAAAAGCTAATAAACCATCAGCAAACAACAGAGGAGGAAGAAGAATGACCATCAGCAACACCTCTGATCTTTGACAACTGCAGCATGGCATCAAGACCACAGGTAAGTATCCCACTCACTCACTCATATGCATCATTTGATCAAAATTTGTAAAGGCTAAGAGGTAGTTGGTTTATAAGTGAAAAGATGGCAAAAATGAAATTCTTTAATAAGTCAAAAGAAAGTGCAAGGGTCCATAGATACAGTGTTGTTATGGCAACCATTTGAGAATGCTTGAAGAATTAAGATTTGGGATAGAAACACCAATTCGCCAAAGACTCAGCATACCCTATTTCTTGATGAAATCTCTCATAGAATCCAAAAGGTAAAGGAAGGAAATTCCTAGCAGTTAGTTCACCATGGGTTGATCAGAATCCTCATTAAGGATGCCCTCCAAAACCTCAGGATCCCTATAAAATGGTCAGTCTTCAGAGACTTACCAGCAGAGGATGACATCAAAACCCTCACCTATGATGTTAGTCCTTCTGTCAATGAGGAGGAGGCAAAACAAGAAGAAACTAGTACAGAGGAACATGCTGAAACACAAGGAGGATGATCCTGAAACAGAGGAAGAAACTGATGGAGATGAGAAAGAACAACAAAAGGAAGAAGATAAGAAAAATAGAGAGGACAGTTGTAGGAAAATGAAAACCAACTAGCATGTATCGCTAGCCTCTCCTTGGAGGCCATCCAGTGTAGGATGATAGCTAAATCCTATGTTTTTTTCCTCATAAAACAATGGCTGCAATTTCAGATTAAAACACTAGCACAAAGGAGCACCACGCCATTTCAGGACTGCAGGCAATTTATTGATCTTTATGATCAAAGTGCATAAGAAGATCGGGCCAAAATGGTTGAGTTTTACTTGCACAACATGGCCCTCACAAACATGAATATTTGGGATCCTAATGTAGAGCTAGGAGATCTACAATTAATGGCTTTGGCATCATGGATGAACCATGAGGATTCAAGGGCTGTAGAGACAAAAATAATATTGGTTAGAGAGCAAAAATGAACCTCTTTTCATTAGAGTTGAACAATCAAATCCCATGGCCCTAATCAGAACCCATAATCTAATTGCAAATAATCCTCATCTAGAACTTAGATAGCTTGCTACCCAAGAACAAGAAATTTCACATTTTGAGGATATGTTTAGGCTGCTAAGATGATAATATACATGCTTGCTAAAGGAGATGGAACACACTACCACACAGCTTGAAGATCAGATAATATCAAGGTTGAGAAAAGCACTCAATAGGGCACCTATGTATGAGCAATCAATGCAAAGGTTGAAGGTCAATTAGATAGGCCTAAAACTCAGTCCACCACTACTCCCAGGGATGCTAGAAGGGAGAAAATAAGAAGAGGAAAAGAGGTAGTGGGAAGAAGTAGAAAGGAAAGCAGGCTTCTATAAACAAGAAGAAGATACCGCAGTAGAAGAATGGGATGTCAGAGAGGCTACCAGAGCCATGAAGGGCATGGACATTGACTAATTTTCTTAGAGGATGAGCAACACTTTCAGTAGGGGGTGATGATGAGCCTCATTATTGTGTAATTATATGGGCCTTAATTGGCCTTAATTCACCTCCTAGCTTAGTCAAACCAACTATTCTCACAACTTATTGCATATTTTTTATTATATTTTGTTTACAAAATGAGTTAGAGTTTGATATTTGGTTTTATGGTCTAATGTGCATGTAATGCAAGAATAAAGGGGTAAAAGCAAGGAAAAATGCAGGTATAAAGGATAAAATCAGGGAACTATGGCAAAGACATTGGAAAAGACTCGAATGGGACAAGGGAGAGTAACTATAGGAGGTAAATCCTCCTCATTTTCTACTCCTCCATTCGAATATTCCACCATCAGCTCGGAGTGCACATAGCCACATCATGAGGACTAAAAGACAGCCAAGCAAGTGAAAAGGACAGAAAACAGTTTATTTTGAGTTGGGAGACAAACCACCCTAATTTGGAAGGAAGTTGTTAGAGACTTCAAATGTATAAATAGAGAGGCTTAGGACCTCATTAGGATTCAGACTTCATTTGTAAAACTCTGTTTTATTTCTAAACTACAAAGACGTGTGAATTTTCTTTGTAATCCATGGTTTCTATAATAAAGATGAGTTTTGTTTAAGCCAACTCTGAGTTAAACTTCGAGGGCTGAAGCTCTTGGGTTAGGGCCCGACCCAAGTAGCCACAAGTCCTCTTCACTATACTATTATGCTAGCATAGGGTTTTGTTTTCTTTATTTATTTAAGTAGTTTCATGGTTTGTTGATTCATTTGCTTTAGTGGTTTCATGGTTTGCTAATGCATTTTCTCAAGAAGTTTCTGGTTTTGATTCATTTGATTAAGCAACTTTCTGGTTTTGTTCATTTGTTTGAATAACTTCATGTTTCTATTCATCTATTTTGGTAGCAGCATTTGTTGTAGTTTACTTTCAGTTGTGCTTTTAATTCACAAGTTAGTTAGAGGAAAAGATTACTATCAGGTTGTGCGCAGGTGTCTCAGCCTCATCTCCTCCCTCTGAGACCATGGCTTGAGGCAGAGACCCTCTAGCAAACCCAAAAACATAGTCTCTGGTTCTCACATGGGCTATGGAGTTCGTTGTTTAAGTGTAGTTAGATGTTTACCCGCATTGGTTTTCTCTGTCATTTTCCTTTGAACCCGTTGTTGAGCCCTGAAACTACCTCTCTTCTACATACTTTCCTAGACCTTTCTCCCCTCACCAGTGCCTCATAAGCTATCAAAGATCATTACATATTGATTCTAAGAGTGCATTTAAGTGGTTTTATAACTATATTTTTGTGTTTGCTATCTGACTTAGATTTTGCTCATCAACTGCGGAATGCAACCACTTTCCGCAGCTAACTCGTGATTCCGCAGTTGTTTTTATTGATCTCTACGTTACAGGTGTTGGCAAGCAAAACGAGGCATGTGGGCAGTTCAGGAATGATCTGGACATGGATCAGGTCCTATCGGTTCAGCCAAATTCACGACGGAAAGCCTTGGTCAAACGATGGTCAAACGAGGAGTTCTACAGCAAACAGGTTTCTGTTTTCAGCACGTGAAAGGTCCGAGACCGTTCCTAGATCCGTGGATCCATTTTGGCAGCTGTAGACTGCCTCCACGACGCAAATCCAACATCCACCTTTTGGTACATTGAATGATCATGGCAACCAATACAGTAGGCTCATGGGTTCTGTCTTTTTACGTGTCCTCTACTGAAGGTGTTTCATAGGAAAAACAATTATGTAATTTCCTTTATAAATGACACGTTTGCAAACACATGAAGCTAGTTTTTTATATAGTCTTGTTGTTATTTTATGTACTGTGCCGTAACATTGGTCCTGTTGTTGTAACGAGAGGATCCTTCCTCTGTTTTTCAATATAAAAAGACTATGTTTCATATGACTGTGTGAGCGTAATTTCGGATTGACAGCGTGTTAACCAAGGCCGTGCAGAGGGCCCCTGCTAGCTGAGGTTTTGTTTCTTTATTTCTGTAAAGTTTTCATGTGTTGTTTTCTTATTTTCATTGTAGATATTTCATAGTTTGTTCACCTGTGTATATTTCATAATTCAGTTATGGTGTTAGTGTTTCATTCTTGTACATAATTTTCCAGCATTGTATATTTTTGCTAACATTGATCAGTGTGTTTCAGGATAGGCTATGCTCGAGCGTTTTCATATAATTTTTGCAATAAATAGTGACATGAGATTGGCCTCTGCTGAATTTGTTTTTTTTAGCTTTCATGCTTTGATTTCAGTCTTATTTATTTCCTGTTGTTAGTTATTTTAGATATCAAATTCTTCATGACATTTGACGTTATCTCCAGAGCCATGGCTTAACCCCGAAAAGCTACTTGGCGAGCTATCGGATTATGAGTGAAGTGATTTGATTTTACTTTCATTTCTGCAATTAGATATCAAGTTCTTCATGACATTTGATGTTATCTCCAGAGCCATGGCTTAACCCTGAAAATCTACTTGGCGAGCTATCAGATTATGAGTGAAGTGATCTTATTTTATTTTCATTTTTGCAATTAGATATCAGGCTCTTCATGTTATTGACGTTATCTCCAGAACCATGGCTTAACCCCAAAAAGCTACTTGGCGAGCTATCGAACTATAAGTGAAGTGACTTGATTTTACTTTCATTTGCAAGTAGGTAATTTAGATATCAATTCTTCATGTTATTGACGTTATATCCAAAGCCATGGCTTAACCCCGAAAATCTACTTGGCAAGCTATCGGACTATAAGTGAAGTGAATTGATTTTACTTTCATTAGTCTGCAATTTTTGGTTTGTTTGAGTGCAATAGCTTAACTTTTATTTCTGTATTTAGATGAGCAGCAGAGACAGTGATTTCATGATCAGTAGTTCATGATTTGTTTGATTTGAATAGCTACACATTTACATTCTTGTTCAAGTACTAATTTCATCACTAGTATGTTTTGAGATCCTTTGAAGTGTTAAGCTCTGGAAGTTATCATAAAGGACATAATTGCCTTAAATCTATATCCATACTTGCCTTCTAAAGTATTCTTAAAACTTAGGAATAAGATTTCCATTCGCATTAGGAGATAAACAAAGACAAAACCCACAAAACAAAATAAAATTAAAAACAATAAAAAGTAACAAAGAGGTTGTCTTGCACATATAGTGCGCCACACTTCATCATTTTACGACTCTCGGATTGATAATTAATGTAGCAATTTAGGACATACTAAATTGACTAAGCAATTTGGCGTTGTTGACAGGGAAGTGTAACTAGGTAGCTGATCTCTCACATATATAAAAAAAAAGAGAAAAAAAGGGAAAATTTGATAACTTCTTGAAGTATACTCTCCTCTTGAACCTAGTGTGATCTGGACGATCAGAAAAGAGATTTATTAGTTCAATAATTTCTTGATTATGCTCTCTTCTTGCATCTAGTGTGACCTGGAAGATCAAAAAGAGAATTATTAGCCCGACTAAAAAATAAAAAATGACATGCATAGAGCAAGAGATTCTAGGGGAAGGTTTATAGCTAGGGCCAAAAGTTCGATTTTCACAACTCCAGCTACTTCAAGGCATAGAAAAGATACACATCCATCCCTGACTCATACTCCTAGCCTTAGAATTCCTGGAATTCAAGGAGCAACAGCTGAATTAGAAGATTCTCCCACACTATCTACTAAATCTGATCTAGGAGAAGAACCTTTCTTCACTTCTACAGGGGAACATATTGTAATCAAAGAAGTAGAATCACTTGAAGAAGAAGGAAAGGGAGAAACTCTCTCTCATCAGCCATTAATAGAAGAACCAGAAGACTCTGAAGAAACTATCATGACAGAGGAAGTAGTAGATGGATTTGGAGGAGGGGGTAGAGGTAGAGGAAGATGAAATAATGGAGGTAACAATGGAGGAGGTAGAGGTAATAATGGGGGAAATAGGGAAGGAGATAACTCATTTGGATTCCCTATAGCCAATGAGGAAACTCATACAACAATGAAAAACATTTCACCATCTGTCCTCCCAAACTTTTATGGATTGCGAAGTGAGGATCCTAAAACATTTCTATTTGAGTTTGAAGTCTTGTGCCAAACCTATGACTATATGGAAGACTCTCAAAAACTCAAACTGTTTCCTTCAACATTGAAAGGAGCTGCTTTGAAATGGTTCTTGGGATTAGTCACTCAATCTATTAGGACTTGGAATGATATGAAACAAACATTTTTGGATAGATACCTAGACTATTGTATGCCCACCAATCATAAGGATGAGGTATTCAAAATGATGCAAAAAGAAGATGAAAACTTGGAGGATTTACTTGAAAGATTTCAATACAACTTAAAGAGAGTGAAAATTAGTAATTTAGACAAGGAAACCTTGAAAGCCCTTCTATTGAAAGCCATTAGAGATGAATGGATAGATATTTTAAACATGATGGGGAAGGGAGACATTTCGCAACATCCACTTCGTGACATAGCAGAACTATGTGTCCATCTCTCAAGGGGAAAATCTAAAATTGGAAAAGGGCTGAGAGATCCTTCTCTTATTAGAGCAAACAAAATTTCAACTGGATCAGTAAGTAGGGCAGAGATTGGTAATATTCTTGATGAGTTCAAAACTGATATTTTAGGGAGCCTTAGTGAACAACTAGACACCCTTAAAATTCAAAACAAGTAGAAAGCGGAAGCTGATGCCTTGGCCATCTTTTGCCCAAAATGTAGAAAGAAACATGCTTTAAGGGAATGCCCCTTGGATGCAAAAGTTGTAGAAACATGTATGATTTGCTCAGAAAGTCATGAGACCAAGGATTGTCCTTCAATTCCTGGGCTCAAAGCTGTCTTTCAGGAAGATCCAAATTCAGTAGAATCCCTTTGTTTTGTTTCAAGAAGACCTTGGCAGGGGCAACAAAATCAAGGATTTAACATTCCTATGAACTTTCAGTTCCCACAAAATTGGAATTCTTGGCAACAACATTGGCCCCAACCTCAAAATCCGTACCAATCATGGGAACAAGGGATGAAAAATCCTTATGGGAGATTTGCTCAATTTTATCAATATCCTCCATCTTTTCAAAATCAACAAAATCCACAACTTCCCAATCAAAACCCATAACTTTCATTTCCATTTCCACAACAACAACCTTCTCAACAAAATCCAAATTCTCAACTCTTGCTTCCATTTCAACAAATACAAATCAACTACCAGCACAACCATTACCAAATCCCAACAACAAAAATCCTCAGAATGCTTACATGGTAGAAGGACAACAATTTCCTACCTATATGATTGTTCCTCTTAATGATGTTCAACTCAGATATGGTAGAGTTTTAGAAAAACCTTCTAAAAATGTTCAAGGGCAAGATACCTCTGAGGAGGATTCTCTTAAAGTCAATAAAGGTTCTGAGGAAGCATCTCTTCAAAACCCAATCATTCAAAAAGAAAAAGAAAAAGAGTCAACCCCCACAACTCCTATATTTGAGCAACCTGCATCTTCATCTACACCTCCTTTCCCTGAAAGATTACAAATTGACAAAGGGTGGAAAAAAAAAAACTTGTTGCCTGACTATGATTTTCTAGATGAATTAAAGAATGTTTGTATCAAGATTCCCTTGCTACAAGCCATTAGAGAGATTCCTATTCTAGCAAAAACAATAAAGGAGTTGAGTCTCAAAAGACCAGGTAGGAAACCAAGAGATACAAAAAGAATCCACTTGGTAGGAAAAATTGCAGATATCATGATGGGAAAAATTACCATGCAGAAATATGTGGATCTAGGTAGTCCAATTTTCAAGACACATATAAATGGGATAGAAATTCCAAATACTTTGATTGACTTAGGGGTTGCTATAAACATTATGAGTAGACAGACTATGGAACAGCTTAAACTTCCTAATCTTCTTTTTACACCCACCTTACTGCAACTTGCAGATAGATCAATAATCAAACCAGATGGTGTATTAGAGGATTTTTTAGTCTCCTTAGATTCTTGGGAATATCTAGTAGACTTCATGATTTTGACTCCCAAAAGTAATTTAGGAGGGCACCCACTCATCTTAGGAAGACCTTGGCTAGCCACAGCTGATGCTTTAGTTAGTTGTAGACCTGGGGATATGTACATTTTTTATGGTAGTTCGACAAAGAAATTCAACTTGTATCCTCTAGCAAAAGCAATTATAGAAATAGGAGACAATGAATGGGTCAATGATGAAGATATTATACAACCTATCTTTACTATCTCTAAAACTAGTGAAGATAGTCAAATTTTGAACACATTAGAAAATTTTGAAACATTTTCAGAATATGACCACACACAATTTCAGTTAGATTCTGATATTGAATATTTATCATCAAGACAAATGTCTCTTTACTCTATGGAAGAGTTTGGTAGTTCTACCATTGAAATTTTTCCAGGTAAAACATTGAATATCAACAAAAATTAGGAAAAGTCACAACAGGAAGAGCTAACCAAAATCTTGCACAAACACTCTGCTACATTTGCAGGGGATTATACTGTTATGAAGGGCATTGACCCTAAGACTTGCATCCATCATATCTATATCGAGGAAAACAGTAGACCAATCAAACAACCTCAGAGAAGGATGAACCCAAATCTTAGGGAGATAGTGAAAGAAGAGCTCCAAAAACTACTCAATGTAAACTTCATTTACCCAATTTTAGATAGCCAATGGGTTTCTCCTTTGGTTATAATACCCAAAAAGAATGGTAAATGGAGAGTATGCATTGATTACAGGGAATTGAATAAAGCAACTTTGAAGGATCACTTTCCTTTGCCCTTTATCGATCAAGTATTAGATACATTAGCAGGCAAAAAGTACTTTTCATTTCTGGATGGTTTTAGTGGTTATAATAAAATTCAGGTAGCACCTGAGGATGAGGATAAGAAAAAATTTACCTATCCATGGGGAACTTTTACTTATCGAGTGCTTCCTTTTGGATTATGTAATGCACCCGCAACATCCCAAAGAGTAGTGCTAGGAATTTTTTCTGATCTAATCCATGATTGTGTAGAGGTAAATATGGATGATTTTACAGTTTGTGGTGATTCGTTTGAAGAGGCATTAGAAAATTTGTAAAAAGTCCTTATAAGATATAAAGAAACAAACCTTTCATTAAGCCATGAAAAATTCTTTATGATGTTTACTGAAGGTATTGTTTTAGGACATCATATTTCAGGGGATGGGATTAAAGTTGATAAATCAAAAGTTGAAGTCATCTCCAAGTTACCTATTCCAAATTGTCAAAAAGATGTTAGAAGTTTTCTAGGATTTACTGGATATTATAGAAGATTTATAGAAAACTTCACCAAAATAGCATCTCCACTCTTCAAACTGCTTACAAAAGACTGTGAATTCAAATGGGGTCCTGATTGCCAATCAGCATTTGAAACTTTGGAAACAAGAATATCTGAAGCACCTATCTTGAGAGGACCAAATTGGAAACTTCCTTTCCATATTTCTACATATGCTTCAGATACATCTCTAGGGGCTGTGTTGGGACAAAAATCTTTAGTTCCTTATGCCATTTACTATACCAGTAAAAATTTAACTCCCACTGAGTTGAATTATATTGTGACTGGAAAATAGTTCTTAGTTGTTGTTCATGCAATCAATAAGTTCAGACACTATATAACAGGCTATGAAACTTTTATTCATAATGATCATTCTGCAATTATATATCTAATGAACAAACTCATTACTAATGGCAGAGTTACAAGGTGGCTCCTACTTTTACAGGAATTCAATATTACTGTGTTAGATAGACCAGGGAAATAAAACACAGTAGCTGATTTCTTGTCTAGGATTCAAAATACTAAAGAAGATTCTCCTGTAGAGGACAAGTTTCCTGATGAATATTTATTTTCAGTAACTACTAAGACTCCTTGGTATGCAGATATAGCTAACTATTTGGTTACAGGGAAACTGCCTCCACATTTATTTCCTGGTGAAAGAAGAAAGATTATTCAGGAGAGTTCAAAATATTCATGGATTTCTAACGAATTGTTTAAAACAAGGACAGATCTTGTGATCAAAAGATGTGTTAGGGAAGATGAAATGCCTAATATTCTTAAAGCATGTCATGATGAACCATGCGGCGGACACTTTGCTGACAAAAGGACAGCCTATAAAATCCTTTCTTTAGGATATTATTGGTCGTTCCTCTTCAAAGATGCAAAACAATATGTCAAAAGATGTGACAGCTGCCAAAGAGTAGGGAAACCTACCCTCTCAAATGAAATTCCATTACAACCACAGGTACTCATCGAACCCTTTGAAAAATGGGCTTTAGACTTCATTGGACCTATTAATCCACCATCTAAACAGAGAAAGTATATATTGGTATGTATTGATTATGTCACTAGATGGGTAGAAGCCAAAGCATTATTTTCTGCTACTGAGCACTCACTTGTTAGTTTTCTTTATGAGGATATTTTTATTCGCTTTGGTGTTCCAAGAGAAATTGTGACATATCAAGGAGGTAAATTCACATCCAAACTAGTGGAGAAGTTGATGGAAGAGGACAAGGTCAAGCACAGAAAATCTACTCATTTCCATCCGCAAGCAAATGGTCAGGTGGAGTCCACAAACAAAGTTATTGAAGGCATCATTACCAAGACTGTTCATCTACACATAAGAGATTGGGCAAAAAGGCTTCCTGAAGCCTTATGGGCCTACAGAACTACATGGAGGAATACAACAGGACATTCTCCCTATGAACTTGTTTATGGGAAAGAAGTTCTGCTCCCCATTGAGTTCCAAGTTAGAACCTTCAAAATGGCAGTTCAATTGGGAATGGATCTATCAGAAGCCCAAAAGCATAGAATGGAGCAGTTGAATGAACTAGATGAGATCAGACAAGAAGCAATCCTAAGAACTGATCTAGTTCAATATCAAAGAGCTAAGTGGCATGACAAATACATCAAGGAGAAAAAGTTTCAATAAGGTGATTGGGCATTACTATTTGATTCCAAGTTCAAATATTTCAAAGGTAAATTTCAGACTCATTGGCTTGGACCATATGAGATTGACAAAGTATCTAGCAATGGAGCGGTAAGAATCAAAACCATTGATGAGTATCAAACTCCTCTTATTGTGAATGGTCACAGATTAAAGATCTACCATAAGCCACTCTTGAAGGAGGAATTTGTCAAAATCTTTCAAGATAATTCCGCAATAAGGTTGGTGAAGAAGAATCCCTCTTCTCCACCAACCTAGTCTTTGTTCTTTTCATTGTTTCTTAAAAATAAAATAAATAAAATTTGTATAAGCTTGAAAACCAATCACTGATTGGCAGTCTTATACAGAAAATACAGGGCGAAAATCAGAAACTTCTGACGCCCTATATTTTCCAAAAAAAATCCCTCTCATTTCATTCATAGTTGTTCCATTTCATGTTACTTCACTTCACTTCACTTCACTTCATTTCATTCCATTTCATCATCACATTCTGCCAATAAAAGCTCTTTCATGACCAATTTTCATATATCATTCATTCAGTCATCATTCATCTCCATCCATCTCCATTCAGTCATATGATCACTGTGTCAGTTTCCACAGCTGAATTCTGATTCCATAGCTAAAAACTGATTCCGCAGCTGATTGTTGATTCCACAGCTAACACTCTGTTACTCAGCACTGACAGTCAGATGTTAGCCAAATAATGATGAGAACCAAATGCAGGTATGGGATAGGAAAATATTTTGAAGATATTAAGCACCTAAAGCACCAACAGAAAGTAGCCAATCAAAGGTCAGTGGATGGAAGTGGTAAGATTCTAAGGTATGAGAAAAATTCATTTCAAATAGCATTTTAAAGCACATTCTATATAGTTGTAAAACCACCGGCTCCATTATGTGTAATGATTCACATTGATAGCTTTCATAACTTCTCCATGACCTTTGCATAACTCCACCACGAACTCTGCATTGATTTCTAACGGCCTCATGATCCGCCTCCGAATTTAACTCGTGCTTAATTGTACATTGGCATTCCACCTGTTGAACTGGGTAATTATGAGGACGTAATCTATTTGACCATGGCTCTTTCCTGCTGCACAAATCCGCAGTCATTTTGTGAGCATGCTAACGTCTATTCTGCAGCCTTTTAATTCAAATTTCTAGCAGACTCACTCTACTTCCATACTATCCCATTGAAGTTGCGTTTGTTATTATTGGCCTGTTCACATAAGCCTCCGCTTCGTGAACTCATTTTCTCTACACGTTCTATGTTCTTTCATTCACAACTATTGTTTTTCTCCACAATCCTTCTCCATCTTCCGCTCACACAACCGTCTCACCTCCGTCAATCCATTACTTACAGTCCATCACTCACAGACGTATTTTTAAGGCAGAAGGAAGGAATGGGCCTTCTGGTAAGAACAGAGCCAGACGGGCCTAAATTCATGGAGGGTTATCCACAATTGAAAAGCATGTTAAGGAAGGAACGGTGGCTGCAGTTTATCCAGAAATTCAGAGGTCACAATAAAGAAGTCATGAAGACATTTGCAAGGTCTTTTAATGACGTGGAAGTCGAGGTTGGAGATCTTAAATTTTCAGTCACAGAGGCATCCATTGCAGCAGCACTGGAACTCCCACAAGAGGGGGGAATGGTGGTTCAAAAACAAAGACTTTGATGAGAGGGCCTGGAGGATTACTTTGTGTAACCCAGGTATGGATATAACCATTTTCAAACGTGGAATCCATGTTTCTGCTCTAGAGGAAAAGTGGACTAGTTTATTATTGATAATACAAAAGTTTATTACATATGAAGTACGGTTTGGGTCCATGTACATGTACCACATCAGATTGCTAATGAATTTTCTAGAAAATCAAACCATCAATTTACCTTATATCCTATTGAGTAGCCTGAAAAATATGTCCATAACTGTACAAAATAATCTGGATGACGTAGAGCCTCGCCTTTACCATCACGGCCTTGTTAAAATTTTGATTGAAAAATAGTTGAAGGAAAGAAAGGATATTTGGGAACAGTTATTGATTAGAAACTTCTTTTAGGACCCACCTGAAACACCTAAAAGTAGCTCAGTAAAGAAAAGTAGGAGAATGAAAACAAGTGTGAACATTCAGGATACTCCTACTAACATAGCTAAAGAAACTAGTAAGGAAGAGAAGTTGTCTGAAAGTAGGAAAGAAAAAATTGAGGTTAGGAAGCAAGGGAGACTAAAGGGGAAAAGAAATATTGAAGCTACCTATCAAACCCCAGAACCTTCCTCAGAAGAGGATCAAATACTTTCTGAAAGACTTATCTACCTTAAGGAACAATTAGCTACAACAAAGAGAAAATGGAAAGAAAAACAGAGTGTAGAGAAAGGAGACATCAGCTCACAAAATCTAAGGAGGAGCTCCAGAATTAAAGGAAAGCTGAAGAAAGTACAAAGTAAAGGGGCCCACTTCATAGACTTAGGAGGGGAACACCAGAACAGTCTCCAGCAATCCCTCCTGGCCGTAACCTACAACATTTTCCTTTTTCTCAACCAGATTTTGAGATCAGTCCTTCTCAGCTAGATTTTGGGGTTAGTCCAAGAAAGGCTACACCTGAGATAGATCCAACCTAGCAAGAAATGTATGATTTTATTGAATCATTGGAGAATACTGCAATAGATCAAGGCACTTCATCTACCCAGCCTAATACAGCCCAAGAAGCTTTAATCCAATCACTAAAACAGGAAGTTTTGAACTGGAAGTCCTGAATAGACACATCAAAAGAGAAAATGACACATTGAAAGAATAGAGTAGGTTGGATAAAATTATTCACGACAACACCATGTTTCATCTTGGGCTGTGGCAGAAGAAAAATAGGAAATTGAAGAAAAAGAGCATGAGGTTGAGCAGAGCTCTTATCAAACTCAAATACAGGTGCCTAATGAGGAAGCCTAAGATGATAGTGGTACCAAGGAAGAAGAAAAGAAGGTTGGATGTATTAGCAGAGGTCTCAGAACACATGAACTGAAGGGAGGATGTTCACAATTTTGGTTGCATGAGGACATGCAACACCTTCACAGTGGGGGTATGTTGAGCCCTGAAACTACCTCTCTTCTACATACTTTCCTAGACCTTTTTCCCCTCACCAGTGCCTCATAAGCTATCAAAGATCATTACATATTGATTCTAAGAGTGCATTTAAGTGGTTTTCTAACTATATTTTTGTGTTTGCTATTTGACTTAGATTTTTCTCATCAACTGCGGAATGCAACCACTTTCTGCAGCTGACTTGCAATTCCACAGTTGTTTTTATTGATCTTTAGGTTACAGCTGTCAGCAAGCAAAACAAGGCACGTGGATAGTTCAAGAATGATCTGGACATGGATCAGGTCCTATCGGTTCAACCAAATTCGGGAAGGAAAGCCTTGGTCAAACGATGAGTTCTACAGCAAACAAGTCTCTGTTTTCAACACGTGAAAGGTACAAGACCGTTCCTAGATCCATGGATCCATTTTGACAGTTGTAGACTGCCTCCATGACGCAAATCCAACATCCACCTTTTGGTAGATTGAATGATCATGGCAACCAATACGCTAAGCTCATGGGTTTTGTCTTTTTACATGTCCTTTATTGAAGGTGTTTCATAGGAAAAACAGTGATGTAATTTCCTTTATAAATGACGCGTTTGCAAATGCATGAAGCTAGTTTTTTATATAGTCTTGCTGTTATTTTATGTATTGTGCCGTAACATTGGTCCTGCTGTTGTAACGAGAGGATCCTTCGTCTATTTTGCAATATAAAAATACTATGTTTCATATGACTATGTGAGCGTAATTTCGGATTGACAGCGTGTTAACCAAGGCCATGCAGAGGGCCCCTGCTGGCTGAGGTTTTGTTTCTTTATTTCTGTAAAGTTTTCATGTGTTGTTTTCTTATTTTCATTGTAGATATTTCATAGCTTGTTCACCTGTGTATATTTCATAATTCAGTTATGGTGTTAGTGTTTCATTCCTGTACATGATTTTCCAGCATTGTATATTTTTGCTAACACTGATCAGTGTGTTTCAGGATAGGCTATGCTCGAGCGTTTTCATATAATTTTTGCAATAAATAGTGACATGAGATTTACCTCTCTGTTGACTTCGTTTTTTTTAGCTCTCATGCTTTGATTTCAGTCTTATTTATTTGTTGTTGTTATTTAGTTTAGATATCAAATTCTTCATGACATTTGACGTTATCTCCAGAGCCATGGCTTAACCTCGAAAAGCTACTTGGTGAGCTATCGGATTATGAGTGAAGTGATTTGATTTTACTTTCATTTCTGCAATTAGATATTAGGTTCTTCATGACATTTGACGTTATCTCCGGAGCCATGGCTTAACCCCGAAAAGCTACTTGGCGAGCTATCGGATTATGAGTGAAGTGATCTTATTTTGTTTTCATTTTTGCAATTAGATATCAGGCTCTTCATGTTATTGACGTTATCTCCAGAACCATGGCTTAACCCTTAAAAGCTACTTGGCGAGCTATCGAACTATAAGTGAAGTGACTTGATTTTACTTTCATTTGCAAGTAGGTAATTTAGATATCAATTTTTCATGTTATTGACGTTATCTCCAGAGCCATGGCTTAACCCCAAAAAGCTACTTGGCGAGCTATCGGACTATAAGTGAAGTGAATTGATTTTACTTTCATTAGTCTGCAATTTTTGGTTTGTTTGAGTGCAATAGCTTAACTTTTATTTCTGTATTTAGATGAGCAGCAGAGACAGTGATTTCATGATCAGTAGTTCATCATTTGTTTGATTTGAATAGCTGCACATTTACATTCTTGTTCAAGTACTAATTTCATCACTAGTATGTTTTGAGATCCTTTGAAGTGTTAAGCTCTGGAAGTTATCATAAAGGACATAAGCTTAAATCTATATCCATACTTGCCTTCTAAAGTATTCTTAAAACTTTGGAATAGGATTTCCATTTGCATTAGGAGATAAACAGAGACAAAACCCCCAAAACAAAATAAAATTGAAAACAATAAAAAGTAAGAAAGAGGTTGTCTTGCACATATAGTGTGCCACACTTCATCAGTTTATGACTCCCAGATTGATAATTAATGTAGCAACTTAGGACATACTAAATTTACTAAACACCCGCCTCTAGCACATTCCCCCTCCATCGCTTCCTCATCGTCCGATCACCAACAAACCTTCACAATCACTATCTGATTCACTATTTTCTTCAACTCCCACCTCACGTGGAGTCCACCATTCACTTTATGAACTTTAGGTACCCACCGTCAATTTGCCTTGCCTGTTTCGACGGCTATCACTTCACCCAATCACTTTAGGCACTTTAAACCCCCACCATCGATCAGCCTTGTCTGATCTGACGGCTATTGCTTCACCCGATCGCCAACTAGCTTGGTCGATCTCCATCGATGATCAGCCCCGTCTGATTTGATGGCCATCGCGTGATATCGCGTGGATTTCTTTCCGACCGTTATCCTCCCAAGAGCACGCGAGAAAAGTGGTTTCTCCGTGCTATGTGTCACCCAGTTAGGCTAATCGCGTGAAATTTTAGAAAACATCTTACAACTTTGAGGGCATGCGAAATACAACTTATCACCCTCTAAACCCGCTCCACCATTTCCGCATGTTTCTTTTGCCCGCAAACTAATCTCCGTCGTCCATCTCTGGCCTTCACCCACGCGATAAGATTTTAGTTGTTCATCACCCTTGTTAGCCTCGCCCGTCCATCTCTTGACCTCACCAGCGCGATTAAATCTCAGCCATTCATCTCCTTTATTCCCTTATTTGTCCATCCACTCACCTAATCCTTCGCGACACGATCTCCGTCGTTCATCTGCTTTACTCCCTTGTTCATCCATCCCTTCACTTAAAACCTTCGTAATAAGATCTTAACTGTCCATCTCGTTAGTAACCTGTTCACCCATCTACCTACATAACCTCCTGCGATCAAATCTTTGCCATTCATTACTTGTCATCCGACTGATCCAACAATTTTTATGCGTCGTTGCTCCCTCACGTCCTCCTTTCATTGATTTTGACCTCTGATCACTTTTTCCACCTGAAACCTAATTTAGCCTAAGTTTCTTTATTACCCCTTAGTCTAGTTTTAATTTGTTTACTTCTGCAACATAGATAATTAGCATTAGGTTAATGTTAAATTAGCAATGCTGCTTAGCATATCTATTTGATTGATTAAGTTAATTTATGGTGCAATTTTAGCATTTCATGTTGTTTTCTTCATTACTACAGTATAAGTATCTCTCTCTTAGAATAAGGTTTACTCTCCTTCCATCAAAGAATTAAAGCTTCTTCTGACTCTATCGACAGTGACAATAGGCAGGACCTTCACTTCTACTTGTGCATATAACACTGTCACCTCCAAGTTTGTACGAACCCCAAGTTGATAAGTAAAGTTGGTAGCCCTGGGAGTTGCAGCATTATTGTGGCAATACCTAGGCTCATCAGTGTGCGTTCAAAATTCAGAGCTCATTCATGTTTGCACATTATCTACAAATTTGAGACTAATTAAATGCAAATGCAAAGATTAAAATCAAGAAGCAACTAATAAATGTTTTTGTTATTGTCAGAGGTTTATTCAAATTCTTATACTTGCAAAAGGACAAGAATGAAATGAGTAAAATACAGTGCGTAGATAAATCAAAGCCAAACAAAGCATCTAAATAAAATACTTGAAAGAAACCTTGCAAAAAGTGTAACCTAATGGAAACTAATTTATCTTGTATAAATGAAACATAAGGAAAACTAAGATACATTCATACTCAACAAGGAGCCCTCTTTAGGTGCACGAGAGATGGAAAACTCAGGAAATTATTGATTAAACACCAATTCTTGTCATGAAGGTGTAATCATATGAAAGGTCTATATTAACTGAACAATGCATGAACTTCAATAGTATTAAAAAGATTTAATACCATCCAATCATATTGAGCATATCCAACATATCTGGTTCACTTCTTAGTAAAGTATTTTATAGAGTTTTAAAATAACTACCCTAAGAAACTGATTACTAAAGGCTAGATTAATAAATCATCATCTCGGACTTCTAATTCTATTATGACTCTAGTTCACATGATTTGCTATCAAGGAAGCGAATCATGTGAAAAACACATAATCATTCTTGAAATTCTTTGTGATCATGCTCGATTGATAAGGAATCGACCTCGCTTAATACTTTGTTCTAATGCCTAGTGTATTTTAAATGTGTCATATCATTGTTGATTGTAGGTTTGACTTTGAGATTGTGGTCAACTAGGATTCTTTTGCTTGCTCCCAATAGGTGGAAATCCATGAACGAAACATTTAGCATCTTACCATTTGCTTTGGTTTATCTATGTCCCATGGGATCTATTCAAACCTTGGATTTAATGAAAAAGTGTTATTAAGTCTGCAAAATATGTCAAATTATGTAACTCATGCAAATTATGTCAAGTTTCTAAAGCAAAATGTTTAAAATTGAGAGAATATTGGGCCTTTACCTCATTTCTTATTTATGTAGATTTTGGTGGATTTTTATTTCAAATTACTAGTGTAGTGATATGAGAAAGATCTAAATGGAAAGTGGCATCCACCCATGGTATTCATCCACCCATGGAATTTACCCATGGTATTCTAACCAAAGAAAGGTTATAAGTAACAAGCCTCATTTTGTAAAAAGGGATATGGTCCAACATAATGTAGCTATTATTGTTCTTCTTTGTTTTAATAAAAAGTTTCTTGTGGTTTTGTTTCCCTTGTGTTCTCCTTTTTTCTTTTTCTTCCTAGCATTTCAATTTATAAAATCTTTGGGGTCTCCCGCAAGATCCATATCATTGGTATCAGTACTAGGTTATGAATGCTCTGACAACTCTTCTCACAATCTCAAGGTGCCTATATTTATCTATTATCACTCCCCATTTTCCCATCTTGTTTATAAGCTATTAAGAACATAAAAGAAACAAAAGCACGAGGGTTTTTTCTTTTCCTAAATTTCAATGGCACCTGGCCAATCTAAAGGCTTCGAACCAGAGAAGAATGGTTTATTTATATATTATATTATGGTTTTGTAGTGCTTAGTAATGTTGGCAACTTCTTCAATGTTTTTATCCACCATGTATAGGTTTCTTGCCGCAATCCCTAAACCTTAATCTTCACACCAATATACCATATTTTATCCTCTATCCGTAGATACTAATTTCATCCATTTAGACTCGAATTTGAGAATATGGGCTCTGTTTTTTTTTTAATTTTCTAACCATCAGAGGTAAGGCAAGGAACCCAAGGTTCGAAACATATCCCTAATTCCTGAGTTTGAAAGTTAGTACATATCTGTCATTTCATTTTCGTTTACAACTCATCCATGATCCATCACTAGTGGCAGATACTAAGAAGTTTTCTGGTTTCTTCTCCCTTAGACAGAGTAAACACAAATAGCGGATCTATTTTTATCGTTTTCCTGCAATTGAAAAGTCAATTGACATGGTTTCAAATCTTCCACGAAGAGCCATTAAGCTAGAAGGATCTGAAGATATTTGGGTCAATATTCTTTGGTGGCCTTGACTTAAGAAGAAATTTAACAAGGCATTCATTATTAACATCTCATCGGCAAAGATGGTGTCATGATTCAACAACGCCAACAATAGCGCAGCCTTGGGAAAACAGATCTATTGAGCCCAATCAAGGCAGATACACCTTGTTGTTGCTTCTCATTATTTTGCATACCATGTGCCTCTTATTTAGTGTGGAAGCTTCCATTCATATTTGTGGGAGATCTCCTCAAATCACCCATTTGGAAGCTTGGGAGCTTAAGTTATTTTGACATTTTCACCTTCCCAAGATTTGCAGCTTGTTCTAATGGACACCATGTCCTCCCCTATTCTACGCACAAATGGGCATTCGTCAAGAGATTAGAGTCCCTTCGCAACTATGAGGGCCTAAACGAGCACAGTAGTCACAAATTTATATTAGGAAGAAAAAAAAAAAAAATTAATAGTATCGATATGATCTTGTAAGGTAACATACAGCCCAGTAGACTTCACGACCCTGGTCATATGATTGGGGTTATACTAGCTTCCCTTTGGGAAACAAGCATTCACTAATGTTGTTTTGTTGTAGAAATCTTGGGCTGAGAAGAAATTGTTTGCTCACAGTGTTGGTTTATGGGTCCTGTGGGAATGAGAAAAATAGAGGATGGGATACGGGAGCTCCAGTAGTATGGGAATCATAGTTCAATGTATAAAGATAAAGCAACAAAGTAGATCATTGTTTGTTTTTCAAGATCTTGCTTGTTGTTGAATCAGTTGGTTTCCATGGTTGTTGTTTTCCTTAACACACACTTTTTCTTCTTTATCACACTCATTTCCATGCTTGCCAAAGTGCAATAAAAATTGAAAGAAAACTTTTGAATTTGTTTCCAATCCACGAGGGGTTGCCCCTAGATATTTGTGCAGCCACCCTTTGGTGGTGGTGTTGTCGGTATTAATGTTGGCCTTGGAATTCACATATACACATCTCAATGTCATAAGTAGTGCAGTGTTAGTGTTATTGTGTTGTGTTGTGGATCCATCCATTTGATTCTGAAGGGAAGGGAAAGGATGGGGTCGATGAAAAATTAGCTAGGGTTCTCACTTTCCCCCAATATAACAGCGGAGTTGCAGGATTTGAGCCAAGTCACAATTGACATCAGTTGTGATGGTGGGAACTAATAGTATGGTGCATTCCAGTGTGGCTCACTTGAGCAGTATGAATATAGGTTTTGGGAGTAGCAGGGATTGGTTTTCTCATAATGCTCCCTCGCTGCCTCCTCCTATTCACATGCATATTCCCTCGAAAATCACTCTCAGGTTTGACAACTCACTTTCCATTATGGACTCCATCAACCAATCCCAAAATGAAGATTAGCATCTCAAGAACCCAAAGAAAATGAGGGGCATTCAGGATGTTGATTCCAAACAACATTTGATCAGTGCATATCTTTCAATGTTCGTTGGAGGTAGAAGTGATCACATGTGTTCTGATTCACAGTATGATCACATCATGATATGCCAGAGTACTAGTAACAATAAAATGCGACATGATGGTGATGGCCCCAAACTGGAGGATTTTGTCATAGCACTTATGTAGGAGGAGGTGGGCAGTACTCAGAGAACATAACCAACAAGATCTCACAGCTGGTGTGCATTTGAATGACATGTATGGCACTGTGGCGTCGTCTTTCAATGATGGCGATATGAATTTGAGTTTCATGTCTGATTCTACTCGACTTAATCGCTTCCACACTTTCGACATTGCAAACTCAAAATTGTTAGCCACTAATTCTTCCAAGCATTTTGACTATCAACACAACATCAAAGGCAAGTCCTTGTTTGGTTTCATTTCCATACAAAGCTTGAATATCCGCGATTCATATGACCACAACTCCAATGAATACATATTCCTTGAGTGCACCTTGAAATTCCCACAAACATTTGGTGTCAACAATAATAATATCAATGGGATTTCTATGATCAAGACATGGTTGAACACTCAATCGAGTTTTTCACCTGCAGAGAGCAAGATGACTAATACAATCAATACCAATTATGGTAATGCAACTTCGCGTTCTACTATCACAACTACTACTACTACAAGTACTGAGCAGAAATAATAATGAAGGAAGTGATGGAGAAGGCTAAAGAAAAAATAAGATAAGTCATAATCATCTTTGTGAACTTTCTTTCCACATCTACATTTACACAAGCCTTCCTATATCTTCTATGTACATTCAAGATTTTCCCATTCTTTGCAAGCATCATACTTTCAAGTGTACTCTACTACACCTTGGTGACATCAGAGGCATATTCATCTCCCTCTATCATTTTATCTGCCAAGGGTGCCCATGGTGATAGGGTTATCTTTTATGAATATCGTGAAGCACACTTCTACCCCTCTTGATGTCATGGCAAGATCAAATCATAACAATGACAAACAAAAATGTGAAAATGGATTACTTGTTTTTACAACATCTAATTGGATATTTAGAATTTACAAAGATAATCCACTAGATTTCTACCAACAAGACCGGAAGGAAAAGTATCTCGAGGTCCATTTGCTAGGCCATGCACTGTTAGTCTCACAATTGGCCCACAAACATTATAGGGTATCTCTATCCTTGGACCCTCGTTCATCATGGTTATAGGTCACACACAAATCCAAGGTTATGGGTCAACCACATAAAACCCTTGTCATTGAAGTCCATTTTCTAGGTTGCACACTGTTAGTATCACAGTTGGTCATAATAATTTCAAGGTATGAATATTCTTAGATCTTCGTTTATCATGGTTATTGGTCATCCATAAACCAATGCTTCATCAAAGTCCATTTTCTAGACCGCACATTGTCAGTATCACAGTTGGTCACAACCATTACATGGTATCTCTATCCTTCAATCTTCGCTTATCATGGCTATGGGAAAACCACACAAAATGATTCCCTTCAGTGGCTTGTCATATTCAATAAATACTTCTCAGGAGGGAACTCCACGCAATGAGTATCATTGCTTCTTAAGGGGGGACGAATGCTATAAATGGAAAGTGGCATTCACCCATGGAATTTATCCATGGTATTGTAACTAAAAAAAGGTTATAAGTAACACGCCTCAATTTTGTAAAAAGGGAGATGGTCCACCATAATGTAGTTGTTACGATTCTTCTTTGTTTTAATAAAAAGTTTCTTACAGTTTTGTTTTCTATGTGTTCTACCTTTTCTTTTTTAATTTTCTGGCATTTCAATTTATCAAATTTTTGGGGCCTCCCCCCAAGATTTGGATCAAATAATTAGTAGGAAATGAATGAAAGAGAAAGGTAACAAACTATCAAAAAGATGCAATTCATGTGGCCCAACACCTAGTTCAATCGAGGCAAATTACACAATAGTGAATATTGCAAGTTGTGAGGCAGTATGGATTTGCAAGATGCTTTCAGAATTATTTGGTTTGGAGATGGGTCCAAAGGTGATTCATTTTGATAATTAGAGTTGCATTAAGTTCGTTGAGAATCTTGTGTTCCGTGATTGGTCTAAGCACATCAAGATCATATAACAATTCATCATAAACAAATTCCAGAGAGGTTTTGTGAGCCTTGAAGCTTATGGCAACTTTAGAAGGTCTTCTACATAGGCTTGGTGTCTTAGCATGTAGAAGATGATTTAGTGTCTCTTTAGGTGCTTTCTTGGTGGATTAAGTGATTATTCTTTCCTAATTCTAACTTAGGAAAATACAATAATTAAAGTCAATTAATTATTATGGACTATTAAGTCAATTCCAAGGATAAATAATTAAATTATTCAAGTGACTTAGAAATGATATTAATCATTGATCTCCTAGGTCTTGTAGAAGGGAATTATGGTTATGGATTTAGGCTTAATGAATATTATAAAATGAGCCTAAGGGAAAGGTGAAGACACAACAAGGAGAGAAATTGATTTTCTCTAAACCAAGAGGCTCAACTAGACTGTAGCACAGAGCAGGAAGAGTGTGGGTTGATTCGAGAGATTTCCAGGAGGCTAAATTGTTAGAGATTGCATGGTTGAATTGTTGAAGCGATGAGGAGGTTAATTTGTTGGAGATGTCGATTGTCAAGGCTGAATTTCATGGTGATATGTAGAAGTTGTTTGACGGGAAGGCACATGGCCAAATTTCTCCAGGTTGAATTTCTTCAGAGGCCAATTTCCAGTAGGACAAAATTATTAGGGCCAAATTCTTCCAATGGGGTGGAGTTGCAAGTTCTAGTCAATAAATATTTCCTTATAATTTCCTTGTGTGTCGAAACCCTGATTTTCCTCGGGTTAAATTAATGAAGGAGAATTGTTGTGGGTCATTATTTGTTGTAATATGTGCTCTCTCTCTTTTGTTTTTTTATGTTGAAATTAAATTTCTAGAAGTTAAAATACCAGTGATTTTATTTTTTAGCAATCCAAAATTTATTTGGTTAATAAAGTAAATTGTTGTGAATAAACAATTGTTGCGAGAAAATAAATTTGGACCAGTATTAGGATATTTAACAATAGCTTGTCGCTCATGGATTCTCCTTTGAGTAATTAACTTCTTAGGATCATAAAATATTGGAACTTCCTCGGGATTTGGATTTGTCTTAGTATCTCTTTTCTTGGATGGAAAGACTAGAGTTGTGGAGTTCACTAGGTGAAAGTATTTAGCTAAACATTTCCTTGTTCACTAGTAAGATAAAGGTATATATCATTATACCAACGGAAAGAATTTCAAATCTTTGATTCTTGGTAATGATTCCATTTTGATGTTGTTGTGGTGTCTCTATTATTGATGGTTGAGTAAATGGACATGATCCTGGGCTTGAATCTGCAAAATTTGTTGCACATTCTACCAATTGTACTCAATTACTAATTTTTTTATCTCTAGTTTTCTTACACGGCCATAAGAAGAAAAACCTTGTTCCATTCTTTTCTTAGTAATGATAAGGTGAGGTTCATAAGTCCATGGTTATGCCTGTTGAAATCCCATCTCCTTAAGCATTTAGTCAACTACCTCCAAATTAAAGTTGACCTGGCATATAAAATAAAGGGTCCAACATCCTCCTTCAATTTGAATGTAACTTGTTTCTTGGAAGCAAAATGAGCATAATCAAACTCTAATTTTTTCATAAAATATTCCAAGATAAAGATTCTCATTGTCAAAAAATATTGGTAACAATGCTGAGATTTAGAACCATAGGTTTTGATCTTTGTATGATTTTGGAGCAAATACCAATCTCCCACTCTTGTGTCAAGACTTGTATCCAGAGGGGGGGAGGGACTATGTCATGCCTGTTGAAACTAGTAGTATCCATTTAAGACCTTCCCTTTGTTATTGTTATGCATGGGTGTTGGAATAGATAACGACCATAGATCTAGGAAGTCCCGCTCTCAATTAGTGTTGTTTGATCAAACATATATAGCATACCAATTGGTTCATATTTATTTATTTAAAATGATTTTGTTTCTAAGTAAGGGGTAAACTCATACTTAAAGGTCTTTTCCTTTTTCTTTTTAAACAAATTTAAACAAAATCTCAATGTTACAATAGAATCAATCCCATTCTCATCGCACATCACTTCCCAAAACTTGGCTCTTATTTGGTTCTTGTGCTACATAGATTTAGATGTGCATTATTTCTCTCATTCTCCTCAAGCAAACAAAGAAATAAAATTGTGATCTATCAAAATCTCAATGAGTCTAAATCAAACTCAACCTTCAATCTTTAGATAGTGCATAGAACTTCAGACACAAACAAGATGTAAATTCTTGCACAAGTCTAATGGATATTTTTGGTGAGGGGCTAGGTTGCTATAAAGCATCATTTTAAAAATTTCAAACCTTTTAAGACCATTTCTTTATAGAGAAGATTTGAGAAAAACAACATGTAGCAAAGTGTTTAGGCTTACTCGTTGTGAGGTGCTTCATGACCCTCTATATATCTCTCTCTTCATATAATAAACTAACCTAAATTGGATCATTATATTGTTTTCCATCAACCTCTATGCTTTTAAAGTGGAAAAATTGGAGAAACCAGCTCACGAGGCCATTTTTACCAACGGGGCCTAGTTTGGCAAAACAGGGTCTGAAACCTTCTTGGAAAATTTTGAAGCATAAAATGCCTTTTTTGGGAGTAAAATTTTGCCACTTTCACACAAAACCTTTTTTATGCTATTGTACACATAAATATCTTTCCAAAGATGCAATAATCATGTCAATCAAAGTCTATATGCAAAAGTTGACCTTCCTATTTTTCACTGCCATAATTTGAGAGGATGCCATGTCAACCCCCAATATTCATGGAGAATGGGCTAGCCATGTGATTATGATGTAGAAGACTCAATAAGCGTAAATATTGTACCTCTGGTTAAGAGTTGAGGTAGTCAAACTATTCATTAGCAGGCTATCGTGTTGTGTGATAACCATGCCACTAAGAGGAAATGGGGTTCCATTCCTTCGAGTGCATTTGTTTCGTAGTTGAGCAAAAATAGCCAAGATGGATATGAGGTAGAGAAAACAAAGAGGATTTGTGCATTGTATCATCCCACGGGCCACAAGCCATTCTTCTTTGTACTCACAATAATATTTCCATTCAGTGAAAGAGAGTAGAGTGACCTCACCTTCCAACTAGGTTTTTCTCCTGAAAGGGTTTCCCATAGCATATCTTGTGTTAAATGTGTGTGTGTGATATTTTATTTTGTCTTTTTCTATTTTCTGCATAATTTTCATTCACATGCATGCATTATATATAATAAATCTACAGATCCATAAATCTAATAAAATTGTAATAGTGTAGAATTTCAAATTTTAAATATAATTTTATCAAATCTGTTGGGATGAAATGCCTAGTGGAATATCCGCAATAGTTTACAGATCATGAACACGTTTTCATGTGCAAACCTCCCATATTTCGTAGCATGGTCCTACAAATTATGTGTGATTGAATAGCTTATATATTGAAATTATAGTAATTGATTATTTGTGAGACTGTTGTGACTATTGTACCCTGAACATTGAAAATCAAAATGAAAACAAAAATGCAATACTCACTTAGTTTCTACTTCCTTACAACCTACAATTTGCACGAACAACCTATCTACTCTAGGTATTCTATTGCAAAGGATCTAAAATAAAATCAAGAAAGATACCACAGTGTGCTTAAAATATGCAAAACTCTTGAATTCGTGTGTTTAGTTCTAGATTCATTGGTAGAGGCACTATTTGCATTAAATTCTTAATTCTTTGTAACATTATAATATAAGTCTCATGCAATGAGTAATAATGATATCTATTACATGCTTCAATCTAAGTGAAGAGTTAAGCTTCTTTATTCCAACCATCACTGTTCAATGAGGATATCCACCTAGCACACTACCAATCATTAGTAGCATGCACTTTTCACCATGGACGGTTGAAGAGGGCACACTTCCAATCGTTGGTAGTGTGCTTGGTGGTATTATTTTCCATACATGTTGATTCATTTTCAAAACCTTGTGATTGAATGCTTCATCACCTTCTGGTAGTTGTTGAAGTCATCTAAAGTTGAATGATAACTTACATGGTAAGTTATTTCTTGTTAATTAAAATTTTGTTAGTTGTTAATGTCAATGTGAATATGAATATTGTAGAGTCCCACCATGCAAACTTGTCAATTTTGAATTATAATATATTAATATACAAACTATCAAGACCCTTGAATTTCACAAATTTAAAAAAAAAAATGTGATGCCACAATCAGAAACTTTCGAGATATATTTATTTATATCAAATTTATTTGGTATTTAAAAATGTCTTATAGATAGATTTCTACAAACTATTAAATTTATTTGGTATTCAAAAATGTGTTGTAGATCAATTTCTACAAACCTTATTTATTATAGGGAAAAGGAGATATTTCTTAAAAAAAAAAATCATTTAATGTATTTAGAAATGTGATATTCTTAAATCAATTAACTTAACTTCGGATGCATCATATTAACTACTGACCTTTCGTGCTATTGTTTATATGGTTATTAACCTACACCCATCCAACTTGGTAAGGACTCCATTATAACATAGCCTTGTTTAAATTAATCAAATTTTGTTTTTTTTTTTGAAAACGTGTTTTAATTCTCATTACTACATTGTTAGTACTTTGTATTAATGAAGATCTTTTAAATATTAAATCAAAATATTTAATATTAGAATAATTTTTCAAAGGAGCAAGAGGAATGTTGATGTGTACTTATTTTTTTGTAAGTTTGGAGTCATTTTATTACAGATAATGTACAAGGATTACATGCTTAGGTGACATGGCTAGCCAAATACAAGATTGAGTTGTAAGCAAAAGAGACTGGCTTTCAAAAAATTGTACCAGGGAAAAAATACATAGCCAACCATATATAGAAAGAAACCAGAAGCCAAAAGCATTGTCAATCACAAAAATGAGGTAGGCATGACCATCTTCCATTGTGAGGGAAACTAGAGGTCCTTTTGAGAAGTTTGTCAACGCAAAAAAATTAACATGAGGGCATAATTCTTAGAGTGACTTGAAGTGTATGAGAGGCATGAGTGCTGTGAAGGATTATTTACTGGATTTAGCCATGTTATGATTGAGTTCCGAGGGGTCATCCCAAACCACGACATTGGATGGTAATAATCATCATTGTTCAACATAGGGGGCTTGATCAAGGAAGGATGCCTAGTTGGCACATTGTGCATTGCTATCTCTTGGTGCTTCGCTAGCTGAGGGGGCCTACTAGCTCATGGTGCAGAGTTGGTGGGGTGATCTCCGTGGATAATTGATGCATAGTTGGTTGAGAATGGGTGATGTGCCTTTGCCTTTGGTCTCAACATCAATGCAACAGAACACTCGAGGATCCGTTCGGGTGCTTCAAGTGCGTTGACCATGAGATATAAGAAGAGGCGTTGGTGGAGGATGAAGAAGTGTGGTAGAGTTGGAGGACCAGGGTACCCATAACACCTTGCAGGGAAGCCAACGCATGTCGAAGATGAAAACTCAAATCCCACACACGTCCCTCAAACAAAACTGTAAGGCCTTCGAGCGTGAATGCGTTTGGGCGCCGGACGAGTCACCGTGCATGATGGGCGCACGGGAAGGTGACGGGTGCGCGAGCGCACGGGCGGGCGCGGCTACACAGAAGTGCGACGGAAGTGCGACGATATAGAAGCGACGAACGGTGCGACGAAAATGACTAAGGCATAAGTGTATGCGATGAACACTTATACCCTTGTGCGTGGAGCGACCATATGGGCAGGCCGACTTATTGAAGGACGCACGCAGGGGTGTATTGAGGCTGTTTTGGGGGTCGGCTGGAGAGCCACCACCCACACTACCCACACGCAGAGATGTGCATATATAACCAAACGATGAGGATCATTTGGACATCAACCCAGCTTGACAACTTCGCATAGTTCGAGGAGGACAAGAAAGAAGTGCGCAGATTGGGTTGGAGTGCGCATAGCTCATGCTCATTACTCTTGGGCGCAGCTTTGGGTGTTACTTGGAGCCGGTTGTGGGTTGGACAAGGTTGTCTTGTGTGTAGATTTGTGTTGGACTTGACAAGGATGTCTTGGTGACTCAGGTGAGCACTCATCCTTTGTGCAAGGTGTGCACATGTTATTGTAAAAGGCTGATTTGCCTATATTGTAAAAGAAGCTAAGTATTGGCTTGGAGCTTGCCAAGCATTACTTGTGATGATTGTATTATTATGAAGAAATATTGAATAATATATATTGTCAGGCAGATTTGTTTGGGAGTTGCCCCTCCCCTTTATACTGTGCAATTTTTATTGTCTTTTATAATTGTTGTGGATAATGAATGAGTATGGGTGTTCATTGGTATAAAGGATAAATGCAATTTTACTTGGTTGCGAAACACAAACTAAGTAAGGACAAGTGAATTAGGCGTAGTCCATGAATGTTAGTATTGGTGAAAAGAAAGCATTCGGTGGTGCCGCACCTCACTATAAGCGGTTGGAAGACTACTGCAGGTGTAGGGGCGTGACAAAAACAGTGCCATTTTGGAGGCAACCCAGGATATTATGGAGAGTCATTGCACTATCACCAATGATGCACATCTCTTGGGCTTCCAAGTCTACTTCTAGGTGACAATAACGATGGGGGATACTCATTGAATTGCCTTGTTCCTCTATTTCTCCTGCGATGTCTACCATGTTCCTTTACCATCGCAGCTACAAAGGAATGTTATGACCAATTATTTTGATGTATGTTACCTTTTATGGTTAACAACCAACGCTTATGCCAGTTGATATCCTTGTTGGCACCCTTAACATTCTTTGCTATGTCCCCTGACTGTGCCAGGGGGGAAGAGATGACCCGCATTTTCCTCTGTTGCCCATGCGAGGTCTACCATGTTCCCTTACCATTGAGTTGTGAAGGAGTGTTGTGACCAATTATTTTGATTTGTGTTACGCCCGGTTGTTAACAACCAACACTTTTGCTAGTTGATATCCTTAATTGGCAGCCTTAACATTCTCTGCACGTGAGCCATAATTGCCAACATGATAATGTGTGTACAACGACCTAAAGGGATATAAATTCTTGGATGAGAGGAGGGTTCCACCATAGATTATGTTGGAGTGATAGACAAGCGAGGGGGTAGGCCCTAGGCATTTTCTTTCCCTTGGACTGAATGCAACAAGTGTGTCAACCATTGAGATTGTAAATACTTCCCTCTATGGACGTGACAAATGTTGATGTGTAAATGTAACAATTTTCTCAAAGAAACAACAAAATCACATAATCTTTAGTGAAAACCATCCTTTCTTTAAATTGAAAGGATGCATATATGACGCAAACCTAAAGCTTGCAACACCCAGGAACTTCAACTCTATTCTTATCCAAAGAATTCATCATTATATACCCAAGTCAAAACCTCAACAGTTGGCAAATTCATACAATACCATTTAATTGCGGAATCCTTCCAACATAAATCCCATACTACTCACCCATTACTTCCATTATTTGTTTCAATTCAACAACATGAGTATATAGGATCCGATCATAGTGTGAGTTCAATATTTTAATAAAAACCAATTTGCATTATAACAAAGTTCTACTTTTGAACCCAATATAAACCTCAGTCACAACTTATTATACCAGCGCTGTTCAAATTCCATTCGGTTTAAACATACATGTGTTATTAAGCGTTGTCCAAACTCTGCTTTAACACTGTCATCAAACTCAATAAAAAGATGCGCCCTGCTACCATTTCAATCTCCATATTAAATCTCTTCTCATCAATTCCATTTAACACCAATGTTCCAATATGGCTTATAACTGAGTTCAGTCAAAAGAATGAACTTATGCTTTTCAACCTCAAACAACACTAATATCATTTGCATGCACAAAATTACCTGTTTCAACCAGCCAAAGCACCAAATATATGTGTGCCTCTTCCATTTCAGTGTACTAGCGGTCTCACTTCAAATTTTAATACAAAACTCTGTTTACCTGCGTTAATTTATCTGCAATGGTTACCAATTGCCGTGCCATCGTTCTGCCTTTACTTTCATTTGATGTACTACGTTTTGACATACTGTTATCAAATCCTCAACACTTTCACACAAAGTCAATGTCAAACATTTAACACACATCTAAATAGATCTGGAATCTAGAAATTTCTGGTAATTACAATCGATCACCACAGCAACACTGAAGATTTGTATCAAAAATTTATGCAAAACAAATCGATATTCAAATCGACTGACCCAGCAATAAGACCCAACTCCACTTGATCATTTCAGACTTCGATCCACTGATCACTTCCAGCACTATCCAAAACGCAGTCCTGGGCTACGTAATCCCTGCAATTCATTCACAAATTAATACTTACTTTGCAGACAAAATACCATAAGAATAGTGCTCCGTCATTTCATAACAGAAATGAGAATCGATCCGGCAATCTCATTCAACATTAACACATTCCTGGATAGAACAACGAATCTCCAGTGCTTAACGCCTTCAACGTTGTCCATATACCGAATCAGTGTTTAACACTTCCTGCACTGCATTATTAGCTCAGCGCTGTCCATTATTAACTCAACGCTTTCTGCATTACATTATCAACATTCCGCTCCAATTCACCAATCGATTTCAACATAAAAAACTTCTGGATGTAACCTCAAGCTCAAACACTGCAAAGTAGACCGAATTTCATTGGAGTCTCTGTTCCACTCATTGAATCAAACCTGCGCCTTACAAACTGCAGATTAAACACTTAATCGATTTACCAGTTAGCACCTCCAAACTCTGATAATATCGATCCTCCTACATATTGAATTCAGTTTTTACATAAGACTATTCCGGCAATCAGTTCATTGCATCAACGCATTCACTGTCAATTGAACACATAGTTCTTTAAATCGAACTCCCTTTGATTGCTTATCAGCTTATGATTTTTTTATATTTACTGGGCACTCTCAACGCACTAACAAATAGCAATTCTGCTATTGACCCCTCAAGATTACACAAGCTTGACACTGCAGACTTAAAATGTATTAAAACGCTGGTGCTATCCTCTTTTCATTTGCAATTAATCGAATTCAGATCGATATAACAAAATCATTCATGCACAGATAACAAATGTTATATTAATCCCTTTTAGCTTGTACATCTCACAATTTCTTTCATTCGGGTTTCCTTAGGCCGATTTTCCAACAATCTTTTCCTCATATATAAACATTTAACCAGAAATAACTATAACTTTCACAGCCAATCACCAAATGTATATATATATATAATCTGAGATCAAAACAAGATTACTTACAAATTTTATTTGGCCTGATATTCCAAATTGATGACCCTTACAATTTACCAAAGGCTTACAGCCTTGGTTGTTCCAAACCAGCTCTCTCTACTCCTCTCCTATTCTCAATCCTATTTATACAATTTTAAAAATAATATAATTTAATGCTTTATCCCTTCAATTCCTCAACAAACCCTTAAATCTCTCAACATCCCTAAAAGATAGATTCTCATCCCTAAAACTTAGAAACTAATTCCCACTTAGGCTCCCTCATTAATTTTAAATAATCTAGAAACTAATTTCTCTCAAACAATTAATTAATCACTCAAAATAATATTAATATTTACATGGAATTTTAATATTTCTTCAAAACATGAAACCCCCTAGCTTAGGTAAAATACAAGGTGTTTTTCGGAGATGATGCTCCTGCATCAGACTCCCCATGTAAGAAAATTCATGACCACCTGGTCATAAGTCTGGATATTTCCTCCTGGATCCCAAACTTTATTTTGTAATCTCTCTTTGCTTGTCAATTGCTTTACTGTTGTTGTTAACTGTTGTTGTCCTCCAGGCTTCCATATTTTGTGTTGTAGTGCTCCACTTGCTCTGCTCTTGCAATCTTTCGTTGTCTTTCTCTTGTTGTCTTTCCTTTTCTTTTTTTCTGCTGCTGGTCTCTTCCGGGATTCTTTTGTCATCAGTCTTCTGATACTTTCAATCTCTTGGTCCAAATAATCTCCCGGCTGCTGATTTCCAGCTGTCTGCTGAGCTAAGACGGCTTGCTCAGTTTGTACTGTCACTCGCTGACTTCTTGTTTCTATGCTTGTTTCTGTTCTAACTTTCTCATTTCTTACTGCCACCCAATCATCCATACCCTCTTGTCTTCTGGAACAGAAAACTTCTTCTTCCTTCATTTGACTGTTCAACTGAGTCAAATGTTCTGCAACAATACCTGCATTCACAAAACACTTGTTAGAATAAAAATCAGAAGGCGTCAGTGCCTTATCCTCCTTTGCCAGCACTTCAGTATGCTGTTCTGAAGTCTCCTCCACTATCAGCACATCAGTATGCTGATTTTCTTTGCCCAAAGAATCCTCTGAAGAATTCTCAAGACTGTCAACCAGTCTTTCTCCCACATCATCTGCTTCCATGGTATCTTTCTGCACTCGTTCACTGTATTGAACTCTTTCTTCTGCTATCTCCCTGTCATACTCCAAATTTTCCAACAAATATTCTAGCAATGCAATTTCTTTGTGACATTGTTGAAGCATAACATCACCATCACTTTCAGTGCCTACATTCATATACAACTTGTCAGTTTGAAAACTACAAGTTTCAACAACCTTAACCGTTGGTTCATATAACAGCTCTTCCAGCTGATCCTCTTCTTCATTCACATGAACTTCCTCTTCAACAAAACCTGTAATCACATCACAACTGTCATCTATAAAAACACAAGAGTTCATATTATCCAGCTAATCTTGATCTGCGCAATAATTCAAGAAACCGTCAATGATCTCCTCCTCTATTTGATCAATCGAAACCTCCTCTTCCAACTCAGCTGCTCTGAGTTGCGTACACTTCAACTGTAGATCCATCATCTGCTCGAGCTTCTTCAGCTCTTCCATTAACTACATGTTTATATGTCGATCTCTTTTCTGTTGTAGCTTCTGCCACTTCACTTTCTTTCCCTTCAGTGGAAAGATCCATCCTCTATTCTAGTTTTCCTGCTCTTGCAGCCATTCCTCTAGTACCTGCAATTTCACTTTCATTACTGCAACCTCTCTTTCTCTGACTTCTGCAGTCATCTCATCGATGTGGCATTCCTCTGAACCTCTTCTTTGATCCTCCATGATCACTTTCTCCATGAGTTGTTCACTCACTATGATTTGTACTAGCCTCTACGACAACAATCTCTTCTTCTGTCACTTACCTCACCAAGCCCTCCTCACTCAGTCTTTTGGTAAGTACTGGTTCACTGCCTCTGGAACCTCTTTGAGCACTCTCTCTGCTCTCTTCAGGCTATCTCTTCAACTCACCTTCTTCTTCAGGACACTGCAATTGTCCTCCTTATTCAGCCTTTAGCTGAATGCCAGGTTCAATGCCATCGTCTTCTCTGCAACCATAAACCTCAATCATAAATTTCAAATCAGAAAATCATCTCACCTGCCTGATTTTGTCCTTCATTCGCCTCTGTAATTTCCTTCACTGTAATCCTTTTCACTTGTGTAGTTTGCATATCAAATTTAAAACTCTGATCTTCCTTTCATCATTCATCATACAGTCAAAAATACATTTCAGTTCTCATTCAGAAAATAAATATTTCAACAGAGCCAGGCTCTGATACCAAAAATGACGCAAACCTAAAGCTTGCAACACCCAGGAACTTCAACTCTATTCTTATCCAAAGAATTCATCATTATATACCCAAGTCAAAACCTCAACAGTTGGCAAATTCATACAATACCATTTAATTGCGGAATCCTTCCAACATAAATCCCATACTACTCACCCATTACTTCCATTATTTGTTTCAATTCAACAACATGAGTATATAGGATCCGATCATAGTGTGAGTTCAATATTTTAATAAAAACCAATTTGCATTATAACAAAGTTCTACTTTTGAACCCAATATAAACCTCAGTCACAACTTATTATACCAGCGCTGTTCAAATTCCATTCGGTTTAAACATACCTGTGTTATTAAGCGTTGTCCAAACTCTGCTTTAACACTGTCATCAAACTCAATAAAAAGATGCGCCCTGCTACCATTTCAATCTCCATATTAAATCTCTTCTCATCAATTCCATTTAACACCAATGTTCCAATATGGCTTATAACTGAGTTCAGTCAAAAGAATGAACTTATGCTTTTCAACCTCAAACAACACTAATATCATTTGCATGCACAAAATTACCTGTTTCAACCAGCCAAAGCACCAAATATATGTGTGCCTCTTCCATTTCAGTGTACTAGCGGTCTCACTTCAAATTTTAATACAAAACTCTGTTTACCTACGTTAATTTATCTGCAATAGTTACCAATTGTCGTGCCATCGTTCTGCCTTTACTTTCATTTGTTGTACTACGTTTTGACATACTGTTATCAAATCCTCAGCACTTTCACACAAAGTCAATGTCAAACGTTTAACACACATCTAAATAGATCTGGAATCTAGAAATTTCTGGTAATTACAATCGATCACCACAGCAACACTCAAGATTTGTATCAAAAATTTATGCAAAACAAATCGATATTCAAATCGACTGACCCAGCAATAAGACCCAACTCCACTTGATCATTTCAGACTTCGATCCACTGATCACTTCCAGCACTATCCAAAACGCAGTCCTGGGCTACGTAATCCCTGCAATTCATTCACAAATTAATACTTACTTTGCAGACAAAATACCATAAGAATAGTGCTCCGTCATTTCATAACAGAAATGAGAATCGATCCGGCAATCTCATTCAACATTAACACATTCCTGGATAGAACAACGAATCTCCAGTGCTTAACGCCTTCAATGTTGTCCATATACCGAATCAGTGTTTAACACTTCATGCACTGCATTATTAGCTCAGCGTTGTCCATTATTAACTCAACGCTTTCTGCATTACATTATCAACATTCCGCTCCAATTCACCAATCGATTTCAAAATAAAAAATTTCTGGATGTAACCTCAAGCTCAAACACTGCAAAGTAGACCGAATTTCATTGGAGTCTCTGTTCCACTCATTGAATCAAACCTGCGCCTTACAAACTGCAGATTAAACACTTAATCGATTTACCAGTTAGCACCTCCAAACTCTGATAATATCGATCCTCCTACATATTGAATTCAGTTTTTACATAAGACTATTTTGGCAATCAGTTCATTGCATCAACGCATTCACTGTCAATTGAACACACAGTTCTTTAAATCGAACTCCCTTTGATTGCTTATCAGCTTATGATTTTTTTATATTTACTGGGCACTCTCAATGCACTAACAAATAGCAATTCTGCTATTGACCCCTCAAGATTACACAAGCTTGACACTGCAGACTTAAAATGTATTAAAACGCTGGTGCTCTCCTCTTTTCATTTGCAATTAATCAAATTCAGATCGATATAACAAAATCATTCATGCACAGATAACAAATGTTATATTAATCCCTTTTAGCTTGGACATCTCACAATTTCTTTCATTCGGGTTTCCTTAGGTCGATTTTCCAACAATCATTTCCTCATATATAAACATTTAACCAGAAATAACTATAACTTTCACAACCAATCACCAAATGTATATATATATATAATCTGAGATCAAAACAAGATTACTTACAAATTTTATTTGGCCTGATATTCCAAATTGATGACCCTTACAATTTACCAAAGGTTTACAGCCTTGGTTGTTCCAAACCAGCTCTCTCTACTCCTCTCCTATTCTCAATCCTATTTATACAATTTTAAAAATAATCTAATTTAATGCTTTATCCCTTCAATTCCTCAACAAAACCTTAAATCTCTCAACATCCCTAAAAGATAGATTCTCATCCCTAAAACTTAGAAACTAATTCCCACTTAGGCTCCCTCATTAATTCTAAATAATCTAGAAACTAATTTCTCTCAAACAATTAATTAATCACTCAAAATAATATTAATATTTACCTGGAATTTTAATATTTCTTCAAAACATGAAACCCCCTAGCTTAGGTAAAATACAAGGTGTTTTTCGGAGATGATGCTCCTGCATCAATATACAAGTAGATACTAAATATTTATGAGACATTTATTGATAAATAAATTCAAATATTTTTTAAAAATGATGATTATGGTTAATATTTATAATAAAAACAAGATAATCACATTAATCTTTAGTGAAAGGTTGAATATACATAAATAAATATTTAATACTGCAACATTTATTAGGAAATATTATTAAATATTTGTTTATTGATAAATATTTTTTAAGATGATCAAGTATCACATCCACTTGCCAGAGATTGAGCTTTCAAAATCTTACTTGAAGTTGAATTTGTCATAGTAAGTAGCGCCACTTAGCCCATATTTTTTTGTTAAAGTCTAGCGACTACTTAGATGCCACTTGGCACACACCCCTTGGCTAATATCTAGCCAATGCGAACGTAGTTATGTAGATGGGAAAACCTACAATGTATACTTTCCATAATAAGAAACATTGATATAATTACCAAGATTTGAAGGGTTTGAATTTAGGACAAAGATGTTTGGTGATTAAAATGATCACATAAATAGTATGTAAATAGAGTTGTGCAAACTTTCGAGATATATTTATTTATATCAAATTTATTTGGTATTTACAATGCCTTATGGACAAATTTCTACAAACGTTGTTGATTACAAGGAAGAGGTGATATTTCGCCAAAATTTCCATTTAATGTATTTAGAAATGTGATATTTGTAAATCAATAAACTTAACTTGACATTATATGCATTTGATTAAATATCGACCTCTTATGCTATTATTTATACAGTTATTACCCTACACTCATTCACCTTGGTAAGGACTCCACTAAAACATAGCCTTGTTTAAATTAATCAAAGAATTAGTTTTATTTGTGAAAATATGTTTTAAATCTGGTTGCTAATAAGATCTTTCGAATATTAAATCAAAATATATGTAATATTAGAATAACTTTTCAAAATTAGCTAGAGGAATGTTGATGTATACTATTAATGTCAAAACTATTTGAATAGTTTTCTCAAAGAAAAGCATGTTGAAAACTATTTAAATAGTTATCTCAAAGAAACAAGAAAAGCATATTAGTTTTTAGTGAAAATCATTAGCTCTTTGAATTGAAAGGATGAATATACAAGCAAATACTAAATATCTAATGAGAAATTTATTAATAAATGTTATTAGATATTTTTTTTAAAGATGATGATTATGAATAATATTTATAATAAAAGCAAGAAAATACATTAAAAAGGTAAATTGAGTTGATGACATCATCTTTTCCCAATATTATTAAATATTTGTATATTAATAAATATTTTTTAAAATGATTGGGTCAGTGATCGAAAATTGACCCTTGAGGACATGCCACTTGGGAAAGATTAGTCCATTGAAATCTAACCCGAGGTTAAGCCATCACATTGAGGCGCACATCCATTGACTGAAGTTTGGCGATTGCACACACTCGTTTGTTGATGTCTAACAAAAGAAAACATGGTCATGTAGATGGGAAAACTTGCAATGTATACTTACAATAATAATAAAAACCTTAATAACATTGATATTAAGGTTTGAAGAATTTGAATCAATGACAAAGATGTTTGGTGATTAAAATTATCAAATAAACAATATATAAATAGAGTTGTGCAAATTTTGGAAATATATTTATTATATTAAATTTATTTGATATATAAAAATGTATTGTAGACATATTTCTACAAACCTTATGATTACAAGGAAGAAATGATATTTCATTGAACTTTTCATTTAACTTATTTAGAAATGTATGTGATATTTTTAAATCAATAAACTAAATTTAACTTCATATGCATTTGATTAACTATGGACTTTTCAGCTATTATTTGTATGGTTAATAACTTACACCCATCCACTTTGGTAAAGGTTCTATTATAAATAGCCTTGTTTAAATTAATCAAAATATTTCTTTTAATAGGTTTTAAATTTTATTACTTGGTATTAATTAAGATCTTTCTACTATTAAATCAAAATATATTTAAATTAAATAACTTTTCAAAATTAGTAAGAGGAATGTTAATATGTATTATAAATGTTGAAAATTATCATTAACTGAGGTAAAAAGTTAAAAAGGTAAATTGAATTGATGATATCATCGTTTTTTTAGAGTGAAAGGTAAATAATTCAAAAGGGGAAGCTTATATATTAAATATTATAGTCGTATAGGCTTAACCCTTTTGAACAAAGTAAGTCGTATAGTGTTTTATAAGTCATGAAATTGGATTTAAATGAATTTTGAGCCTAAAACCATGAAATTATGTAATTAAAAAATTGCATGTATATAATGTTTTGATAGTTGTTATATATATGTGCGCGACTGGAAAACGAACCGGAACAAACTCCTTTATTTCAATTACTGTGATGCCGGCGCCTTCTATCATTTCTGGTCATGGTTCAGGGTAAGAATATTTGTAGGCGCCCGCTGTTAAGTGGTTGCTTTAGAGACCCGCCATAATTGAGCAGGATGAATAAATTACCACGAAAAAAAGGATAACTTTATAATATTACAGTTATACTACTAGAATTACTCTATATTTACGGATCCATGCAGCGCCCGTAAATTGCATCTACCAAATAACTGAAGCGCAACGATGAAATGAACCTGACGATATATCCCACATGACAACCACCGTTAGATTAACCAAATTTTATAATGCCGGTATGTTAGAAATTCGAGAATCATAAAATGTCGTTTTGCACAATTATGGCGGGGCGCCACTTGTCAAAATCAACGGCCAAAAATGTGAGAGCGACTAGCAGAAATCTAGTTGACCAGATGTGGTGCTGCAAAGGCGCCATGTGGCGGAGTTATAGGGCGTCCCTCTTGGCAGCGATCTTATGGGCCAGATCGGAGGGACGTGATTCTGCCACGTGGCAGCTATCTATTGGTCATATCCGAGGGACAAGAGGGTGCCACTTGGCAGGTATCTATGGGCCGGAACCGATAGACAACACCCACTTGGGAGCGATTTATGGGCCAGATCGGAGAGACGAGATATCGCCACTTGGAAGCGATCTATGGGCCAGGTCGGAGGGACGAGAGGCCGCCACTTGATAGCTATCTATGGGTCAGATCTGACGGACAGGACGCTACCACTTGGCAGCGATCTATTGGGTAGATCGGGCGGACAAGAGGCCGCCACTTGGCAGCTATCTATTGGTTAGATCTGATGGACACGACACCACCACTTGGCAACTATCTATGGGCCAGATCGGACGGACAAAAGGCCAACACTTGGCAGCTATCTATGGGCCAGATCTGACGGATGAGAGGCCGCCACTTGCCAGTGATCTATGGGCCAGATCAGAGGGACGGGAGAGCACCACTTGGCAGCGATCTGAGGGCCAGATCGAAGGGACGGGAAGCAACCACTTGGCAGTGATCTACGGGCCAAATCGAAGGGACGGGAAGCAGCCACTTAGCAGCGATCTATGGGCCAGATCTGGGTGACGAGAGGCAACCACGGTCATTTAGAAGGAAGTCTAACTATGTCTGTTTGATTGGGTTGGTTGAGTTAGCTAGGGAGAATAGCTCTTGTGGATCTACTGCAGAACGCTGATGCATTAATGGCTAAATCTACGATCTACGGGCTGGATCAGAGGGACGAAACGCAGCCACTCGGTAGTGATCTGAGGGCCAGATCGAAGGGACGGGAGGCAGCCACTTGGCAGCGATCTACGGGCCAGATCTGGGTGACGAGAGGCAGCCACTTGGCAGCGATCTACGGGCCCGATTGGAGGGATGAAATGCAGCCACTTGGCAGCAATCTAAGGGCCAAATCGGATGGACAGGAGACCGCCACTTGGCAGCGATTTATGGGCTAGATCGGAGAGACGAGATATCACCACTTGGAAGCGATCTATGGGCCAGATCGGAGGGACCTGATTCTGCCACTTGGCAGCTATCTATTGGTCTTATCCGAGGGACACGAGGGCGTCACTTGGCAGGTATCTATGGGCCAGAACCGACGGACGAGAGACCGCCACTTGGCAGCGATTTTATGGGCCAGATCGAGAGACGAGATATCGCCACTTGGAAGCGATCTATGGGCCAGATCGGAGGGACGAGAGGCCGCCACGTGGCAGAGATATGAGTGCCAGATCAATGGACATAATTCTCCCACATGGCAGATATCTGCAGTCTGATCTGACGGACGTCGTTCTGCCACGTGGCGGAGATCTAACGGTCTAATGAGAGGGACGTGATGCAGCCTCCTGGCAGTGATCTGGCGGTCTGATCTGAGGGATGTGATTCTGCCACGTGGCTAAATCTGAGTCTGATCAGAAAGACGGATTCGTCCATGCGACAACAATCTGACGGTTTCATCTGACACACTCGAAGCTGCCACGTGGCAGCGATGTGATGGTCTGATCTGACGGACACAAGAGCCTCACTTGGTAGCGATCTGAGGGTCTGATCTGAGGGACAGGAGGGCGACACTTGGTAGCGATCTCCGGGTCTGATCCGAGGGACAGGAGAGCGACACTTGGCAGCGATCTCAAGGTTTGATCCGACGGACATTATACTGCCACGTGGCAGCGATCTCAAGGTCTGGTCCGATGGACACTGTACTGCCACCTGGCAGCGATCTGAGAGCCAGATCCGACGGAGGTTATACTGCCACCTAGCGGCGATAGGATGGCCAGATCCGACGGACATGAGGCTGCCACGTGGCGGCGAACTAAGGGCCAGACCCAACGGAGTTGGTGGTGCCACGTGGCAGCGATGTGATGGTCTGATCTGATGACATTATACTGCAACGTGGCAACGATTTGAGAGCCAGATTCGATGGATGTTGTACTGCCACGTGGCGGAGATATGAGGGCCAGATCCGACGGAGATGATACCGCCACCTGGCGGCTACATGATGGCCAGATCCAACGGACATGAGGCTGCCACGTGGCGGCGAAAATGAGGGCCAGATCTTACGGACATGATGCTGCCATTTGGCAGTGATCTAAGGGGCCAGATCTAACGGGCGAGAGGTTGCCACTTGGAAGTTATTTATGTGCCAGATCTGAGGAACAGGGAGTCGACACTTGGCAGCGATCTAAGAGTTTAATCGGATGGACCTGATCCTGCAACATGGTAGACATCCGAGGGCCAGATCCGACGGACATGGTACTGCCACGTGGCAGCGATCGGTGGGCCAGATCCGACGGACCTGATCCTGCTACGTGGCAGTGATCTGAGGGCCAGATCTGACAAACTTTGTGATGCCACTCGGCATAAATCTGACGGACATGATTCTGCCACCTGGCATAGTTCTGAGGGCCAGATATGACTGACGTCATTCTGCAACGTGGCAGTGATCTGAGTACCAGATCCAGCGGACGTGATGCTACCAGATCTGAGGGGCGGGAGGTCACCAGTTCGCAACGTTCCGACGGGTGAGCGTTCGCCACTTGGCATCAATTTGAGGGCCAGAGCAAACTGACAATCAGACTGTACTGCAGCTAGCGCGAAACTTGGAAGGAGCACGGCTGGATCCCTCATCTCATCTGAGGGTCGCCACATGGCATAGAATTTATAGCCGTATCCCACGTCTGAGATTCTGGCCAGATCCGGAGTCTGCAGTGCACCGCAGAACCGGAGGCTGCAAATGCAACGTTGGGCAGAGATCGGACTGGTAGATCCGGAGTCTGTAGTGCGTCACTTGGTAGCTGACAGCCAGATTGCCGGCGGATCATCCCCGACATTTGAATATTCGCCATGGCTGACTTCATTGCATATATGTACCTTGATTTGTTTATAGTTTGATACTAAGAGAAGTATGTACTTCAGTATGTAGTTCAGTTGCTTTCCCCAATCTTAAAAATTCTTTTGGTATCTTTTGATAATTAAATTAAATTATATATCATATTCTTATTCACATATACCATGCTTCTTTGGAAAGTTTTTTGATATTTTGAATAAATTATGTATCATACTGATATCTATTTTAATTTTATATCATACTCTTAATATCTATTTATAGTTTGTTTTTCATCAATTTTCATATCTACTTATAGTTTGTTTTTCATCAATTTTTCACAAGTGTCTTTTTAAGCTACTTATATTTCTCATCAATCTTCCACAATTCTAGAATAGTTCTCAACTAATCTAACAAATTCTAAAATAGTCCTCTCTTAATCTGTTTTTAATCAATTTTTCACAAGTATCTTTTTAAGCTACTTATATTTCTCATCAATCTTTCGCAATTCTAAAATAGTTCTCTTAATCTAACAAATTCTAAAATAGTCCTCTCTTAATCTTTATCTTTATGATATGTTTCTCATCAATTTTCCATAAATCTTATAAAATAATCCAATATCTTTTTTCACAAATTACTTTCTTCCACAAATTCCAAAATAGTCCTCTATCAAAATTTTGAAGCAAGAAAAAGGTTTCCACTCTGTTTTGATTTATACAGGTCTATTTGATTAGAGTTTGTTTTTCCGTCCATCTTTCACAAAATTTAATCAATATGTGTGGACTTTATTTAATCAATATGTGTGAACTTTTATAATAAATTTAAAGGGTTTTATTAGCAATTGGATATCTATCCAAGGCATTCAGAGTGCAATATTAAGTATATAGTGTAATAATTTCTACAAACCTTAAATATCTTTTCATATACATATACATATACATATTCATCATTTATCTTCTCATGCATATTCTTATTTATCTATCATATTTATTCACCCTTTGATGGAAAGGAAGAACTTAATTAGGATTTTATTATGCATATTTGTATATATCTATCATATTCATTTACCATTTGATAGAAAGGAAGAACTTAATTAGGATTTTATTTGGATGGCTTGGACCTCCAAATTCAGGTATATTAATCATCATTTGATAGAAATCAAAGAACAATCATAGGATCTCAATTCATTTCTCTAAATAGTGGTAATTCTATCAAAGAACAATTACAAAATCTCAATTTATTTCTCTAAATATTAGGAATGGGAATTCTATCGAAGAGCAATCATAGAACCTCAATTTATTTCTCTAAATATTGGGAATTTTGTCCAGAACCTCGCGGAATTCTGTCTAGGAACTTAAAATTCTTTTGTCATGGAGATTGTCCAAGAGAAATTATAGAGCAACCTCAAAATTATGAAGCGGCTTGCTTCAGAGGTTGCCGATTGTGATTGCCTTAAAAAATGGCTTCAATTTTGCCAATCACCTAATCTGTCCTAACTCCATTTCCATTCCATTGGAAAATGAATAGATACAAATGTCCTGAACTCCATGAACAAATGAATAGAAACATAAATAATGATATAAATGCAATTCCAGCGGCAATACTAGCATGGTTATTGATAATAATTTTTTTGCCAATCACCTAATCTGTCGTAACTCTATTTCCATTGACAAATGAATAGATACAGATGTCCTGAACTCCATGAACAAAAACAGAAATAATGATATAAATGCAATTCTAGCAGCCATACTGGCATGCTTATTGATAATACATTAATTGATATTGTATTGTTGTAGATATGGATAATGAAATTTTTATTACTTGTCCAGTAAGACCTATTTTGCTCATTTGCTATTTCTAACCAAAGTTTCCATTGTTCCCATTATTGTGACAAACATCAGAACACTGCACACAAGCTATTTAGAGGGAAGGTCAAGTTGTTCCACAATACTCTGTCCTCATTCTGAAACACGCAATAAATTCACAAGTCAGGATACAAAATTGCAATTAGGAAAGTACATTGATTAAACAAAAAAAACATTCTAGATACAAATATGGGTACAAAAACTAACTATGTCACGTTCTTTTCAAGTAAAAACATTCATCGCATGTTCCAACCACAACCATTCAAATCGAAGTTCTGGGCTATGTTCCTTGGAGGTTGACAGACCAGAATGTATAATCAAATCTCTCTGTACTACAATATCATCATCCAAAATCAATAAAGGATTTTATACTACAATATCATCATCCAAAATCAAAAAAGAATTTTGTCCTACAATATCATCATCCAGTTCTTTTTGAGGTTGATAGACCAGAGTGTAGTCAAATCTCTCTGTACTACATTATCATCATCCAAAATAAAATAAAAAAGGTATCCATCATCAATATTATTAGGTTTTCGAAAAGATATTAAAACAGGTATTCATCATCAATATCATCCTCCAGTTCTTTTTAAGTAAAAAGATTCATCCCATATACCCAACCACAAGCATTCGGATCGAAGTTCTGGGCTACATGAGGATTAGGAAAGTCCAGATATTTGTCAAAGCGATGGAAACTCTCACCGCCACTTCACCATTTAAATTTCGAGATATTTTGTCAAAGTGATGGAAACTCTCACCACCACTTCACCATTTAAATTTCCTTAGAGGTTGACAGACTGGAGTGTAGTCAAATCCCTATGTACTACAATATCATCCTCCAAAATCCAAAAAAAAAAAATTGTACTACAATATCATCATCCAAAAAGAGGATAAATAAAAGTGAAAATAATTTAACATAGATAATTATTTTGAGTTTCGATACTGCAAATTGGAAGCGTGCTGCTAAATTAGTTAGAGGATCTAGCTTAAAATAATATTCCTTCACACAGATTGGAAGCCTACTGCCAAATTAGTTGGATGATCTCCTTAAAATAATATTCCTTCGCTGCTACAAATTGGAAGTTTGTTGCCAAATTAGTTGGCTGATCTACTTTAAAATAATATTCCTTATTCCTTCATTGGATTCAAGACAAGACAATAATCTTTGTGTGGAGGGTTTTCTAAAAACTACATCTTCATAGCCCCAAAATTCAATCCATCCATTAGAAGATGAAAAACGTGCTTTTCAGGTTCCTGAAAGAAACAAAGGAATACGCTTAATGAGAACCAGAAAAACGACAGATTACCAAAATAAAACAGTGTGACACTGAAATCAGGTTCATACCTTGGCATTCAGTATGGCTGAATTAATCACGACAAAGGTAGCTAGCACATTGTTAGAAAATTATCACTATCATAATGATAGACACTGGGGTCATCCAACTTCTCCTTGTTAGGATATTGAAGCTTTTCAGGTGCAAGCATGTCGTAATAAATTGTCAACCGCATTGACATAGTACATGCCTTTGGAACAGTCTTTGCTGCCGAGTGCCAACTAACTTGAAAATGTGCTTTGCATTTTTAGTTTCTTACCTGTTCATCTCCAGATTGAAGCATGGCTTGCAACTTTTTGGTTGAAATGGTGTAATTGCTCTTTTCTCTGGTTGTGGGCAGAAGCAGTAGAAATAAAGTTTCGATACTTCAAATTGGAAGCATGCTGCCAAATTAGTTCGATGATCTACCTTAAAATAATATTCCTTCACTGCGTGTAATTTCTCTTTTCTTTGGTTGTGGACAGAAGCAGTAAAAATAAAGTTTCGATACTTCAAATTGGAAGCCTGCTGCCAAATTAGTTCGATGATTTACCTTAAAATAATATTCCTTCACTGCGTGTAATTTCTCTTTTCTATGGTTATGGACAGAAAAGTAAAAATAAACTTTCGATACTTCAAATTAGAAGCCTGCTACAGAATTAGTTTGATGATCTTCCTTAAAATAATATTCCTTCACTGCTACAGATTTTAAATATGAAGCCTCCTTAAAATAGTATTCCTTGACTGCTACAGATTTTTTAAATGTGAAGCCTGCTGCCAAATTAGTTGGACGATGTACTTTAAAATGATATTCCTTCATTTCTATAGATTCAAGCTGCCAAAGAACTAGACAATAGGAAGAATTTAGCCATTTGAAATCATCCACTGTAACTTTTCCTGGAGGGTTTTCTAAAAACCACATCTTCATAGCCCCAAAATTCAATCTATTCGTTAGAAGATGAAAATATGCTTTTCAGGTTCATGAAAGAAACAAAGGAATATGCTGAATGAGAACAAAAAAAAATGACTAATTACCAAAATAAAACAGTGACACTGAAATCAGGTTCATACCTTGGCATTCAGTATGGTTGAATTAATCACGACAGAGCTAGCTAGCACATTGTCAACAAATAATGCATAATGATAGACGTTGGGTCCTCCAACTTCTCCTTATTAGGAAATTCAAGCTTTCATGTGCAAGCATGTCGTAATCAATAGTGAACCGCATTGACATAGTAATGTCCTTTGGAACAATCTTTGCTACCCAGTGCCAACTGACTTAAAAACGTGTTACGGGTTCATCTCCAAATTGAAGCATGGCTCGAATCTTTTTGGTTACAAAGGTACAACCATGTAATAGTTCTCAAGATTTTCAAGTGCAAGCATGTCGTAATTAGTAGTCAACTGCATTGACATAGTAATTCCCTTTGGAACAGTCTTTGCTAACCAGTACCAACTGACTTAAAAACTTGTTACTCGTTCATCTCCAGATTGAACCATGGCTCACAGCTTTTTGGTTACAATGGTACAACCATGTAATAGTTCTCTTCTCTAGCTGTGAACAGAGGCAATGAAAATAATTTAACATAGATAATTACTATTTTGAGTTTGGATGCTTCAAATTGGAAGCTTGCTGCGAAATTAGTTAGATGATCTACCTTATACTAATATTCCTTCACTGCTACCGATTGGAAGCCTGCTGCCAAATTAGTTGGATGATCTAATTTATAATAATATTCCTTCATTACTACAGATTCAAGCTGCCAAAGAACCGGACAATAGGAAGAATTTAGCCACTTGAAATCGACTATAGCTTTGCCTGGAGGGTTTTCTAAAAACCACTTCATAGCCCCAAAATTCAATCTATCCGTTCGAAGATGAAAAACATTATTTTCAGGTTCCTGAAATAAATAAAGGAATATGTTGAATGAGAATTAAAAAAAAATGACTGATTACCAAAATAAAATAGTGACACTGAAATTAGGTCCATACCTTGGCATTCAGTATGGTTGAAATTTGAATTAATCACGACAGAGGTAGCTAGCACATTGTCAAAAAATAATGCATAATGATAAACGTTGGGGTCCTCCAACTTCTCCTTGTTAGGAAATTCAAGCTTTTCAGGTGCAAGCATGTCGTAATCAATTGTCAACCGCATTGACAGAGTACATGCCCTTTAGAACAGTCTTTGCTACCCAGTGCCAACTGACTTAAAAAGGTGTTCTGCCTTTTTAGTGTTCTTACATGTTCATCTCAAGATTGAAGCATGGCTCACAACTTTTTGGTTACAATGGTACAACCATGTAATTGTTCTCCTTTGGTTGTGGATAGAAGCCGACCCATTGACTTGATTTTTTCTAGGGCACTGAAAGTGGGGAAAATTTTCCTTTATCCTCAATATTTAAAACTTGATAACTTGATGCCCCAAAGATGCATAAATATATATATATATATATATATAAACTTCTCTTGTATATTAGACTTTAGTAGGTGTATAATTCTATAATTACCTGTGATGTATGTCGGAATCTAGACTAGCTTTACCCAATACACGTTGGCTTTCTTTCGTATGCAGCATCAAGTAATTGTATATATCAAGTCGATTCCTAGATCGCACAATGCTTGCATACAGTCTTCCCATAATAACTTGATCTCGAATCAATTTTATAGTGGAGTCTGATTTATCGCTCTCAAATTGACGTCTCCAAATACTGTATTTGTGTAGCATTGATGGACCTACCAATTTAGATCTCATAATAACTGTTGCATTTTCAAGGTTTATCGTTTCTTTGCCATCTTGTTGGAGCACCTCTGACGACCGCTTTTCCCTTCTTCGTTGTCTCAATTTCTCCCTTCTTCATTGTCTCAATTGCTTCGACAGAACGAACTAAAAACTTAAAACAACATCTATAACAAAGTTCATTGTACTCAAATTCAAACTAGCTCAATGAACTCAACCCTGCAATTTCCAAAGTTCAAATAGCTCAAAGATCCACACTTGCACTTTTGGGTACACCCTATAAGTACCATATGTAAAAAAACGGTGATCAGTTTTTAATCCTTGTTAATATGGATTCATCACCATATAAAATATTTGATAGAGAAACAACAGGGAAAAAACTTAGCCTCCATTGAATTTTTGTTGGACTTTCTTCAATTTGTGAGTAATCTGCACTCACAAGTCATTATCAATTAAGGCCCTACTCACACACCATACAATAAGAGTTGATGTTTGACAACTTTATAAAATAAACGACTCTCAGTCCAATACAAGTAAGAACTTCAAAATGGTGAACCAAACTTACCAATAAGAACATTTGCCGTAACACCTTTGTCTTTAGCTCCTCCGAAGACTCCTTTCAAGCTTGTCACCAGCGTTTCAGTATTTGAAGCATTACCCTGCTAAAGTGATTTCAATCTAACGTCCCTGGAATTTTTCTCGATTCCTCAAAGGAGATACCAATTTTTATTCAAAGCTAATTTGTATTGAAAGATTAGCTTGTTAATCACTCTTTGTTTTTTGTCTCTGCCACTGGAAAATGTCTATAGCAAATGCCTACAAGCAGAATATTGCTTCTCTCAACATTAGTCTAGATACACATTGGAACAGAGGCTCCTTTCAACAATACTAGAAGGAACAACAAACAAATAGAGCGCAAAATCACATGACTCGGCCTTGACGACGACTTGTCTCGAAAATGAATATTAACTGCTACCTAACCATATTGACAAGTTGATTCAAGGCGGGAAAAGAGGGGAAGAGGTGTGTTAAGGCACCCACTTCCTATTTGGAATTTTCAAAACATTCCTAATGTAAGCCCTGGAGGAAATAATGGAAAATGGATGTCGTGGTTGTGCAGTGTACTGGATGTCGTGTTAAGGCAGTGTACATGAAAGGATTTAAAGGAGAACAATTTAAGCCATGTACTGTATAATTCATTTGAAATGGATAACTGTTACAGCTTGTGAACTTCACAAGTGATGCTTTGCAAAATAGTCTGTTACAAAGCACTTGGAAATTCTTACAAATTGTTCGAATTACATAGCATTATCCAAGAACTTGTAAAAAAGAGGATGGACTTCAACTATACCACAAGCTCTGGCAATCATTGATGTATGGCAACTTGAGCCATTTAGGATTACAAAGCACTTGGAAATTCTTACAAACTGTTCAAATTACATAGCATTATCCAAATACCTGTAAAAAAGAGGATGGACTTCAACTATACCACAAGTTCTGGCAATCATTGATGTATGACAACTTGAGCCATTTTGCTTCCTAAATAAGTATAGACATCCTAGTACTGGATGAATTCATTAGGGTTAGCGGTAGGCTCCAATGCCCAACCTTCCTGCATTAGTTGAAGGTGGCTCACTTTATCAGGATCAAGAGCAGCTCCAAAGGAGAATATAGTTCAAAGGAAATCATATATTTCTGTAAGAGTCTTAATCAGGAGTCTGGAATTAAGAGTCACTTTATTGGGATCAAGAGTAGCTCCAAAGGAGAATATACCTCAAAGGAAATCATATTTCTATAAGAGTCTTAATCAGGAGCCTAGGATTAAGAGTGGGATTAAGAGGGAGCTGATAGTCCCATACAATCCCGAAAAAAAATGGAGTTGCAAAATGAAAGAATTGATCTATCAAAAAAAGTGTAAAATGTTACATGATCAAGATTTTGCCAAAATTTCTGTGGGGCGAAAAGTAACAATCGAAGTCCTCACATATCACTAGACAACATGACTCCTGAAGAAGTATTCACTAGGAAGAAACCAAGCATGGACCATCTCTGAATATTTGGTTGTCTTGCCTATACTCACATATGGAAGTATAAGAGAAAGAAGTTGGATCCTACAAGGATGAAGGGAACATTTGTTGGCTATAGTAATACTTAAAAGGCATATATGATCTATATGAAGAACATGGAATAGACGTTAGCCTATATAGAGCAGTCCTTGGGATTTGAAGTCAAAGATAGATAAACTTATGTTTGTAGGTTAAAGAAGGCATTTTATGGCCTTAAGCAAGCACCAAGGGCATGGTATGCAAGGATGGATGCATACCTACAAAGATTGGGCTTCTCGAAGAGTTCTGCTGATCTGAATCTCTATATCAAGATTGTGAAGGATGAGCCTGTAATCATTCTTCTATATGTGGATGATCTTCTCATGACAGGTGTGGAAGGTCGTATCCAAGAATGCAAGAAACAACTAGCAGCAAAATTTGACATGAAGGATCTAGGGATGATGCACTATTATTTGGGACTCAATGTTTAGCAGGGACCTGATGAGATTTATCTAGGTCAAGGAAACTATGTGATCAAGATGCTTAAGAGGTTTGACATGATGGCTTGCAAACCTATGACAACTCCCATGATCACAAACTTGAAGAGGCTAAGAAGTTCCAAGTCAAGCACTGTGGATCCAACTAGGTATAGACAATTGATTAGCCCACTAATGTACCTAGTGAATACTCGACCAAACATATGTTTTGCAGTGAATGTTCTCAGTCAATTCCAAGTAGAACCCAAGCATGATCATTGGATAGCAGCCAAGCATATACCAAGATATCTGCAAGAAACAATCCACTGTTGCCTAAAGTATGACAAGAGGAATGATGTCCACTTGATTGGATATACAAATTCCGACTAGGAAGACAAGAGGAACGATGTTCTCTTGATTGGATATACAAATTCCGACTAGGAAGACAGTGAGCAAGATGGAAGAAGCACTACTGGAGGATGGTCTCCTAGATGAGAAGAAAGCAAGAATCGATTGCTTTGAGTAGTGTTAAGGCTAAATATATTGCATCCTATGAAGCAAAGAAGTGGTTGTTGGGAATCACGATTGTCGTTATACCAAAACCTGCAAGTGTTAGTCTTATCACATCGCCCGAGATAAGGATCCACAGGAGGCAGTTAGTCATGTCATGAAACACACAGGGAGCATTGGTTTATCCAATGTCCAACAATCTCCCCCCCAACGTGGACCGAGTGTGTATCAAACTCGTGACATACGCTTGGATACCACTTGTTAGGAATCAAAATTGTTGTTATACCAAAACCTGCAAGTGTTAGTCAACGATCGCATCACCAGAGATAAGGATCCACAAGAGGCGATTAGTCCATGTCGTGAACACACGGGGAGCGTTGGTTTATCTGATGTCCAACAATCCTCCCCCCCCAATGTGGGTCGAGTGTGTATTGAACTTGTGACCTATGCTTCGATACCATTTGTTGGGAATCACGATTGTCGTTATACCTAAACTTGCAGGTGTTAGTCAACGATCGCATCGCCAGAGATAAGGATCCACAAGAGGCGGTTAGTCCATGTTACGACACACAAGGAGCGTTGCTTTATCTAATGTCCAACAATGGTCTGGTTGAGGAAGTTGTTTTCCGATTTGTTTGAAGGACCAATGGATCCTATAGTGATACATTATGACAACACCAGTTGTATAAGGTTGTCTAAAGACCCAGTGTTTCATGGAAAGACAAAGCACATAAATAACAAGTATCACTACATTCAAAAGTTGGTGCAGGATGGAGTGTTGCAACTACGGTATATCTCCACTGATGAACAGGTAGTTGGTAGCTTGACAAAATCTATTCCTAACAAGAAGCTTATGTATTTGAGAGACAAGCTTGGACTGGTTGATATATCCTCCCAAGTTGAGAGGGAGAGATAGACATATCATTCTTGTCTTCTCTTTGGGAAGAAATAATAGAGGATTGGGTAAGCATCTGACATCTAATACTCTTTGAGGATGAGGTAGGGAATCCAAGATAAGAGTAGTCGTAGGGGACCAATATTCTTTAAGGGTTGGGAATCCAAGATAAGAGTAGTCGTAGGGGACCAATATTCTTTAAGGGTTGGGAATCCACGATAAGAATAGCCCTGGAAGGACATACCCTGTGAACACTTGGGTGGGGTATACTTCCAAACTTCCAAACTCCTTTCCATACTTCCAAACCGAGGAAGTAGTGTTGGGTGTGGAACCTGAATAATGCCATCCATTTTTCGCCGTCAGGGAGGTCCATGGGGGCTTGTAAAATATTGTAATTTTGTATTCAATCTGATATGTTCATTAGGTGGATGATCTAATGGTAGAAGTTATGTTTAATTAAGGGTTTTTTTCCGTAGGAGGCAACCCCTCGCTATATATGAAGGAATTGTATTGCGGATGTGTACATGTGTATTCTGAGCGAGAAAGAGTGAGGAGACTGTGTGAGAGTGAAGAGGAAATTACAATGAATCTGTTGTAGGTTGTATCTCTTCATTTTACTAGATAATATAACGGAAGGACTGGTTGTTTCTTCATGTACATAGCCCAAATTGGGTGAACTACGTATATTTGTGCGTCTCTTGTTTTATGTGTTTTATGTGTTTTCTGTGTTTGTGTTTATGCAATATTTTATGTGTTCCATTTCTTTGTTACATATAATTTTCTAACAACTTGTATCAGAGTTGAAGGTCTATTTGGTTGATAAACCCGCAGGAGAGAAGGGTTCCTGGTTCGAGTGGGAGCAATGGTGGAAGATGGTAGGTTTTGGTTGATGTATCATAAATATTTGTACCTAGCATTGAGCGGAAAGAAAAAAAAATTCGTCGAATATGATAGACACAAAATGGGAGATTTCTTCAGAAAGGCACTTGGAACAATACGAATCTGCCTAGCGGCATCAATAGCCTTTAATATTTCAAAGGAAATGATAACATAGGGCTTAATGATGGCATTATCCAAACTATATGAAAATCCCTCGACCTCAAACAAGTTATTTCTTATGAAGCGTTTATTTAATATGAAGATGTCAGAAGGTGGGTTTGTTGTTGATAATTTAAATGAATTTAATACGGTTACTAGTCTGTTAAGTTCTGTAGGGGTAAATTTTGATGATGAAATTAAGGATCTGTTAATTTTGTGCTCATTACTAGAAATCTGGAATGGTTTAATTATGGCCATTAGTAACTTTATCTTTGGATCTAGTACTTTAAAGTTTGATGATGTTGTTGGTGCCATCCTTAGCAAGTAAATGCGATAGAAAAGCTCTGGTGAGACATCAGGGAATGCTTTGAGTATAGAGATTAGGGGAAGAAAAATGGAAAGAGGAAAGAGCCCAGGATATCATAGTAATTCAAGGAAAGGCAGATCCAAGTCTAGATCATGGATAGTGTGCTAGAAATGTGGGAAGAAAGGACACTTGAAGAAAGACTGTAAGTCTCGGAAGGAAAAAGAAGGAGACGCGCAGTAAGAAAACAATCATGAAGTGAATGTGACAGGTGATGCGTTACAAGATTCTTTCATTCTTTCATTATAAAATATTATTGATGCCTGGGTGGTAGATTCAGGATCTTCATTCCATGCCACACCTGATAGGAAACATTTTCATGATTATGTTCAAGGAGATTTTGGATAGGTTCGTTTGGCTGATGATAAACCCTATAAAATCATTGGAATGCCGGTAGAGTTTTCATAAAATATCATAATGGAAATCAATGGCTATTGAAAGAGGAAATGAATGTTCTAGATCTGAAGAAAAATCTGATTTCAAAAGGGCAGTTGGGAGGTGAAGGTTGTCTAATTAATTTTACAGATAAAACCTGGAAGGTCACTAAAGGAACCCTAGTAATAGCAAAAGGGAAAAAAGGTTGGTACATTGTATTTATACAATGATATTTCTAATTTTGTTAATGCTTTAACCTCCATGGGAGAAGATACAACATTGTGGCATCATAGGCTCAGGCAAATGAGTGAGAAAGGGATGCAGATTCTTCACTCAAGAAATTTGTTGCCATGTTTGAAGCATGTTGATTTGGATTTCCGTGCGAATTATGTTTACGGAAAACAAAAGAGAGTCAGATTTCTCAGAGTTGGGAAAGAAAAGAAGAGTGAAAAATTAGAGCTTGTGCATACAGATGTACGGGGACCTACTCAGGTATCATATCTCGGTGGCTTTTGCTATTATGTTACTTTTATTGATGATGCAACCAAGAAAACTTGGATTTATTGTATTAGAAATATATCTGATGTATTTGATACTTTCAAGAAATGGAAATATTTGGTTGAGTATGAGACATGAAAGAAGTTGAAGTGTCTCACGTCAGACAATGGAGGTGAATATTGCAGCAAACAATTTTATAAGTAATGTTCAGAGCATGGAATTCATAGAGAGAAGACAGTTCTAGGAACACCATAGGAAAATTTTGTGTCAGAAAGGATGAACAGGACAATCATGGAACGTGCAAGGTGCATGAGATTGCATGCAGAATTGCCTTTACAATTTTGGGCAGATTTTGTAGATATTATTGTTTATCTAATAAACTGAGGGCCTTCAAGTTCCTTGGATGGTGGTATTCCAGAGGCATGGATAGGTAAAGAGGTAAACTACTCTTTTTTAAAGACTTTCGATTGGGAAGCCTTTATCCACATTAAAAAAGAAAATAGAACAAAGCTTGAGGAAAAATCAAAGAAATGTACCTTTATTGGATATGGTGTTAATGGTTTTGGTTATCGCTTATATGATTATGGAAATCACAAAATAATTAGGAGTAGAGATGTCATATTCATTGAAAGGATCTTGTATAAGGACCAGATGCATGAAAAGAAACAAGAAAAAGAAAACGGAGAATATACAGTGCTCGATGAGATCACATAAAAAGTAAAGGTGTCTGGAAATCATAATGATCAACATCCACAACAACAACAGCAACCACAACAGCAACAGGCACCTCAAACACTTGAAAGTGGTGTTATAAAATCTACCAGGATAAGTAGACCCCCTAAACGATATTGTCCTTCATTATATTATGTATTGTTGACTGATTCTAGTGAACCAGAATGTTATGAAGAGGCAACGCAGGTAGAAACCAGGAAGAAGTGGGAGCTAGCCATGAAAGAAGTGGACTCCTTGGTACATAACCAGACTTTGTACTTAGTCAGGTTGCCTGCAAGTAATACAATATTGTAGAATAAATGGGTTTGCAGGCTGAAGGAAGAAGATGGAGGTAGAAAAAGGTATAAATCTATACTTGTGGTGAAGGGGTTTACTCAGAAGAAAGGTATAGACTTTGATGAAATATTTTCTCATGTTGTTAAAATGACTTCAATCAGAACTATTTTAAGTCCAGTAGCAGCAAAATATTTGCATATAGAGAGCAGTTAGATGTAAAGACGACCTTTCTCCATGGGGATTTTGAGGAAGAGATCTATATGCAACAACCACAAGGATATGAGTTCAAAGGGAAGGAAAAACTAATGTGCAGGTTGAAGAAGAGTTTGTATGGCCTAAAACAGGATCCAAGACAGTGGTATCTAAAATTTGACTGGTTTATGTCTGAACAAGGTTATACTAGATGTCACTTTGATCATTGTGTTTATCTCAAAAGGAAAAATGATGGCATCTATATTATATTGTTATTGTATGTAGATGACATGCTTTTTGCAGGGTCTAACATGCTGGAAATAAATGTGCTCAAAGGAAAATTGGCAAATTCATTTGCAATGAAGGATTTGGGTGCTGCAAAACAAATCCTTGGTATGAAAATAACTAGAGACAGGAAAATCGCAAATTAACATTGTCTCAAACTAAGTACACAGAAAAGGTGTTGGAAAGATTTAATATGCACAATGAAAAACCAGTTAGTACACCTTTGGCTAGTCATTTCAAACTAAGTAAGATGTGTCCCAAGACCTAGGAAGAGATGGAATATATGTCTAAAGTTCCATATGCATCAGTATTTGGAAGCTTAATGTATGAAATGGTTTGCACAAGGCCTGATATTGCACATGCAGTGGGAGTTGTAAGTGGGTACATGAAAAATCCAGAAAAATAACATTGGATGACAATGAAGTGGATTCTCAGGTATTTGAGAGGTACCAAAGATCAAAAATTATGCTTTGGTGGTTCAAACATTACTTTACAGGGATATGTTGATGCGGATATGGAAGGTGATAGAGATAATAGGAGGAGCACCACAAGGTATGTGTTTACTGTAGGTTGAACAATTGTCATATGGGTTTCAAATATGTAGTGTTATTGCACTTTCGGCCATGGAAGAAGAGTATGTCGCTGCTACAGAGGCTAGTAAAGAAATGATTTGGTTACAAAGGTTTATGGATGAATTGGGTAAGAAGTGGGAGATGGGAAAGTTATATAGTGGCAGCCAGAGTGCCATTTGTCTTGTAAAGAACTCAACATTTCATTCCAAGACTAAACATATACATCTCAAGTACCATTTCATACGGTCAGTGTTGGAATATGGACAGTTGAAGCTGGAAAAAATACACATTAGCAAGAATCCTGTAAATATGTTAACAAAAGTTGTAACCAAGGAGAAACTGAGATTCTGGTCAATTTCAATGTGTCTTCAAGTATGATGATGAAGATGAGAAACATCCAGGTCCAAAGTAGAAGCATTGTCCAACAAATGAAGTAGCGGTGGAGTTGCAATAATTAATCTCCAAGTGGGAGATTATTGGGTGTGGAGCCTAATTATCTTCTTTATTCATAGGTATTGTCGTGTTGGACCCCAGTTCCTAATGGGGCAGAAATTCCGCCCATTTAATCACTGTCAGGGGGTTCTAGGGGGTTTCCTTGTAAGATATTGTAATTTCATAGTCAGTCCGAGTCATTCATTAGGCGAATGATATGATGGTAGAAGTTATGTTTAATTAAGGGGTTTTTTTTCCTAGAAGGAAACCCCTCGCTATATATGAGGGAATTGTATTGCGGCTATGTATATTTTTATTTTGAGCGAAAAAGAGAGAGGAAACTGTGTGAGAGTGAAGAGAAAATTACAGTGGACGTAGCCCAAATTGGGTGAACCACGTATATATGTGTCTCTCTCTTGTTTTATGTGCTTTCTATGTTTGTGTTTCTGCAATATTTTATGCGTTCCATTGCTCTGTAATATATAATTTTCTAACAAGTAGTGCATGAGTCCCATGTCTTTCATTTCAAATTATCTTGCAAGGTCCTCTTTACGAGATCTGATCAACTTCTCATCACCAGTTAAAATTAAAGCATCAACATATAAGACAATAATCAATCATTTACCTTCTACCACAATATGATAAAGGTTTCCCTATGCTTCAATTTTGGTGAAGCCCAACCTGGTGAGATAGTTGTTGACCCTGGTCTACCAAGCATGGGGTGCTTGCTTGAGTCCATACAACACTCACTTGATCTGCACACATGTGACTCTCGACCAAAGGTCTCAAAACCTTATGGTTGCTCAATGTACACCTCCTCCTCAATAAATCCATTGATGAATGTTGTCTTTACACCCATCTAGTGGATCTTCCACCCCATATGTGCATCCAGTGCTAGAATTGATCTAATGGATGAGTACCTTGCTATTGGACCAAAGGTATCCTCATAGTCAATTCCCTCAACTTGAGAGAATCCCTTTTCCACAAATCTGGCCCTGTACTTCTCTATGCTTATGTATGTTGCATGCTTTACCTTGAAGATCCATCTCGAACCCACCACTTATTTATCTGTTGGTCTTGGGACCACTTCCCAAACATTTCTTTTGACAATGGAATCATATTCCTCTACCATTGCATCAACCCATACAGGATTCTCTACTGCTTCCTCGAAATAGGATGGCTCAATCTCTACAAGCTTAGTCATCAGAGCCATGTAGTCAATGTACCAATCAGGTGACCCCTGCACTGTGAAGTGGGTGCTCCCACATTCTCTCTAACATCATGCAATAATATCTCATCTTCCCTGGTTATTTTCCTTCCTTATCTATATGTTTCTACTTGAGTGGTTGTCTCCACTCTCTGCTCCTCAACTTTTGGTTGCTCCACAACTTCCTGAGGTTCTTATTTTGGACCCAAAATCTCTTAATATGGTTGCAATTGAAGCTCCCTCTCAAGAGAACGTCTCATTTCCTTCTCCTCATCAAATTTTACATCCCTTCGTACAGTTTCCATTTCGAGGGATGGAAAGTACACACGGTAGTTGTGAGGAGTTTCTGTGTACCCCACAAATACCCCCAACTTTATTATCGAATCTTGCTTCTTCCTTGATCCTTTGGAGACATGGTAGTAAACTGATGCTCCAAAAATCCTGAACTGCAACACATCTAGCTTCCTTCCCGAGAAATATTCCTCCGGTGTACTCATGCCAAGAATCCAATGACGACTCTTGTTCTACAAATGGACCATGTTGTTTCATGCTTTAGCCCATAATTGCAGAGGTAGGCCTTGGTCATGCAACATCACCCTTGCTTCTCCTACAGTACTACAGTTCTTCCTCTCAACCACCCCATTATGTTATGGGTTATGGGATGTTGTCAAACCCCATTGAATTCCTTCCTTTGAACACAAATTTTTAAACTCATTCAACACGTACTCACCTCCATTGTCGCTCCTAAGAGCCTTCACCTTCTTGTCACTTTCCTTCTCAACCAATTCCTTGAATTCAACAAACTTGGAGAATGTCTCATATTTATTCTGCATGAAGAATATCCAGCACTTCTGTGAGAAATCATCTACAAAGATAACATGATATTTGTGCCTGATAGTGAAGGCTATCGAGAAAGGTCCACAGACATCAAAGTGGATGCTTTCAAGGATTTCATGTGCATTGTTTTCCCAATCATGGAAAGTGGCTTTTGTGTACTTCTCCCTTAACTAGATTCTGCTTTGGATTGGAATATCTTCCCTTTTCCCTTCTTTTCCTTTCCAGCCAAGGCACAATTTTCTTCATCTTCACATTTGGATGAAGTCTCATCTCTGGTATTCTGTCTTATTTCCTCATGTACCAAATTGGACCATAGGGGTTCCCAATTTGGTAGTTTCTCCCTCCCATTCACCAAATATTGGTAGTTGTGCTAGCACTTGGGAGGGCCTATAAGGGCTAGGCTTACCAGATCATCTTCTACAATAGTAACACCAACACTACCAAATTCATCATGACATTGTGTGAACCTGCTTAGGTACTATGGAATGGTGTCGTTCTTCTGCATCTTGATATTTCAAAGTTTATCCTTGAGTGCCAACTTCTTGTGGTCACTATTGTTCTGGAACAAATCTGTCATTGCTTGCCACATTACATACATAGTCTCTTTCTCGTGGATATTTGAGACAATATGATCTCATACTCCCTTCAATATGATTCTCATCGTCTTGGCTACAAACTTCTTCCATTCTGCTAGAGTCTGAGTCTCAGTTGTTGTTGGTTTCAGGATGTCATTATCAACAAATTCCTTCAACCCATTATCTTCCAACACTACCTCCATGCAGTCCTTCCAAGCAACATAATTTGAGCTTCCCTCAAGGGCATACTCGAGTCTTAGTCCATAGAAATCCATCCTTCTAGCTTTGAAGAATTGATCCTACAAATTTGATCCTCCTGCAATAACAACTTCAAAATTTCTGCTCTACTATGAATCTTGCTCTGATACCATGTAGAAATTATTGTGTAGATCTGAAATTTCTCATGAAATTTACTAAAACACAAGACTCAAATCTACTCTACTCATCTGCAAAATTAAATTCACGATCGAGAACACAAATCATAAACATGTAAGAATAATTATCACACATACACAAATATTTATCTAGCGGAAAGCAATTGCTCAAAACCCCTTCCTATATGTACTGCATTAATCAAAGAATAGATATGAAATACATATGCTACTCAAGCATGAGCACAACTTTCAAGTGTATAGTCTATCCCTCTACATGTCTGAATAACTCTGGCCAACACTTAGCCAATTTTCAAGCCCTCCAAGCTCATATTTACTTGTGTTGTTCCTTGAGTAATTAAGCCCCTATTTATTAGGAAATCCCCTCAATTGGATTTTGCAATTCCTTTAGGCTCATCCTCTGACTGCATGCACCACTTGTACACTTCAAAATAGTCTAGAAATGATAGTACAATGCCTTGGAATCTCCATCTCAATTAGGTAAATTGAATTCTCTGCATGCATCAATTATTTCGGGTTGATTGATTAGTTACTTGGTTGATCATTGAGCATGACTGAAGTCATACTACGCAACTTGACCTTCCACTAGTTCCTCCAATAGTTAGAACTAGTTTAACTGACCATAACTCACTTTAATTGAAATAGATTGCTACAAATTAGAAATCAATCATATTGAACTGAACTCAAGTTTCCCCAACTTGAATTAACCGAATTAACTGAGTGACAAGTGCCATGTCACCTCAGTTAACTACCTCCAAGATTTATGTTGATGTCAAAATTTGAATTTTCTCTAGTTTAACCAAGGTAAAGTCAAACTGAGATTTTGTTGTTGCATTTTCAACATAGTCAACCATATACAGAAAGAAACTAGAAGCCAAAAGTATGGAAATCGCAAAAATTAAGCAATCGGGACCATCTACCCTTGTGAGGGAAACCAGACTTCCTCTTGAGAAGTTTGTCAACACAAAAAGAATTAAAGCATAAAATTAAAATGAGGGAAAAATCCCTAGAGTGGCCTAAAGCATATGAGAGGCTTGAGCAATACGAAGGACTACTTACTGGATTTATCCACATCATGCTTGAGCTCTAATGAGTCTTCCCAAACCACGGGCATTAGACGATAGTAATCATCGTGTCCAACAAAGGTTTCTTGATTGGTGAAGGATGCATAGTCATCTTATTGTGTGTTTCTAACTCATGGTGCTTAGTTAGCTGAGGGGTCTAGGTGGCTTGTGGCACAGATTTGGTGGGGAGATCTCCATGGAAAATTGATGCATAATTGGCTAAGAATGGGTGACGCTTCCTTGGCCTCTGGTCTTTTCATCCTTGCAACCTGATGCTCCAGGATCCGTTGGGGTGCTTTCCATTGTTTTGCATTACTCTTGAGGCCTGAAGGAGGAGCAGCACTCAATGCTTTGAGTGTGTTCATGATGGGTTGTGAGAAGATGAGTTGGTGGAGGATGAAGTGTTATGGAGTTGGAGGTCTAGGGTACTCACAATGCCTTGCAAGGAAACGAACGCATGTCAAAGGTGAAAATTAAAATCCCACACACATAACTCCTACAAAACAGTGGAATATTCCTGGTCATGAAGGAGGAGACCTAGAATATTGTGATGAGCCTATGCACTGTCAATAGTGATGCACATCTCTTTGGATTCCATGTCTACTACTCGGTAGTAGTAACAACTGGGGATATTCTCATTGAATTGCTTTATTCCCTGACTATACCAAGGGGGGAGAGGTGGTTGGCCTCTGCCTTTGCAACCCTTGCAAGGCCTTCCATGTTCCTTTACCATTGTTGCTACAAAGGAATGTTGTGACCAATTATTTTGATTTCTGCTACCTTCGACTATTAACAACTGGCACTTCTATCAGTTGATATCCCTACTACTAGTGCCCTTAACATTCTTTGTGTGTGAGCCATAATCCAATAATATTATGAGTATACAACGGCCTGAAGGGAAATAAATGCTTGGACGAGAGGGTTCCATCGTAGTGTACGCTGGAGTGATAGATAGGCCAGGGGGGGAGCCTAAGGTGTTTTCATTCCCTTGGATTGAATGGAACGAGTACGTAGACCATTAAGGTTGTAAATGCTTCCCTCTGCTGACGTGACACCTAGATATGGGGCAAATGTTGATGTGTACTAAACATGAATGTTCAAAATTATTTCAACAGTTTTTTTTAAGAAATAAGAAAAGCACAAACCTTTAGTGAAAATCATCCTCTCTTTAAATTGAAAGGATGAATATACACATGTATACTAAATATTTAATGATAATTTATTAATAAATGCTATTATATATATATTTTTAAAGATGATGATTATGGTTAATATTTATAGTAGAAACAAGAAAAAAACATTAGCCTTAAGTGAGGATGAATATACATATATAAATATTGAATAATGCAACATTTATTAAGAAACATTATTAAATATTGGTTTATTAATAAATATTGTTTTAAGAAGATTGAGTGGTGCATCCACTTGGTAGAGATCAGGCAATCGAAATTTGGACCGAGGTTGAAGTCATCACATTAAGCAACACCACTTGGTTCACATCCATTGGTTGAAATATGGCAATTGATTAGCTGCCACTTGGCACACACATGTTGGATGATGTTTGGCCAATGCACACATAGTGATGTCAATGGGAAAATCAGAAATGTATACTTGCCAAAATCAAAAACATTGATATTACCAAGGTTTGAAGGGTTTGAATTTATGACAAAGATGTTTGGTGATTTAAATTATCACATAAACCGTCTGTAAAGAGAGTTGTGCAAACTTTTGAGATATATCTATTTATATCAAATATATTTGGTATTTAAAAATGTCTTTTAGATAAATTTCTACAATCCTTATTGATTACAAGAAAGAGATGATATTTTATTAAAATTTTCACTTAATATATTTGGAAATGTGATGTTTTTAAATCAATAAACTTAACTTAACTTTATATTTTTAACTACTAACCTTTCATGCTATTATTTATATGGTTATTAACCTACACCCATCCACCTTGGTAAGGACTCCACTGTAACATAGATTTGTTTAAATTAATCCAAAAATTGTTTTTATTTTTGAGAATATGTTTTAAATCTCATTGCTATATAGTTAGTGCTTGGTATTGATGAAGATCTTTTGAATATTAAATCAAAGTATATTTAATATTAGAATAAATTTTCAAATTCAACAAGAGAAATGTTGATGTGTACTATGAATGTTGAAAACTATTTCAACAATTTTCAAATAACAAGAAAAGCAGATTAACCTTCAAGGAAAATAATCCTCTCTTTAAATTGAAAGGATGAATATACAAGCAGATACTAAATATTTAATGAGACATTTATTAATAAAGGTTATTAAATATTTGTAAAGGTGATGATTATGGTTAGTATTTATAATAGAAACTAGAAAAACACATTAATCTTTAGTGAAAAAGGTAAATTGAGTCATGATATCATCCTTTCCTTAAAGTGAATGGTTGAATATACATAAATAAGTATTAAATAATGCAACGGCTATTAATAAATATTGGCAAAGATCGGTCGGTTGAAATTTGACCCCTAAGGTCGTGTCACTTCATAGAGATCGATCGATCAAAATCTGGCCTAAGGTTGATGTCGTCACTCTGAGCAATGCCACTTAGGGCACATCCATTCGTCGAAGTCTGGCCACTAACTAGCTGCCACTTGGCACACACTCGTTGGTTGATGTCTGGCAATGCAAATGTAGTGACTTAAATGGGAAATCATGCAATGTATACTTGCCATAATCATAAACATTGATATTATCAACGTTTGAAGGATTTAAAGTTATGAGAAATATGTTTGGTGAATAAAATTATCACATAAATAGTATGTAAATTTAGAGTTGTGCAAATTTTTGAGATATATTTAGTTATAACAAATCTATTTGGTATTTAAAAATGTTTTATAGAAAGATTTCTACAAACCTTATTGATTACAAGGAATAGACAATCTTTCACTAAATTTTTATTTATTGTATTTAGAAATGCGATATTTTTAAAACAATAAACTATACTTAACTTCAGATACATGTCATTAACTACCAACCTTTCATGCTATTCTTATATGGTTTATTAACATACACCCATCCACCTTGGTAAAGACTCCAACATAACTTAACCTTGTTAAAATTAATCAAAGCATAGTTTTTATTTGTGAAAATATGTTTTAAATCTCATTGTTGCATAGTTAGTACTTGGTCAGATGAATGTATGTTTTATTGTTACATAGTTAGTACTTAATATGTTTTAAATCTCATTGTTATATGTAATTTAGTCTCATTGTTACATGTATTTAATGTCATTGTTTTATGTATTTAATATTAAAATAACTTTTCAAAATCAATAAGATGAATGTTGATGTGTACTATAAATGTTGAAAAATATTTCAACAATTTTCTAAAGGAACATGAAAAGCACATTAACTTTTAGTGGAAAAAGTAAATTGAGTTGATGACATCCTCCTTTCCTTAAAATGAAAAGTTGAAAATACTTAAATAAATATTGAATAATACAACATTTTTTAATAATATTTTTTAAGATCATGATTATGATTAATATTTATAATATGTAATTTTATATTAAAAAAAAATTGTTATTTTATTTTAAAAATAATTAATTGTATATATTTTTTAACTAGAGGATTCTACGTAAATAAATATGGAATAATACAACATTTATTAATAAATATTTTTTAAGACTATGCTTATGATTAATATTTATAATATGAATTTTTATATAAAATATTTTTATTTTATTTTAAAAATAATTAAATGTATATATAATTTTTCTTTCTTCTTTTTAATGAGAGGATTTTACAAATAACTTGTGTGATATAAAGTCGATTTCACTATAACTCCTAGTGCAACTATTGTAACTATTAAGTGCTTATGTATGCTTCTTTGGCAGACATAAGTGGATCACAAGGATTTGAATTTTGAACTTTTTTATACATAACACTTCATTTTTAAACCAATCAAGCTACCAAGACTAAATGTATATAAATATTATTGTTATGTGTTTATTAAATTTAAATATGCATTTTGTTATAATCATAATTGTAATTATTAAAAAAAAATCACAACTATACATTTTACATCAAAATAATAATACAAAAATAAAAAATAAAAAATTATGATTGTTACAACTTTTAAATAATTTGAAGTTTAGCCAAATTCTTACAACTTTATAAATAACTATAATGAGAGACACAAACAAGAAACAACAATATACACTTATGGTTTGAAACCTATCTAAATCTTGCATGGCCTCAAGTTATAAGTACAAAACCATATGATTTGTGAAATATTCTTTTAAGAAAATTTAGCCCATAGGGAAAAATAAAAGACAAAATAAGTAGTATAGTGTTTTATAAGTCATGAAATTGGATTTAAATGATTTTTAAGTCTAGAGCCATGAAATTATGTGATTGAAAAAATTATGTTTTATATATGTTAAGCGTTGATATTTGAATGAAAATAAATGACCATCTCTATAATTAATTGAGTTGTTTATTATTTTTAATAAAATGTATATTTAAACTGGTTCTAGGGACAATAATGTGTGCCTTTCACCCTTGTAAACCCAATACTGAATTGGTATGCATACTAGAAATATTTAAAGGTCGCCCACTAGTAAATGGTTGCTTTAAACAACCCGCCATAATGGAGCAGGTTGAATAATTACCGGGACAAGAAAAAAGGATAACTTAATAATATAGCGGTTATATGAGTAGTATTTTATGGGTGTTTACTCTCTAGATTGGTTATATCTTTTCATAGGGCATATTACTCACCTGATAGTTGCACAACGTCTAATAAAGGTTTCATGGCTTCTCATCTTCCAACCATTCCAAGTTTTAGAACCTCCAAAGCAGGAGATACAAGTAGATCAAAAATATGAATTAAAGATAGAGAGAAAGAAAGCCGAGGGAGCGAGTGAAGGTAGAAGTTGGGATGGTGGTCTGTGAATCGCATTATATGGCATGACATTATGCCAAATTCATGGGGCTTTCGCTCGCGTATAGACCGCACCATTTACACAATGGTACATCAAACTCTTGTATATATATATAGTGTCAGTAAATTGCATTAAGTGATAAGTTAATAGATAGTAACTTGAGCACAACATGAAATTTACATGAGGAAATATCCCACATGACAACCATCGCTCACTTACCAACCCTTTATAAATCTAGCGGGTCAGAATTTTGACAGTTGTAAAATGTCGCTGGAAAAATCAAACGGAAAATTGCAGAGCCACTTGGTAGCCATCCATTGGCTGAAATATGGCCATTGAGGACATGCCACTTGGCAGAAAATCATTGGCTGAAATATGGCCATTGAGGATGTGCCACTTGGCACAAATCTGTTGGTTGAAATTGGGCCACGAAGGAAATGTCGCTTGGCGCTCATCTGTTGGCTAAAGTCTAGCCACTGAGGAGCGCCACTTGGCAAATAATCGTTGGGTGACTCTCAGCCACTAAGGAGGCACCACTTGGTAGATAGTCGTTGGTTGAATGTCTGCCACTAAGGACGTTGCCTGATTTTTATTGGAAAAAACTCTGACAAGATGTTGCAAAACATATTAGATCTTGCATTGCCTATGCCATCGCCAAGACAACCATTAGGAAGCAAGGTATGTGCACTCCTCTGCCTACTCCTAATGAGCCTTGGGAATCCATCTCCATGGACTATATGTCTGGCCTTCATTTTATCAAGCATGGTAACGACTATGTATTTCCGGTCATTGATAGATTTTCTAAGATGGCTATATTGACTGCTTGTAAGAAGAGTATCATAGCAAAAGACACTTCTGCATTGTTCTTCGAACGAGTGTGGGTACATTTTGGGATTCCATAGAATGTTATATCAGTTTGACATAGCAGGTACCTGAGTGCATTCTGGTCAAGCCTCTAGTCATTATTGGACACTAAGATCAGCAAGTCAACTCTATTCCATCCTTAGAATGATGGCTAAATAGAGGGTATCAATAGGATGATATTGCACATACTACACATGTACAACTCCAAGAATCCATGATCATGGGTGTAGAAATTTTGAATAATATGACACATATTCACAGAGATTATCCTGATCATACAATTATAAGCGGAACATGTATAATACATAATCTCCTCTACGTTGATCATCAATTTACAGAATCAGAAACATTCACAGGCACACATAGAAGCATCAATCAAACTCATAAACACAGTATGTATCCCGGGGAAAGCATCTCGCTAAAAACCCCACACTATCTGTATATTATATTGATTGAGAACATGTAACATTACAAAGTACAATGCTTATCACAAGCAATCCAGTACCAGCTCCACCTGTTACACACAATACAGCTCAGATCTGATCTCCAAATCTACCCCGCTGCTTGCCTGCCTCCACAGCTCAATACCTGCTCAAGAACTGATGAGAATGGCTTCCCAAACTCGTATTTCACCTCAAAATAATCACTCACACTTTGTTGGACGTGAGCAAAGGCTACAATACTGGGCAAACACGTGAGCAAACTCATTGGCATACTCAATCCCTTGATTGTGCAAGATCTGGTGCACAACTATAGTCACAACTGATAGCAATCTGATTCTCTAACACCTGTCCCTGCTAAACTGAACATGCACTGACATGCAACTGAGTTAACTAATGTATTCTATAGTTGTATTATGAGTTAATAACTTGTGAATTAAGTAATAACTAATTCACCCAGCTCATCTCTAGTCTATTGATCAGTTAGACTAAATACAACCAGTTTAACAAAGCTAAACTGAACACAACTCCATCAACTGCACCTCCAGTCCACTAAACTCAACTCACTTGAGTTCTAACTGAAGTCCTGCATGCAAATATTAGTCATCCCATAGGTAACCACGTATTTCCCTCTGGGATCTGCATGTACCACATCCGTAGCTCATCCTGAAGTGCTCCAAGAGAATAAGATCAAGTTTATAGTCCAAATATTATTATGAGACAATAATATTTGACTTTTCTATTTTTGACAGCCAGTCAAAAAATAGACTTTGATCACTCACACTTTGATCAAAAATAGAAGTCCATCTATTTTTCCCAACTTGACCAATCATCCATAAACAGCAACCTGCAATCCATAGACATGATCCATATGTCTAAAAATAGACATAGTCTAAAAATAGATTTGCGCCAAAAATATCCTGCGGGCCCACTTAGTGAAGGCAACTCTTTTCACTAAGCTCCATCATCTTGTTGCACTCTCAACAAGCATTTCTTGTTGCACACTTTTCAACAATGGGATGAGAGTCTTCCCTATGTGCAACACCTCTATAACGGAGCTCTCCATAGCTCAACTATCAAGTGGCCCTGTGATTTCAACCATTGTGTTGCATTGATGTTGTAATGGCTGTTGCGACCACATAGGCAAAATTTGTGTATGTTCAGTGCGAAGCCAATAAAGCCACCACGTTTTTTGAATGCATTCAGCACATTTGTCAACAAGTTCATGATATCCTAGATAAATCTAATGCCAGGTACAAACAAGTTCATGATCAACATCATATGCTACATAAGTTTCAAGTAGGAAACAAAGTTTGGTTGCATTTGTAGAATGAATGTCTTACCGGAGCCCATCAAAAGCTTCAACCACTCTAACATGGGCCTTACACCATCACCAAGGTTGTGGGTGACAATGCTTTCGAGCTAAGTATTCCCCCATTCCCTGGCTTGCACCCGGTATTCAATATGGACTCTCTTCAACCATAGTTTCCACCATTTTTGAACATATCAGACATTGCTAAGAAGGTAACCCCAACAGAGCTCAAACCAGATTGTAATGAACAGGCCTCAACTGATCAGATCATGGACACACAATCTAATAACACTCTCCAACTGTATCGAGTTGTCAAAGCTTACCAGCTCCTGCACCAAGGAAAGTGGTTCACCAAGGACCAAGTTCAGCAGAAGTTTCCCCATCTCATGGAGGCGCTCAACATAATGGGGACCATTGCTTCCTAAGAGGGGAGGACTGATCCAGGTGCATATTGGTGGCCACCTTCCTATTATGTTTGAACCCCCAACACTTTTTCCTTTCATTTTATTAATTTCCAGCATAATTTCTTATTTCAGCAGTTTTATATTTCTGGTAGTTTTCGGGTCCTAAACTTCTAGAGAAGTTTTGAGGCCCTAAACGACATTTTTTTGAGGAACGGGTGAATCGGAGGTAAATATCCCTGTTGTTTGCAATCAAAGTTGTATCCCCCTTAAAACAATGATATATTAAATTTTAATTATAAAAAGTAAAATTATTTTTAAATAATCTAAAAATAATCAAAAAAATAGTTTTAATATTTTATCAATATAAATTAAAAAAATTATCATAAAAAATTATTTTAGTGTTCTTTAGATAGGAACTTGTATCCTAGAAGCTTGTCTGACAAGTGGTTACTAGTAAACTTTTCACATGTAGCTACTAGTAAACTTATGGGGCTTTACTGCCTACCTTCCTCTCCTAAATTGGATCACAATAGGGGGATTTGAATCTTGGATCTCTCAATTTTGACAAGTAGCTACTAGTAAACAGCTAAAATGTAGCTACTAGTAAACTTATGGGAATTTGGGATCTCTCAATTTGCACATTAATTCGATCACCAATTGAACTACCCCTAAAACAACAATATATTAAATTTTAATTATAAAAAGTAAAATTCTTTAAAAAACAATCTAAAAATAATCAAAAATTTAATTTTAATATTTTATCAATATAAATTAGAAAAAACTATCATAAAATTTTATTTTCTTGTTCTCCATATAGTAACTCATATCCCACTGTAAACTTATGGGGCTCTACGACCTATCTTCCTCTCCTAAACTTCCTCTCCTAAATCTGGTCACAACTAGGGGATTTGAACCTTGGATCTCTTAGTTTTCAGAGATTTCACATTAATTAGATCACCAATTGAAATGCCCCCTAAAACAACAATATATTAAATTTTAATCATAAAAAATAAAATTCTTTTAAAAAATAATCAAAACTTTAAATTTAAAAAATAATCAAAATTTCAATTTTACTATTTTATCAATATAAATTAGAAAAAATTATCAAAAATATATAAATTACTATGATAATTCTCAACCCTAAAAAATATTTTATTATTCTCAAACCTTTGAAATTTACAGCAAATAACAGAGACATGCATAAGGAAAGGACAACAATAAACAAACTCCAATGGTATCAGAGCATGATCTTGGACCACTATGGGGAAGCTAGCAAGATCATAAAGATGTAGGCATGCATGCATAGTGATGGGTGAAAGTATGGACATTCCAATGACACAAGAACGATGGAGTACACAGAGGCTTAGGGAGGAAATCAATAGAAACAATGAGAAACTAATAGAATTAAAAAAAATTGTGGGCCCAGTCGTGTAGTAGTACGGGAATAAACCCAGACTAGCAGATGAGAGGTAATCAAAAAAATGAAGAGGTAGAATTGAAAGTAGTGAAATAAATCACATACTAACAGATGAGTGCCACTTGGCAGATGAGCTATCATCAGATGAGCTATCATTCAATAGCTTATCGGTCGTACGCCATTGAAGAGTACTTTTCTGCTGGAAACCATAAACGCAAGTTCGATTCCTGGGGGAAGAATCAAGCAAGGAGGTTTACCTGCTTGTCCGCACCGGGCAAGGTGCGAAGCCGCTTGCTTGACCAAAGCCCCGTAAGGAATCGATAAGTACTTCGGCAAGGAACGTAGTGCTTGCTTGACGTTAGGAAAGCAAGGTCCCGGAGGGGCTTGCGCTTCCTAGTGCAAGGAACTGACTGAACCTAAACTACCACATGCTCATATATAACTAACTACCACCATGCCCAGGGAAGAGGATAAAAGTAAGGACCCGGAGGGGCTTGCGCTTCCTAGTGCAAGGACCCGACAGGGGGCTCGACTGATAAGGAGAGGAATTTCTTACTTGTCCCGCACCGGGCAAGGTAAGGTGCTGTTTGAGGATGGCATGCTCGTAAGTAATATGCTAGGGTAAGCATTCCATGGAATTTGAACGCTCTGCCAATCCTGGACGAGCCATCAAATATAAACACGTTGTTTGCTATTTTCAAAACGCTCCTGACTGCCAGCATTTCAATGCATTCATCACACAGGGATTGCCGGAACTCAGCAAAATTGGGGTATCAGGGAGCCTGCGGGTCGGCCTGCTCAGACGATTTAGGACAGCAATTGGGCTGCCATGGCTGCAAGCAGCTCCCGCTATATTCGAAGGATGAATTTGGAAATAATAAAATGACTGGGGTGACTCCGAGTTTGGACAGAAGATAATGACAGAGCGTGAGCAAAAGATCGCAGAAAGCAAGAGAGGCAATTTTTGAGACACTTGCTCAGGATTTTCCGGACGAAGAGCATAATTGCATCTGTATTCCACTTTGTCCATTGGGTGCGACTGGCGAGGCATTGATTTCATTGGGTGCAGAGGAACACATATTCTCCCAAAGAAAAACATGGCATCAAATTGGGATCGAGTGAAATCTCCACATTCTCCATGTTTGCAAAAACAAGATAAAAAGATTTCATGGGTATTTGACAAGAACCAAATTATTATCCACCTTACCCATGGCTCAATCTCAATCAACATTAGTTACCTTTGACATTAAATTATACACTTAAATGTAAATATATAACCATAAGGAAAATGTAATCCCCGGACTCGTTTGAAACAGAAAATAATATGAAAATTTTACCATTCCTGTATTTAGTATTAGTTGCCAAGCAAACAATAATGGAGGCCTGCCTTACCTATCCATAGCTGAGAATTGGCACATAGGCAGATAAATTGCCGGGATGGAATCTGTCTTTTTGTTCGTTGTTTGTTTGGCATGAAACAAACAACAAACAGAAAAAATTAAGGTGAACGAAAATATTTCACATTGAATTTAAACGGTGATAGTGGTGGTGATGGATTTTTAATTGTTTATTATGTAAAGTTTGGGTTGGAATTTTCTGTTTAATGGGGAAACTAATTTAAATCTGGATTTCTCCACAGGTTTGATCCAGCTTAGAGAGACTTTTTGAGATAGCTTAATTTATTTTGTCTGGAGAGATAGTTCTTAGATGTTTTTCTTTTTATTTTATTTTTATAGGAGTTGGATTTGAAATCCAATAAAAATTAAATCCCACCTGCATTAATTAATTTTTATTTCATAAATATATATAATTTATTAAATAAATTAAATAAATATTTTTAAATATTTATAATTTTGATAAAATTTTATTATTTATAATTTAATAATCATTAATTATAATTTATAAATAAATTATAATTAAAAATAAATATATTTTATGTAAATGTGTTTTTGATAATAAAATGCGTAAAAAAAAGTTATTATAAAAAATGGTTATTATAAAATCTTTAAATATACAAAAACATATAATAAAATCAATTCTTAACTAAAATCTTGTTAATATTGTTAATAATACATGTGATTGTATAAATGTAGCATGAAAATATAATTTCACAACATGACTCTTTCCACACAAACCATTGAACATAAATATAAAAACCAATTTATGTTTAGTGAATAGTTTATACATTGTAAAAAGAGTTAATACAATTGGACATTTATTATGTATGAGGTAATTTGGATGATGGATAGTCACAATAAATAACCAACTTGTAATGGAGCTTTAAATTTAAACCATTAAAGTTTAATTATATTTATATTTTCACATAATATATAATATTCTATTAATATTTATATGTTTAAGCAATATATAATATTTTATTATTTTTTTACAAAATATATGCAATATTATATTTATATGGATATTTTTGCACCATAGTGTTACTTTATAATTTTATTATTATCATTCATCAATGTAAATTATTAATATAAATTTGCAGAGCCGCCCAACCATAGTTCGACACTTGGCACATACTCGTTGGCTAAAACCTGGCCACGGAGGATGTGACACTTGGCAGATACCCATTGGATAAAATTGGGCCATTGAGGACATGCCACTTGGCACAGGGCCATTGGCTGAAACAAGGCCATCCAAGGCATGCTAATTGACACATATCCATTGGATGAAATGGGGCCACTAATTGGCGGTTGCGAGGCGCCATTTGGTACACATCTCGCAGCTGAAATCAAGTGGCTGCAAGCGCAAAGAGGAGATACAACGATGAGTGCCCTATCGGGGAAGTTGAGAAGTAGTGCCCTAGCGGGGGAGATGACTAGCAATCAAAGGAAATGACGCAAAAGAAACGCTAAGCCAGCCACGAAACAATACCTCTAGGTAGGTATGAGTAGCGATCCTATGGCACATGTTTGGCTCATTGTGATGAGGGTCGAGTAGTAGGAGTGGAGTGGAGTCTCAACTCTTTTAAAATCGTAAATTTTTGGTATGTCTAGTTTACTCATTGTTGGATATTAGTCTTGGTGTTGGCCATTTGGTACACATCTCGCGGCTAAAATCAAGGGAATGCAGGGGCGGAGAGGAGATCCACCAATGAGTGCATTATCGGGGACGCTGAGAACCAGTGCCCTAGCAGGGGAGATGACTAGCAATCAAAGGAAATGACGCAAAAGCAACATTGCCACACTGTTATCACTCGACCTACCAACGACTGTTATCGCTAACCTCACTGTTATTTTCGCAACCTCACAAGCTACGGGAACTATTGAAATGAAACTCTTAAATAAACTATGTCGGTTGGTTGGGACCACGAAAAATGAGCCAAACGAGAAGAAACAATGTGTCTCGCTAGGTTGTGACTGAATGAATGCCCAGTTGGTTCACTGATTGATGACGTTGTTGGAGCTACAAATCATCTTCGTCATTGCCCCTCATTCATTCGTTCATTCCAGGTCAAATTTGAAGTATTCAAAAGAAAGTCAACATGGGGCCTTCAAAGGTCTAGCATTCAAGTTATACAAAGTGAATTCAATGCGTGGGCAGAGCATTCCAATCTTTGTTGTTTCGGGAGATGATTGTACATTGTTGGCCAAAGATTAAATTTGCATTTTAAAAATACTTACATAATAAAACTTGTTATAATATCTTATACATAAGTGTGATAAGAAAGGAGAGAGTTATGAAACATGATATAATATTCTCTTTGAGTTATTATTATAATAAATTGATCGTAAAGAATGTAATATAAGTTATTATCATACAATATTAAACAATATGGATATTAAATACCATTTTAAAAAAATGTTATAAAAGTTTGATTGATATGACAATTTGAAAATAGTATTTAAGGTTTCAAAAAGAAAAACAAATGAACTTAATTTCCACCTCTGCGGACTCCCATACTATATATGCTTTGATGGGAAGTTCTCCCTTGGTTAAATGAATGAAAAAGGAAATACTACACACACTCTCTTGAGGAGGTTGAAGATTCTTAGTACCACAGATAAGAAGGGAATGAACCTAATTGCCATCTCTGCAAGCTCCTACACTATGTATGCTTTTATAGGAAGTTCTCCCTTGGTTAAATGGGTGAAAAAGGAAATACTACACACATTCTCTTGAGGAGGTTGAAGATTCCTAGCAACAAGAACAAATGTGAGTCCAATCCTATTTGCAAAAACAACAAAATAATTCATGGATGCAACCCACCAAATGAAAGTTCATTAATGCATCATAAATGATTGCACATTTGAAAATGAATCAATAGAATGGACATAGCTCATTGCATGCTCTTTGGAACAATTCTGCAAACTGAGAATCCACTTTATTTTTATTTTTGAAAAATATCACGCCCATATCTATTTATATTTTAAAAATATCACACCTTTATATATATATATATATATATATATATATATATATATATATATATATATATTACTTTGGTTTGTTTTCATCAATTTAAAATACTTTGATTTGCCTTCAACAAAAGTTTAGTTATCTAATTAAAGTACTTTGCTTTGTTGTCATTAAAACTTTGTTTAATGGTTAACCAAAATAAAGTACATAGTTTGATACTAAGATAACCATATACTTCAGTTTGTTTATAGTTTGATACTAAGAGAACTATATAATTCGGTTTGTTTTATTCAATCTTCTACATATACCATGTTTTCCTAAATTATTATTTTGAATTTTTTTTATAATTTGAATAAATTATGCATAATACTCTTACTCAAATATATCATGTGTTCCTTAAAATGATTTTTTTATCATACTCGTATTCAAATATATCATATTTTCTTATTCTTTTTTTTTCTAAGTAAGGTCTACTTCTATATTAAGAAAAAGGAAAATATGTACATGGTTTACATCAGCCGAGGGGGCCGTGGCCAGCCCTCTAACTATAACACCTGAAACATACTATCTATCCACTGCGACCGAATTACAAAAATTTGTCCATTTGAGGACCCTGGACAACAGACTTTTTGAGGACCCTGGACAACAGACAAACTACAAATTTTGTGAGTCCCATTGACTCTAACCCGTGACACATTTACTGGATTGACAAAAAACAAGATGCCATGAGGAGGCTGAGAAGTATTACTGACAATGCCCAAAAAGCCAATCGACAAAGACATGGATCATATGAGCCAGAACCTTGAAGTGAGCTTCCGAGGAGACTTTAGGAAGGGTGGCTGGGCGACGCCGGAGGCGAGTCAAGCCATATAACCATTTCCTCGTCAAGTTGAAGCTGCGCATCCCGATCAGGTTGAATTGAGTCACGACCACCAGCTCTGTCCTGAGGGCAATTAAACGGAGGCAGAACTTCCTGCACGGACTCGGCTTGGGCCAAATTTTCCTGGAGCGGAGCGTGCTGAGGCTGAAGAATTTGCTCCTCAGCAGCGAGATGACAGGGCATGCGATAAACTCTGCCTTCCATGTCCCCGAGAAGAATATCACTACTCTGAATGCTTGCAGAGACAGGGGAAGACGAGGAGTGATCTTCAGGAGTCGCCTCTGAGAGATAAACCGAAAAATTAACAATTACATCAGATTGCATGAGCCTTCCAGGAATTCTGAGGCGGAATATCTGGTATGAGTCCTGCATCACTAGAAACTCCTGCTCAGAGCTGGAGGAAGAGGGTGGCATAGCAGCCATTGGAGCGACAGGATGCGGCTCCGCCCTTTCATTTTCAATTCGAATGCCAGATCTGCCACCTCGACGAGGTACCCATCTGCTGCGCCTCATAATCCCTAACTCAAGGGCTCTGAAGCTCTTCTCCAACACCCTGCAGCAAGCCTCCGGAGAAATCTCAATCCCAATACCAACCTCGAAGGGCAAATGCTGGTCCTGGCAAATCTGGGCCATCCAACTAAATAGCAAATTCACCGTATGCATCTCTGACTGAGTACAAGGATCCCTCATCCCTGCGCATTTCAAGACCTGAGGCGGCTTGCTTGGCTTGAATGCGCCGTCCTCACCACACTGCAACCGATTAATGGTTTCTGCCATGGGAATTAATTGTAATCCTTCCTTCCTTACCGTGAAATACAGACCCGTCCCCTCAGATCTCGTCACAGGTGTTGAGACGAGTGCCTATCTTAATGGCACGTTAGATCACCCGCATCCGGTATATCATATTTTCTTATTCAAATATACCATTTTTTTTAATATTTCACATATACCATATTCTCCTTGAAAGTTTTTTGATATTTTGAATTTTTCTTTAAAAGTTTTTTTGATATTTTGTTTTTTGATATTTTCAATAAATTATGTATCATGTTCGTATCTACTTATATAATTTTGTATCATACTTTTATTTACTTATTTATATATACCATGCTTTTTTTATAATTTTGTATCATACTTTTATCTACTTATTTTTATATATCATGCTTTTTTATCCTTGAAATTTTTTTTAATACTCTTATTCACATATACCATGCTTTCCTTAAAATATTTTTTCCTTTAAAATATTAAAAAATATTTTGAATAAATTAAGTATCATACTGGTATTCTACTTATTCATATATACCATGCTTTTTTATCCTTAAAAGAATTTTTTAATATTTTTTAATACTCTTATTCACATATACCATGCTTTCCTTAAAATATATTTTGATATTTTGAATAAATTAGGTATCATACTCTTATCTACTTATAGTTTGTTTTTATCATTCTTTCACAAATGTCTTTTTAAACTACTTATAGTTACTTATATTTCTCATCAATCTTCTAGCTTATAGTTTGCTTTCATCATTCTTTGACAAGTGTCCTTTTAAATTATTTATAATTACTTATATTTCTCATCAATCTTCCACAAATTCTAGAATAAGCCTCTTAATTTAATTTAAATTCTAGAATAGTCCTCTTAATTTTTATGATATGTTTCTCATCAATATTCCACAAAATCTAAATTCTAAATTAGTCCTCTTAATGTTTCTCATCAATCTTCCACAAAATCTAAATCCTAGAATAGTTCTCTTAATCTCTTAAATCTAAATTCTAGAATAGCCATTTTTTTTATGATATGCTTCTCATCAATCTTCCACAAAATCTAAATTCTAAATTAGTCCTCTTAATTTTTATGATATGTTTCTCATCAATCTTCCACAAAATCTAAATTCTAGAATAGTCCTCTCTTAATCTCTTAATTTTTATGATATGTTTCTCATCAATCTTTCACCAAATCTAAATTCTAAATTAGTCATCTTATTTTTTATGATATGTTTGTCATCAATCTTCCACAAAATCTAAATTCTAGAATAGTCCCCTCTTAATCTCTTAAATCTAAATTCTAGAATAGTCCTCTCTTAATCTCTTAATTTTTATGATATGTTTCTCATCAATCTTTCACCAAATCTAAATTCTAAATTAGTCATCTTATTTTTTATGATATGTTTCTTATCAATCTTCCACAAAATCTAAATTCTAGAATAGTCCTCTTTTTAATCTCTTAAATCTAAATTCTAGAATAGTTTTCTATTAATCTTAATTTATTAATTTATTTTTATGATAAATTTCTCATCAATCTTTCACAAATCTTATCTTATGTGATTCTTATGATCTATCTTATTTTATGTGATTCTTAATAAAATGTTTCTCATCAATCTTTCACAAATCTTATCTTATGATGTAATTCTTATAATATGTTTCTCATCAATCTTCCACAATATATTTTGATTTATAGTTCCATTTTCTATTTTCTTACCGTTTATTTTTACACCAAATTTAATTAATACACATCTAATCTTTTATAAAAAAATTAAATCATACATGCGAACTATTAAAATAAAAATAAATAGGAGTTTTAATTCATACATACCAACTATTAAAATAAAAATAAATAGGGTTTGAATTCATACATACGAACTATTAAAATAAAAATAAATAGGGTTTTAGGGTTTCAATGTAATAAATTTTTACCAACTTTAAATATCCTCTCTTCACTTGGTTTTGCCGCTAAGGGGAGGCATTTCCATTAAGGTGAAGACCCTTGTGAGAATACAAGTGTACATAGATAAGGCATTTCCATTAAGGTGAAAACCCTTGTGAGAAAACAAGTGTACATAGGTAAGGCATTTCCATTAAGGTGAAGACCCTTGTGTCATTTTGATGGAAAAGACTTTTTATAACCAATTTAATTCATACATCTTCTCATATTCATAAAAATATTCATAATTTATCCTCATATTCATACATTTATCATTTTTATTTTTCAATTTTTTCATAATTTATCCTCTATGCATATTCATTTATCATTTATGCATATTCATTTATCATTTTCATTTATTATTTAGATGGAAAGAAAGAACTTACTTAACAATTTATCTCTATCTATCCAAAGCAGTGAAAGAAAACCTTAGTCGATTTTGATAGAAAAGATTTTTTATAACCAATGTAATTCATACATCCTCTCATATTCGTACATATATTCATAATTTATCCTCTGAATATTCATTTATCATTTTTATCCTCTATGCATATTCATTTATCACGAACTTAATTAACATTTTATCAGGATCCATGTAATTCATACATCCTTTCATATTCATACACATTATTCATACATCCTTTCATATTCATACACATTCATAATTTATCCTCTATCAATATTCATTTATCATTTTTATCCTCCATGTATATTCATTTATCACGAACTTAATTAACATTTATCCTCTCATATTTATACACATTCATAATTTATCCTCGATTTATCATTTTTCTTCTATGCATATTCATTTATCACGAACTTTATTAACATTTTATTGGGATCTATGCAAAGTAGTCAAGGAAGAACTTAATTCATTAATTCATTTATCATTTTCATGGAAAGGAAGAACTTAATTAACATTTGATGGAAAAGAACTTAATTAGCATTTTATGTGGATCTATGCAAAGCAGTCCAGGAAGAACTCAAGGAAAAACTTAATTAACATTTTATGTGGATCTATGCAAAGCAGTCTAAGGAAGAACTTAATGAAAAACTTAATTAACATTTTATGTGGATCTATGCAAAGCAGTCTAAGGAAAAACTTAATTAGCATTTTATCGGGATCTATGCAAAGCAGTCATCTCAATCTATGCAAAGCAGTCAGTGTAATAACAAATGACATTTTGAAAAGAAAAAGAAACTTTCAGAGATATTCATATTCATTATTTATAGAAAAGACAAATGCAAAGCAGTAAGTGTAATAAAAAATAACATCTGGAAAAAAAACTCGGGGATATTCATATTCATTATTTATAGAAAGGACAAATTCAGGCATATTATTTGATAAAAATAAAATAAAAAATCATAAAATCTCAATTTATTATATAACAGCCACAAAATTATGAAGCAGCTTTAGAGGTTACCGATTGTGAATGCCTTCCAGAATTAAAAAGAAAAATTGCTTCAATCCTAAATCCTAGTTCCATTTCCATTGACAAAGGGATAGAAACGGAAATAATGATATAAATGCAATTTCAGCGTTCAATTAATTGATATTGTATTGTAGATATCTCATCCTGAACTCCATGGATGAATCAAAATCAATAGAAACGAAAATAATCATATAAATGCAATTCCAGCGATCAATTGATTGATAATTGATATTGTATTGTTGTAGATATGTCAGGATACAAAATTGCAATTAGGAAAGCTCATTAAAATGAGATTTTTTTAATTAAAAAACATTCCATATCACACCAATGAGATACAAAGATTGGTACAGTACTAACTCACTTTGCGACTTGTGGTAAATCCTGGTTAGTTATATCAGATTCTTAGTTTTCGTTTTTTTAAGAAAAACATTCATCCACATACCCAACCACAAGAATTCGGATCGAAGTTCTGGGCTATGTGAGGATTAGAAAAGTCCAGATATTTGTCGAAGCGATGGAAACTCTCGCCACCACTGCACCATTTAAATTTCCTTGCACCATTTAAATTTCCTTGGAAGTTGACAGACCAAAGTGCAGCCAAATCTCAAATCTCTTTGTAATACCATATCATCATCCAAAATCCAAAAAGAAGAAATTGTACTACAATATCATCATCCAAAAAGAGTATCTTGTCCATCCAAAAAAGGATCTTGTCTTTGTAATACCATATCATCATCCAAAATCCAAAAAGAAGAAATTGTACTACAATATCATCATCCAAAAAGAGTATCTTGTCCATCCAAAAAAGATCTTGTCCAGCTTAAGGTAAACTTGAGGTAAATACAAGTGAAAATAATTTAACGGAGAATTATTTTGAGTTCTGATACCTCAAATTGCAATCCAATTTGGATGATCTATTTTTAAATAATAATATTCCAATAATATTCCTTCACGGCTACAGATTTGAAGCCTGCGGTCAAATTAGTTGCATGATCTACCTTAAAATAATATTCCTTCACGGCTACATATTGGAAGCCTGCAAGCCTGCTGCCAAATTAGTTGGATGATCTACCTTAAAATAATATTCTTTCACGGCTACAGATTGGAAGCATAGATGATTTGCCTTAAAATAATAATCCTTCACTGCTATAGATTGGAAGCCTGCTGCCAACTAGGATGATCTACTTTAAAATAATATTCCTTCATTGCTACAGATTCAAGCTGCCAAAGAACTAGACAATAGGAAGAATTTAGGCATTTGAAATCATATTCTTTCACGGCTACAGATTGGAAGCATGGATGATTTGCCTTAAAATAATAATCCTTCGCTGCTATAGATTGGAAGCCTGCTGCCAACTAAGATGATCTACTTTAAAATAATATTCCTTCATTGCTACAGATTCAAGCCGCCAAAGAACTGGACAATATGAAGAAGAAATCATCGACTGTAGCTTTGCCAAAATTCTTCAATCTATTTGTCAAAATTCTTCAATCTATTTGTTAGAGATGAAAAACATGAGGAACAGTATTCCTTCATTGCTGCAGATTCAAGCTGCCAAAGCACTGGACAATAGATTCAAACTGCCAAAGCACTGGACAATTGGAAGAATGTAGCCATTTGAAATCATGCCTGGAGGGTTTTCTAAAAACCACATCTTCATGGTCCCAAAATTCGTTTTCTAAAAACGACATCTTCATGGCCCCAAAATCATTCAATCTATCTGTTAGAAGATGAAAAACATGAGGAATATGTTGAAAACTAATTGATATAAATTATATATCAATGGAAAACAAAAAATGCAACAAGTTACTACAATCGAAAGAAATACCTATTAGACCAATAGATGGCTGTTACATGGAGGATTCTTTTTGCCAATCCAGCTCCAACTAAACTATACATGGTTTTATTGTCATAAGCTTCATTGAAAGCCCAAAACTGTAATACCTTTTGCAAACGAGATTGGTTTGCATCATTTTGAGGATTGCGATAGATCTTCGCAAGCATGGATCCCAACAGAGGTAACACCGTACGAGCCTCAAGGTGATAAAGGAGATAAAGCAAGAACCTCGTTGTCTAGCTCCTTTGGATTGATGCGGTGCAAATCACTGGCGAAATAGAACACAGTTAATGTTAATATTGGAACTGTGCTTTATCATAAACAGAATAGAGCCATATACAGACCACCAAGTATTAATCTGAAGCAAAGCAAAATAGAGCAAAATACAAACCCCCAAGTGTTATTCCAACGCCAAGCTAAATAGTCAGTGCACCTATTAATGCACGTCAGCCTAACCATCATATCCTATTAATAAGGAAAACAACATCTTTGGCAAACACCCAAAATTTTGCAGCAATTTCGAAGTGCAGCCATCCCCCTTCTTCAGTATATATCATCGATAGTCAAGCCAACGATTTATTGGTTCACTCGTGTGCCACCCAAAATTTTGCAGCAATTTCGAAGTGCAGCCATCCCCCTTCTTCAGTATATATCATCGATAGTCAAGCCAACGATTTATTGGTTCACTCGTGAGATTGATCAAGATGTAACATGTTGTGACAACAATATAAAGAAGGGAGGCTTGCACAAGTGGTCACTGGAAGCTGTCATAGGTCCACCATGGTAAATAAATGTGGTCACTTGACCTCAATCCAACATGATCGAGGGGAAGGACCATGCACTTTCATGATATGAAGGTTATAGTAACCCCAAGAGAAGGATCAGAAGCAGGCTGTTCCCCCTACCATTATTAAATCACATTGTGGTGTAGGGGAGCCGGATGGAAGATCACATTACCATTATTAAATCACATTGTGGTGTAGGGGAGCCGGATGGAAGAATCGTAGCAAGTGCATGTGGATAAGGTGTTGAGAACGGGGATAAGCAATAACTTCGCTCTTATCATGCATTTGTTGGTTTGGTTGCCTGCTTTAATCTCCTCGTTGTATCTCCTCGTTGTCTAGTTAAACTCTATTAAGTTTTAGTTGGTTTGTGTTGCTACGTTTTTGCTCATAGATATCGATGTTAATGCCAGCGTCCAGGGTAACAAGAACCTTATAAACAAGGAGGCTTGCACGAGTGGCTTCCAAAAGTGGTCACCCGTCATTGTATAATAGGGAAAATATGTGTGGGAACACCACACCAAACTAGCATGACGGAACAAGGTTAACGAGCATGCACCCTCATGATATATGATATGACAAGGATAGAACTTAACCCCAAGAGAAGGATCTGAAACAAATTGTTTCACCCTCTGCCAGAAATGAAGGCTAGAAATCACATTATTGAATACGGTAGCAGGATAGAAGAATCATACCCAGTGCAAGTAAATAAGGTGTTAGAATAGAGATAAAGCTATGGCTTCAATCTTCTAAAATATTTGTTTCTTTTGAGGCTCACTTTCATCTCCTCCCTATCTACTTAGAGGCCCTCTCTGGTTTTAGGCTTTAGTTGGTTTACGTTACCCAGTGTCTCTCAGGCTTAGTTGGTTTACGTTACCTAGTGACTCCAAACATCAAACCAGCTATGGCCTACCCTAATAGGCCTCCCTTAGCTTCATCGGAACCAGTGAGGTTAAGCCAGCTATCTACTTAGAGGCCCTCTCTGGTTTTAGGCTTTAGTTGGTTTACGTTACCCAGTGTCTCTCGGGCTTAGTTGGTTTACGTTACCTAGTGACTCCAAACATCAAACCAGCTATGGCCTACCCTAATAGGCCTCCCTTAGCTTCATCGGAACCAGTGAGGTTAAGCCAGCTAGTTCTAGGCTATGGCCTACCCTAATAGGCCTCCCTTAGCCTTCACGGTTGCTACAGCAACACTAACCAGCCTCCTTTTCAACTCAGCCTGCCTTATTAGCTGTGGCCTGCATCAACCTGAGTCTTCAGCCTCCTTTTCAACTCGGCCTGCCTTATCAGCTGTGGCCTGCATCAACCTCAGTCTTGGCCTCCTTCCTAAACACTCAGCCCTTCCTGCGGCCTTCTTTCACAGTTTTTAGCCCTCGGTTCTAGGTCTGCGGCCCTCTTCTTGCTGTCCAGGCCAAGAACAAAGCATGGCTCTCTTGATCAGACTTTGGCCTGCCTCAGATATGATATATCAGCCCTCAAACTAGGAAAGCATAATTACGGCAGAAATGCGCAATTACATATATAATTCATAACAGACCGGACACACATATCTCATTCATGATTGGATCATTCAGGAAATCGTCATTACATATCTCATTCATTCACCGTAATTACATATATAATGAATGAATGGCCGCATTTTCGGCATTTGAAGGGATTTCTCGCTCATCCATCATATGGTGAGGGTGGATCGGTCCGCCTGATCTAGATAGAACAAACCTCGAATCACTTGCTCCCACTGTGGCCTACTCCTTCACTAACCAAAACACAAACTCGGCCTTCTCCTATGCTTGTTGCTTCTTCTCTAGGGCTACCTATGGCTCCTTTGCTTGCCTGGGCCAAGTCCTTCTAGCTTCCTCTCTTACAAGTGAAATCCTTCTCACTTGTGATACTAAGCCTCTCCATTGGCTTATATTTATATTTTTCCCATAGGTGACTTACGAGCCCTCTTTGTCCTTCAAGAGATCCCACTTCACCACTCAACAACAAATTAGAATATAAAATTACTTTTCATGGGTTCCAAGCCCATTCCTTTGGGTCAAAACCCCAAACTTTGGGTGTCTTTCCCACAAGCATTATTTTTGTGGGTTTTCTCTACTTAGAAATACCTTCCAAGCTACCCAAACTTCAACACTCTTATTGTGGGTTTTCTCTACTCAAAAATACCTTCCAAGCTACCCAAATTTCAACACTCCCTCTTAGTGAGGAAAGTGTTTCCACCACTAGCTAGAAGTGGCCTTGCCTTTGAATCTAATCCGTAACCACGTTCTTCTAGAAGACCAAAATCTTCGAAGATACCATACTCCTAGAAATCTCCAACTCCATGACTTTTCCTTGCATGGCCATGACTTTCCTTATATGTGCCACGTCTTCTCTTTGCATGATCACATACTCCTAGAAATCTCCAACTCCATGACTTTTCCTTGCATGGCCATGACTTTCCTTACATGTGCCACGTCTTCTCTTTGCATGATCATGACTTTCCTTACATGGTTCATGACTATCCTTGCATGTACCATGACTTTCCTTGCATGCACCATGACTATCCTTGCATGGTCTACGACTTTCCTTTGCACGTACCACAATTGTCCTTGCATGGTTCGTGACTTTCCTTGCATGACCTAGAAGACTCTACTCTCTTGCTTGAACTTGAAGGTTAGACTTCCACTGGGTGGCCAACTCTCCTTTGTCGTCTCCCTCTGAAGCCAAACTCCCTTTGAGCCTACACAATCGTCCCTTGGCACACATTGCTTTCCCTCCCAGGAAGTGTTGCAACTGAACTTGTGTCCTTTCAAGGTCAATCCTGAGCTACAATTGAACACTAGGCCTAGTCTACTCTAGGTCAACGCAACTCAACTTTGCAAGTGTCCTCATCATCATGGGTCAAACACCTGATATGCACATGGCTCTATTGTTGGATGTGCAACTTTGCAACCCAATGAAGAAATCATCTTGCCATCCACATGAATCTATCTCGTCCAAGCCAAAGCACATGAATTGTCTCAACATACTTTGACAAGTCAACAGAAGTCCATCACCAGCAACCTGCCACACAACATATTGTTGTGCACCGAGTACTCCACCAATCCACCAACCTGCCACACAACAGTATGTTGTGCACCGAGTACTCCACCAATCCACCAACCTGCCACACAACATACTGTTGTCACCGAGTACTCCACCAATCCACCAACCTGCCACACAACAGTATGTTGTGCACCGAGTACTCCACCAATCCAGCAACCTGCCACACAACATACTGTTGTGCACCGAGTACTCCACCAGAACTTGTTGAATTTCCACGACACTCAAGAATCTTGTTTAGGTCTTAAAATATCTAACACAAACACACTCAAATGCACAACACTTATACTTTGTAGAGCGGAATATACAACATCAATGAATCAACTAGTGCACATGAAATTTTTAACTTTTTCAAACCCACTACTTGTCATATTACAATCTAGAATGCAACAGTATTAGGGCTCTCATAAAGGATCATGGCCCTTACATACGGCCCTAATACAAGGATACAACTAGGGCTTGGTGTCGGTCACTTTGACACCCAATTTACACTGAAAAAGAAAACACTTGACCTACTTGCTAATGGAGGCCACGCTCAGCCCTATTATTCCACATGTCCTGAGCACATTTGGCAGGTCCTCTTGCCTCCCAATTGTTGATCACTCCATCCAGCCACTATCAATGAATGCAACCCCTTTTGTGTCATTGAACTTTGGCTCATGGATTTGGCCACTAGTAGCTCTACTGCTCCATTAGGATGACTGCTCATTGGATCTTCTGGAACTGCCCTTACTTCACTAAAGTTTGTCCATCTACAACTTCTGAACTAGGGCTCATAGATCTGCCTCCTAACAGCGCATTGACTCCTTTCATGAACGTGTACTTGAGGTCTGCATCCTGCACTGTTTCCTACACTATATCCTGCACTGTTCACAACTTCGTTTGTGAACAGTGCTCACTCTTCCAAATTTGCCCACTTGTCAACCTTCTTGTCACCTTAGAGTGTTGATCCTAGGACCTACACATCTCTGCCCTATATTTGTGACAAATTGGCCTCTTCTGTCACTGTTTAGGGCCAATAAACTGCCCACACACAATCACTCCTTGATTGATCTAGGGCTACAAATACTTTTCCTTCAATTCTGCAATTTGTTCCTCAAATTGCATAGATCGACTATTGCTCATGATTTATGAGCAGGCTTCCATAAATCCTTATTTCCACTCAATCCATCAACCCTCTTCTTTGTTCCTTCTCCTCTGCTTTAGTTCACCCTTAAAATGTTTCGACCTCACAAAGGACAAGCACATACACAAGACTTTTGTATACACCAGCGACCCTGATCTTAGGAATACACCAGCAAAACTAGCTTCTCCTTTAGGGTCTCAGCCCTTCCCTCCAAATCTAAACTAAGGCTTCACAAACTCAAACTACTTGATAGAGAAACATGGTTGTGACATCACTGGAATAGACCCAATCTAAGACCTGCAAATTTTTTCCTAAACTCTTTAGGACAACCCTCCATCACTTGGCATTGGATCAATCACGGGAGCCAAATCAACGATACCTTTCCTAAGACGCCTTGTTGTACCATCTTAGAGTCATTGTGTTATGCATTTCTCTGATTTTTCCAGCCTCTTTTAGGGCACCTATTCCAGCTACAGGTGTGCCCCAAACTTGGCCTCTAATACTGTTTGTACCAGTGCCAAAACCCCTCTCACAAACCCCTTTTATCTTTGTGTTGATGTCTTTACTTGTGCAACCCTACTCCTGCATTAGATCAGCTATCTCGGCCTTCTCTGCAGCCAAATCTATGAGGATTTTGTACCAACATATGTAAAGATCTACACTTCCAATTTCGACCTACAAATCTCCTAACTCGTTCAAATCAGATCTTGGAAGAAGAACTCCAACCTTGGCCTCCTTCAGCTTCCAACTGACTCTTTGGTTTGCGGCTCTTCAGACTTGGCCCCCTCCTCATCATCGAATGCCCTTGATGTACAAACTCAGCGTTACTTGCAGCGCATGCTTAGCCTTCAACTTGGCCTTTCCTTAGACTACATCTCTCCTAGCCTCATGATCAAATGAGCTCCTCCCACTTGATTCTCTAGCCTTCCCTTAGGCCTCTGTAAATAGCTCTTCCTTAGGCCTCTTAAGAGCCCTCTAGGTCTTGGGGTTTTGTCCACTTAGACCTTGGGAAATATTAATTTTCCTTTTAATTTCTTTTTAGATTTTAAACCTCCCCCTCTACTTGGGTTCTTTGCCCACAAAGCCTTTTGTGACCAAACTTCTCACAAACCCAACTCCTAGGCTTGTGGAGTACCTCCCAAGCTACACAATTCAACAGAATTCCCATCCTGCCTCGTCACCAAACTAGTCAAGACCACATCTCCATGTTATTTGTTGAACCTTTTGTTCCATGTCTAGCCAACTCACTTGGCAACACTGCTGCTTTTTGCAAGTCTCACAACTCCCTCCTAGAGCTGACACTTGTGCACACTTTGATCTAGCTGCCCTTCAAAGTAGCTCTCATACCATGTTGGAATTTCCATGCACCCTAGGTCTGGTCTATGCCCTAGCTAGGAACACAAACACACTAGTAGCTCCCAACATTAAACGACTTTTCACAACAGAATATAATAGTAAACATATCAATAACAATACACAATATTTATGGCCCAAAGCACATTCCTTATGAGTCTTTTAATAAGAAAACCTTAGGGCTCATGTACCAAGAATCATGACCCTTTACAAACCCCGGTGTAAAGCTAATATACACAGTCAATCCTTTGACCAATCCAACTAGGGTTGAGGCCTAGTCCATCAGACTCTCATTTGCCCAACAAATAAATACAATCAGTTGTCCTTCGCCTACAAAAATACAACCAGCAAGAACTTGACTCGCCTTGGCTTGTTCCTTTAGCCCACAGTCATCATACAAGCCTTGTTGTACCTTTTTCCAGCCCTAACAATCCTTCGGTAAGCCTCCAACCTCTATCAACTCTCCTTTGTTGCTTAAGCCAAACCTAAACCTGCTGTGAGTGCCCTTCTTCAACAACGGCTTGTTCCTTTAGGCCTTAGCCTTGCCCTAACTAGGTTGCAGCCAGCTCTAACACCACTTGTAGCCTTCCACAACAACCATGGCCTCCTTTGTTTTGTCCTAAGCCTACACCACTTGTAGCCTTCCACAACAGCCATGGCCTCCTTTGTTTTGTCCCAAGCCTAAGGTTCTAAGCTGCAACCCTACCCTAAAAGACCTCCCTTAGCCCTCACTGTTGCTACAACAACACTAACCAGCTTCCTTTTCAACTTGGCCTACCCTTATTAGTTATGGTCTGCATCAACCTCAGTCTCGGCCTCCTTCCTAGACACTCGGCGCTTCCTTCAACCTTTTCTCAGTCTTTAGCCCTCAGTTCTAGGTCTACAACGCTCTTCTTTCTATCCAGACCAACAACAAAACTCGACTCTCTTGATCAGACTTTGGCCCTCCTTAGATTTGTTATACCAACCCTCAAACTAGGGCACGATCCTCCTAATCTAGCTAGAACAAACTTCAAATCACTTGCTCCAACTACGGCCTACTCCTTTACTAACCAGAACACAAACTCGGCCTCCTTTTATGCTTGTTACTTCTTCTCTAGGGTTGCTTACAACTCCTTTGCTTGCCTAGGCTAAGTCCTTCTAGCGTCCTCTCTTACAAGTGAAGTCCTCCTCACTTGTGATACTAAGTCTCTCCATTGGCTTATATTTATACTCTTTCCATAGGTGACTTAGGAGCCCTCTTTGTCATTCTAGAGACCACACTTCACCACTCAACAACAAAAATTAAAATATAAAATTACTTTCCATGGGTTCTAAGCCCATTCCTTTGGTCAAAATCCCAAACTTTGGGTGTCTTGCCCACAAGCTTTCTTTTTGTGGGTTCTCTCCACTCAAAACCTTTCGAGCTTACCCAAATTTCAACGCTCCCTCTTAGTGAGGAAGGAATTTCGACCACTGCATAGAAGTGGCCCTACCGCTAAATCTAATATGCAACCACGTCCTTCTTCTAGAAGACCTGGATCTTCGAAGATACCATACTCCTAGAAATCTCCATCTTCATGACTTTTCCTTGCATGTGCCACGACTTCTCTTTGCATGATCATGAATTTCCTTGCATAATTCATGACTATCCTTGCATGTACCATGATTTTCCTTGTGTGCACCATGACCGTCTTTGCATGGTCTATGACTTTCCTTGCATGTAGCACAATTGTCCTTACATGGGTCATGACTTTCCTTGCATAACCTGGAAGACTCCACTCTCTCGCTTGAATCTTAAGGTTAGACTTCCACTGGGCGGCTGACTCTCCTTTGCAGTCTCCCTCTGAAACCAGACTCCCTCCGAGCCTACACAAATTCCCCTTGGCTCACTTTGCTTTCCCTCCCAGAAAGTGTTGCCACTGAACTTGTGTCCCTTCAAGGTCAATTCCGAGTTGTGGTTGAACACTATGCCTAGTCTACTTTAGACCACTGCAACTCAACTCTACGAGTGTCTTCATCCTCCTGCGTCAAACACCTCATATGCACATGGCTCCACTATTCGATGTGCAACTCTACAACCCAATGAAGAAATTATCTCGCCATCCACACGAAGCTATCTCGTCCAAGCCATAGCACTGCTTACCAAGGCACTTGAACTATCTCAACATACTTTGACATATCAGCGACCTGCCACACAACATACTACTGTACATCGAGTTCTCCACCGATCCACGAGACTTGGCATCTTGCCTCATCACCAAAGTAGTAAATACCACATCTCCATGTTCTCTATTGAACCTTTTGTTCCATGTCTAGCTAACTCACTTGGCAACATTGTTGCTTTCTGCAACAGTCTCACAGCGCCCTCCTAGAGCTAACACCTGTGCACACTCTAATCTAGTTGCCCTTCAAAGTAGCTCTAATACCATGTTGGAATTTCCACGCACCCTAAGGTTTGGTCTATGCCCTAACTAGGAACACAAACACACTAGAAGTGCCCAACAATAGCAACTTTGCATAGCAGAATATAATAGCAAACAGATCAATGATAGTACATGATATTTATAGCCCAAAACGCGTTCATTATTAATCCTTCAATAAGAAAACATTAGAGCTCCCATACCAGGGATCATGGCCCTTTGACAAACCCCAATAAAAAGCTAATATACACAGTCAACCCTTTGACCAATCTAACTAGGGTTGAGGCTTAGTCCATCCCAACAAATAAATACAATCAATTGTCCTTCGCCTACAAAAATACAAGCAGTAAGAACTTGAGTCACCTACAGTTGTTCCTTTAACACATAGTCATCATAAAAGCCTTGTTGTACCTTTCTATCAGCCCTACCAGTCCTTTGGTAGGCCTCCAACCTCTGTCAGCCCTATCCAGATCTCTGTCAGCTCTATCCAGACTTCTGTCAACTCTCATTTCCTGTTCTAGACAACCCTAAACCTACTACAAGTGCCCTTCTTCAACAACGGCTCGTTCCTTTAGGCTTCGGCCTTTCCCTAACCAAGTTGCAACTAGTTCTAACACCACTTGCATCCTTCTACAACAACCTTGGCCTCCTTTGTTTTGTTCTCGACTTAGGGTTCTAGGTTGCAACCTTTCCTAACAAGCCTCCCTTAACCCTCACTGCTGCCACAACAACACTAACTAGCCTCCTTTTCAACTTGTCCTGCCCTTATTTGCTACGACCTGCATCAACCTTAGTCTCAGCCTCATTCCTAGACACTCGCCCCTTCATGTAGCCTTCTTTCGCAATCTTCAGCCCTTGGTTCTAGGTTTGCGTCCCTCTTCTTGCTATCCATACCAACAACAAAACTCGACTCTCTTGATCAGACTTCGGCCCTCCTCAGATTTACTATACAGGCACTCAAACTAGGGCTTGATCCTCCTTATCTAGCTAGAACAAACCTCTGATCACTTGCTCCAGCTGCGGCCTACTCCTTTACTAACCATAACACAAACTCGGCCTCCTATGCTTGTTGTTGCTTCTCTAGGGTTGCTTGCCTAGGCTAAGTCCTTCTAGCCTCCTCTCTTACAAGTGAAGTCCTCCTCACTTGTGATACTAAACCTATCCATTGGCTTATATTTATAATTTTCCCCTAGGTGACTTAGGAACCCTCTTTGTCCTTCAAGAGAACCCACTTCACCACTCAACAACAAATTAGAATATAAAATTACCTTCCATGGGTTCCAAGCACATTCCTTTGGATCAAAACCCCAAACTTTGGGTGTCTTGCCCACAAGCTCTTTTTTTGTCCATCCCTTTGGATCAAAACCCCAAACTTTGGGTGTCTTGCCCACAAGCTCTCTTTTTGTGTGTTTTCTCCACTCGGAAAGGTTTTTTTTTGTGAGTTTTCTCCACTCAGAAATACCTTTCGAGCAACCCAAGGGGTTATGACAGGATATGAAGCAAAGATGACTAAAAATGTGGGAGAAGCTAGGCACTCGTGGTGGAAGGCAACTTAGAAGATAGATGACCCTTATCTAGATCTTCCTAAATTCCGGTTTGGAAACTTGCTAAAGATTTGGAACTACAATGTCATTTGGGATGTTAATGGCCGCAATATGTGTTACTAACCTTAAACATAGCATTGTTTCTCTTGGAGCATGAAAATGAATTATGTTGGACGAGGAATGTCACTATAGGGGTTATGACCGCAAAGTTAGGATATGAAGCGAAGATGAGTGAAAATGTGGCAAAAGCTAGCCACTGGTTGTGGAAGGCAGAAGATAGAAAGCCCTTATCTAGACTTTCCTATGGATGACATTGACAAATAAAATTATGATGTGAGATAATGATTAAAAATGAAGTTGGAATGGAAGTCGAGTGTGCTTCTGTAAAAATGACATTGTATTATGAGACCCTATACCACCTCTTTCTTCAATGTTATTTGGCAGAGGTTGTTTAAAAAGAGGTGCTCCAACCCTTCAAAGTACAAGGTCAGTGGTCTCAATCTACATTTTTGGAGAGAATTGAAGATTGAATAGTGGATGAAGCTACATCTTTCATAAGGGAGAGTTTATGTCGAGTGTGGTCTCAATCTACATTTTTGGAGAGAATTGAAGATTGAATAGTGGATGAAGCTACATCTTTCATAAGGGAGAGTTTATGTCGAGTGTGGTCTACATTTATTTTTGGAGAGAATTGAAGATTGAATAGTGGATGAAGCTACATCTTTCATAAGGGAGAGTTTATGTCGAGTGTGGTCTACATTTTTGGAGAGAATTGAAGATTGAATAGTGGATGAACACATCTTTCATAAGGGAGAGTTTATGTTGAGTGTGGTCTCAGTCTACATTTTTGGAGAGAATTGAATATTGAAAAGTGGATGAAGCTACATCTTTCATAAGGGAGAGTTGATGTCAAGTGTGCTTCTGTAAAAATGACAATGAATTATGAGACCATATACCACCTCTTTCTTCAATGTTATTTTGCAAAGGTTATTTAAAAAGAGGTGCTCCAACCCTTCAAAGTAGTAAAAATGACAATGAATTATGAGACCATATACCACCTCTTTCTTCAATGTTATTTTGCAAAGGTTATTTAAAAAGAGGTGCTCCAACCCTTCAAAGTACAAGGTCAGTGGTCTCAATCTACATTTTTGGAAAGAATTGAAGATTGAATAGTGGATGAAGCTACATATTTCATAAGGGAGAGTTTATGACATCCAGGGTATTTGGTTGAACTCGAAATAAGACTATTTTTTATGATAAAGTAGATGGTATTGAACGCCTCACCCCCAGTCAAAATTTCCTTTAAGGGAAGGAAGAAATGCATCTTTCATAAGGGAGAGTTTATGATATCTAGGGTATTTGGTTGAACTCGAAATAAGACTATTTTTTATGAGAAAGTGGATGGTATTGAACGTCTCACCCCAGGTCAAAATTTCCTTATGGGAAGGAAGAAATCCCTGAAAACGTAGGAGGAATCTCCAAGTGCCCAAAATAGATCTTACCAACCCATGAGGTTATCTTGACAAAGTCTGCCAAGGTACTGCAGTACAAGCGAGTGCAGATTGAAAGCTCTTTGTTTTCTCAAGAATACGTGTTCTCTCTAAAATATGGAGCATGTTAGTTTCTGTAGCATCGGATGTGTTCTAGTCACGAAACTTGGTGGAGAGGCTAGAATACATGAGATCTCCATAACCCATAAATCATTTCTGAAAATGAGATGGCTTAATCAGATTATTAACTTACTTTTTAATGTTTCCTAAGTCCTAGCCTTAGGAAAAATGGTTAATTAATCTGAATTAATTAAGTCAAGGTCAAAGTCTGCCAAGGTACTGCAGTACAAGCGAGTGCAGATTGAAAGCTCTTTGTTTTCTCAAGAATACGTGTTCTCTCTAAAATATGGAGCATGTTAGTTTCTGTAGCATCGGATGTGTTTTAGTCACGAAACTTGGTGGAGAGGCTAGAATACATGAGATCTCCATAACCCATAAATCATTTCTGAAAATGAGATGGCTTAATCATATTATTAACTTACTTTTTAATGTTTCCTAAGTCCTAGCCTTAGGAAAAATGGTTAATTAATATGAATTAATTAATTCAAGGTGAGAATTCTCTAGAAACTCACGCAGATCGATCCAGAAATGATCTAAGTCATTGATTAAGATATAATCTTGGTCGTTGGAGTCCCAACAGGAAGATATAAGAAGGGATCCATGTGGTGATGGAGAGGAGACACTTGAGCAGTAGTTCCTAATGCAGATCGAGCTAGCAGTGGTAGAGTTCAAGCCAGAGAAGGACGCAGTGTCAGTGAGGGGCAGGGACACTGATCCAGAGGAAGATTTCCAGATCCGGAGAGGCAGTAGCAAGAGGTCGAGTTATCTAGGAACGTGTGAGTGTGTAGGAACGCACGTGCAGGAACGCGCGAGTGCAGGAAGCAAGAGTGCAAGGGTTGCTTAGGGAATGTCTTTTCTAGATTTTCTTGTTGTGGATTGCCAATTTTCAGCATCCAGATTATACTCAGAATTTCATTGTTGCATAATAATAAAAACCCTCACTATTGCACCGGTTTTCCCACATTCGGTTTTCCCCAGGGACATTGTCCAAAAATAACTATGTAAAATTTATGTGTGCGCTAGATTTTCTCAGTTTCCAACGCTATTTTCTTTCGCAGTTTATTTGTGAAATCAGTGTGAATTATTTGGTATTTGCCATAGATGACAACAGATAAATTGTTAAATAAATTAACAATTAGAAAGATAATTTTCAGTTGCTATGATAGATGAAATTTTCACATGGTATCAGAGTGTGAGTGATCAGTCGAGAAGCTCAAAAGCGAAGGAGGTAATTTCGTTGTTCAGTGGGAGCAATAGGCCGAAATTCTCAGAAGTTGCGCAATACCTAGGCAGGCAGGCCAAATTACTGGGGCTAGAGTTCGATTTTCAGTTGTAGGTTTGCAGAAAAGTTGAGTTACCCAGGATAGTGATTCCAGCAATCAGAGGGAGCAGCAACAGCTCAAATTTTCACTTACTGGGGCTAGGGTTCGATTTTCAGTTGCAGGTTTGCAGAAAAGTTGAGTTGCCCGGGATAGTGATTCCAGCGATCAGAGGGAGCAGCAACAGCTCAGATTTTCACTGAGCAAATTTCTGCTAGGATACAAAGGGTTTTGCAACAGTTTGCAGTTGCAAAATCAGCATCAGGTGGAAGAGAAAAGCACACACAGCAGAGGTAAGATTTCTCTTAGGGAACTTCAAGTTTCAGAAGATTGATTTTCCCAGTTACAGATTGGCAGTAGCTGTGAGCAGATATTCTCACTCCAGAAGGAAGTGCGAGTCGCAGATTCAACAACCAAGCAAAGGAAGAGAGATATTTCCAAATCCAGCCTCTAGTTTTGAGTTTCCAGATTTTGTAGCTCTGCAGGGATGGTCATACGAGATTGCCAAAGGAGGCTGCACAACCAAAATGCAGATATGGGGAGCAGATCGACTTCCAGTTGTCGGAGGCAGGCAGATGCCAGAGGAAGTGCAAGTTGCAAAGAAAGGAAGGGTCCCAGCCAGGGACTAGGCTTGAAAGGAGATATTGGGGCACCAGATCCAGGAGGAGTATAAGACTCCAGTGTGCCATAATGGGCAGGGTCCAACGCAGTTGCAACAAGGATAAGGAGATCAGTGAGATCAATTCTGGATTGTTGCAGTGGGACCATCACCTTTGCTACAGAAGCCCACAATATCATAGTAGCAAGTTCAGTGTCAGCAAATGCAATCTGTCATTAGACAGTTGCAAATCTAGTCGCAGTCAGTACCTGGAAGACAGTTGCAGAGCTAGATGCAGTGACAAAGGCAGTGTGAATTGCCTAGTTGCAGTATGTAGGTGCAGTTCCAGCCATAAGGTTCACAGTGTAGAACTTCGCAGTCCAGTTTCTAGTGCGAGTTGCCAAGACGGAGCAGGGAGATGGAGACTCATAGGGAGTCTAGTTTCAGAAGGAGAAACCCTATGGAAGCTAGTACTTCAGGATCTGGGGAGATCAAACTTATTATTGCAATAGTTGCAACAGCAGTGTGGAAGCAGCAGCAGAGCAGTAGCAGCAACAATATGAATAGATCAATTTTTTCCATGATGGAAGCCATATCTCCAGGAGTGAGGTGGGGCGACATCAATGTTTTTAAAACCGGACCGGTCCACCTAATGAACTGGTTTACCAACTGGAACCAGTCTAACCGGCACTGGTTTGGTCTAAACGAACCGGTTTTAGAAAAATACATTAAATAATTAATTTTTAATGAAAAAAACTATTTTTAAGATTTAAAACCATGATTCCAAGCCAATAGAAACAAAATATGCAAAGATTGCTCATTTATATACCATGTAAAGGTGAATATATCAAAATTGCACCGAGCGCAATACATATCATCGACAAAATGCATAAGAAATGAGGCTCTAAATGGCCTCTAGAGTGCAAAAACAAAGCCTACAAACTATGGGGCCAGTGGCCTACTACAAGACTCAAGTCTACATATATGATAATAGTGATCAACATTATCACTTGAAACTTCTCATGAGTCATCATGATCAAACTCAGTTGGTTGAGTCTCGACTCCCAAACTTTACAATCACAAACTTCTCTATTGGTTCAGTGACTTGAGTCTCAAACTTCTGAAGGTATTCCGCCCTAATATGCCCTATTATTTCATTTGGTGCTCCACATGGCTTTACATGGCCTCCTATCCCAGCCAAGTGTTGCTTGAACCTGTTAATACCCCCTCCTTCAATGGATTTTTGACAATATTTGCAGATCATTTTGCCATCAATCATATCACAATGAGCCCATGCAATATATTTGCCTTTTGGAGGCATGATGACTACTACTTAGCTTAATCTCTATTGTTCCACTACTCCAGCAAAAACTCAACACCCTCTAAGATCCCAAGCAAACTCACAAACACTCCAAATGAGAAGTGTGAGACAAATGAGAGGGAGAAGGGCCTCTTAAAGGCTTGGAGAGGGTGTTTTTGGAGGGAAAGGACCCTTACTTTCCCTCCAAAAACCCTAAACCACCTTGGATAAGCTGTTGTGTGGGTCCTCCACGAGCATGGCAGGTAACCGGCCAGTTTGACCACAAACTGGCCGGTTAGGACCGGTTAGGGCCCATTTCTCGCCATCCATCCTCCTAAACTGAGTTTTTGCTCTGGTTCCAACTGGTGGGCCTGCTAACCGGCCGGTTTTTAAAACTATGGGCAACATGGAGTTGTAGTCTAGAACTGCAAAGATTGGGCAGTATCCATGAGGTGTCCTCCTCATGGATCATTACCTTGCTAAGAGGGCCCACAGTATTCAGTAGCAAGATGGATCAGTGTCAGTGATGAAGCCAGATTCCTAGTGACAGTTGCAGACTAATGGCAGTCAGATTCTGAGGAGCGCAGTGCAGTGCTGACAATAGAGCAGGTGTCTCAGTGCAGAGTTGGCAACATCATAGATTCTTCAGTGACAGTGCAGAGGCTAGTAGTAGTCATGACTCGGAAGACAGATGTATCATACTAAACACAGTTGATTCAGTATTTTGGATGCTTCTCAGTTACAGTAGTTGCAGTTGCAACAACAACAAATGAGAGGAAGTTGCAGTGCAGATGCAGGGTTGGCAGCTGTATGGCAGTGTCAACAGCTGCACAGATGCAACATCCATTGCGCAGTAGTTGGTGTGCAATATGGCCAGACATCAGCAGTGTGACAAGAGATGGTACAGAGACAGGGTGTTGTGGCAAGATGTGCAACACTAGAACACAGTCCTCACTAAGAGGGAGTGTTAGTTTTTGTAGCATTGGATGTGTTCTAGTCACGAAACTTGGTTGAGAGGCTAGAATACATGAAATCTCCATAACCCAGAAATCGTTTCTGGAAATTCCACCTAAAGATGGCTTAACTAGATTATTAAACTACTTTTAATGTTTCATGAGTCTAAACTTAGGAAAACTAGTTAATTAATCATTATTAATTAAGTCAAGTTGACAATTCTCTAAAAACTCACACCACATCGATCCATAAATGATCTAAGCCATCGTTTAAGATTTAATCTTAGCCATTGGAGTCCCAACAGGATGATATAAGAAGGGATCGATGAGGTGATGGAGAGGAGACACTTGAGCAACGGTTGCTTGTGCAAATCGAGCTAGCAACAGTAGAGTTCGAGCCAGAGAGGGATGCAGTGTTAATGAGGGGCAGGGACAGTGATCCGAAAGAAGATTTCCAAATTTGGGAAGGCAACAGCAAGAGGCTGAGTTATTCCTAGGGATGCGAGTACAGGAACGCGAGTGCAGGCAGTGCGAGTGTCGGGGTTGCTTAGGGAATATCTTTGCCAGATTTTCTTGTTGTGGATTGTCAATTTTTGGCATCCAGAATTTCACTGTTGCATAATAATAAAAACCCTCACTGTTGCACCAATTTCCCCACATTGGGTTTTCCGAGGACATTTGTCCAAAAATAAATGTGTAAAATTTGTGCGCTAGATTTTCTTTGTGTCCAACACTATTTTCATCCACAGTTTATTTGTGAAAATCAGTGTGAACTATTTGGTATTTGCCATAGCCATCACAGACAACAGATAAATTGTTAAATAAATTAACAATTAAAAAAAGAATTTCCAGTTGCGGTGATAAATGAAATTTTCATAGAGCAAGGATCAGAATGAATAACTAAAACAAAATTTTATGCTTTATGGCTTTTGTTAACTAAAACAAAATTTTATGCTTTATGGCTTTTGTTAAAAGCAGTAGCAAACCATAAGGAGTGAAAAGGCTTCAGATACTTGGAGACTCCAAAATTATTTTAGAGTGGGGTAAGTAGCAGACATAACCTTCAAAATTTGTGTCCAAGTCCCACCATGAGCAGAATTCATTTTTTGAAAAGTAATTTGAATGAAATCTTTATTCGTATATATAGGGAATTCAGCCAAAATGTTGATATTTTATGAAAAGGCTTCACTTGGAACTCCAAAATTATTTTAGAGTGGGGTAAGTGGCAGACATAACCTTCAAAATTTGTGTCCAAGTCCCACCATGAGTAGAATTCATTGTTTGAAAAGTAATTTGAATGAAATCCTCATTCGTATATATAGGGAATTCAGCCAAAATGTTGATATTTTATCAAAAGAGAATTCAATGTTTGAAAAGTAATCTGGATGAAATGTTCATTCGTATATATAAGGAATTCAGCCAAAAGGTTGATATTTTATCTAAAGAGGCTATCTCAATTCAAGAAGGAACATTTATCAAACAAGAGATAAAGGACAACATTCCCTTGCCTTGCTAGGGATACATAAAATTCTCTTTTGATGTTCTCTTAGGTTTAGTTTGCTTAAGGTCATTCAAGGATGAAAACTAGAATGTTTTTATGTTAGATCTATTTGGAGTAGTCGAAAGTTAAGCAATAATTCTTTTTTGATGTTCTCTTAGGTTTAGTTTGCTTAAGGTCATTCAAGGATGAAAACTAGAATGTTTTTATGTTAGCTCTATTTGGAGTAGTCAAAAGTTAAGCAATAGCATGGTCAAAAATTGGGTTTTAAAAGGGTAAGATTGTTTTGAATGGAGTAGTTGAGTGATACATAAAATTCTCTTTTGATGTTCTCTTAGGTTTAGTTTGCTTAAGGTCATTCAAGGATGAGAACTAGAATGTTTTTATGTTAGATCTATTTGGAGTAGTCGAAAGTTAAGCAATAATTCTCTTTTGATGTTCTCTTAGGTTTAGTTTGCTTATGGTCATTCAAGGATGAAAACTAGAATGTTTTTATGTTAGCTCTATTTGGAGTAGTCGAAAGTTAAGCAATAGCATGGTCGAAAATTGCGTTTTAAAAGGGTAAGATTGTTTTGAATGGGGTAGTTGAGTGGAACATAGGTGAATAGCTAGTCGAAGTACAGAAAATTCTCTTTTGATGTTATTTTATGTTTAGGCTGCTTAAGGTCATTCAAGGATGAAAACTAGAATATGCTTAAGTTCATTCAAGGATGAAAACTAGAATATTATTGTATCAGCTCAATTTGGACTAGTCAGTAGTTAAGCAATGGTGTGGTTGAAAATTTGGTTTAAAAAGGGTGAGATTGTAAATTCTCCTAATGGGGGTAATTGAGTGGAACATGGGATGAAAAGCTAGTCTAAGTGTATTTGATTTCTTCTCTGAAATATTAATAAAATTATTTATTTGCAGAAAGGTGGTTAAAAATTTTGGTTTAAAAAGGGTGAGATTGTAAAATCTCTTTATGGGGGTAATTGAGTGGAACATGGGACGAAAAGCTAGTCGAAGTGTATTTGATTTCTTCTCTGAAATATTAATAAAATTATTTATTTGCAGAAAGGAAATGATTTTTTTGCAGAAAGGATAAGAAAAGAAATAGGGTTAGAAATTTTAGTTTAATCATCCATATCGACGAACTCTACTCAATTCTAGGCAATTTTTGTTAATGCATAGAGATTCCAATTATTATCTTTTACCCACATTGCCTCTAAATTTAAACAAACACACATGATATAATATATTGGTATAGACAGTGACAGTCAGTAGATGAGGAGACAAAAATACTTTTTTTTGGGATTTTTGACAGGATGATCGACAGAACAGCATTTTTTTGGACTGTTTTGGGCTGAAAGTTTTGATCTTTCTCAGCCCAGTTTTTTAACCTTATTATGTTATGATGCTATATGTATTGAAATGCTTAAATGCATATACTTATATAACTTTTTATATATCTGTTCGAGAAAATAATTATCAAACAATTAAAATGACATGGAACCATAAAATCATGTAACAGAAAATGAGTAAATTCTCCGTACATACCTCCTTCACCTTCGGTGTGTTTTTAGCACTAAACCCAAAATCTGGGTAGTTAAGGCCCACCTCCTTCACCTTCTCCTTCGCCTTCTGTGTGCTTTTAGCACTAAACCCAAAATATAGGTAGTTAAGGCCCACCTTAGTTTTGTCACCAACGGAACCCAAAACAAAAACTATTCCCAAAGATAAGAAAAAATTTCAGAAAAAATAAATAAATAAATACTAAACCACAAATTAGCATGGCCATGCTCACAAATACAAAAAGACACCAAGAAACAATAAAAAGAACACCAATGGTAAAAAATACGAACAACAGTAACAAAAAACAACAAAAATAACAAAAAGAAAATGAACAAATAGAAATAACAGATAGACCCTGCTCTTCAACCCTAAAAAGGGTCCATCGCCAACCAAGATCACCCTGCACATCAAAATAGATAAAGTATTAAATAGAGACTAAAATATTTGATAAGAGATCTTAGATATATACAATCTTATGCAAGTACATCCTACGCCAACAATAAAAACCATAAATCGTAAGAGAGAACCATTATATTTTAAACCAAGATTATTTCATAGCAGATCATAAATTTATTTTGCACAAAAATATAGCTCACCTTTGCCACTTCCTATGTAAATAACAAAAATAAGAACCATTATATTTTAAACAAAGATTATTTCATAGCAGATCATAAATTGTTTTTGCACAAAATTATAGCTCACCTTTGCCACATCCTATGCAAACAACAAAAATCATAAGAGGAAGCAGAACGATTATATTTTTCTATGCAAACAACAAAAATCATAAGAGGAAGCAGAACGATTATATTTTTCCTATTTAAACAACAAAAATCAGAACCATTATATTTTAAACAAAGATTATTTCATAGCATATCATAAATTGTTTTTGCACAAAAATATAGCTCACCTTTGCCACATCCTATGCAAACAACAAAAATTATAAGAGGAAGCAGAACGATTATATTTTAAATGGAAAATATTTTATAGCAGACCATAAATTGATTTTGGACGAAAATATAACTCACCTTTGCCTCTACCTCTACATAATAGATTTTAGCAGTGAACCACCACATAATATTGAAATTTACCAAACACACATGCAACGATGTATACACTTCTGCTTTTGCCCTCACCCACTTAATGGCTCTGCATTAAACCCTATATCCACAAAATATGACTCATTAGGACAAGCCTTAATTTCAACAACCATTCGATTCAGCAAAATCAAAGCATATAACATTAAATAGATACCACCAGCCTAGATCCATCTTAACTCCGGATCTGCAGATCTACCAAGCGCTGAGAGGGATAGATCCATCTTAACTCCGGATCTACGAATCTACCAAGCGCTGAGAGGGATCAAATCTCTTGTTCACTCTAAAAGAGGTTTGCATCTCAAGAAATAAATTTGATCCCTCTTGGCGCTGGGTAGATCCAGAGTTGTGCTTAGTAGATTTGAAGTTAAGATGGATCTAGACTGGTTTAATTTCCTCCTTTAAATAGATTATATTCCATATGAATTGCATGGGTTCTCATAAACCCAGAGCTCAAAAACCACGGGTAACTTGACGAGTCAAGTTACCGTTATTATTTTAGTTTAAAATTATTTCTATTTTAACATAGGTTTTTTTAATTTATTTTAAAAAAGTAAAAATGTTTAACATAGGTTTATTTTTATTTTTATTTGGCTGAGTAAAAATGTTTACAAGATATTACATTATGTTACAACATCTCTACCATATTAGGTTGGAGAGCGCCTTTCGACGCAAAAATATATAATGAGAAGTCTTAAAAACGCCAAAAATATCACGAGAAATATCCAAAAAAACAAATATCATGAGAAATATCCAAAAATCTTATCCAAAATCAAGGAAAATCAATATCACGAGAAATATCCAAAAAACAAATATCATGAGAAATATCCAAAAATCTTATCCAAAATCAAGGAAAATCTATTGCGAAGGCTAAAAATCACAAATCCTAAAAAGAAAAGGAGGTAGAAGCATTTTATTTGAATCGAAGAATATTTATTCGCATAACATACATTGGTTTTGAAGCAAAACAGAACTCACCATTTTCCTTTACGTCTACTCACTAGCCCACATCTCTCTCACACAAAGAGATTTCAATGGTTTCATCAGCAATCCACCTTCCTTTACCTGCAATACATTTCCTTAAAAATTTAAGGAAGCAAATGATATAATAATGTAACAACGAATGAGTTAAGTTCAACTAACATGAAACCATGCATGCAACATACCTCCTACTCCTTATCCTTCTCGCTCATTGTACCTGTAAAATATGCTTCATTCCTAAACCCACAATATGAGTCCTTGTCAATAAATGTAGAACTCGCCCTCGACCTGAACTTTGCTGCATTGCCCCATATCCCTCTCAAACAAGGATATTTGAGCAATGCCATCAATGTTTTTCCATCTACCTTTACCACCCTATTGCACTAATAAGATGTCTTCACCGCATAAACCCAACAAAAATGAAAACAAAAAAAAAAAATATTAAATAAAGATTAGAAAATAATATGAGAAATATTAAAAAAAACTAAAAGATATTATGAGAAATTCTAAACAAAAAACTTTTGAATAATAATATGTAAAAGTACATCATATGTAGAGATCAAAGTTCACAAACCAGGTATAGTTAAGAAGGGAGGAGAACCATTGTATTTAAACAAATACAATGGAGGATTTCATGGACGAACACACATGGTGCAAGTAAATACAATGGAGGATTTCATGGACGAACACGGACGGGCCTTGCACCAGAGCATAACTCATCCTCTGCCTTTGCATTTGCTTTAGAGCGCCATATCTTTCTCAGACAAAAATATTCAGTGCTTTCATCAACGCTCCACCTCCCTTTACCTGCAATCACTGTAAATTTAAACAAACACAAAAAATATAGTTATGATATAACAAACATGTAACAAACAGGTAAATTTTGTAACCATAACATTATGTTGTAACAAACAGTTAAATTCCCCATACATACTTTGTCCGCCGTTTTTCCCTTCTTCGTTGTCTCAATTGCTGAGATAGAACAGAGACTTTAAAACTAGCTCAATGAACTCAACCCTGCAATGTCCAAATCCCAAATAGCTCGAAGATCCACACTTGCACTTTTGGGTACACCCTTTAAGTATCATTTCCATATTCAAAAAATGGTGATCAGTTTTAAATTCTTGTTAATATGGATTCATTTCTACCATGTAACAAATGTGATAGAAAAACAGCAGGGGAAAAAAGGTACTCTCCGTTGAATTTTTGCTGGACTTTCTTCAATCTGTGAACGATCTGCATTCACATGTAATTCTCACTTATGGCCCAGCTCATACACCATACAATAAGAGTTGATGTTTGACAAATTTATAGAATAAATGAATCCCGGTCCAATACAAGTAAGAACTTCAAAATGGTGAATCAAACTTACAAGCAAGAACATATTCGCCTCAACATCTTTGTGTTCAGCTCCTCCTCCTACTCCTTTCAAGCCTGTCACCAGTGTTTCATTATTTGAAGCATTACCCTGCTGAAGTGACTTCAATCTAACATCCTTGGAATTTCATCCTTAAAATTTTGCTTGAGATCCTCAAAGGAGATGCCAATTTGTCTTGGAGGATTAGCTTGTTGAGCACTCTTTTGTTCTTCATCTCTGCTATTGGCAAATGCCCACAGACAAAATATTGCTTCTGTCAGCATCAATCCCTCACACAAGTGCTAAGGTGCTAATTTGCTAGATAAGCATTGGAACAAAGGATTCTTTCCACAATACTACAATTTCCCAAAATATCCAAATGCCAAAATCCTATCAGTCACTCAAAAAATCACCGAGAGATTTAAAGGAAACCAAAAAAAAAAAAAATCAAAGCAAAACCACATGGAGAGTCTCGACAATGACTTGGCAACTCCAAAATGGAGAGTCTTCTCCGTGACTTGGCTTAAAAACTGGGAAGCCAGGGTACATAATTCACTGAAACATGCAAACTTCTTGACCAAAATCGAGTCTGGCCAATTTTGGTTCAAACAATGTTTTGATTCCAATAGCTAGTTCAGAAAACAAAGTTGTAAAAAGTCATGATTTTCTGGAATAACGTTCAGAAAAACTTATGAAAACAGCGTCCCAGAGAGCTAGAGATATAGAATCTTTATCTTTAAAAATCTATAGGGGAAATACCAACTGCATGAATATTAACTGCTACCCAACCATATTGACAAGTTGAATCAAGGTGGGAAAAGAGGGGAAGAGGGGTGTTAAGGCACCCACTTCCTATTTGGAATTTTCAAAACATTCCTAATGTAACCCCTGGACGAAACAATGGACAATGGATGTCGTGGTTGTGCAGTGTACTTAATAGCTGAAAGGGTTGGAGTCTAGACTCTATACAGATACATGAAAGGGCTTAATGAGGAACAATTTAAGAAATTTACTGTATAATGCCATCTGAAATGAATAATTGTTACAGTTTTGTGAACTTCACAAGTGATGCTTTGCGAAATAGTCTGTTGCAAAGCACTTGGAAATTCTTACAAACTGTTCGAATTACATAGCATTATCAAGTACCTGTAGAAAAGAGGATGGACTTCAATTATCCCACATAAGCTATGGCAATCATTGATGTATGACAGCTTAAGCCATTTTGCTTATGTATAGATATCCTAGTACTGGTTGACTTCATTCAGGTTAGCCATAGCTCCACTGCCCAACCTTCCTGCATTAGTTAATCCTGGATCATTTTATCGGGATCAAGAGTAGCTCCAATGCCCATCTTTGTTGAATCTCTGGCACTCATTGATATATTATAGCTTAATATGCTTTTCTTTGTAATATGTATGAAGTATAACTTCATAATAGTCGCAAACTTCACTAGCATCAATATTAAGCTCCAATGCTAACCTTCCCGCATTAGTCGATCTTGGATTCCGTATGGATTTGTCCCAGTTTCTACATCACAATTTGCATATTAGGAAAAGGGGAGTGGAATACAATCACGCCTATATGACTTGTTTGGCTCCCTTTCATCATCTTGTTGTGTGGCTTTCTAAAGGTTTAACTTTGAAAAACTTTGTAGCCCTTGCAAGCATATATAAAAGTAGAGGAATCACTAAAGGATATCCGGATTCCGGAGGACTCAAAAGGGGAAATGCCACCCTCTTCCTATTTGCATTCAACAAAACATTCTTATTATAATCCCACTGGGAAAAAATGGATATGATGCTAACACCGGATAGATGTGGTGGTTGAGTCCGCCACTAAGATGTCATTCAATTAATTTGAAGTGTGTACTCAACGCCAAAGATTTGTGTTGTTGTAACAATAATACAGGCTGGCTCCCTTTCATCGTCTTGTTGTTGGCTCTCTAAATGTTGAACTTCGGAAAACTTTGTAACTCTTCCGGGCAAATATAAAAGTAGAGGTATTACTATAGGATATCCAGAGGACTCCAAAAGGGTATGCCACCCGCTTCCTATTTGCATTCAGGAAAACATTCTTGTTATAATCCCTAGTGGCAAAATGGATATGAATGCTAACAAGGGATAGATGCGGCCATTGAGCAGTCCACTGATCAGTTAGGTGGATTAGTAGGCATTGATAAATGGAAACATTGAGAAATTGATGAATACCGCATACAAGGATACCACATTGGCCGCAAAGGACTAAGATGTCATTCAATTGATCTGAAGTGTGTACTCAACACCAAAGATTTGTGTTGTTGTAACAATCATCTTGTTGCCTGGCAGTCCACTTATCAGTTAGGTGGATTAGTAGGCATTGATAAATGGAAACATTGAGAAATTGATGAATACCGCATACAAGGATACCACATTGGCCGCAAAGGACTAAGATGTCATTCAATTGATCTGAAGTGTGTACTCAACACCAAAGATTTGTGTTGTTGTAACAATCATCTTGTTGCCTGGCACAAGAAGGGATTAACTTTGCAAAACTTTGGAAGAGTAACTTTGTAACTCTTCCAAGCATATATAAAAGTAGAGGAATCAGAAGTGGGTATGACACCCGCTTCTTATTTGCATTCAACAAAACATTCTTATTATAATTCCTAGTGGAAAACATGGTTATGAATGCTAACAGGGGATAGATGTGGCAGTTCAGCAGTCCATTGAACAGCTAGATGGGTCAGAGTAGGCATTGATAAAGGGAAACACTAAGAAATTGTTGAATACCGCATACAAGGATACCGCATTGGCTGCAAAGGACTGAGATGTCATTCAAGTGATCTGAATTATGTACTCAACACCAAAGATTTCTGTTGTTGTAACTTGTAACAGCCCTTCCATCATCTTGCTTCCTGGCTCTCTAAAGATTTAACTTTGAAAAACTTTGTAACTCTTCCAGGCATATATGAAAGTAGAGGAATCACAGTATCACTATAGGATATCCAAAGGGCTCAAATGGGAATAAGCCACCCACTTCCTATTTGAATTCAGGAAAACATTCCTATTATAAGCCCTAGTGGAAAAAATGGATATGAGTGCTACATGGGATAGATATGGTGATTGAGTAGTCCATTGAGCAGCTAGATGAGTCAGAATAGGCACTGATAAATGAAAACAGTGAGAAATTGATAAATACCACATACAGGGATACGACTTTGGCTGCATAGGGATAAGATGTTATTCAATTGACTTGAACTGTGTACTCAACACCAAAGATTTGTGTTGTTGTTACTGCACTTTGCTGATGACTAGGAGTTTCTTTGTGAAACTAAGAACCATTGAGGAGGTTCCTGCGTATATGATTATGAAATTTATGAACGAGGCAAACTTACATGTACAATTATACACAAATGGAAACCAAATAAGGCAACAAGCTGCTACAGTCAAAAGAAGTAACTATTCTACCAATAGATTTGTGCTACAAAAACTTGAGTTGTCATTGAACTATGTATTCAACACCAAAAAAATTTGCTTTGTGTATTAAAAAGGTTTTTAAGTAAAAGCTTCTCGAATTCCCAAACCAGAGGCAAGCTTAGTGTACAATTGTATATCAATGGAAAACAAAAAATGCTACAAGTTGCTGCAATCAAAAGAAGTACCTATTACACCAATAGATGGCTGTTACGCAGAGGATTCTTTTTGCCAATCCAGCTCCAGCTAAACTATACATAGTTTCATTGTCCTAAACTTCCTGGAAATCCCAAAACTGTAATATCTTTTGCAAACGAGATTGGTTTGCAACTTTTTTAGGATTGTGGTAGATCTTCTCAAACATGGATCCCAACAGAGATACAAGCCTCAAAGTGATAAAGGAGATAAAGCAAGAGCCTCACTGTCTAGTTCCTTTGGATTGATGCGAAGGAGCAAACCACTGGCGAAATAGAACAGTTAAAGTTAATAATGAAACTGTGCTTTATCATGAACATAATAGAGCTATATACAGACCCCCAAGTATTTATCTGAAGCAAAGCAAAATAGAACAAAATACAAACCCCCAAGTGCTAATCCAAAGCAAAGCTAAATATTCAGTCCACCTATTAATGCATGTCACCCTAACCATCAAATCCTATTAATAAGGAAAACAACATCATTGGCAAACACCCAAAAATTTGCAGCAATTTTGAAGTGCAGCCATCCCTCTTCAGAATATATCATGGATAGACAAGCCAACGATGCATTGGTTCACTCATGAGGTTGATCAAAAGGCCATCCCTTCTTCAGAATATATCATGAATAGAAAAGCCAATGAGGCATTAGTTCACTCATGAGTTTGATCAAGAGTAACAGGTCCCATCCCTGCTATGTTCTGCCCTGGTCGAATGGCATGTGTTTTAGGAGATCGTAGCAAGTGCATGTGGATAAGGTGTTGAGAATGGAGATAAAGCAATAACTTCACTATTTAGCTGGTTTGTGTTGCTACGCTTTTGTTCATAAATATCGATGTTAATGCCAACCTCCAGGGGCAACGAGAACTTCATAAACAAGGAGGCTTGCACAAGTGGCTGCTAGAAGTGGTCACCCGTCATTGGAATAGTATAGCAAATATGTGGAGGAACTCCACTCCAAACTAGCATGACCGAACAAGGTTAACAAACATGCACCCTCATGATATGACAAGGATGGTTTCTGGAACTTAACCCCAAGAGAAGGATATGAAACAAAGTGTTTCACCCTTTGCCGAAAATGAAGGCTAGAACTCACATTATTGCATGGGGTAGCAGGATGGAAGAATCATACACAGTGCAAGTAAATGAGGCGTTGGAATGGAAATAGTTGGAATGGAAATAAAGCTATGGCTTCAATCTTCTAAACATTTCTTTCTTTTGAGGCTCCCTTGCATCTCCTTCTTATCTACTTAGAGGCACTCTCTGGTTTTAGGCTTTAGTTGGTTTACTTACCCAGTGTCTCTCAGGCTTAGTTACAAAACAAGCACCTACTTAGAATCATTAACTTCAATGCTGTAAAGTGTAGGCATTGCATTTGCCATCCTCCCTACCCAAGGGGGGTTGTTAGCTCTATGTGTAAGATGTTTGTTCACCCTGAATAGCTAAAAGACTGGACTCAAATTGTTTTCAACCATTTAGTGCATTTCTTTGTTATTTGAATGCTTTATTAGCCTACATTCTTGATTTAAGCTCCCTATGGCACCTAGACTATAACAAGGTAAAGGAGCATTTGGGAGGATGAGAAGAATGACAAAAGGTAGTTGATCGCTACAATATGCACATTCAGGCCCGAATAAAGTAAGTAATGTTGAAGTCTAACCCTATCCAAAACCTCTGCATACTAGTAACTAGAGTGGGAATGCACTCTTTCCCAACCTTTCATGAAGGCCAAATTTTTCTACTCATTGCTATATTGCCTTGCTAGAGCAAGTCAATGTCAGTCATGCATTCCTCCATCAATGAGGCACTTTATAATATAGTGATGAAAGGAGTCCGTGGTGCTTTTGGCTCCTTCATGCAAGATGTAGAGGTGAAATTTGACACAAAGAATTGTATCCAAGGGCTTAAGAAGAATTTAGACAACATGAAATCCATGGAGCAGGTTATGGAGTTGAAAGGCCAAATATGTCACTCCAAGGGCTAAAGAAGAATTTAGGTAACATAAAATCCATGGAGCAGGTTGTATACATTATGAAGTTGAAAGGCCAAATTTGTCACTCCGGAGAAAATGTGGGACTGAATAACACAAGTGATAAGCCCACAACATCCCGTGGCATGAAGAACTTAGTGCCCCTCCCAATCACAAATGAAGACCAAGCTTGAAAATTATCCCAGTCTAGTTGATGCTCTTGTAACCTGGGTTGAATCTTAAGTCTATAACTGGATAATTGAACGTTTGAAGTTTGCTAACTTTACAGTTTTGATAAATGGGTCACCTTCTAAAATTTTTATGTCTTCCCAGGGCCTCAAGCAAGGCTTCCCCTTGTCACCTTTTCTGTTTCTTTTTGTTGCAATAGCCCTAAGCAAATAGATTCTAGAGCCAAGGAGGGTTGGGCAATTCAATGGAATCAATTTAGCAGGTACAGTTGTTTTCTTGTTTCTTTTAGTTGCAATAGCCCTAAGCAGATTGACTATAGAGGTAAAGAGCGTTGGGCAATTCAATGGAATCAGTTTAGCAGGCAGAGTTGTAACTCATTTGTTGTTCGTGGATGACATTCTCCTCTTTGGAGAGGTACCTTGTGAGAATTGAATTGTCTTGAGATCATCTTGGAAACCTTTTGCAAGACTACGGGAATGGAAGTTGAATGGGATAAGTGAAAACTTGAAGGAGAGGTTAGGCCAGCTAGTTCCAATGAAGCTTGAGCTTCTTAGTAAAGAAAGTATCTCGGGGATAACTTAAAACCTAATAATTTCGGTTATGGCTAGTTGGGAAGACTGAAGGACGAATCAATAGTTGGTGTCATCATTGAGTATTGAGGGGAGGGGGAAGGTTGATTATTGTTAAGTTGGTTCTTGAGAGCACACTTGTTTACTGGTTATCTATAGAGAATGTCCCAAAATCAATCTTGGAAAATGTTAGAAATAAGTGATCAAGCTTCCTATGGTCAAGTAGGAAGGAAATGGAGGGTTTTCTCCTTCCCAAGTGGGCAAGGATTGCAAATAAAAAAGGAAAAGGTGGCTGAAGGTTAAAAAACTTGCAACTGTTTGGACAAGCTTTGGCTGCAAAGAATCTTTGAAGGTGTTTGTTTAAACAGGGTCTTTGAGGGAAGGTAACGAGGGTCAAGTATTTGGAAAACAGGGCTCCGAAGTAGTGTATTAGGCTTGAGCCTAAATATTCAAAAGGTGCCTCTAACATGTGGAGAGGTTTATTCAAAGCTTTTGAAATCTTAAATCCATGGGTTGTTTGAAAAGTTAGTAATAGATCCATCATCCAATGTGAAGGTGGGAGGACTCGTGGATCAGATGTCAAAGGAACTTTTTTCTTTTAGATCCCCTAAGGAGGCAGCTTCACAATAGGAGGGAAACTTCTTTTCAAGATGGTTCAAGGGCTGGAATGCCTAGTACATGAATTCAGGTTTGGATATTTGCGGAAGATTTGGAACTACAACGTCATTTGGGATGTGAATGGTCCCAATATGTGTCATTGACCTTAAACATAGCACTTTTCTCTAATGGAGCAAGAAAATGAATCATGTTGGACGAGGAATGTCACTATAGGGGTAATGACAACAAAGTTAGGATATGAATGGAGCAAGAAAATGACTCATGTTGGACGAGGAATGTCACTATGGGGGTAATGACAACAAAGTTAGGCTATGAAGAGAAGATGAGTGAAAATGTGGCAGAAGCTAGGCACTAGTGGTGGAAGGCAACTTAGAAGATAGATGGCCTTTACGTTTAGAAACTTGCTAAAGATTTGAAACTACATCAAGACACTACAATTGTAGTCACTCACTACACAATAATATTATATATGAGATCAAAATTGCAAGCATACCCTCTGAACATCATCTCTTTTGCAATGTGCTCTATTCTGCTAAAAAAAAAAGGGACTAAATAAGGTTAAAATACACACACGGTTAGTAATGATAAGCTTATTTCAAAACTAATAATTATTCATAATAGGAAACACACCTCCCCAAGAGATTTTCTTTGTTCGTGCTCATCAAAACAAGTCATCTATGTTGATTTGGGGTAGCTAAAAAAAAGGAGGGACTAAACAAGGTTAAAATATACACACAGTTAGTATTGATAAGCTTATTTCAAAACTAATAACTATTCATAATAGGAAACACACCTCCCCAAGAGTTGTTTTTGTTTGTGCTAATCAAAACAAGTCATCTATGTTGATTTGGGGTAGCATTTGGGGTAGCGTCGGATGTGCTCTAGGCCTCAAATTTTGAGGGGAGGCTTCGGCACATGTATTCCAAAGAACCCAGAAAACGTTTTGGGAAATTCCACCTGGAGACAATTTTATTAAAATAATTAATATTTTTTAATGGGATCCTAAGTCTAAACTTAGAAATTAAAAATATTAATGGGTATTAATCTAATTGTGGGTGTAACTTCTAAAAAAAGACAAGAATCAAGCTAAAATAATCTTAGCCATTGATTAACTTTTAATCTGGGCCATTGAATGTCAACGAGAAGATTATTTAAGGAAGCTTGAGGGTCATTTAGAAAATACAACGAGAGATCAAGAGATCGAATTTCTAAAGTGAGAAGTTATCCGGAGGAAATTTTGATTGAGTAGATTTCTTGCAATTGAGGGGCAGAGATAACATCCAGAGAGAGAGATTTTCTCATAGCCGGAGAATCATCAGCAGAGAGAGGCAGAGAGTGATCCAGCAGCTCTCACGCAGGCATTGATGCAGGGCCACGCAGAGGTAGCGCAGAGGGTGAGAGAGAGTTTGAAATTTTTGCAGCAAAGTCAGTTTCAGAAGCCAGGTGCCGAGGTGTGAGACCGAGAGGCTGAGAGCAGTGACTGCGAGCAATAAATTGATCCGTTGGTTGGGTGACACAATGCCTAGAGGGGCTGACGCAGGGATTGCGTGAGGACTGCACAGAGGCAGTGCAAGGCCTACCAGAGGCACCTCATCTAGTGTCACGGAGACAGTTGCAGTGGCTAGGAGCGCCAAAGACTGAACAACGCAGAGCAGAGTTGGCAGCAGTGCAGATGGCACAAAGCAGAGGTCAGCAGCAGCGCAGTGGATTCATAGGGTCAATGCAAAGACTAGCAACAGTCAGGCTCCAGCATTCATGTGGTATCATACTGAACACAGTTAGTTCAGTAATTTTGGATGTTTTTTCGTTGCTGATAGAGTAGCAGTAACAGTTTGCAGTGCAGTGGCAGTTGGCAGTATCAATGCTAGCAGCAGCACAGATGCAACACTTGAGAGGGAGTTGTAGTACGGATGCAGTGTTAACAATGGCAGTGTCAACAGCGATACAGTTGCAGCAGCAGCGCAATAGTTGGTGGACAACATGTCAGACATCAACAGCGCAAAGGACGATGCTTCAAAGTCAAAGCAGTATGCAACAGCGTATATTGCTAGAGCACATTCCTCGCTAAGTGAGAGTGTTTATTTGGTGTAGCATCGGATGTGCTCTAAGCCTCAAATTTTGCAAGGAGATTTGGGCACATGCATTCCAAAGAACCCAAAAAGCATTTTGGGAAATTCCACCCAGAGACAATTTTATTTAAAAAAACTAATATTTTTAATGGGACCCTAAGTCTAAACTAAAGAAATTAAAAATATTAATGGGTATTAATCTAATTGTGGGTGTAACTTCTAGAAGAAGACGAGGATCAAGCTAAAATAATCTTAGCCATTGATTAGCTTTTAATCTAGGTCGTTGAATGTTAACGAGAAGATTATTTAAGGAAGCTTGAGGGTCATTTGGAAAATACACCGAGAGATCAAGAGATTGAATTTCTAAAGTGAGAAGTTCTCAGGAGGAAATTTTGATCGAGTAGATTTCTTGCAGTTGAGGGGTAGAGATAGCATCCGGAGAGAGATTTTCTCAGTCAGAGAATCATTAGCATCATAAGTAGAGAGAGGCAGAGAGTGATCCACCATCTCTCACGTAGAGGCTGACGCAGGGCCACGCAAAGGCAGCGCAAAGGGTGAGAGATAGTCCGAAATTTTTGTAGCAAAGTCTGTTTCAGAAGTCGAGCAAGGGTGTGAGACCGAGAGGCTAAGAGCAATGACTGCAGGCAACAAATCGATCAGCTGGCTAGGTGACGTAGTGCCTATAGGGGTTGACGCAGGGAATGCATGAGTACTGCGCAGAGGCAGCACAAGCCCTGTTAGAAGCACCTCATCTAGTGTTTGGATCAACTGGAATTTTTCTCAGTGATTGTGTGAGGTAATATCACAAATCTTTCTGCCAGTATTTCTCTCTATAATTGAACAACCCGTGAGGTATTCAGAGATGTATTCAAAATTTGCTACTACTTAATAATAATAAACCCTCAGATCTGTTGCACCAGTTTTCCCGCATTGGGTTTTTCCAAGGACATTTGTCCAAAAATAATGGTGCTATTATGTTGTATTTTCTTTCTTGCTCAGTCTCTTGTTTCCACATATAAATTAATTAAGTGAACACTGCAGTGTATGTATTTCAATATTTGTCGTAGGAAACTGCAAATAACTTGTTCGTGTAAATCTAACAAGTAGGAGAAATATCATTAGTTATTGCAGTAGGAATTCCGTTTTAGGATTTTTCAGAATCTACAGATACAAAATAATATTAAATAAGATATTAACAAAGTTGAATGCAACAATTAATCGTAATAAGAAACACACCTTGCTTGTTATATAAGAGGGGGGGGGGGGGGTGGGGTTCCATTTTGTATTTCATGTGTGGAACGCAATAATTAATTCTAATAAAAAACACACCTTATTTGTTATATAAAATTGGAGTCTATTTTGTATTTCATGTAATAAAAAACACACCTTGTGTTAAAATTGGCAACTAGGGCCAAACTCCATATGGGTCATCTTATTTACGGTAGTTGATATTTTTCTTGGATTCCTCACATCGAGAGGTATAGGATTGATCTAAAGATCATCCGATTCTGACATGTATTCATGGAGATATCAATTTATTGGTGTTATGGGACAATTCGTCAAGGTCGGCCAGCAACCAAATTGCCCCCACTTGTGCTCAATGTTTTAGTATAAAAAGAGGTGGCTTGCTAGTCATTTGGACACACACTCTTCTTGTGATCTTTTCCTCTCCACTTGTCTTTGGGTTTTGGTGGGAGGAGAGATCCTAAGTATATACGTTGCCCTAGAAGCTACCATGGGAAAGAAGGATCTACGTTGCTCTAAAGAAGATGCCCTAGCCCCTAAAGTTGGCATGGAGATAAAGGCTTAACGCAATCAGGAAGATGGGCTTCTAATGTTGTTCTAACGCTACCCTAATGAATCCCTAGCGTTGCCCTAATAAAGAAGCCTTAATGATGCCCTAACAAGAAGACCTAGCCGCAGCCAAGTAGAAGGTTTCTATTCCTAGCAAGCTGCAGTCCTAATGGGAGGACTACAGTATTACCCTAGCCGCAGTAAATCACAAGATTTGGCTGCAGTCCTAGGGGATCTCTAGAGCTACAATACGCTGCCTGAATGGTTCCTAATCTACAGTCTCAAGTCTGCCCTAGCCGCAGTAAAAAGAGAAGGTTGTAGTCACCAAAATAGAGGACTATAGCAGTTGTCCATTTGTGCTTCTAACCACAGTCAATGTAGGGCTAGTCTCAGCCCTCAAGGAGGTCATCATGGCTGCAGTTGGAGATGACCCTATCAGCCAAATGATGAAGGAGACGTTGTAAGGAAAGTCAGCTATCATATCACATTCTGGAGGATATGTCCTTATGCCACTTTGTGGTAGGTGACAGCATAGCTCATTTACGAGCATTGAAGAAGGGAGACCGTAGCCTTGGGATGGATGTTGCAGCTGATGTGTGAAGTTTGGTAGGACTTCATTGATGCCCTAACCAGTCAATGACCACATTGTGAAGGTTGTCTGAATTGTTGTTTGAGTCCAACAATGCAGCAAACAACAACATGATATGATATGATGTGACAACATTGTAATAAGGTGCAGCATGATGATGGGCATAGTGATGAAGTGTATCATAGCATGATGAGTGCAACACAATGATGATGAATGTTGCAATGAGGTGCAGCAGTATGATGTATTGCAGCAGCAGAATTGTGATATACTGCAATATGCATTGAGTGCATAAAGAGTACAACATAGTGCAGCATGAAGGATGCAACAGAATGTTGATGAAGTACAACATGATGGGCATAGCATGATGATTGGGCGCAACTAAGTGATGAGAGCAGCATAGTTATGAAGAGCAGCTCAGTGATTGGGTGCAGCACAGTGGCGGGTGCAACATGATGATGAGGTGCAGCACAGTGTTGCATGGTGATAGAGTCACCTTGGAGGAGAGTTGAAGCAGTATGTCTTCACCTGAGTTCAGATCAGCTACCTCATGTGCCATCTTCTTAGAGAAGATCTCTGCTCTTATTTAGATAAGTCAAAATGTTGACTTCTAATGTATATGTACTATCTCTCTCTACTGAACTATTAAAGGACATAAGAAGAATTGATCAAGAGTTTCTCCACATTGAGGTTTGTCCCTAGCTGGCACCACATCTTGTGTCCCCTTGTCTTGGCTTGTTTTTTGCGATTTATGTTTATGTTCTATCTGCATTTTACTATCATGCTAAATGTGATTGCTAATCTGGAATTGATATTGAGCTAATATGGAAAATTGATGTAAATTTTCTCTCAGCATAGAACATACCTAAAATTAACATGGTATCAGAGTTGAGGTGAAGAGAAAGCCCAAGAAAGAGTGAAAGACCAATCACCGAAGACAGTTGGAAAGGACAAAAAGGCTCAATGGGTTCCTCATCCCTCTTCAAATTCACCAAGGGTGAAGTCGAAGCAGAGAATATTATCCGAGTAGTGTAGCGGAAGCATCTGATGGCCTACCTAAAGATCACTTCAATGGGAAGTCTGAATCTAAGGGTAGAAGGACATATGCCTTGCTTGCAATAAGTTCGACCATTATGCGAAGGAGTGTCTGAATGGTAGGGACACATCACTTGATGATGATAACAATCATTCCAGGGACATCTTCAATGATCGAAGGAATGACAGGTAACACAAGTCATCAAGGAAATGGCCGACTCCTCAAAGAATGCAAGGAACTCCAGGCATGAAGAATCAAATGTTGTTTCTGATAAGCTAAAGAAGTATTATCTTATATTGGCCCTCTCCACTACTCCTCCAGACTCTTTCGGAATCTGGCTTATTGATAGTAGTGCTTCAAGGCACTTCATCAGATAGAAGGAAGCTCTCTCGAATTTGATAGATAAGGAGACAATCGTGGAGATTTTTCTTGGAGATAATGCCACCCATCCCGGAAAGGGTGTAGGGAATGTTACACCTGAATTGAATGAGGGTAACACGATTCATTTAAAAGAAGTTCTTTATGTACCTGATCTCAAGAAGAACCCGGTGTCCATTTCGGCAATGGAAGTCAAAGGTTTCAAGGTGGCATTCATCGATGGAAAGGTACATGTTTGAAAATAGAATTTTTAAGATGCTTTTACTCATGGGTTCAGGAATTGGCAATTTGTATCAAGTTGCAGGAAGTCCATTGGGGACCATGTTGTGTGACACATCTCTTCAATGGCACCGGAGGTTTGCCCATCTTCATTATAACTTATAAGGCCCTACCCGATGTGAGTCAGATGGTAAAAGGGATGCTTGAATTCAAGAAGAGCATGTAGGTACATGTACGAGATGTACCGAAGGAAATATTACAAGGGGACCATTCCACTCATGTAATAACAAGACCTCAGATGTGGAACAACCTGAGGGGTTTGAGATTCATGATTGGGAATCTCAAGTATGCAGGTGGAAGAAAGCTCTCTATGTTTTAGAGCAAACACCCCGGGCTTGATATGAGAAGATTGATAGCTAGCTGATGAAGTTGAGATTCACTAGGAGTGAAGCCGATCCAAACCAGTGCTTGAAAGTTGTGGATGATAGACCTCTTATACTGGCACCTTATGAGGACGACCTCTTTCTGACAGGTGCAGACCCTCTCATTTGCAAAAGTAAGAGGGAATTGGATTCTGGATTTGGAATAGTGAACTACAAGCCCGTGACTACCTCGATGGAGCTTAACATTCAGAAGTTATGTGGTAGTGATGCCGAACCTGATTTGGGAAATGCCTCTGAGTTTCATAAACTCATTCGCATTGATGTTCTTGGTGAACTTCGTTCCAAATATATGTTTTGCAGTTAGCATGTTGGGCTCATATATGGTTGAGCCTCATTGGATTGGCGCAGAGAATCATTTGAGATATCTTCACGGCACAATCTCTCATGGATTGAGATACGCTGCTGGAAATGTGAAGTTGCATGATTATTCTAATGTTGATTAGGTAGGCAATGTGGAGGATCGCAAGAACACTTCTAGGTGTTGGTTCTCTTTGGGTTCTGCTTCGATATCCTGGATGAGCAGGAAGCAGAAGTCGGTTGCTTTGAGCACCGCTGAGTCCGAGTACATAGCTGCGAGTATAGCCTCGTGTGACGTTGTCTGGTTGTGGAAGCTCTTCAGTGAGTTGTTTGGACACGTGTTGGATACCATCGTGATTTTCTGTGACAACCAGAGGGGGATTCGATTGTTAAGGAATCCCATGTTCTATGATCGCTCCAAGCATATAGACATCAAGTACCACTTTATCTGGGATATGGTACATCGAGGAGCAAGAAGGCTCCATCGCATTGGGACTGATGTGCAGGTCGCCGATATTCTGTCGAAGCCCTTGGGAAAGGTCAAATTCTTGACTTTCTAAGAATGACTAGGAGTTGTGGAGAGGCTCTCTCCTACGGGTCCTGTATGATATGGACATTGAGCTCTAGGAGTTCCGAGGGGCTTGGGGTTACATTTGGAGCGATGAGCAACCATAGTGTGAGTGGTTTAGCCTTCCCCTAGTGGTCTGCTATGTAGGCAGGATGAGTGGTTCATCCTTCTCCTATCGAGACACAGTCATAGGGTGAGTGGTTCAGCCTTCCCCTAATGATTTGTGGTGTACAGGGTGAGTGGTTAAACCTTCCCCTAGGATACCCCTGGAAACATGTAAGTAGGATGAGTGGTTCATCCTTCTCCTGCTGAGACATCCTACCCATGCAGTCTGGGACTCATGGACAGTACCTCTCATCTGGCCAATGACTAGGCAAATGAGGATAGGGACCATAGTAGTACCAATGGATGCATCGTGTTACTACCGTACTCCCTATGCTAGGATGATATTGATCTGGGACCAATTGGAACTGACTTCGGGTCAGTAAGAGTGATATAACTCACTCTCTTTTTGGAACTGATTTCGGATTAGTAAGAGTGGTATGACACACTCTCTTTATTGGAACTGACTTCGGGTCAGTAAAAGTGGTATGAGACACTCTTTTATATGGGACTGACTTTGGGTCAGTAGAGGATGGTATGATACATTCTCGATCACTTCTTCTTCTTAGTTCAGCAGAGTAGAGCAGTGCAGGGCACTGATGGCAGAGATAGTACAACCTGGCAAATGGATTAGGAGATGGAGTTCTCCCTAGTTGAGAGGGAGTGTTAAAATTGGCAACTAGGGCCAAACTCCATATGGGTCATCTTATTTATGGCAGTGATATTTTTCTTAGATTCCTCGCATCGAGAGGTGTAGGATTGATCTAAAGATCATCTGATTCCGACATGTATTCTTGGAGATATGAATTTATTTGTGTTATGGGACAATTCGTCAAGGTCGGCCAGCAACCGAATTGCCCTCACTTGTGCTCAATGTTTTAGTATAAAAAGAGGTGGCTTGCTAGTCATTTGGACACACACTCTTCTTGTGATCTCTTCCTCTCCACTTGTCTTTGGGTTTTGGTGGGAGGAGAGATCCTAAGAATATAAGCTGCCCTAGAAGCTGCCATGGGAAAGAAGGATCTATGCTGCCCTAAAGAAGATGCCCTAGCCCCTAACGATGGCATGGAAATAAAGGCTTAACGCAGTCATGAAGATGGGCTTCTAATGTTGTTCTAGCATTTCCCTAATGAAGCCCTAGTGTTGCCCTAATAAAGAAGCCTTAACGTTGCCCTAACAGGAAGACCTAGCCGCAGTCAAGTAGAAGGTTTATATGCCCAACAAGCCACAGTCCTAATGGGAGGACTACAGTCTTACCCTAGCCGCAGTAAATCACAAGATTTGGCCGCAGTCCTAGGGGATCTCTAGAGCTACAATACGCTGTCTGAATGGTTCCTAATCTACAGTCTCAATTTTTCCCTAGCCGTAGTAAAAAGAGAAGGTTACGGTCACCAAAGAAGAGGACTATAGCAGTTGTCCATTTGTGCTTCTAACTGCAGTCAAAGGAGGGCTAGTCTCAGCCCTCAAGGAGGTCATCATGGCTGCAGTTGGAGACGACCCTATCAGCCAAATGATGAAGGAGATGATGTAAGGAAAGTCAACTATCATATCACATTCTGGAGGATATGTCCTTATGCCACTTTGTTGTAGGTGATAGCGTGGCTCATTTAGGAGTGTTGAAGAAGGGTGGTCGTAGCCTTGGGAGGGATGTTGCAGCTGATGTGTGAAGGTTGGTAGGACTTCATTGATGCCCTAACCAGTCCATGACCACATTGTGAAGGCTGTCTAAATTGTTGTTTAAGTCCAGCGATGCAGCAAACAGCAGCATGATATGATATGATGTGACAACATTGTAATAAGGTGCAGCATGATGATGAATGTTGTAGCTTGATGATGAATGTTGCAGCATGTTGATGGGCATAGTGATGAAGTGTATCATAGCATGATGAGTGCAGCACAAATGTAACAAAGTGCAGCACAGTGATGATGAATGTTGCAATGAGGTGCAGCAGTAGAATTGTGATATACTGCAGTATGCATTGAGTGCAAAAGGGGTACAACATAGTGTAGCATGAAGGATGCAGCAGAATGTTGATGAAGTACAACATGATGGGCACAGCATGATGATTGGGTGCAGCTCAGTGATGAAGAGCAGCTCAATCATTGGGTGCAGCACAGTGACAAGTGCAGCATGATGATGAGGTGCAGCACAGTGCTGCATGGTGATGGAGTCACCTTGGAGGATCAGTGGAAGCAGTATGCCTTCCCCTGAGTTTAGATCAGCGACCTCATGTGCCATCTTCTTAGAGAAGATCTTTGCTCTTATTTAGATAAGTCAAAATGTTGACTTCTAATGTATATGTACTATCTCTCTCTCTGCTGAACTATTGAAGAACATAAGAAGAATTGATCAAGGGTGTCTAATATTATAGCAGTGCCAATCATGAACGATAAGCCATGCCATGATTTTTGTTGGTTGTACAATTGTAGTTGTTCACTATATAAATAAAATCAATATAGTTGATTATGGAGCAAGAAAGCATATCAATCTAAACATACCATTTGACGTATATGTCAAACTGCTAATTGAGTGGTATTACCCGAGAACCATGCTAGAAGGAGAAAATATCTAGCAAACGAATAATAATAACACTATTTTGTTGGAAAACAACATGACTCACCCATTTTCTGCACTGCATCTACCTTGCCTAAGGTATCTTCTCCACTCAACCCTCCCAGAGACAACAATTGTAGTCACTCACTGTACAAAGTAATATATATGATATTAGAAATAAATCACGAGTGCTTAAATAACAAAACAAATATACTGAGCAATGAATTAATCATCCACAAACCTGCCCTCCCTTGGCTAATATTATAGCAGTGGCAATCATGAACGATAAGCCATGCCATGAATTTTGTTGGTTGTACAATTGTAGTCGTTCACTATATAAATAAAATCAACATAGTTGATTATGAGAGCATAGATAAAACATATAATAAATTGAATAGAGAGCATAGATAAAACATATAATAAATTGAATAGCAAACGAATTAGCAAAAGATACTTTTAAGTGCATTGCATATAGGTATGTTAACTCACCTTCATTTCTAGAAAATAACTTCCATTTTCTTTGCTTGCTTCCTTGATTTCCTTTTCCACACTCAAAAAAGGAAACCAAGACCAAACTACAAAAAAAGAGAAAATAAAAAATAAATAAAAATAAAAAATAAAAAAACGAGTACAACAAAAAGCATGGCCATGATCAAACTCGAAAACAAAGCATGCATATAGGAACAAAGAAAAAATTGCAAACAACCCCTTTGCACATCATCTCTCCTGCAATGTGCTTTCCACTGGAAAAAATGCAGGTTGAATAAGGTTAAAATACACACAATTAATAATAGTAAACATATTTCAAAACCAATAATTATTCAAAATAGGAAACCCACCTCGCCTAGAGTTTGTTTTATAATGGTGGACATTATCTTTTGCATTCCACTTGCTCGTGCTCATTAGAACAAGCCACCTGCAACAGATACAAAATAAGATATTAGAATCATTATATAAGTTAAACTAGAGAGTTGAATGCAATAAATAATTGTAATAAAAAACACTTTTTTTGAGATTGTTATATAAAAGGGGAGAGTCTATTTTGTATTTCACATATTCATGCTCTCTGGAACAAGCCATCTCAGCCATCTCCACCTACAGCAGATACAAAATAAGATATCAGAATCATTCTATAAGTTATACTAAAGAGTTGAATGCAATAATTAATCGTAATAAAAAAACACACCTTTCTTTTCTTACACACCTTTCTTTGAAATTGTTATATAAAAGGGGAGAGTCCATTTTGTATCACATATTCATGCTCTATAGAACAAGCCATCTCAGCCATCTCCACCAACAGCAGATAAAAAATAAGATATTATAATCATTCTATAAGTTATACTAAAGAGTTGATTGCAATAATTAATTGTAATAAAAAACACACCTTTCTTTGAAATTGTTATATAAATGGGGAGAGTCCATTTTGTATCACATATCATGCTCTCTAGAACCAGCCATCTCAGCCATCTCCACCTACAGCACATCTCATCCATCTCCACCTACAGCAGATACAAAATAAAATATTAGAATCATTCTATAAGTTATACTAGAGAGTTGAATGCGATACTTAATCGTAATAAAAAAACTCGCCTTTTTTTTCTTACACACCTTTCTTTGAGATTGTTGTATAAAAGGGGAGAGTCCATTGTGTATCACATTTTCATGCTCTCTGGAACAAGCCATCTCACACACCTTTCTTTGAAATTGTTATTTAAAAGGGGAGAGTCCATTTTGTATCACATATTCATGCTCTCTAGAACAAGCCATCTCCACCTACAGATGGTACAAAATAAGATATCAGAATCATTCTATAAGTTATACTAGAGAGTTGAATGCGATAATTAATTGTAATAAAAAAACACGCCTTTTTTTTCTTACACACCTTTCTTTGAGATTGTTATATAAAAGGGGAGAGTCCATCTTGTATCACATATTCATGCTCTCTGGAACAAGCCATCTCAGCTATCTCCACCTACAGCAGATACAAAATAAGATCTTAGAATCATTTTATAAGTTATATTAGAGATTTGAATGCGATAACACACCTTTTTTTCTTACAAACGTTTCTTTGAGATTGTTATATGAAAGGGGGGAGTCCATTTTATATCACATATTCATGCTCTCTAGAACAAGCCATATCCAATAGATACACAATAAAATATTTAGATTAGATACACAATAAAATATTAGATTTCTAATAAAAGTTGAACTAGATGTTGATTTGGGGTAGCATCGGATGTGATCTAGCCATGAAAATTGGTGGAGAGGCTAAAGCACATGAGATCTCCAAGACCCAGAAATGGTTTGGGCAGATTTTAACCGGTTTGGGAGATATTAAAATAATTAATATATTTAGTGGAGTTCCTAATTCTAAACTTAGGAAAAATAAAATATTATTGAGTATTAATATAAAACTGAGTTAGAAGGTTTCAAAAATCATGGATCAAGCCAAATCTAACCTTAGCCGTTGACTAGAGATTTAATTTCGGTCGTTGAAGGACCAACAGGAAAAGAATAAGAAGAGGCTTGAGGGTCAGTTGGAGAACAAATTGAGGGAGACCAGTCAGTTCGATTTCTGGAGCGGGGTTAGCTGAGAAATTCGAACTAGTGGTCTGGAGAGTAGCAAGAGGCAACAAGTACGGAACAGAGAGTCGGGAACAGCACCAGGGGAACAACGCAGAGGTTGGAGAGGCAGACGCAGAGCCTCTCAAGCAGACACAAAGGCTGCAGACTGTGCAATCACTGGAGGGCTTGCGTGGGTGACGCAGAGAGGCAGGGGCTGACACAGAGGGTCTGGGAGCTACACAAAGGTCAGCCAGGCTAACGCTGAGACTGGGGGAAGTGCTGAAGAATTTTCTCTCTATTGGGTAAGCTAGTTTGGCACCCAGTTGTACTGAAGAATTGTTGAATAATAAAATCCTCCCTTGCTACACCGGTTTTCCCACATTGGGTTTTTCCGAGGACTGATTGTCCAAAATATTTGTGTCAATGTGTTAAATCTTGTGCATGTGTTTGTTTCTGTATTATGATGTGATATCTGCAGCAAAATTTGTTTTAATGTTTACTGAAGGATTTTCATAAATAACTTATCGGGAAATAAGTAGGCAAAATAAATAAGTTGTTGCAGTGATAGAATTTTCACATGGTACCAGAGCAAGTAATCAGAGACAAGAAGGGAAAATCAATTATGGGTCGAGACCATGATGTAGAGGCATCTACATCGGGAGACTCGCATAGATTTTCAGAAAATTGCACAAGAGAACGTGATTTCGATTTCTCTATGTTGGCTTCCAGGCTAAAAGAAGAAGTGGCTTGTGTGACTAGCTCTGCATCATCAGAGGTATGGTATATAGACAGTGGGGCCTCTTGGCATATGACGGGAATCCGGGAATGTTTCTCAGATTATCGGGAGGAGAAGATGAACTTTCAGATCACCATGGGGAACAAGGAAAAATGTACTCCAGTAGGGAGGGGTACCATAGTTTTTCAAACAGAAACGGGAGAGCAGTTCCGTGCTACCAATGTGCTGCATGTACCAGGATTGGGGATGAACTTACTTTCCGTGTCGCAACTTCAAGGCAAAGGCTATGACGTTTTCTTGATCAAGGAGAAAGTTTATGTCAAACACCCGAGCTGGAAAAAGAAAGTGTAGGTCGGGATCAAAAGTAATAGGTTCTACAAACTACAACTAGAATCACCAATGGCACTAATAGGCAATCATGGAGACAAGGATTTGAATGAACTATGGCACAGAAGAATGGGACATTTGCACCATGGGGCTCTGAGAATTCTCAAGAGCACTGTAACAGGAGTTCCGGATCTTAGTACGGAACGAGATGATGTATGCAGAGGATGTGCTCTAGGAAAGTATGCCAAGGCAACATTTCCTAGAAGTAAAAACAGGGCCAAGAGTGTACTAGGATTGATACACTCAAATATCTGCAGACCCATGTCCACTAAAGCTCTTAGTGGTGTCGAGTACTTCCTTACCTTCATTGATGAACACTCAAGGAAAACTTGGATTTATTTTCTGAAAACCAAGGACGAGGTTTTCTATCGATTCAAAGAGTTCAAGGCTCTGGTGGAGAATCTAATTGGGAAGAAACTAAAAGTTTTGCGCTCAGATAATGGTGGAGAGTATGTCAATAAGAACTTCACTGATTTTTGCGCTAAGGAGGGCATTAGAAGAGAGTGGACAACTCCTTACAATCCGGAGCAGAATGGAGTAGCAAAGAGAAAGAACAGGACTATTGTAGAAGCAACTAGGGCCATGATGTATGATCAGGATATGCCAAAATTCCAATGGGCAGAAGCATGCAACACAGCAGTCTATGTTCAGAATAGAACTCCTCATCGGGCATTAGGAAAGATTACTCCAGAGAAAGTCTTCACAGGGAAGACGCCTGAAGTTAGTCATTTCAGGATATTTTGGAAGCTTAGCATATTGTCACATACCCGAGGAAAAGAGGAAGAAGCTGGATAAAATTGCAGAGAAAAGATATCTAGTGGGATATAGCGAAAACGCTAAGGCATACAGAATCTCTCTTCCAAGGAGCAGGAATGTAGTAGTTCGACAAGATGTGAAGTTCATGGAAGACAGGGCTTTCAGAAAATCTCAAGAAATGCCACCCGAGGAGTAGTGAAAAGAAGAACCGTTGGTCAAACCTCTTCAACCAATGGAAGAAAATAATTCTTCCTCGAGTCAGGAAGAATCACAAGATGAGGAGGAGCTAACAGAAGCACCTGTTGGCAGAGGAAGAACGAGCAGGGAACTTCGTCAGATTCTACGAGATGCAGAGGACTTCATCGATGCGCCAAGGAACAATAAGAGGGAGCGAAAACAACGAGATAGATATCAAGCATTAGTAGCTCAGGATGGGGAGCCTGCCAGTTTTCAGGAGGCAGCTCAACATCAGGTTTAGCGGGATGCGATGGTAGAGGAGTACAACTCCATAATGGTGAACGATGTCTGGGAGGTAGTGCCAAGGCCTCAAGACAGATCAGTGGTAGGTTCGAGATGGATCTACAAGATTAAATACGCTGCAGACAATAGTGTTGAGAAATACAAAGCTAGGTTTGTGGATAAGGGGTATGCTCAGAAGGAAGGAATTGACTACGAAAAGACCTTCACCCGATAGCCAAGTATACATCTATTAGAACCGTGATATCTCTTGCAGCACAGATGGGGTGGGAGATTCATCAGATGGATGTCAAAACGGCATTTCTAAATGGTGTGATAGAAGAAGAGGTATACATTGAGCAACCAGAGGGCTTTGAGACACATGAGAAGAAGTCTCATGTATGCAGATTGAAGAAAGCCTTGTATGGGCTGAACTAGACACCTAGAGCGTGGTATGGGTGAATCGATGGCTACTTGCAGAAAATGGGATTTGTCAAGAGTGACGCAGATCCAAATCTCTACTATTTGGTTGTAGAGAATGAGCCTCTAATCTTGGTATTATATGTCGATGATCTCTTCCTGACAAGATCATCCAGGCTCATAGGGGACTGCAAGAAGAATCTAGCCATAGAGTTCGACATGAAGGATTTGGGACGAATGCATTATTTCCTAGGGTTGGAAGTTTGGCAGCAAAAGGGGGATATCTTCCTTGGGCAAGGGAGATATGCTACAATAATCCTGAAGAGATTCAGGATGGAGGATAGTTGACCCATGGCAACTCCAATGATAACCAACAAGAAGAAGATTGATGCATCAGAAGACAAAGATGTTGATCCCACCTTATACAGGCAGCTCATAGGGTCCCTGATGTATCTGGTCTGTTGTCGCACAGATTGTCACGACAACGCTTAGACCAGGGGCTGTCACTCTGATCCCCGATCTCTCCGTTTAAGCCTGTCTCCCGCGGCTAAGGGGGGTAGACCCTATGGGAAAATGAATGACCAACTGTGAAACAGTTGGGTTGGGAGACACGAGGAAATAAGCACTAAAATGATTTTACTAAGTAAATAGACCAGTGCCTTATAGAGTTGATGACTGAATAATTAAATGAACCATGTAAAACAAACATTTATCATCAAATAGCCCGAGCAATGCAAGATATCCAGTAAATTCACAATGCCTTAATAGTGATCCAGCGATTAAAACTCAATAACAATATTCCAGCGATTAAAAAATTTCGAAAGATAAAGTGCTTTTAAATAACCACGTAATTTTAAACCTAACCAGATATCCATTCATGATCATTCAAGCATGTTAAATCATTAATTCCACATCAAAAATTTAGCCTCAGCAGAGGAGATAAGAAGTGATAAATCCCTGAGCTAATACTGAATCTGGCAAAAATTTCCAGAATATTTTTTATATTTTTTTAAACAAAAATTAAAACTAAATGAAACTTAAAAATCTAAATAAATCTACACTTTTAAAAGAAAAGAAAATCTCCCATTGTCAAAGATAACCACTTTGCAGAATAGGTCGATTCAAATGGAAAGAGCACAAACGCAAAACTTCCAACCTCGAAATAATAATAACAGAAATAACAATTTGCAAAAGAAGGGTCAGTCTAGTGAGCAAAGACCTCCTAATCCGATAACTAATTTGGTTGATAATGCTCCTCCTTACTGTCGGGTTTGCGATGCTCTTCATGAAGAGGCCACTTGTCCCATCGTTAGAAGAATTTTAGATAATGGAATGTTTGGAACAGGTGATCAAATAAATGTAGTATGTAGCAAGTTTCCTTTGTCTATGGATGATTGGATAGAGGTCAAGGAAAAGAGTCATGACATTATGAATTCTTCATCAGCGTTTAGTATAAATAACCTTGAAAATGAATATGACATTTTGGCTAGGTTATATGGTGAAAAACCCTCTCCCGAGCAAATCTTGGAAATTGCTAGAGATAAGGGTTTGACCTATCAGAGAAGGGATAAAGATCAAAGCGGGAATCAAATTCCCCCTCGAACTTTTAACCCTAGATTAGATGTCGATTTGGGAAGTTGGTTTAACAATGCAAAAATCTGGGTTCCTGTCTCCAAGATTGCTAAAATCCCTTCCCAAAGAGACAAGTTACTAAAAGCTATTCAAGGTCCTCAAGTAAATACTTCTCAACAGAAGACTCGGGAAGTTGACTATCATGATGCTCCCATATATTTGCAAAGCTTAGATGCTGATAACAAAGATCACTAGCCTTTCTTTATCACCTTGTTAGTTATTTGATATAAATTGAATAATTGCATGTTGGATTCTGGTGCGTCATCTTGTGTAATGACTAAAAGGGTCATGGAACAGCTTAACTTAAGAGTTTCTAGACCCTACTATAACATATGCGCCATGGATTCTAAGAAAATCGAAGTGCATGGTTTAATCAAAGATTTGCAAGTTCATCTATCAGTTTACCCAGACATCATGATTGTCATGGATATTTTTGTTGTGGATGTGCCTGATGCCTGGGGTATGCTGTTATCCAGAAAGTGGGCCTCTGATCTAGGAGGAAGTATTCAAATGAATTGGTCATATGCTATGATTCCTTCTCCTAGGGGTGATGGTTTTGTAAGATTAAATAGGGAGCCCGAAAGAAAATTTCATGTCGAAAATCCTAAGAGACCTCACAACGAGATAATCAAAGAGCAATCTGACATTGGGAACTATGCCATCATGTCTAATTTCATAATTCCTCCCAATGACAAGATTAAGGATCTCAAGGATAAAGTTTGGTATATGTACTTCGATGGTGCATCGTCTAGGCATGGTAAAGGTGCTGGAATAGTGCTTAAATCTCCCCTTGATCACATTTTTAAGTTTGCCTATCGATTAGAATTTGAAGCAACCAACAATGTCACTGAATATGAGGCTATATTGTTGGGGTTTGAATTGGCAAAATCTTTGAAGGTTAAGTTGCTTAGCATTAGGGGGGATTCTGATTTAGTTATCATGCAGCTTAAAAATAAATTCACATGAAAAAATCAAAGACTAAGGAATTATCGAAATGTTGTGTGGGATACTATGGAGCACTTTGATGCTCTTGACCTCAAAGCTATCCCAAGAAAGAAAAATAGTTTGGCAGATGAACTTGTCGTCGCGGCTACTACTTTCCAGTTATCTGATGAGCTAATTAATGATAAGATCAAAATGGAAGTAATATTTAGACCATCTGTTCCAGATAACTCAGAGCATTGGCAGGTCTTCAATGATGAAAAACAGGTCATCCGTTTTCTTAATAGTCTGGATGAGTTTGAAGATTTCCGGATAGATTCTCAGGAGGACGGATCTTTAAATTATGAGCATATCATAAATCCTACTCCCAGAAATGTGGTTGCCTTAGAGCAACATTTTGATTGGCATGATGCCACGAAGTTGAGAGAAGAAAATAAGATGGACCCAGGCGAATATCTCGAGATAAACATTGGTACTTTTGAAAACCCAAAGATTGTTAAAATTGGTAGAGGTACTAGTGTGGAGGAAAGAAAAAAGTTAACTGATTTACTTTGCGAATATCAAGATGTTTTAGCTTTTTCTTATGATGAATTAAAGGGCTCTAGGGAAGATGTCATGGAACATACTATCCCCTTAAAAGATGAAAATGCTAAACCCTTTCGCCAGAAACTTAGGCAAATTAATCCTAAATTAGCCCCGTTAGTTCAGAAAGAACTTGCGAAAATGCTTGCAGCAAGAATTATCGCTCAAACAAGGCATTCAACATGGTGTTCAAATCTGGTGATTGTTGGGAAAAAGAATGGTACGATAAGGCTTTGTGTCGATTTTCGAAACCTTAATCTAGCATGCAAGAAAGATAATTACCCTTTGCCAAACATGGAGACTTTGTTGCAAAGAGTAACCGGTTCTGGAATGATGTCGTTGCTAGATGGTTTTCTGAGTACAATCAGGTATGGGTCAAAAAGGAAGATCGTCATAAAACCACATTCACCACACCATGGGGAACCTTTGAATACATAAGAATGTCGTTTGGGTTAAAAAACGTTGGGGCTACATTCCAAAGGGCTATGGATTATGCTTTCAAAGGGTTGATCGGGAAATTTATTGAAATTTACCAAGATGATCTTACTGTTTTCTCTAAAGATGGTATCAGTCATGTAAATCATCTTAGGCAGGTTTTCGATAGATGTAGAGAATACGGAATTTCTTTGAATCCAGCTAAGTCTGTTTTTGGAGTAACAGAGGGGAAATTACTTGGCGATATCATTTCTAAGGAAGGAATCAAGATTGATCCTGAAAGAATTGAAGCAATCCAAAAGATTCCTCTCCCTCATAATCTTGAATCCCTTCAGTCTTTCGTTGGAAAGATAGCTTTTATTAGAAGGTTTATTCCAAATTATGCAGAAATAGCTAAGCCTATTCAAAGTCTTCTAAAGAAAGATGCAAAATTTGTTTGGCAAGAAGACAGCAAAAAGGATTTCCAAGAAATGAAATGTGCTATTGCAAGAGCTCCTGTCTTAGCTAGTCCCGATTATTCCAAGGATTTCATGATTTTTTCTTTCGCTTCCGAAGATACCAGTGCTGGTGTCTTGCTACAAAATAATAAAGATGTTCACGAGCAGCCTATTGCTTTCATGAGTAAGGCACTTCAAAATTCCGAATTGAAGTACAATACAATGGAAAAGCAGGCTTATGCCTTGGTCAAGTCTCTTAAGCACTTCAAAACTTATGTGGGTTATTCTAAAATCATTGCTTTCGTCCCACATTCTGCTGTTAAAGATATATTAACTCAAACCGATTGCTTAGGGACTCGTGCTAGGTGGGTTACTAAAATACAAGAATATGATTTAGAGATCAGACCCACCAAGCTAGTCAAAGGCCAAGGTTTGGCTCAAATGTTGATTGAAGGTAACAAAAAGACTCTTGGTTTGTTTTGTCTTAGCGATCTATCTTCGTCGGAGTTGCAAAGATTAGGAGAGCATGAGTGGTACAAGGACATAATTTATTACTTGATGAATCTTGCATGTCCTAACCATTTAGTCGCTCATAAGAGAAGGGCTCTTAGACTAAAAGCCACTAAGTATTGCCTTATGAAGGATGGCCTTGGGTGCAGAAATCCTGGGGGCATAGTGCTTAGGTGTGTTGATGACGTTGAGTCCAAGAAATTAATCTCTAAGTTTCATTCAGGATTTTGTGGTGGTCATTATGCTGCTAAAACTACCACCCACAAAATCCTGAGAGTTGGCTATTATTGGCCTTCAATTTTTCCTGATGTGCACAAGTTTGTTAGAGCTTGTCAAGCTTGTCAACTATTCACTGGGAAACAGAAGCTTGCTGCCCTGCCCCTACAACCTGTCATTGTAGAGGCACCTTTTCAGCATTGGGGTCTAGACATCATAGGGAAGTTCCATGAAAATTCTAGCAATGGCTACTCTTGGATTTTGACTGCTACGGATTATTTCACTAAATGGGTTGAAGCCATTCCTGCTAAGAATGCCACTGAAAAGGTTATTATGGATTTCATTGAAAATAATATCATTACTAGATTTGGTGTCCCTGCTAAAATTACTACTGACAATGCTAAAGCTTTTAGTTCTTCAGAGTTTTCATCTTTTTGTTTCAAATATGGCATTGTCTTATCTCATTCGTCAAATTAATATCCTCAAGGTAATGGTCTGGCTGAATCAAGTAACAAGAATCTCATAACCATTATCAAGAAGATAGTAGGAGATAATAAGAGATCATGGGATAGCAAAATCAAGTATGCTTTATGGGCAGATAGAATCACTAAGAAGAAAGCTACTGGTAAATCTCCCTTTGAATTAGTTTATGGCTTGGATGTGACTTTACCTGTGCACCTAAAATTGCCAGCTTATCAGCTCCTACAGAATTTTTCTACTAATAAAGATGTTGTTCAGAATAGAATAGATCAGATTGTAGAGTTAGATGAAGCTCGTAGGACAGCTTTTGATGCTATATGTAAAAATCAATCTAACATTAAGAAAAGCTTTGATAAATTCTCTCGATCTAGATCTTTGCAGGTGGGAGATATGGTACTTCTTTGGGATCGCAAGAATGAGAAACCAGGAAAACATAAGAAGTTTGGCAGTTTGTGGCTAAGATCGTACATCATTCGAGACATAGCTAGATCAAACTCATTCCACTTGAGCAGATTGGATGGTGAACCACTTGATCTACCAACGAATGGCCAAATGCTCAAGTTGTTCTTCAAAGATGATATCTGATGCCATGGGGCATCCTTTGTATTGTATTTCTATCCTTACTCCTTGTCATTTCAGCATTTCATTTCTATTTTAGGATTAGATTTACTTTTCATGTTACTAGATAGTTAATAAATGAAGAGCTTTTATCTTTCCTGTGCTTAATGTTATATGATGATTTTTGGATGGACGCTACTTATTTTTTATTGTGTGTTGCGTGGATGCAGATTCTGGATTCTCACATTCCTACAGTGCAGCAATGTGTCCCCAAGTAGAGCCAGATGTTGACCACTACCGGTCAACTACCCATAGCAGTACACCCCCTTTTCTTCGCAAAAAAGGGGTAGCGCTTGATCGACGCATCCGCGCCATTCGACAGTCATTGTCGACTTGATCATATTATGTTGTAAACCCAGTCTGCATGTGTAAATTGTAAATAATCTTAGCATATATGAGTCATGTATGTAAATTGCCTAGGTGGACCTAATTTTCTAGTGATAATCTACGTTCCGGAAGGTTTTTTGTCTCACCGATCCATGATCGGCAGAGTTTTCCTTCAGCCTAACCCCAAAGCCGGAATGAATTTTGTCATTAGAATCTTAGAGGAATCCTAGTGTGTTGATATGCTAGATTATTGTTGGTCGTAGAACTGGGTGGTCTATGAGGGTCTATGTCAAATGGGTTTTCCTCTTTGAGATGTAAAATTGTTAAAGTCATGATGTAAAGTGTCTTGAGGGTTAGGAAGTGTTTTAAATCTCCTCATAAGTCCTAAGTCCTAGGTCCTAAGGAATTTTTTTCAAAGGCTAAGTTCGAGGATCCATTTAAAAAAAAAAAATTGAAAGATAAAAAAAATAATAATAATAAAATAAAAATAATAATAATAAAAAAAATAAAAAATAAAAACTTAAAAATAATAAAATAATAATATTTTGAGTAAATAAATGCAGAATTTCAATTTTTTAATGCATTAAAAATTCGACGGATGAGATTAAGAGATATCTTGATCCTCATCGACGGTCGAGATAAGTTTGACATGGATCACTCAAACTAGCTGTTGGGGATTTTTCCTTTAAATAGGGTGCTAGGGGTCATTTGAGATCAGATTCGATCTGTGAGTCTTGTGCTAAAGAAAGCTCTCTTGTAGTCATTTTTTTTGTGCAATAAAGAAGACTTTGGGGTTAAAAATCCTGCTGGTGTTACTCTTCTGAAAATGTTGTAAGATTGTTTTATTTTTCTGCATATTTTATTTTCAGCCATTGAGGATAGCTTAATGAAGATTGATCTAGGCACAGGTATCTTGTCTGATCTTTGGGGTTTGAATGATAGTTTAGATTCTGAAAAATAGTGCCAGGTATCTCCATTTGATCTGAGTTTTACTATTGTTTTCTCCCTCTATGTTAATGGTTGATTTTAAGCTGTGTAGGAAATCCTTTTTTTCAGATTACCGGGCGTTAGGGGAAGTTCTAGGCTAAACCAGCCAACTCCCGGATTGTGTTTTCTGAAAGAGCCTAGCCCGTGCTTGATCCCGGGCTTATCATTTGAAATTTTTTATGAATGCGTGCAGGGTTTTCTGAAGCACCTCACATTAAGTTTGAAATTCTGAAAATGTAACTGTGGATTATTGACAAATCTGGCTGCTAAAGAGCCTTAGATCTGTAAATACTGTAAATTTTTAGCTAGGTTTAGGGTTTTCAGTTCCGTTTCTTGCACATTATTTTTGGGTTTTCGGTTTTGTCATTGCAGGTTGCAGGTACAGGCTTTAAGAGATTTTCAGGGTTTCATCAGGCAGTTTGGAGCAAGAAAGATTTAAATTTCTGATCAGGCTTCTGGACTGCAGGTTTGCAAACTGCGTTTTCATTTTTCATTGCTGCCTGGGGTTTTACTGCTACAGAAAAATTTCGAATTTTTTTTTAAGGGATCGTAGTTTTTGCTGCTACCCTGCACACGCAACTCTCTTGTTTACACGGCCTCCTTCCATTTTCCGCCTCAGCCTCCTTTCTGTTCATATATAGCCCTCCTTATACCTCTGCGTCTCCATTTAGGCTGCCTTACATCGGCTCCTCTCTCCATCATCGGGCCTACATGTTCATTCCTCAAAACTCACGTTCTTCCTGCGTCTGTCCAGCTTCCTCATTGAATCTACTAAACCTGCATGCTGAGAAAATCATGTGCTCATCCCATCTGCAAACATTTGAATTTCTTCTTTCCTTCCGCCGTCAAAATCCGTGGGCCTACACTGGATTAACGCAGAAACCATTGAGGCTTTACGTGGGTAACGATTCAGGCTTTTTTTTGAAGAGCTGGTTAAAGTTTTCAGACCCTCGCTGCTGCGTCCTCATTCACCGTGGCCCTCACGCATACATTTTTTCTCTGCGGTCATCTCAGCAACGCTGCTACACGCAATATTCCCAAACGTTGTCGCTCTTTCCCTCGTTCCTGCTGAGCCAGCTGTGGAGCTTTCTTCCTCCCGTGCGTGGTTCAATCCGTCGGCGCTGTTTTCCTGTGCACAAGCCTGCAGCCGCATAACCAGTTCGAATTTTTTATGAGTCGTAAGTTTTGGGTTCAGAAGTTTAGCGTTAATTCTCTTGCCGCTTTAGTTTAAGTCACGTTTTTTGCTTACTTAGATTTCAATTTAAATTTTCACGTTCTAGGATTTGATAAAGTTCAGAAAGGAAAAGTCGATAATCGATTTTATTTTATGGTTTTGTTTTATTTTAGAATTTCATTAGAGTTTTGAATTAGTATTATTTCTTAAATAGATTTAAAGCTTTCATTTATTTTTATAGTTTAGTCTTTAGATTAGATTTTATTTAAAGTTTTGTTTTATTTTATTTAAAAAATAATAATAATAATAATAATTTTTTTAGAACTTTATTTAAGTTTTGAGTTTATTTCATTTAGTCTTAGATTCGGTTAAATTTTATTTTCATTTTTTTTAGTTTTAAGTTTGAAGCTTTATAAAAAAAAGAAAAAAAAATTAATTTTAAAATCATAAAAGGAGTTTCTTTTCTTTTAAAGTGTAGATTTAGATTTTTAAGTTTCATCTAGTTTTAATTTTTGTTTTAAATTTTTGTCTGAAAAATATAAAAATATTTTGGAAATTTTTTTTTTCAGATTCAGTCTTGGCTCAGGGATTTACCACATTTTATCTTTTCTGCTGAGATTAAAATTTTGATGTGGAATTAATGTTTAACATTTTTATGTGGTTTAGCATGCTTGAATGATTATGAATGTGATATCTGGTTAGCATTTAAAATTACGTGGTTGTGTATCGAACTTTATCTTTCGAAGTTTTGAATTGCTGGAGTATCATTTAAGCATTTTCTCGCATTTAATAAAAATTAATCTTTGTTTGAGTTATTTGATGATAAATGATTACTCTACATGGTTTATATTTCTACATCATCTGATAATTAATCGTTTAAACATTAACTCCACACGGCACTAGTCTGTTAACTCAATAAAATCAATTTAGTACTGGTTTCCTTTCATGTCTCCCAAACCAACTGATTCACAGTTGGTCATCCTTTTCCTATAGGGTCTACCCCCCTTAGCCGTGGGAGACAGGCTTAAATGGAGAGATCGGGGATCAGGGTGACAGCCCCTGGTCTGAACGTTGTCGTGACAATCTGTGCGACAACATGGTCAATACCAGACCAGACATTTGCTACGCTGTCAATACCCTCAGTCAGTTCATGGTGGAGCCAAAGAGGGCACATTGGGCCGCAGCCAAACATGTTCTCAGGTATTTATAGGGAACAATCGATTATGGACTCTTGTACACCAGGGGTAAGGATATCAGATTGAGTGGGTTTACTAATGCAGATTGGGCAGGAAGTTCAGTGGATCGGAAAAGTACCTCTGGGTATTGTTTCAACATTGGATCAGGAATGACCTCCTGGTGCAGTAGGAAACAAAAATCTGTGGCTCTGAGCTCAGCTGAGGCAGAATATATGGTCGCAAGAATAGCTTCGTGAGAGGCCATATGGCTTAGAAAACAGTTGGTGAACCTATTCAAAAGAAATATGGAGGTGACCAGGATCATGTGTGATAATCAGAGTTGCATCAAGCTCTCTGAAAATCCAGTGTTTCACGATCGATCAAAGCATATTGATATCCGGTGTCACTTTGTTAGAGATTGTGTCCAACGAGGAGATGTACAGTTGAGCTACTCTTCCAGGAGAACAGGTGGCAGACATCCTTACCAAGGCCCTTGGAAAAACCAAGTTTGATTATTTCAGGGAGAAGATGGGGATGATAAAGAATCCATTTCAGTAGCAGAAATGGGTATGATGTTGCAGTGCAGTAGCAGTCAGCAGTAGCACGATGCAACATGATGAGTTTTGCAGATGCAATGTTGGGAAGAAGGACCAGCAGCAGCACGGATGTAGAGGGAGTTGTAGTGCAGATGCAGTGTTGGGAAGATGGACCAGCAACAGCGCAAATGCAAAGGGAGCTGCAGTACAGATGTAGCAATGGCAGTGATAGAGCCATGGGCAGCGGTACAGGATGCAGCAGTACAGAGGATGTTGGGCAGGGAGACCTAGCATCAGCACAGGGACTGGTGCCAAATAATCAGGGTTATGCTTAGTGTGGAGTATTACTAGAGCAGAGTCCTCGCTAATAGGGAGTGTTGATTTGGGGTAGCATCGGATGTGCTCTAGCCATGAAAAATGGTGGAGAGGCTAAAGCACATGAGATCTCCAAGACCCAAAAATGGTTTGGGCAGATTCTAACGGTTTGGGAGATATTAAAATAATTAATATTTTAATGGAGTTCCTAAGTCTAAACTTAGGAAAAATAAAATATTGATGGGTATTAATATAAAACCGGGTTAGAAGGTTCCAAAAGTCATGGATCAAGCCAAATCTAATCTTAGTTGTTGATTAGAGATTTAATCTCGGTCATTGAAGGACCAACAAGAAAAGTATAAGAAGAGGCTTGAAGGTCAGTTAGAGAACACACTGAGGGAGACCAGTCAGTTCGATTTCTGGAGCAGGGTTAGCTGAGAAATTCGAACTAGTGGTCTGGAGAGCAGCGGGAGGCAGCAAGTACGGAATAGAGTCAGGAACAGCGCAAAGCTTGGAGAGGTAGACACAGAGCCTCTCAAGCAGACACAGAGGCTGCAGACTGTGCAGTCACTGGAGGGCCTGCGTGGGTGACGCAAAGAGGCCCAATGCTAACGCAGAGGGTCTGGGAGCTACGCAGAGGTCAGCCAAGCTGACGCTGAGACTGGGGGAAGTGCTGAAGAATTTTCTCTTTGTTGGGTAAGCCAGTTTGGCACCCAGTTGTACTGAAGAATTGCTGAATAATAAAATCCTCCCTTACTACACCGGTTTTCCCACATTGGGTTTTTCCGGGGACTGATTGTCCAAAATATTTGTGTCGATGTGTTAAATTTTGTGCACGTGTTTGTTTCTGTATTATGATGTCATATTTGCAGCAACATTTATTTTAATGTTTACTGAAGGATTTTCATAAATAACTTATCGAGAAATAAGTAGGCAAAATAAATCAGTCGTTGCAGTGACAAAATTTTCACACTAGAGAGTTTGAAGGCATGAACTTGTTATGAAACTTAGTTTGAGTCCATTTATATTCCATGCTATATCTCAAAAAAATATAAATTCATCCCATCTCCAATAGATACACAATAAAATATTAGATTTCTAATAAAAGTTAAACTAGAGAGTTTGAAACTTTGAAAGCATGAACTTGTTACGAAACTTAGTTTGAGTCCATTTATATTCCATGCTATATCTCAAAAAAATATAAATTTTCTAAACTCGTTGTACTTCTCCTAGGAATAATAAAAGCATTGCTTTCATAAGAAGTATATTGTTTTCATAAGAGGTATTTTCTTTTAGAAAATGAATCTAAGCATATCTAAACATATTGAACACTGAAAATCCTAGAGTCCACAAGGTGATAGTGTTGTATGTTAGCACAACAGTTGATTGGTTAAAGGGTCGGCATGTTTGCTTGCTCAACTTTACCCACCTCCTCTATAGGGCGGGTTGTGTGGGAGTGTGTGTGTGATGTGCAGCGAGAAAACATAACATGTTCAACTTTACCCACCTCCTCTATAGGGCACACATTGTGTGGGAGTGTGTGTATGATGTGCAACGAGAAAACATAACATGTTCAACTTTACCCACCTCCTCTATAGGGCACACAGTGTGTGGGAGTGTGTGATGTGGAGCAAGAAAACATACAAATTTATAGATACCATTTGATGTATATGTCAAACAACTAATTGAGTATTATGTGGGAGTGTGGGAGTGTGTGTGAGATGTGGAGCAAGAAAACATAACATGCTCAACTTTATCCACCTCCTCTATAGGGCACACATTGTGTGGGAGTGTGTGTGTGATGTGGAGCAAGAAAACATACAAATTTAAAGATACCATTTGATGTATATGTCAAACAACTAATTGAGTAGTACTGCCCAAGAACTATACTAGAAGGAGAAATAGTTATGCAAACAAATAATAATAATCATACTTTGCTGAAAAACCACATGACTCACCCATTCTTTATGTTGCATTTGTATTGCCTGAGGTATCTTCTCCACTCGACCATCCCAGACTACAACTATTGTCACTCGCTAAACAAAGTAATATTATATATAAGATCACGTATAAACCACAAGAGAAATTGAATAACAAATATACAAGGCGATAAATTTATCATACACATACCTGCTTTCCCTTGACCCATTAAGGGATCATACTACCCTAAAGCCATAAATATGAGACCACATATAAAACATATAATAAATTGAATAGAAAGCAAATGGAGTCACATACCTTCCACATCCTCTTCTCTAGGGCATGTTTCCTTCATTTCCTCTTCCACACCCAACAAAGCAAACCAAGACCAAACTACAAAAAAACATGAAAAAAAAACAAAACAACGAAAAAATAGTACAACACACCCAACAAACAAAACCAAGACCAAACTACAAAATACGAGCGAAAAATTAAAAAAAAAAGAAAAAGAATACAACAGAAAGCATGGCCATGCTCGAACTCAACAAAACAAAACATGTAGACAAAAATAAAGAAAAAATTGCAAACATCCCCTCTGTTCATCATCTCTCCTGCAATGTGCTCTCCTTCATGCTCTCTCGAACAAGCCATCAACATGCTCTCTGGAACAAGCCATCTACAATAGATACACAATAAAATATTAGATTTCTAATAAAAATTAATCATAAAAAGAAACACACATTTCTTTGAAATTATTATATTAAAGGGAAGAGTCCACTTTGTATTTCACATATTCATGCTCTCTCGAATAAGCCATCTATATGCTCTCCTTCATGCTCTCTCGAACAAGCCATCTACAATAGATACACAATAAAATATTAGATTTCTAATCAAAATTAATCATAAAAAGAAACATACATTTCTTTGAAATTATTATATAAAAGGGAAGAGTCCATTTTGTATTTCACATATTCATGCTCTCTCGAACAAGCCATCTATATGCTCTCTGGAACAAGCCATCTACAATAGATACACAATAAAATATCAGATTTCTAATCAAAGTTAAACCATAGAGTTTAAAAGCATGAACTTGTTATGCAACTTAGTCTCAGTCGATTTATATTCCATGCTATATAACCAAAAGAAAAACAAACAAAAAAATTCTAAACTAGAGGTACTTCTACTAGGAATAATAGAATCTAGGCATATATAAACATATTGAACACCCAAAATCCTACGATCCACAATGCAATAGTGTTGACACTATTGTATCTTATCAGGATGGTTGATTAGTTGAAGGGTCAACAGGGCACGTTGTGTGGGGGTGTGTGTGCGATGTGGAGCAAAAAAACACACATTTAAAGATACAATTTGATGTATATGTCAAACCACTCATTGAGTAGTACTACCCTAGAACCATGCTAGAAGGACAAATACTCATGCAAACAAAGAATAATAATGCTATTATGCTATAAAACCACATGACTCACCAATTTATCATCCAAAACACAACTATAGTCACCCACTGCACAAAGTAATATTGTATATCAGATCATGAATAAACCACGAGAGAAATTAAATAACAAATATACAAAGCAATAAATTAATCATACACATACTTACTTGCCATTGACCCATTAACAAGATCATACTACCCTGAAAGCATTACAAACTGATAAATTGTTGCGCAAACAACAAATATTTCAGTGGATTAAAGCACAATATTATTATGTAGGAAAAAAATATGGCTCACCGACCATCTGTGTTGCGTTTGTAGAATGTCTAGGGCATATTCATCTGTGCTACGTTTGTAGAATGTCTGTCATATTCACCACTTGACATTCATAGACTATACAACTATAGTCACTTAGTACACAAAGTAGATCAATATAGATGAGTATGAGGCCACATACAAAACATATAATAAATTAAATAGCAAGCAAATGAAGTCACAAAGTCACGAATTAGAAGAAGATAATTTTGAGTGAAGTGCATTGCTTATAATTAAGGTGATTCACCTTCATTTATGAATGATTACTTCCATCTCATCCCTTTCATTTTCTCTCCTTGTTGCCTTCCTTTCCTTTCCTTTTGCACACCTAAAGGACAAAACCAAACACAAACTAAAAAAATGAGAAAGAAATGAAAAACAAAGAAAAATGAGCACAACACAAAACATTGCCATGCTCAAATTCAACAAAAACAAAACATGTAAACAACAACAAACTCGGCCTAAAGATCACTCAAATCGCAGAAGGAGAAGTGTGTTTGAATTAAAGCCCGCACATGCAAATTGTCAAGGTCAACTTCAACATCATGTAGACTCATGAAACCCAAACGACATGTCTATTCACCCTCATCGATTCATATAAATACAAGAGACCTTCATCCTCATTTGGCATCATCTCAACACACACAATCTTCTCTCCTCTAATTGGTTCGTACAGCTCACTGGGCATATCTTTTCTCTCACACATGTGGCAAGAAGGACGAATTTCAGCACAAATTACAGGGACGAAAATTTCATACTTTTGTTGTAGGTTTGACAAGCATTGACTATGCACTTTGACCAATAGTTTGACTGCGATTTTTGGATAAAAATTTTGGTTTTGGAAGGCCGCATTGATTGGCACAAGAACTGAGGAATTCTAGGCACATTGATCGAGGTTGACCACAGACTTTAAGTTTAGAATTTGACCGAGTTTGACCGTTGATTTAGTGATTGTTTTGGCTGACTTTGACCCTCATTCAAGGCCGCATTTGACTACCTTTGACCAAACTGTTGAAGAGTTGTTTTGACCATGGAAAGTTGACTAGTTGAGGCACATACTGTTGTTGTTCACTGTTGTTGACTAGGACAGATTTACACTTGAGTCGACTCTTGTTGACTCTCTCTCTTTTGTCTCTGATTTGGATCGCTGATTTGGATAGTTGAACGGATATTGGATATTGAAATTGATATTGGATGATGTACTCTCTCTCTGTTGAACATTTGAAGACAATCTAATAAGAAGAAGATTTGCAAGGGTTTTCCCCATAGTGGGTTTTGCCCTGGTCATTGACCAAATTTTGGCGTCTCTTGTCTCTTGGTTGTTTTTCATTGTGCATTTGTTTAATTGTTCTATCTACTATTGCTCTACTGTCATTGGATAATTTGAAGAAGTGAAATTGTTAAATTGGATGCTATTGGATATTGTTGAAGTGATAGTTGCAGCATAGAACAAAGTGATGAAAATTAACATGGTATCATAGTTGAGGCGAAGACAAGCCCAAAAGACATAGACCAAGAGCATCCACCTTCTAAGTAACTGATTAAAAGGGGAAAATCTTTTGGTAAAAATGTCTACCTCTTATTTCAAGGATAATGAAAAGCTAGCTAACTCATCTGGCTTTGCAGCATGGAAGACCAAAATCAACGTCACCTTAGATGAGTATGATGTCTTGGAGTATGTGGAAGGAAAGATCTCACCACCACCAGAAAATGCTTCTCAAGCTATCAAGTCCAAGTATAAGAAAGGTGAGATTAAAGCTAAGAAAATCATTATTGATTCCTTAAGAGATCATTTACTTGTCTATATTTCATCCTTGAAGACTTCCAAAGAAATGTACAATAAGATTGTTGGCATGTATGAGGTAAACAATTTGAGTCATATAATGGAATTGAAAAATCAACTCAAGGAGTCTAAGTTGCATAAGGGAGAAACTGTACAATCCTTCTTCACAAGAATCACTGGGATCAGGGACAAACTCGAGACTGCTCAAGAAATCATACCTGATAGGGAATTGGTGATGATTGCCCTTAATAGCCTTCCTTCATCATGGGATATGTTCATTACTTCTATCAGAAACAAGGAAAAGATCCCTTCTTTTGATGAGCTACTTGCTCTATGCAATCAAGAGGAAAGATTAATGATATCTAGAGGAAAAATTCAAAGGCCAAATGAAGGAGACCCCACTGCTTTCACGGGTCAATGGAAGAAGAAGAACGTAAAGAAAGGAAAGGGAAAGCCATTCAAATCAAGAAGACCTCCTCAACCCAATCAAGATTCCAAGGACTCGAGAAGACGAAATAGAGATGTTGAATGCTACAATTGTCATCAAAAGGGTCATTATGCTCAAGATTGTCCCGAAAAGAGAGATGCTCCAAAAGGAAATTCTTCAAGGTCCTACAACAATAACCGTGGCTTCAACAACAATAGGTCATATGAAGGAAGAGGCAATAGAAGAAGGAATGAAAGAAGAGTCTCCCCCGATGATCGTGAAGATAGCTTTCATCCTCCAAAGAGGTCAAAGAACTCTAGGTATGAAGGCAATGCTACTAATCAATCTGAATATATTCTTATTTCTACTTTATCAAGTTCATCTCCTCCGGATTCTTGGCACAGTTGGCTGGTTGATAGTGGAGCCTCTCACCATTTTTCTGGATATAAGGTGGTTCTCTCTAATTTGGTAGAGAGGGAAACCAATCTGAACATTATTCTTGGTGACAATACCACTCATCCCGTAAAGGGCTTTGGGTCTGTCAAATTTCATTTGAACTCTGGGAAATCTGTCTTGCTTCATGATGTATTATATATGTCGGGATTGAAGAAGAATTTGGTTTCGATATCTACTCCGAAGGATAAAGGAATGAGGGTTGCATTCATTAAAGGAAAAGTACTTACATGGTCTGTTGAATCCTACATGAGAAATGCCTTCACATTGAGATCTAGGGTTGAAGGACTCTATAGAGTCATTGGAAGACCTCTTCTAGCTATGGTCCATAATACAAATCTTCAAAGCGAGCTGTGGCACCAAAGGTTGGCCCATCTACACTATGATGCACTTCCAAAATTGAAGAAGTTGGTCTCTGGAATCCCTGATGTTCAAGCTCAACAAAATGGAGTATGCCCTGGGTGTGCAAGTGGAAAGAAGACAAGGGGACCATTCCCCTCCAACCAAAACAAGACGAAAGACATCCTTCATCTTATTCTTTCTGATATATGTGGTCCAATGCCCGTGCATTCACTTGGGGGTCATCTTTATTACATCACCTTCATCGACGATTTCTCGATGAAGACATGGATATACTATTTGAAGCACAAGGATGAGGCATTCGAACTATTCAAGGAGTTCAAAGCTTTTGTTGAAAATCATACAGGAAAGAAAATAAAGAGCTTCAATTTTGACATCGGCGAGGAATACATATCAAATGAATTTATAGACTTTCGCAAGAATGAAGGAATTAAGAAGGAGACCAATGTGCCCTACACCCCCGAGCAAAAATGGAGTGGCTGAGAGAAAGAACAGGTCCATTATAGAAGTTTCCCGAGCCATGCTCCATGATCAAAAGATGCCAAAGTTTCTTTGGGCTGAAGCAACAAACACAACGACATATGTTCAAAACAGATTTCCCCATCAAGCTTTGGACAATGAAACTCCAGAGGGAGTATTCACGGGTGTCAAGCCTGATATTGTTCATCTCCGGATTTTTCGCTGCCCCATATACTTCCATGTTCCGAAGGACAAAAGAAACAAGCTAGAAGCTATAGGAAGGAAAGGTATGTTTGTTGGATATAGTGAAGATTCTAAAGCATTTAGAATATATATTTCTAGGTAAAGGAAGGTTGACATTAGCAGGGATGTAACATTCGATAAAGATGTTTCCCTTAGAAAAGCAAAGGACCTCCCTTCGCCTCCTACTCTTGAAGAGAAAAGTGATGATATGGATATCCTAGAAGGTCCTTCTTTGCCTAAATCCAAGAAGGACATCGTTGATGACCCTATGGAGCCTATGGACCCTTTGGATCCTCCTCCAAGTGATCCTCCTACCAGGAAAAGACCACTTTGGCTCAAAGACACACTACAGGATTCCAAGAAACATGTTGTTGCTCGTGGAACTTTCAGGGAAAGCAAGAAGCCATGCAGGTATCAAGCATATGTTGCAGCTATGAGCAATATGATTCAAGTTGAACCTAATACCTTTGAAGAAGTCGTGAAGGAACAAGTCTGGAAGGATGCAATGGCTGAAGAATATGAGTCTATTATGAAAAATGATGTATGGGATATTGTGTCGAGACCAAAGGGAAGATATGTGGTAACCTCCAAATGGCTCTATAAGATCAAGCATGGGGCTGATGGAAGTATTGAAAATAAAAGGCAAGGTTCGTAGCCTGTGGATTCTCTCAAAAAGAGGGAGAAGATTACGATGATATATTTGCTCATGTGGCCTGATATACAACCATCTGTTCGATAGTAGCCCTTGCTGCAAGTCAGGGATGGACGCTTCATCAAATGGATGTGAAGATCGCATTCTTACATGGTTCCCTGCAAAAATAAGTGTGCGTTGAACAACCTCCAGGATTTGAAGTTCATGACAAGAAGACTCATGTATGTCGATTGAGGAAAGCTCTCTATGGATTGAAGCAAGCCCCCTGTGCTTGGTATGCTCGTATTGACAGTTACTTGACAAAGCTATGATTCACAGGGAGCAATGCTGATCCAAAACAATCCAAGGTATGCCTCTCATTTTGGTATATATGTCGATGACTTATTCATGACAGGTGCAGACCCTCTCATTCTAGAATATAAAAGGAAGTTGGCTTCCGAATTCGAGATGAAAGACCTTGATTTGATGCACTATTTCCTAGGACTAGAAGTATGGCAAAAGTAGGGGGATATTTTCCTTTCACAAAGAAAAATATGTCGAGATTTCGCGTGGTTGAGTGCAAGTCCTTGCCTACACCTATGGAGATGAATTTCAAGAAGTTGTGTGGAGAATTTGTTGGACCAGACCTAGCAAACCCTTCTGATGTTCTCGTGAATACTCGCCCTGACATATGTTTTTGTTAAGTTTAGGTATGTTCTATGCTAGAGCAATTTATTTAAATTTTCACAGTTAGCAATCACATCAGCATTACGATAAACTGCAGATAGAACATAAATATAAAACGCAGAAGACAAGCCAAGACAAGAGGACACAAGATATGGCGCAAGCCAGGGACAAACCCCACAATGTGTGGGGAAACCCTTTGATCAAAACTTCTTTTATCTTCAAAGTTCAGCAGAGAAAGAGAGAGAGAGGGAGTACAGTTACAACAGAAGTCAACACTTTGACTTGTCTAGATCTAAGCATAGATCATCTTCTATAACGATGAGATCAGTTGAAGACATTCTGCTTCAACTGATCCTCCAAGGTGACTCCTTCACCTATCATCATTCTGCATCTCGTCCATTTGCTGCACCTGACTGTGTAGCACCATCATGTTGTATCATCATGCTGCTCATGATCACTGTGCTGTCTGCACATCATGTTGTCCATGACCTCATACATCATGCTGCCCATGTGTTGTGCTACTGCATGATTCTATCATGCTGCCCATTCATTATGTAGTGTTGCTTCCAGAAATTATTGAGTTGTTCTCAATCATCATGGATCTGCACCTCAATGACTGTAATGTTGCTCTCATTATACAGCATCACATTGCTACCCCAAAACAACAAGAATGACAGATCTGGTCTTTTCATTGTAATATACTCCTTGTGGAGATTCATATCTTCTTTGCTGTTTGTGCATCATCACGCGGCAACACTATAATACTATCATCAGCCTTAGCTGCTTGCTATGGCTTGCAGCCTAGCAAAGCATCTAGGCTATAGATGTAGTCTCAAACTACACAATCAAGTTGTCATCTGCAGTAATGTGAAAGCTGTGCATGTATATATTGACTGCGTGTATATATATTACCTGAGTGACTTCGAGTTGCTGAGTGACTGCGTGCATATATATATCCATTGAGCTGCATATCCACCTATATATTACAACGTTCCATATATTACAACGTTATATATTACAGCGTACCATATATTACAGCGTTCCATACCACTCTTCCACCTATATCCACCTATATATTACAGCATACCATATATTACAGTGTTCCATACCAGTCAGATTATCATTATACAGCGTACCATATATTACAGCATTCCATACCAGTCAGATTATACAGCGTACCATATATTACAACGTTCCATTCCAGTCAGATTATACAGCGTACCATATATTACAGCATTCCATACCAGTCAGATTATACAGCGTACCATATATTACAGCGTTCCATTCCAGTCAGATTATACAGCGTATAAATCATGAACAGCATAATATGTCCAGCGTATAACATGAACCATGAACAGCGTTAAGATTGCTAGGGTTTACTGCGGCTAGATCTATATTACATGACTGTGTTCCTTTGCTTCATCACTGCGTATAGAATGACTGCATTCCTTTGCTTCATCACTGCGTATAGACTGCGTTCCTTTGCTTCATCACTGCGGTGCTTTTATATGACAACGAAACAGATACGTTGGATGCCTTGTGGAATGACTGTCTCCATAACCTATTAGCGTATGACTTGTCTCCATGACCAGCGTTTTACCATGACTGCGATGTACTGCGGCTAGGGCATTTTCATAAGGCCAACATATCACTCTTGGTGTATCACTCCTTCTCCAAAAACCCAAGACGTGGAGAGGAGGAGATCACTCAAGAATATATGTTTTAAATGACATAAAATCCTCATCTATTTATACTGAAAATGCAGAGGTTGAATAGACACGTTGGCTGGGCTTCTAGAGCCTACATAAGAGCTGGTCGGCTTGACTATAATTACATAAACAAAATAAATTCATATCTCCATAAATACTTATCGGAATCGGATGATCTTTGGATCAATCCTACACCTCTCGACGAGAGGGATCCAATAAAAATATCAGCTGCCATAAATAAGCCGACCCACATGGAGTTTGGCCCTAGTTGCCAATTTAACAGTTTTGCAGTTAACACCTTGAGCCAGTTTATGACCGAGCCTCACCATGTACATTGCGTCACTGCCAAGCATGTATTGAGATATCTACATGCAACTATTAACAATAACCTTGGACTGAGATATGTCGCTAGAGACATAGACTACATGGATATACAAATACAGATTGGGTTGGAAATGTTGTAGACAGGAAGAGTACTTTCAAATGTTGTTTTAGTCTGGGATCCGCCATGATATCATGGATGAGCAAGAAGCAGAAATCCATAGCCCTTCGCACAGTTGACGTCGAGAATATTGCAACTAGCTGTTGATTTGGGGTAGCATCGGATGTGCTCTAGCCACGAAAATTGGTGGAGAGGCTAAGGCACATGAGATCTCCAATACCCAGAAAGGGTTTGGGTAAATGCTAAACAGTTTGGGAGATATTAAAATATTTAATATTTTTAATGGAGTCCCCAAGTCTAAACTTAGGGAAAAATAAAATATTAATGTGTATTAATATAAAATTGTGTTAAAATGGTCCAAAAGACATGGATCAAGCCAGATCTAATCTTAACCATTGATTAGGGACTTAATCTCGGTCGTTGATTTGTCAACGAGAAAAGTATAAGAGGAGGCTTGAGGGTCACTTGGAGAACACACAAGATTGATCAGTGATTCTATCTAGAGCGGGGTTTGCTAAGAGAGATAGAATTAGTGATCAGTTGCAGCGAGGGGCAGTGAGTACGAGGCAGAGAGGCAGGGACAGTGCCGAGAGACCAGCGCAGAAGCAGAGAGAGGCAGACGCAGAGCCAGAGGGAGCCACGCAGAGGCAGCAGAGACTGCGCAGAGCCAGAAGGGCCTGCGTCATCCACGCAGAGGCTGCAGGAGTGACGCAGAGAGCCAGAGAGGCTATGCAGAGCCTCAGTAGGTTGACGTAGAGGGTTTCAGGCTGATGCAGAGGCCAGCAGGGCTAACGTTGAGCTTTGTGCTGGAGAGGGATTTCGTGGAGCAGGCTTTCCGAATACCTGTTTCCGAAGAGAGGTATTGCTGCCAGATTTTTTATCTCTATCGAATTAGCCAGTTTGGCACCCAGTGTACTCAGAAAAGAACCGCTTAATAATAAAACCCTCAAATAGCTGCACCGGTTTTCCCACATTGGGTTTTTCCGGAGACATTAGTCCAAAAATAACAGTGTCATTTGTGTGCTTGTTTTTGTTTCCTTCAGTTGATGATCTATAATGTGTTGAACATGCACTTCTATTTATTTTCAGTATTCACATGGTAAATAAATTGTTAATTAACGAAACAACTAGGTAGGAATAAATCAATAAAGTGCATGGAGGGTTTCTAACTGGTAGACTTAGAAACTTCAACATGGTATCAGAGCCAAGTTGCAGATCACAGGAGAACTGAGGACATCAACAGAGCAAAGCAGAAGCGACGAAAACAGTTGTCCCGAGTGATAGACGTTGTTCCTATCAGCAAAGCAGCAAGGAAGGGGTGACGTAGTACGTGCGTCATCAAGTTCGAGCCAAGAAGAGGTTGCGCAGAGGCTGAAGGAGGCAAAGACAGGCTCACGCAGAGGCCAAGAGGGTTGACGCAGTTGGCTAAGGGAGCTAGTTTGTCGGTGTCGAGACTGCGCAGAGCCTAGGAGCTCTCACCTTTAGGTTGCTGGGGTTTAAGAGGCTGTGGGTAAGTTGCAGAGTGGCGCTAGTGGGGTACTGTAGTCAGAATAGTACCTAACAGGGCAAGGCCAAGGAGGAGGGAGTTGCTACCGAGGGTTTTTAGCCGAGAAATCTGGATCAATGATGCAGTTGCACAGACGATCAGAGTCGGGGGCATCTTCACATTGGCAAAAGGGTTTCCAGGAAGGAAATCAAGGCTCAGAGGGAGTCACATTGAGAACTTCCAGGAGGGAAGTAGAAGAGCAGCATGGCACTACACAGAGTAAGAGACCAGGACAGACTGGACGGAGCCTCAAACTTCGCAATCTGGAAGGCCAGAATCTTATCCGTACTTGACAGAAATCATGTCAAGCACTTCGCCTTGAGGACAATAGTGATCCCAGTTGACCCAGCTGATAACAACAAGTACGAGGAGGCAATGGCGAGGGCCAAGAGCATCATCCTTGACGAGGTCAAGGACCATGTAGTACCACACATTACCGAGAAGGAAACGACAAATGAGATGTGGGAGGCCCTAAAGAAATTGTACCAGCATACTTCTGTGCAGAGAAGGATGTTACTAGAAAATCAGTTGAGATCATACCAGATGAAGAAGGGAGAACCGATCGACACCTTCTTTGGTCGACTGAATGAGATCCGGGATTAGCTGACTTCCATACGGGCCACGCCGGATCAAGAATTGATGGTGAGAACAACCTTGAACGTAGTCTCAGAAGACTGGGAGGTATTTGTCCAGAGTATACTTAGCAGAGCGGCCCTTCCACATTGGGAGGAAATGTGGGTATCCAAGAAGAGATCAGAAGGCTAAGCAAGGCGGGAAGCAGCGGCAAGGGGATCAGAGTCAAGGAGGAGGAGGAGGAGGAGGACGTTGCCCTAGCATCTAAGGGAAAGCAAGAGAAACGGAAGAAGAAGGACCTCTCCAAGATCAAATGCTTCCATTGTGGGGAGCTGGGTCATTATGCGACCCAGTGTCCAAGGAAGAAGAACAAGGGAGAGGCCTCTGAGACCAAGGCAGTGCCAGCAAGGGCAGAGAAGGAAGTGGAGACAGACAATGACTGTGCCATGAGTGCACACATGCCACTTGAGCGGAAGTGGGGAGACATCGAGCTATAGTCAGACGGACTACAGGCGATGAGGGGCAAGATTCTCGAGGTACCCAGCCTCTTGGATTAGACCATGCTACGGGAGCCCCGAAGAGGAGTAGCAGCACTGGCAGATGTGGGTAGAGACGAATGCGGATGAAGCAGCAGAGAGAGCTATAGTGCAGAATTCCCAAGACAGCGCAAGGCTAGCAGGCTGCAATAGTGCGAGAGGCACGGGAGTGTTGCACCAGTGCAGGATGGCACAGAGAGGTGTGCAACAGTGCAAGATGCAGGGAGTTGTTGCAGCAGTGCAGAGGTCAGAGAGGGAGCACTTGTCAGCGGCAGAGGGAGCTTCAACATCAGGAGTACTCTAGCCTGACAAAGAAGTCATAGTTGGGAGATCAATTACTTACATCTCAGTAACTGAGTTGCAGTGCAATAGTTAGCAGTGGTAGTGCTATGGGCAGCACGATGCAGCATGATGAGAGGAGATGCAGTGCAGACGCAACAGTGGCAGTGGCAGGGCCATGGGCAGCAGCACGGATGCAGAGGGAGCTATCGTACAGATGCAGCAATGGCAGTGGCAGAGCTATGGGCAGCAAGCCTAGCATCAGCACAGGGACCGATGCTAGATGATCAGGGTGATACTCAGTGAGGAGTATTACTAGAGCACAGTCTTCGCTAAGAGGGAGTGTTGATTTGGGGTAGCATCAGATGTGCTCTAGCCACGAAAATTGGTGGAGAGGCTAAGGCACACGAGATCTCCAATACCCAGAAAGGGTTTGGGCAAATTCTAAACAGTTTGGGAGATATTAAAATAATTAATATTTTTAATGGAGTCCCTAAGTCTAAACTTAGGGAAAATAAAATATTAATGTGTATTAATATAAAACTGTTTTAGAATGGTCCAAAAGACATGGATCAAGCCAGATCTAATCTTAGCCGTTGATTAGGGACTTAATCTCAGTCGTTGATTTGTCAACGAGAAAAGTATAAGAGGAGGCTTGAGGGTCACTTGGAGAACACACAAGATTGATCAGTCATTCTATTCTCTAGAGCGTGGTTTGCTGAGAGAGATAGAATTAGTGATCAATTGCAGCAAGGGGCAGTGAGTACGAGGCAAAGAAGCAGGGATAGTGCCGAGAGACCAGCGCAAAAGCAGAGAGATGCAGACGCAGAGCCAGAGGGAGCCACGCAGAGGCAGCAGAGACTGCGCAGAACCAGAAGGGCCTGCGTCATCCACGCAGAGGCTGCAAGAGTGACACAGAGAGCCAGAGAGGCTGTGCAGAGCCTCAGTAGGCTGACGTAGAGGGTTTCAGGCTAACGCAAAGGCCAGCAGGGCTGACGCTAAGCTTCAAATTGTGCTGGAGAGGGATTTCGTGGAGCAAGCTTTCCGAATACCTGTTTCCGAAGAGAGGTATTGCTGCCAGATTTTTTCTCTGTCGGGTTAGCCAGTTTGGCACCAATGTACTCAGAAAAGAACTGCTTAATAATAAAACCCTCAGATAGCTGCACCGGTTTTCCCGCATTGGGTTTTTCCAGGGACATTAGTCCAAAAATAACAGTGTCATTTGTGTGCTTGTTTTTGTTTCCTTCAGTTGATGATTTGTAATGTGTTGAGCATGCACTTGTATTTATTTTCAATATTTACATGGTAAATAACTTGTTAATTAACAAAACAAGTAGGTAGGAATAAATCAGTAAAGTGCATGGAGGATTTCTAACTGGTAGACTTAGAAACTTCAACACTATCCTTGTGAGTTGTGAGGCAGTTTGGTTGAGGAAGCTCTTTTCAAAGCTATTTGAGCAGGTTCTGGACACGACAGTTATCTATTGCGAGAAAAAGATTGGGATTCGTTTGTCATTGAATCATGTTTTCCATGACAAGTCCAAGCACATCGAGGAGCCGACATTTCGACAAATGAGAAGATAGCCGACATCCTCACCAAGCCTTTACCGAAAGGGAAATTCTTGGTGTTTAGAGAGCAACTTGGACTAGTTGAGATGACCCTTTCAAATAAGGGTCTGAACTGATCAAGAACATTGAGCAGTGCTCTCCCCCCCTGATTGAGGTCCCAAGGTGTGGAATGGAGCTATAGGGCTCATGGGGATTAGAGACCTATGACCGATAGGATGTTGAGACGTGGGATCTCCCCTAGTCAGAGTATGCCCCAGTATAGGATGTTGAGACCTGCGATCTCCCCTAGTCAGAGTATGCCCTAGTATAGGATGTTGAGACCTGGGATCTCCCCTAGTCAAAGTATGCCCCCCCAGTCAGAGTATGCCCAGTTAGCGTCCTGCCCACTCTATGGGATAACCTCTCCCATCTGGCCAATGGGTTGAGGGACTTTGGATAGAGTGTGATCTCTACCGCTTACAGTAGGTGGATCTCGCCCAAGTTGGTGGATGCATGTGTTCTACCATCTGACTCTTTAAGGTTAAGATGGATGATCAAGGACAATAGGGTGATCCTTACGATGATCCCACCTATTGTCAGGTACTTTGGGATAGAGTGTGATCCCTACGCTTGGGGTAGGTTGGTCTCGCCCATTGTCTTTGGTTCCGATAGCTCCCCGATGATGATAATGATGATGATTTCTGGTGGTGGTAGAGTCTCCTCGATGGTGATAGAGGCAGGGTGGTAGCTAGAGCTCCTCTGCAACATTTCTTCTTCTTTAGATTTGAGAATTTTCAACATGAGATGAGCAGAGACAAGCAAAGATGGTACATGATGACAGGATGATCGATAAACAAACACAATCTTCTCTCTCCATCTCTGATTGGTTTGTACAGCTTACTGGGCATATCATTTCTCTCACACGTGTGGCAAGAAGGACGAATTTTAGGACCGAAAATTTCAGACTTTTGTTGTAGGTTTGACCAGGGTTGACCAACAGTTTGATTGCATTTTTTGGGTAAAATTTTCGGTTTTGGAAGGCCACATTGATTGGCACAGGAACCAAGGAATTATGGGCACATTGACTGAGGCTGACCACAAGGTTGACCGCAAACTTCAAGTGCAGAATTTGACCGAGTTTGACTGTTGATTTAGTGACTATTTTGGGCCGACTTTGACCCTCATTCAAGGTCGCGTTTGACTTCCTTTGATCGAACTAATGAAGAGATGTTGACCATGGAAAGTTGACTGGTTAGGGCACATACTGCTAGTGTTGACTACTGTTGACTAGGACAGATTTACACTTGAGTTGACTCTTGTTGACTCTCGTTGACTCTCTCTCTTTTGTCTCTGATTTGGATAGTTGATTGGATACTGGATAATGAAATTGATATTGCATGATGTTCTCTCTCTCTTTGTTGAACATTTGAAGACAATCTAATAAGAAGAAGATTTGCAAAGGTTTTCCCCATAGTGGGTTTTACCCTGGTCAATGACCAAATTTTGGTGTCTCTTGTCTCTTGGCTTTCATTGTGCATGTTAAGTTATGGTATGTTCTATGCTTATAACAATTTACTTCTTTTTCTTATTATATTCCACGGTTAGCAATCACATGTACATAAAGTAAAGTACAGATAGAACATTAAACGATCGACAGAAAACAAGCCAAGACAAGAGACATAAGATGTGGCGGCTAGCCAGGGACAAACCCCACAATGTATGGGGAAACCCTTTGATCAAATCTTCTTTTATCTTCAATAATTCAGCAGAGAGAAATAGTACAATAAATCTGATTCATATCAGTAGTAGCAAACCCTAGATCAGCAGCATCAGCATTAGCGGCTTCATTATCAAACTAGGGCAGACCATATCTCACAAACCGACCATCGGATTGACTTCATTCCACCACCAAAAGTTGTGGCTTTCAAAGGAGGTTCATATGAACCTACAACGCAGTTCAGATGAGGAGATCTTCTAGGCCACACAAGTCAATCTTTACTTCTGCAATTGCAGCTTCAGTTTCAGCAGTTTCCGGCGTCAAACTAGGGCAGTCGATATCTTGCAAACCGTTCGTAGGATTGACTTCATTCCACCACAAAAAGTTTCGGCTTCCAGAGGAGGTTCAGATGAACCTACAGTGCAGTTCAGATGAGGAGATCTTCTAGGCCACGCAAGTCAATCTTTACTTCTGCAGTTGCAGCTTCAGTTTCAACAGTTTCCGGCTTCAAACTAGGGCAGTCGATATCTTGCAAACCGTTCGTCGAATTGACTTCATTCCACCACCAAAAGTTGCGGCTTCCAAAGGAGGTTCAGATGAACCTACAGCGCAGTTCCAAAGAGGAGATATTCTAGGCCATGCAAGTCGATCTTTACTTCTGCAGTTGCAGCTTCAAATTTAACAGCTTCCGGCTTCACATGTGTGAGAGAGAGAGACCCATTTCAGCGCAGTAGAGAAGAGACTCATATCTGCGCAGTAGAGAGAGAGAGATGTGATGAGATGAGTGAGTCCAAATGAGGAAAAGTCCTCTTATATTTATACACAACGTTGGTGGGTGAATAGATGCGACTGTTGGGCTTCTGAGCCTACATGAGTTGTAGGTCGGCTTGATAATAATTGCATAATCAAAATAAATTCATATCTCCATGAATAATTATCGGAATTTGATGATCTTTATATCAATCCTATACCTCTCGATGAGAGGAATCTAATAAAAATATTATTAGCCATGAATAAGATGACCCACATGAAGTTTTGCCCTGGTTGCCAATTTTAACAGTGCATTTGTTTAATTGTTCCATCTAACCTTGCTCTATTGTCATTGGATAATTTGAAAAAGTGAAATTGTTAAATTGGACGCTATTGGATATTGTTGAAGTGATAGTTGCAGCATAGAACAAATTGATGAAAAATTAATGTGTGGGGGTGTCTGTGTGATGTGGAGCAAGAAAGTATATAAATTTAAACATACCATTGATGTATATATCAAACCACTAATTGAGTGGTACTACCCAAGAACCATGCTAGAAGGAGAAAACATAGAGCAAACAAATAATAGTAACACTATTTTGCTAGAAACCAACATGACTCACCCATCCTCTGTGTTGCATCTACATTGTCTAAGGTATCTTTTCGAGTCGACCATCCAAGACACAACAATTGTAGTCACTCACTACATAAATTAATATTATATATGAGATCACGAATAAACCACGAGAGCTTAAATAACAAATATACAAAACAATGAATTAACCATACACAAACCTGCCCTCCCTTAGCTAATATTATAACAATGGCAATCATGAATGATAAGCCCTGAAGATGTGAATCCCAATATAACTTTTCCATTTCTTTAATATCAGAGTTCTAGGAAAAAACTTGAATCTCACACCCATGAAAAACATCATACTACCACAAAACCATGACAAAATGATAAATCAGTGTGGAAACAAAATATTTCAGTGTATTAGAGAACAATTGTATTCATAGGAGAAAAGTATGGCTCACCCATTCTCTTTCCCACATTCATGGTATGCCTAGTGCATCAAAGAACAATTGTATTTTGTAGGAGAAAAGTATGGCTCACCCATCCTTTGTCCCACATTCATAGTATGTCTAGTGCATCTTCACCACTTGATCTTTGTTGGTTGTACAATTGTAGTTGTTCACTACATAAAGAAGATCAATATAGTTGATTATGAGAGCATATATAAAACATATAATAAATTGAATAGCAAACAAATGGAGCTACAAATTAGCAAAAGATACTAGGCATGTTGACTCACCTTCATTAATAGGTAATAACCTTCATTTTCTTTGTTTGTTTCCTTCATTCCTTTTCCACACCCAACAAACGAAACCAAGACCAATTTATAAAAAACGTGGAAAACAAAAAACAAAGGAGAACAAATAGAACAAATCCAATAAGCGAAACCAAGACCAAACTACAAAAAGTGAGGGAAAAATACAAAACAAAACAAAAGCAAAGGAAAACGAGTACAACAAAAAGCATGGCCATGCTGGACCTCAACAAAACAAAACATGTAGACAAGAACAAAGAAAAAATTCCAAACATCCCCTCTGCACATCATATCTTTTGCAATGTGTTGTCCTCCACTGAAAGGAAAAAAGTAGGTTGAATAAGGTAAAAATACACACACAGTTAGTAATGATAAGCGTATTTTAAAACCAATAATTATTTGTAACATGAAACACACCTTGCTAGAGTTTGTTTTATAATGATGGACATTCCCTTTTGTATTCCACTTGCTCGTGCTCACGAGAATAAGCCCTACCAGAGATACAAAATAAGATATTAGAATCATTATATAAGTTAAACTAGAGAGTTGAATGCAATAATTAATCGAATAAGAAACACACCTTTCTTTGAGATTATTATATAAAAAGGGAGAGTCCATTTTGTATTTCACAAATTCATGCTCTCTTGAACAAGCCATCTGCAACAGATACACAATAACATATTAGATTTATAACAAAAGTTAAATTGGAGAGTTTGAAGGCATGAACTTGTTATACAACTTAGTTCGAGTTGATTTATATTCCATGCTATATCTCAAAAAAATATAAATTTTCTAAACTAGATGTACTTCTACTCAGAATAATGCAAACATTGTTTTCATAAGAGGTCATTTTTTCGAAAAATGAATCTAAGCATATCTAAACATATTGAACACCCAAAATCCTTGGTTCCACAAGGCGGTAGCATTGTATGCTAGCACAATATTAGATTGATTGAAGGGTTAGTATGTTTGCTTGCTCAACCTTACCCACGCCCTCTACAGGGCACGTTGTGTGGGAGTGTCTTTATGATGTGAAGCAAGAAAACATGCAAATTTAAAGATACCATTTGATATATATGTCAAACCAATAATTGAGTAGCATTACCCAAGAACCATGTTAGAAGAAGAAATAGTCTTGCAAACAAATAATAATAATACTATTTTGTTGTAAAACCACATGACTCACCCATCATCTATGTTGCATCTGCATTGCTTAAGGTATCTTCTCCACTAGACCATCCCAAACACTACAATTGTAGTCACTCACTGCACAAAGCAATATTATATATGAGATCACCAATAAACCACAAGAGAAATTGAATAACAAATATACATAGTGATAAATTAGTCATACACATACCTACTTGCCCTTGACCCATTAACAAGATCATACTACCTTGAAGCTAAGACAAAACAATAAATTGTTGTGCAAACAACAAATATTTCAGCGGATTAAAACACTACTAATATGTAGGAAAAAAATATCCCTCACTGATCATCTGCATTGTGTTTGTAGAATCTCTAAAGTATCTTCACCACTTGACCTTCATTGACTATACAACTGTAGTCATTCAGTACACAAAGCAGATCAATATAGTTGAGTATGAAACGACATATAAAACATATCTTAAATTGAATAGCAAGCAAATGAAGACATGAATTAGCAAAAGATAATTATGAATGAAGTGCATTACATATAGTTAAGGTGATTCACTTTCATTTATGAATGATAATTATGAATGAAGTGTATTACATATAGTTAAGGTGATTCACTTTCATTTATGAATGATAACCTCCATCTCATCCAGAGTTCGTTTTATAATGATAGACGCTCCAATTTGTATTCCACTTACTCGTGCTCACTAGAACAAGCCATCTATAATAGATACATAAAAAGATATTAGAATCGTTATATAAGTTAAACTGGAAAGTTGCACGCAACAATCAATCATAATATGAAACATACCTATCTTTGACTTTTGTTATATGAGGGGGGATAATCCATTTTGAATTCCACATATTAATGCTCACTGGAATCAACACTCCATTTTGTATTCCACTTACTCGTGCTCACAAGAACAACCCATTTATAATAGATACATAAAAAGATATTATAATCGTTATATAAGTTAAACTGGAAAGTTGAACGCAACAATCAATCATAATATGAAACATACCTATCTTTCACTTTTGTTATATGATGGGGGATAATCCAATTTGAATTCCACATATTAATGCTCATTGGATTCAACCATCTGCAGTAGATACACAATAAAATATTAAAATTCTAACAAAATTTAAACTAGAGAGTTGAAGGCATGAACTTGTCATCCAACTTAATTCCCTTCGACTTATATTTCATGCCATATCTCAAAATATATAAATTTTCTAAACTAGATGTAATTATACTACGAATAATGCAATCAATGTTATCATAATAGAAATCATTCTTATTGTAAGAGGTATTCTAAGCATATTTAAACATATTGAACACCAACAATCCTAGGGGCCACAAGGCGGTAGTGTTGTTTATTAGCACAATGGTTGATTGGTTGAAGGGTAAGTATGCTTCCTTACTCAACCTTACCATCCTCCTCTCTAAGGCAAGTTTTGTCGGAGTGTGTGTGTGATGTGGAGCAAGAAAGCATATAAATCTAAAAATACCATTTGATGTATATGTCAAACCACTAATTGAGTGGTAATACTCGAGAATTATGTCAGTTGGAGAAAAAGTCAAACGAACGAATACTAATAACACAATTTTGTTGGAAAACAACACAACTCACCCATCCTCTTTTGAGATTGTTATATAAAAGGGGAGAGTCCATTTTGTATTTCACATATTCATGCTCTCTAGAATAAGCCATCTCCATGCTTCCTTACTCAACCTTACCATCCTCCTCTCTAAGGCAAGTTTTGTCAGTGTGTGCGTGTGATGTGGAGCAAGAAAGCATATCAATCTAAAAATACCATTTGATGTATATGCCAAACCACTAATTGAGTGGTAATACTCGAGAATTATGTCAATTGGAGAAAAAGTCAAACAAACAAATAATAATAACACTATTTTGTTGGAAAACAACACAACTCACCCATCCTCTTTTGAGATTGTTATATAAAAGGGGAGAGTCCATTTTGTATTTCACATATTCATGCTCTCTAGAAGAAGCCATCTCCACCTACAACAAATACAAAATGAGATTTTAGAATCATTATATAAGTTATACTAGAGAGTTGAATGCAATAATTAATTGTAATAAAAAACACACATTTCTTTGAGATTGTTATATAAAAGTGGAGAGTGCATTTTGTATTTCACATATTCATGCTCTCTGGAGCAAGCCATCTCCAATAGATACACTAAAATATTAGATTTCTAATAAAAGTTAAAACTAGAAAGTTTGAAGGCATGAACTTGTTATGCAACTTAGTTTGAGTCCATTTATATTCCATGCTATATCTCAAAAAAAATATAAATCCATCTCCAATAGATACACAATAAAATATTAGATTTCTAATAAAAGTTAAACTCTTAAACTAGAGAGTTTGAAGGCATGAACTTGTTATGCAACTTAGTTTGAGTCCATTTATATTCCATACTATATCTCAAAAAAATATAAATTTTCTAAACTCGTTGTACTTCTACTATAAGTCCATTTATATTCCATACTATATCTCAAAAAAATATAGATTTTCTAAACTCGTTGTACTTCTACTAGGAATAATAGAAGCATTGTTTTCATTATGCAACTTAGTTTGAGTCCATTTATTTTCCATTCTATATCTCAAAAAAATATTTATTTTCTAAACTCATTGTACTTATACTAGGAATAATACAAGAATTGTTTTCATAAGAGGTATTCTTTTTCATAAGAGGTATTCTTTTTCAGATTTATGAACAATGAAAATCCTAGGGTCTAAAAGGTGATAGTGTTGTATGTTATCACAATGGTTGATTGGTTGAAGGGTCAAGCATTGTTTTCATAAGAGGTATTCTTTTTCAGAATTATGAACACTGAAAATCCTAGGGTCTAAAAGGTGATAGTGTTGTATGTTATCACAATGGTTGATTGGTTGAAGGGTCAGCATGCTTTCTTGCTCAACTTTACCCACCTCCTCTATAGGGCACGTTGTGTGGGAGTGTGTGTGTGTGTGATGTGGAGCAAGAAAACATACAAATTTAAAGATACCATTTGACGTATATGTCAAACCACTAAATGAATAGTACTACCCAAAAACCATACTAAAAGGAGAAATAGTTGTGCAAACAAATAATAATAATAATAATAATCATACTTTGTTGAGAAACCACATGACTCACCCATTCTCTATGTTGCATCTATATTGCCTAAGGTATCTTCTCCACTCGACCATCCCAGACTACAACTATTGTCACTCGCTGCACAAAGTAAAATTATATATAAGATCATGTATAAACCATGAAAGAAATTGAATAACAAATATACAAAGCAATAAATTTATCATACACATACCTGCTTGCCCTTGACCCATTAACAAGATCATACTACCTTGAAGCCATAAATATGAGACCACATATAAAACATATAATAAATTGAATAGCAAGCAAATTGAGTCACATACCTTCCACATCCTCTTCTCTAGGGCGTGTTTCCTTCATTTAATTTTCCACACCCAACAAAGGAAAACCAAAACCAAACTACAAAAAAAATGGAAAAAACCAAAACAAAGAAAATCGAGTACAACACACCCAACAAACAAAACCAAGACCAAACTACAAAAAACAAGAGAAAAAAACAACAAAACAAAGGAAAAAGAATACAACAAAAAGCATGGCCATGCTCGAACTCAACAAAACAAAACATGTAGACAAGAATAAAGAAAAAATTGCAAACATCCCCTATGTTCATCATCTCTCCTGCAATGTGCACTCCTCCGCTGAAAGAAAGAAAAAAGTGTTTTAATAAGGTTAAAATACACACAATTAGTAATGGTAAGGATATTCAAAACCAATAATTATTCATAATTGGAAACACACCTCCCATAGAGTTCGTTTTATAACAATGGGCATTCTCTTGTTTTCCACTTTCTTGTGCTCATCAAAACAAGCCATTTATAACCGATAAAAAATAAGGTATTAGAATCGTTATATAAGTTAAACGCAATAATTAACGATATAGAATAGCTATAGAGTTGAACGCAAAAATTAATAATAATAAGAAACACACCTTTCTTTGAGATTATTATATAGAAGGGAATAGTCCATTTTGTATTTCACGTATTCATGCTCTCTAGAACAAGCCATCTACAATAGATACACAATAAAATATTAGATTTCTAATAAAAATTAAACCAAAGAGTTTGAAAGCATGAACTTGTTATGCAACTTAGTTTCAGTCGATTTATATTCCATGCTATATAACAAAAAAACATTAAATTCTAAACTAGATGTACTTCTACTAGGAATAATAGAAAATTCATTTTATGCTATATAACAAAAAAAACATTAAATGAGTCTCTGGTAAATATCTTTGATTCTAAATTGAATAGCAAGATATTGGGGGTTTCGAGCGATGGCGTTTATTCAAGTTTCAGAAGGTCAGGCCGCCGCTGCTGCTCTCAAAGATCCGCACTGCGCTGAATCGGAGGGATGCCGGGCAGAGGGACGCGCTGCGCAAGATCTCTCCCTGTGGAAGGGGGCCGGATCTACCATCGGAAAGCAGCTCCAAGAACTGGAACAGAGTATGCAAAAACTGGAGTATAACCACTCTTTCTTGGCTCAGGTTTTTTCATACATGACGGATCTGGGTAATTTTTATCACTGTTCTCGGTTGCTTGCAACAAATAAGCTGGATCTCAATCAATATCGAATGGAGGCGACAGCGATGGCGTTTCTCAGAGTTGCAGCAGATCTGGTTTGTGCCGCCCGATCCGGCCCAGATCTGGGGAATACAGGACTCCCACAGCCGACGAAGACAGCTGGAAAGCTCCTGAGAGGCATAAAGGGTTTAGAGGAGCAGAGGGAAAGTATTCAGAGTGAGCACTTAACAAGCAGCCCAAAGTCCGTAGCTGCTCGCGAGAAAATGCATGATAAGGGAGCGGCCTGGAGCAAGTATGGAGCCCTCCGCCTACACTATTCAAGGTATGAAGAAAATCTTCAGATCATGGCTTATCAAAGCATGGATCCGTATTGTTATGATACAGATCTAGAAAACAAAATGTCGTGGAACCCCAAAGGGGCATTAAATCCACCGATCCGCGATATGGAGAACAGGCAGCGTCCCAGACCCCTAGATACAGACCCTCTCGCGGTAGATCGGTCCTCTAACAGGCCAGATCGGGAAGCTACCACACCAAGCAAGCTGTATCAAGGCGAGGAAAAGGAGCAGAGCAGAACTACAGGGTTAGATCTGCCTGGAAACCTGGTAAGAGATCAAAGATTTCAAGTTTTTATAAAAAACCTAGAAGGAAAATCGCACTTAATCTGGGTAAAAGACACAGATACTGTAGAAGAAATGCAGGACATTATTATGCAACAGCTGGGTTATCCCATCGGAGCCCAAAGCTTGATACATGGGGGCAAAGTACTACAAGAAACAAAATACCTCTGGGAATATAGAATAATACCTCTGTCAACAATCATCCTCAACCTGAGGCTAAGAGGAGGAGCAGCTAACAACAACAAGAATTCAGACAGGGCGGGAGGAAGTGGCACTGGTTCAATTGGGAAAAAACCAGGCAACATTTCCTTCAAAAACGTCCTACAGGGGAAAAACACAGAAGGAACAGGACCGAACCAAACAGGTATGGACGCAAGGCCATACATAGTGGAACAGCTGGAACACACTCCCGAATACAACATAAATACACCAGAAATAGACCAGCAATGCACCATATACGAAAGACAGGCAATAATATGCAGATTTAACTGCTATTGGCCCAAACCAGCGGATCTATTCATTTGGATCTACACGAACTGGACCACGGAATGCGAAGTACACCTATGCTCCAAGGGATTTTTTATTGTGAAATTTTTATCAGCAGCAGACAGAGATATAATAATACAGGATGGGCCTTGGTTTTGGGGATCCACTGGACTCTTCATCACGCCATGCTTCCCAGGATTTGATGCAAACACAATGGTTGTCACAAAGATGCCAGTGTGGGTGAGGCTACACAACCTCCCAATACATCTCTGGAACCAGCAAGTACTCACTGGAATTGGAAACACAATTGGGCGCTACATTAAAATGGACACCCAGCGAATGGAGGAAAGAATATTCACTTTTGCACGAATATGTGTGGAAGTAGACCTTAGCAAAGGCCTACCAGACCAAATCCAGCTGAAGCATAGACAGAGCAGTTGGACACAAGTATTAGATTATGAAAAAACTGCATTTAGATGCCGAACATGTAGACAAACAGGACACTTACAAAGTACATGTCCAGCAGGCAAAAAAGACAGCCGCAGAAAAAAGAAAACGGAAAAACAAGCTCCACCACCTCCCCCGGATGATGAGGAGGAAGAGGAGATGGAATATGACAACCCAAAAGAGAACAATCAGATGAATCAAGAATCAGTTATAGAAGACACAGGTGCACAGGACAATATAGAGGCAGCTTTGGCAAGAAGAGCAGAAATGGACATGGGAAGAAATAAACGCATACACACATCAGACACATCAGATTCTGATAACCCACAACCTGTGGCTGAAAATGCATTAGCACTCATAACTCCCACAGAGCCACAGGGGATTTGGAGAAAGGTTGAGAAGAAAAAAGGGAGAAAAGTCTGACTTTTCCCCAACTATTTAACTTTTTGCATATACCAGCTTATTTCATGAAATCCATACACCCTGCGAGGTGTGCAAGGATCAATGCATCATTAGAGCAATTTTTTTTTACAGAATAACACCTTGAGGAGGTGAATTTTGTATGAACAAACCAGCAATGCCTCGGCATCTACTTATGTAATTTTCAATATTAATGAAAGTTACTGATTTTTCCAGTGGAAAAAAAAACAAAAAAGACATTAATTTTAAACTAGATGAAATTCTACTAGGAATAATAGAAAAATTATTTTCATAAGAGGCGATTTTTTTCGAAAAAAGGAATCTAAGCATATATAAACATATTGAACAACCAAAATCCTACGGTCCACAAGGCAATAGTGTTATATCTTAACAGGATGGTTGATTAGTTGAAGGGTCAATAGGGCACATTGTGTGGGGGTGTGCGTGTGATGTGAAGAAAAAAACATACAAATTTAAAGATACATATATGTCAAACCACTCATTGAGTAGTACTACCCTAGAACCATGTTAGAAGGACAAATAGTCATGCAAACAAAGAATAATAATGTTATTATGCTGGAAAACCACATGACTCACCCATCCTTTATGTTGCATCTACATTGCCTAAGATATCTTCTCCAATTGATCATCCAAAACACAATTATAATCACTCACTGCACAAAGTAATATTGTATATAAGATCATGAATAAACCACGGGACAAAATTAAAATTAAATAACAAATATACAAAGCGATAAATTAACCATACACATACTTACTTGCCCTTGACCCGTTAACAAGATCATACTACCATGAAAGCATTACAAACCAATAAATCGTTGCACAAACAACAAATATTTCAGTGGATTAAAGCACAATATTATTATGTAGGAAAAAAATATGGCTCACCAATCGTATGTGTTGTGTTTGTAGAATTTCTAGGGTGTATTCACCACTTGACCTTCATAGGCTATACAACTATAGTCACTTAGTACACAAAGCAGATCAATATAGTTAAGTATGAGGCCACATATAAAACATATAATAAATTGCATAACAAGCAAATGAAGTCACACATTAAAAAAAGATAGTTTTGAGTGAAGTGCATTGCTTATAGTTAAAGTGATTCACTTTCATTTATGAATGATTACCTCCATCTCATCCCTTTCATTTTCTCTCCCTGTTGTTGGCTTCCTTTCCTTTCGCACACCTAAAAAACAAAACCAAACCAAACTAAAAAAATGAGAAAAAATGCAAAACAAAGAAAAATGAATACAACACAAAGCACGGTCATGCTCAAACTCAACAAAAACAAAGCATGTAAACAACAACAAACAAAAAATTGCAAACTCCCACTTTGCACATTATCTCTACTGCAATGTCCTCTCCTCTGCTGAAAGGAAAAAAAGTGGGGTGCATCAGGTTAAAATGCAAACACAGATAGTAACGGTAAGCATATTTCAAAACCAATAATTATTCATAATAGGAAACATGGAAACATACCTCCTCTAGAGTTTGTTTTATAATGGTAAACACTGCATTTTGTATTCCACTTCCTCGTGCTCATTAAAACAAGCTATTTATAGTAGATACATAATAAGATATTAGAATCATTGTACAAGTTAAACTGGATAGTTGAATGTAATAATAAATCATAATATGAAACATACATGTGTTAAAACGAAATAATCCTTTATGTATTTCACGTATTCATGCTCACTAGAATCAACCACCTGTAATAGATACAAAATAAAATATTAGAAATTTAATAAAAGTTAAACTCAAGAGTTGAAGTTATGCACTTATTATCCAACATAACTCCAATCCATTTATTTTCCCTACTATATCTCAAAATATATAAATTTTCTAAACTAGATGTAATTCTACTAGAATAATGGAGTTAATGTCATCATAAGAGAAATAATTATTTTTCTAAGAGGTATCTAAGCATATTTAAACATATTGAACACCCAAAATCCTAGGGGCCATCGGGCAGTAGTGTTGTCTATTAGCACAATGGTTGATTGGTTGAAGGGTCAATATCCTTGCTTTCCCCCTAGGGAACATTGTGTGCGGGTGTGCGTGTTTGAACACCAAAAATCCTAGGGGCCACCGGGCAGTAGTGTTGTCTATTAGCACAATAGTTGATTGGTTAAGGGTCAATATGCTTGCTTGCTCCCTAGGGAACATTGTGTGCAGGTGTGCGTGTGATGTGGTGCAAGAAAGAATATAAATATAAACATACCATTTGATGTATATATCAAGCCACTAATTGAGTGGTACTCCCTGAGAACCATGCTAAAAGGAGAAAACCAGTGTTACAGGAGTCTCCGATCACTCGCGAGTACTCACGATTCCGACTCTGATCTTCAACCAAACGAGCCGATTTGAATCTCGGCGAGTCAAACTCATGTTGACCAAGTTTGACTCATGGTTAACATGAGTTTGACTCGCGATTTCAGCGATTTGTAGAGGACTCAACGAGCCACTCAGATTCATAGGTTAAAAGTCCGCAGGGTTTTATTTTGTGGTTTCAATTTCACTTCTTCTTGCCACCTGTCGCGCTTGGAGGTCACTTTCATTTCTTCTTGTTGCCTGCCTATCCAGATACGTCGTGGATCAAACGACGCCCATCACGTTCTTTCTTCACTAAGTGCAATTTGGCTTCAATAAACATGAACCCTTTCTCTAATTCATCAAGATCGCAATGGGTTTTGCTGGTCGACTTCATGTATTAGGCAAAAACTTTAGCATTGGTTGGATCGCTCGTCTTACTAGACTACGCTGCTTTCCAGGTTTTCTATGCCTTAGGTCCAGCCACGCCGCCTTCACCCCGCCCAAAGAGTCACCTAAGTGAATTATGGGTCTACTTATCAAACACGACTTACTTGCCTCGATGCTCATGCAAGTAACTATTGACTTGGTTCAATGGTTGGTATACGTACATATTTGTGGCTACTCCCCAATGGTCGAGCAACGTTCTTTTCCTTTAAAAATGTCATTTTGAATAAAAGAAACTAGTTGGAGTATGTTAAAGCTCTATATCATTTTGAATAAAAGCAAATCGTTGCAGAATGTTGGAACTTTACAAGGACCTATAATAATGAAACAATTCCTTAAATTCATTTGTTGTCGTCGAGTGTATAAGTGATCTACCAATGGGTATAATGCACTACCAATGCAAACTTAACCCAATTTAGAAGTCATGCTACTGTAACCCCAAGTAAGATTTTAGTAGGTCAGTGGTGTTGGTTGACAAAAACTTGGAAGTTGCTTGTGTCGTTTGAATCTTTGTACCTGTTTTTAAATGTTTTCCAATAATAAATATATTTTATACTTGAAGTATACACATTGCCCTCATGATTTTTTGGACATCTGTTGATATCATGCATTGTTTGGACATGGCTTTATTGAATATCAATGAAATATGTTTTTTTTTAATTCAATATATGTGTATATATTTATTTATTGTATCCACCGATTTTTTTCTCGATTCTTTCCCTAGGGAACATTGTGTGCAGGTGTGCGTGTTTGAACACCAAAAATCCTAGGGGCCACCGGGGAGTAGTGTTGTCTATTAGCACAATAGTTGATTGGTTAAGGGTCAATATGCTTGCTTGTTCCCTAGGGAACATTGTGTGCAGGTGTGCGTGTGATGTGGTGCAAGAAAGAATATAAATATAAACATACCATTTGATGTATATATCAAGCCACTAATTGAGTGGTACTACCTGAGAACCATGCTAAAAGGAGAAAACATTAAGCAAACAAATAATAGTAACACTATTTTGTTGGAAAACAACATGGCTCACCCATCCTTTGTGTTGCATCTACTTTGTCTAAGGTATCTTTTCCACTCGACCATCCAAGACACAACAATTATAGTCACTCACTACATAAAGTAATATTATATATGAGATCACAAATAAACCACAAGAGCTTAAATAACAAATATACAAAATGATGTATCTGCCCTCCCTTAGCTAATATTATAGCAGTGGGAATCATGAACAATAAGCCCTGAAGATGTGAACCCTAATATAACTTTTTCATTTCTTTCATATCAAAATTCTAGGAAAAAACTTGAATCTCACACCAATGAAAAACATCATACTACCGCAAAATATTCAATGTATTAAAGAATAGTCATGAACAATAAGCCCTGAAGATGTGAACCCCAATATAACATTTTCATTTCTTTCATATCAAAGTTCTAGGAAAAAACTTGAATCTCACACCAATGAAAAACATCATACTACCACAAAATATTTCAGTGTATTAAAGAACAATTGTATTCATAGGAGGAAAGTATGGCTCACTGTTAAAATTGGCAACTAGGGCCAAACTCCATGTGGGTCATCTTATTTATGGCAGCTGATATTTTTCTTGGATTCCTCTCTTCAAGAAGTGTAGGATTGATCTAAAGATCATCCGATTCTGACATGTATTTATGGAGATATGAATTTATTTGTATTATTGACAATTTGTCAAGGTCGGTCAGCAACCAAATTACCCCAGCTCAACCTCAACATGGCATTATAAATAGAGGAGGCCTCAAGTCATTTGTCACACACACTTCTCTCATGATCTCTCTCCACTCGTTTCGGTTTGGTGGCAAGAGAGGTCAAGAGGGAGAAGCCCTAGCCGCAGGTGAAGAGGAGACTAAGGGAGAAGCCCTAGCCGCAATTCAGATGTGCCCTAGCCGCAGTCAAGGGAAGGCTCCTTTCCGTTGTCTAGAGGAGCTCCAATCTGTTGTCCAAAGGGAGCCCTAATCTGCTGTTAAGTAATGCCCTAATCCGTTGTCTAAGAAGGCTCTTAGACGCAACTAAAGGAGACTCTAATTCGTTGTTAAGGAGAGGCCTAATCCGCAATAAAGGGAGGCCTGATACGCAGCAAAGGAGGCTCTCATCCGCATCAACAAGAAGGCCCTAATCCATAGCTTGAAGAAGGCCCTATCCGCAGTTCAAGGGGCCTAATTCGCAACTAATGAGAGATTCTAACCACAGCAAAAGAAGGCTCTTATACACAGCATAAAGATGCCAATAAGGACAGCATTGAATTTCGGTTGTTGTAGATGATATCATGGTGAAAGAAGCATGGTGACAACACAGTGATAAGGGTTGTTCCTTAGGACTGTTTTCAAGCTTGATAAACCACAATCATAATCTGCCCTAGACTAAGATCAGATCAGCATATGTATACAGTTGGGTGTTAGAAAGTGCTGACAGTAACGCTGAGTCCTTGTAGGACTAAATACTGTTGTGTTGATATTATTGGTTGCTGCTTGTTTGAGGATCATAGGCCTAACCTGTTGCTGGGCTATTCCGCATGCCATAGCCAGTAGCATACGTTGTTCTATCAGTCTTGGACAGCATGGGACATTGCTGCCTTGAAGGCCTACATTATTGACTATGTGAAGGATAAGGACTAAAGCAGTGACAGCTAGTGCAGCAAGAAGACAACAGCATTCTGGGAGTCAAGGTTAACCATGTTTGGTGCCATATGAATGATCTTCAAAGGAAGATTCAGTCATGTGTGACCAACATTGTCTTCTCTGGTCCAGTCTTTACTACTGCTGTCATAAATATCAGTCTTGTATATTTGTACTATCTCTCTCTCTGCTGAACTATTGAAGAATATAAGAATAATTGATCAAAGGTTTCCCCACATTGGGGTTTGTCCCTGGCTGGTGCCACATCTTGTGCCCTCTTGTCTTGGCTTGTCTTCTACTGGTTATGTTTATGTTCTATTTGCATTTTACTGTCATGTTGATGTGATTGCTAATCTGGATATTGATATTGAACTAATACGAAAATTGAAGTAAATTGCTCCAAGCATAGAACATACCAAAATTTAACATGGTATCAAAGTTGAGGTGAAGACAAAGCCCAAGCAAGAGTGAAAGAGCATCACCGAAGACAGTTGGAAAGATCAAAGGCTCAATGGGTTCCTCATCCCACTTCTTCATGAAAAGTCTCACTATCACGGGTGGAAGATGTCTCTTGATCTGACATTGGAAGAACAAGAAGTGTTGGATTATGTGAAGGGTAAAATCCCTGAGCCTCCATCAAATGCACCCGCTGCTACAAAGAACAAGTACACCAAGGGTGAAGTCAAAGCGAAGAAGATTATCAGAGATTCCATTGACAAGCGTCTAGTGGCTTACATCTTTGATCTAAACACCTCCAAGGAAATCTACGACAAATTGGTAAGCATGTTCAAGGTTAGTGATGCAAATCAAATTTTGTTCCTCAAAAATAAGCTGAAGGATATTAAGAAGGGCAAGGACGAGGATATTCAATCCTACTTCTTAAGGATCACTGAGATCAAGAATGATCTTCTATCGATTGGAGAAGGCATTCCTGACAAGGAACTTACTATCACTACTCTTGGAGGGCTCCCACCCGAGTGGTATATATTTAGAACCACTATTCTCAATAATGATCGAATTCTGGGGTTTGAAGAATTGATGTCGAGATGCATTCAAGAAGAAACTAGGATGGTGGAGCAAGAAATGCCTTCTAATAGAGGCAACCCTACTGCTTTCTCTGCTCATGCCAAAAGGAGAAATAATGCAGGGTCTAAAGGTCATTTCAATGGAAAGCCTGGATCTAAGGGTGGAAGGAAAGGCAGGTGCTTTGCTTCCAATAAGTTTGGCCACTATGCGAGGGAGTGTCCAAATAGAAGGGACACGTCACATGATGATGATCACAATCATTCCAAGGGCAACTTCAATAACAATGATCGAAGGAATGACAGGTACAATGGCAAAGGAAAAAGGAATGCGGGACATCAAGGAAATGGTCAACCCTCCAAGAAAGTAAGGAACTCCAGGTATGAAGAATCAAATGTTGTTTCTGACAAGCAAAAGGAGTATTATCTTATTTCGGCACTCTCCACTACCTCTCTTCCGGACACTGGGAAATTGGCTTATTGATAGTGGTGCTTCAAGGCACTTCACCGGATTCAAGGAAACTCTCTCTAATCTGATAGAGAAGGAAACAAACTTGGAGATTATTCTTGGAGACGATGCCACCTATCCCATAAAGGGTGTAGGGAATGTTACCTTTCAATTGAATCAAGGTAACACGATTCATTTACAAGAAGTTCTATATGTACCTGATCTCAAGAACCTGTTCTCCATTTCGGCAATGGAAGACAAAGGTTACAAGGTGGCATTCATCGATGGAAAGGTACGTGCTTGGAAAAGGAATTTTAAAGATGCTTTTACTCTTGGGTTCAGTGTTGGCACTTTGTATCAAGTTGCAGGAAGTCCATTGGGGACCATGTCGTGTGACTCATCTCTTCAATGGCACCGGAGGTCTGCCCATCTTCATTGTAAGGCCCTACCCGATGTGAGACAGATGGTGACAAGGATGCCTGAGTTCAAAGAAGAGCATGAAGGTATATGTCCGGGATGTACCAAGGGAAAACTTACAAGTAATAGCAAGACCACAGATGTGGAACAACCCGAGAGGCTTGAGGTTCATGATCAGGAATCTCATATAAGCCAGATGAAGAAAGCTCTCTATAGTTTGAAGCAAGCACCCCGGACTTGGTATGAGAGGATTGATAGCTATCTGATGAAGTTGGGACTCACTGGGAGTGAAGTCGATCCGAACCTTTACTTTAAGGTTAAAGGTGATAGATCTCTCATATTGGTGCTTTATATGGATGACCTCTTTCTGACAGGTGCAAACCCTCTCATTTACAAACGTAAGAGGGAGTTGGATTCTGAATTTGGAATGGTGGACTGCAAGCCTGTGACTACCCCGATGGAGCTTAACTTTAAGAAGTTATGCGGTAGTGTTTCCGGACCTGAATTGGGAAATGCATCTGAGTTTCGTCAACTCATAGTAGCATTGATGTTCTTGGTGAAATCCTGTCCAGATATATGTTTTACAGTGATCACATTGACCCAATATATGGTTAAGCCGCATCATTGGATTGGTGCCAAGAATCTTCTGAGGCTACATGGTTATTCTGATGTTGATTGGACAGGCAATGTGGTGGATCGCAAGAGCACTTTTGAGTGTTGTTTCTCTTTGGGTTTTGCTTTGATATCCTGGATGAGCAGGAAGCAGAAGTCAGTTGCTTTGAGCACCGCTAAGGCCGAATTCATAGCTGCGAGTATGGCCTCCTGTGAATTTGTCTGGTTGAGGAAGCTCTTCAGTAAGTTGTTTGGACACGTGCTAGATACCATCATGATCCTCTGTGACAACCAGAGTGGGATTCGATTGCCAGAGAATCTCGTGTTTCATGATCGCTCCAAGCTCATAGACATCAGGTACCACTTTATCCGAGATATGGTACAGCGAGGAGCAATAAGGCTCCTTCACATTGGGTCTGATGAGCAAGTCGCCGATATTCTGATGAAGCCCCTGGGAAAGGTCAAATTGTTGACTTTCCGAAAACGACTAGGAGTCTTGGAGAGACCCTCTCTTGAGGGTCCTGTATGATATGGATATTGAGCTCTAGGAGCTCCGGGGGGCATGGGGTACTTCTTGAAGCGATGAGAAACCATAGGTTGAGTGGTTCAGCCTTCCCCTAATGGTTTGCTACGTAGGTAGGATGAGTGGTTCATCCTTCTCCTGCTGAGACACAATCATAGGGTGAGTGGTCCATCCTTCCCCTAGTGATTTGTTGTGTACAGGGTGAGTGGTTTAGCCTTCCCCTGGGATACCCCATGGCAACATGTAGGCAGGATGAGTGGTTCATCCTTCTCCCGCTGAGACATCCTACCCATGCAGTCTTGGACTCATGGGAAGTACCTCTCATCTGGCAAATGAGCAGGGAAATGAGGATAGGGACCATAGTACTACCGATGGACACATCGTGTACTACCATACTCCCTATGCTAGGATGATATTGATCTAGGATCAATTGGAACTGACTTCGGGTCAGTAAGAGTGGTATGAGACACTCGCTTTATTTGGAACTGATTTCGGATCAGTAAGAGTGGTATGAGACACTCTCTTTATTCGGAACTGATTTCGGATCAGTAAGAGTGGTAAGAGACACTACTGTACTCCCTATGCTAGGATGATATTGATCTGGGATCAATTGGAACTGACTGCGGGTTAGTAAGAGTGGTATGAGACACTCACTTTATTTGGAACTAATTTCGGATCAGTAAGAGTGGTATGAGACACTCTCTTTATTTGGAATTGATTTCGGATCAGTAAGAGTGGTGTGAGACACTCTATTTGGGACTGACTTCGAGTCAGTAGAGAATGGTATGATACATTCTCGATCACTTCTTCTTCTTCATAGTTCAGCAGAGCAGAGTAGAGCAGAGCAGTGCATTGATGGCAGAGATAGTATCGACTGATAGATGGATTAGCCGATGGAGTTCTCCCTAGTTGAGAGCGAGTGTTAAAATTGGAAACTAGGGCCAAACTCCATGTGGGTCATCTTATTTATGGCAGTTGATATTTTTCTTGGATTCCTCTCTTCGAGAGGTGTAGGATTGATCTAAAGATCATCTGATTCCGACATGTATTTATGGAGATATGAATTTATTTGTATTATTGACAATTTATCAAGGTCGGCAAGCAACCAAATTACCTCCAGCTCAACCTCAACATGGCATTTGTCACACACACTTCTCTCATGATCTCTCTCCACTCATTTGGGTTTGTTGGCAAGAGAGGTCAAGAGGGAGAAGCCCTAGCCGCAGTTCAGATGTGCCCTAGCCGCAGTCAAGGGAAGGCTCCTATCCGTTGTCTAGAGGAGCTCCAATCTACTGTCCAAAGGGAGCCCTAATCTGCTGCCAAGTAATGTCCTAATCCGCTGTCCAAGGAGGCTCTTAGACACAGCTAAAGGAGACTCTAATTCGTTGTTAAGGAGAGGCCTAATCCGCAATAAAGGGAGGCCTGATACACAGCAGAGGAGGCTCTCATCCGCATCAACAAGAAGGCCCTAACTCGTAGCTTGAAGAAGGCTCTATCCACAGTTCAAGAAGAGGCCTAATTCGCATTTAAGGAGAGACTCTAACCACAGCAAAAGAAGGCTCTTATACACAGCATAAAGAGGCCAGTAAGGACAGTGTTGAATTTCGGTTGTTGTAGATGATATCATGGTAAAAGAAGCATGGTGACAACACAGTGATAAGGGTTGTTCCTTAGGACTGTTTTCAAGGTTGATAAACCACAGTCATAATCTGCCCTAGACTAAGTTCAGATCAGCATATGTATACAGTTCGGTGTTAGAGAGTGTAAAGTTGAGTCCTTGTAGGACTAAATACTGTTGTGTTGATATTATTGGTTGTTGCTTGTTTGAGGATCATAGGCCTAACCTGCTGCTGAGCTAGGTCGCAGGCCATAGCTAGCAGCATAAGTTGTTCTATCAGTCTTGGACAGCGTGGGACATTTTTGCCTTGAAGGCCTACATTATTGACTATGTGAAGGATAAGGACTGAAGCAGTGACAGTTAGTGCAACAAGAAGACAACAGCATTCTGGGAGTCAAGGTTGACCATGTTTGGCTCAGTTTGATGATCATCCTGTTGGCGCCATATGAATCATCTTCAGAGGAAGATTCTGTCCTATGTGACCAGCATTGTCTTCTCTGGTCCACTCTTTACTACTGATGTCATAAATATCAATCTTGTATATTTGTACTATCTCACTCTCTCTGCTGAACTATTGATGAATATAAGAAGAATTGAAAAAGGGTTCCCCACATTGGGGTTTGTCCCTGGCTGGTGCCACATCTTGTGTCCTCTTGTCTTGGCTTGTCTTCTACTGTTTATGTTTATGTTCTATCTGCATTTTACTATCGTGCTAATGTGATTGCTAATCTGGATATTGATATTGAGCCAATAAGAAAATTGAAGTAAATTGCTATAAGCATAGAACATACCAAAATTTAACACTCACCCATCCTCTTTCCCACATTCATAGTATGTCTAGTGCATCAAAGAACAATTGTATTTTGTAGGAGAAAAGTATGGCTCACTCATCCTCTGTCCCACATTCATAGTATCTCTAGTACATCTTCACCACTTGATCTTTGTTGGTTGTACAATTGTAGTTGTTCCCTACATAAAGAAGATCAATATAGTTGATTATGAGAGCATAGATAAAACATATAATAAATTGAATAGCAAACAAATGGAGCTACAAATTAACAAAAGATACTTTTAAGTGAAGTGCATTGCATATAGGTATGTTGACTCACCTTCATTAATAGGTACTAACTTTCATTTTCTCTGCTTGTTTCCTTCATTTCCTTTTCCACACCCAACGGACGAAACCAAGACCAAATTATAAAAAACAAGGGAGAACGAGTAGAACAAATCCAATAAGCGAAACCAAGACCAAACTACAAAAGTGAGGGGAAAATACAAAACAAAACAAAGCAAAGGAAAAAAAGTATAAAATGGCCATGCTTGAACTCAACAAACAAGAACCAAAGAAAAAATTCCAAACATCCCCTCTGCACATCATATCTCTTGCAATGTGTTGTCCTCCACTGAAAGGAAAAAAGTGGATTGAATAACGTCAAAATACACAGAGTTAGTAATGATAATCGTATTTCAAAACCAATAATTATTCATAACATGAAACACACCTCACTAGACTTTGTTTTATAAGATGGACATTCTCTTTTGTATTCCACTTGCTTGTGCTCATCAGAACAAGCCACCTACCACAGATACAAAATATAAGATATTAGAATCATTATATAAGTTAAACTAGAGAGTTGAATGAAATAATTAATCATAATAAGAAACACACCTTTCTTTGAGATTGTTATATAAAAGGGGAGAGTCCATTTTGTATTTCACATATTCATGCTCTCTGGAACAAACTATCTGCAATAGATACATAATAAAACATTAGATTTCTAATAAAAGTTAAATTAGAGAGTTTGAAGGCATGAACTTGTTATACAACTTAGTTCGAGTCGATTTATATTCCATTCTATATCTCAAAAAACAATAAAAAAATTTCTAAACTAGATGTACTTCTACTTGAAACAATGCAAACATTGTTTTCGTAAGAGGTACATTTTTTCGAAAAATGAATCTAAGCATATCTAAACATATTGAACACCCAAAATCCTAGGGTCCACAAAGCGGTAGTGTTGTATGTTAGCACGATGGTTGATTCATTAGAGAGTTAGTATGCTTGCTTGCTCAACCTTACCCGTGTCCTCTATAGGGCACGTTGTGTGGAAGTGTCTATATGATGTGGAGCAAGAAAACATACAAATTTAACGATACCATTTGATATATATGTCAAACCAATAATTGAGTAGCATTACCTAAGAACCATGCTAGAAGAAGAAACAGTGTTGCAAACAAATAAAAATAACACTTTTTTGTTGTAAAACCACATGAATCACCCATCATCTGTGTAGCATATACATTGCTTAAGGTATCTTCTCCACTCGGCCATCCCAGACACTACAATTGTAGTCTCTCACTGCACAAAGTAATATTATATATGAGATCACCGATAAACGACGAGAGAAATTGAATAACAAATATACATTGTGATAAATTAGTCGTACACATACCTACTTTCCCTTGACCCATTAACAAGATCATACTACCTTGAAGCTATGACAAAAGGATAAATCGTTGTGCAAACAACAAATATTTCAGTGGATTAAAACACAATATTAATATGTAGGAAAAAATTATGCCTCACTGATCATCTGCGTTGCGTTTGTAGAATCTCTAAGGTATCTTCACCACTTGACCTTCATTGACTATACAACTGTAGTCACTCAGTACACAAAATGGATCAATATAGTTGAATATGAGACCACATATAAAACATTTAATAAATTGAATAGCAAGCAAATGAAGTCGTGAATTAGCAAAGGATAATTATTAGTGAAGTGCATTGCATATAGTTAAGGTGATTCACCTTCATTTATGAATGATAACCTCCATCTCATCCCTTTCATTTTCTCTCCGTGTTGTCTTCCTTTCCCTTTCATTTTCTCTCCATGTTGCCTTCCTTTCCTTTGAAACACCCAACAAACAAAACGAAGAAGACCAAACTACAAAAAATGCAAAACAAAGGAAAACAAGTACAACACAAAGCATGGTCATGCTCAAACTCAAAAAAAACAAAACATGTAAACAGCAACAATAAAATATTACAAACTCCCCCTTTGCGCATTATCTTTACTACAGCGTCCTCGCCTCCGCTGAAAGGAAAAAAAGTGGGATGCATCAGGTTAAAATACAGACATAGATAGTAATGGTAAGCATATTTCAAAACTAATAATTATTCATAATAGGAAACATACCTACTCTAGAGTTTGTTATATAATGATAGACACTCCATTTTGTATTCCACTTACTCATGCTCACTAGAACAAGCCATCTATAGTAGATAAATAATAAGATATTAGAATCGTTATATAAGTTAAATTGGAAAGTTGAACAGAACAATCAATCAAATATGAAACATACCTATCTTTGAATTTTGTTATATGACGAGGGATAATCCATTTTGAATTTCACATATTTATGCTCACTGGAATCAACCATCTGCATTAGATACACAATAAAATATTAAAATTCTAACAAAATTTAAACTAAAGAGTTGAAGGCATGAACTTGTCACCCAACTTAATTCCAATCGACTTATATTTCATGTTATATCTCAAAACATATAAATTTTCTAAACTAGATGTAATTCTACTACAAATAATGCAATCAATGTTATCATAAGAGAAATCATTCTTTTTGTAAGACGTATCTAAGCATATTTAAACATATTGAACACTAAATATCCTAGGGGCCACAAGTCCGTAGTGTTGTATATTAACACAATGGTTGTTTGGTTGACCACAATGGTTGATTGGTTGAAGGGTCAGTATGCTTCCTTGCTCAACCTTACCATCCTCCTCTCTAAGGCAAGTTTTGTCGGAGTGTGCGTGTGATGTGGAGCAAAAAAGCATATAAATCTAAACATACCATTTGATGTATATGTCAAACACTAATTGAGTGGTACTAGTCGAAAATTATGTCAGAAGGAGAAATATTCAAACAAACGAATAATAATAACACTATTTTGTTGGAAAACAACATGACTCACCCATCCTCTGCGCTGCATCTACATTGCCTAAGATATCTTCTCCACTTGAATCTCTCAGACACAACAATTGTACTCACTCACTGCACATAATAATCTTATATATGAGATTACAAATAAACCAGGGGAGCTTAAATAACGAATATATAGAGCGATGAATTAACCACACACATACCTACGCTCCCTTGGCTAATATTATAGCAACAGCAATCATGAACAATAAGCCCTGAAGATGTGAACTCCAATATAATTTTTCCATTTCTTTCCTATCAAAGTTCTAGGAAAAATCTTGAATCTGATACCCATGAACAAGATCATACTACCTCGAAACCATGACAAAAGGATGAAACAAATATTTCAATGTATGCAAGGACAATTGTATTTTGCAGGAGAAAAGTATGGCCCACCCATTGTATTTTGTAGGAGAAAAGTATGGCCCACCCATTCTCTATGCCATGTTGATAGAATGTTTAGTGCATCATCACCACTTACCATTGTAGACTGTAAAATTGTAGTTGTTCACTACATAAAGAAGATCAATCTAGTTGATTATGAGAGCATAGATAAGACATATAATAAATTGAATAGCAAATAAATGGAGCCACAAATTAGCAAAAGATATTTTGACTCACCTTCATTTATGAACAATAACCTCCATTTCCTCTGTTTACTTCCTCCATTTCTTTTTCCGCGCCCAACAAATGAAACCAAGACATAGCTACAAAAAACGTGAAAAGAAAAGGCAAAACAAAGGAGAACAAGTACAACACACCCAACAAATGAAACCAAGACCAAACTACAAAAAACAAGGGAAAAAAAAGCAAAACAAAGGAAAACAATTTCAACACAAAGCATGGCCATGCTCAAACTCAACAAAACAAAACATGCAGACAAGAACAAAGAAAAGATTGCAAACATCCCCTCTGCACATCTTCTATCTAGCAATGTGTCGCTCTCCTCCGCTAAAAGGAAAAAAAAGTGGGTTGAACAAGGTTAAAATACACACAATTAGTAATTGTAAGCATATTTCAAAACCAATATTTATTCATAATAGGAAATGCACCTCTCCTAGAGTTTGTTTTATAAGATTTTGTATTCCACTCGCTCGTGCTCATCAGAAAAGCCATCTACAATAGATACCAAATAAAATATTAGAATTGTTATAAAAGTTAAACTACCAAATAAGATGTTAGAATTGTTATAAAAGTTAAACTATAGAGTTTAACACAATAACTAATCGTAATAAGAAACACACCTTTCTTTGAAACTGTTATATAAAAGGGGGGGTCCATTTTGTATTTCATGTATTCATGCACTCTAGAACAAGCCATTGACAATAAAGACATTAAAATATTAGATTTCAAATAAAAGTTAAATTAAAGAGTTTGAAGGCATGAACTTGTCATGCAACATAGTTCAAGTACATTTACATTCCATTCTATATCTCAAAATAATACAAATTTTCTAAATTGGATGTACTTCTACTAAAAATAATACAAATAAGATGTTAGAATTGTTATAAAAGTTAAACTATAGAGTTTAACACAATAACTAATCGTAATAAGAAACACACCTTTCTTTGAAACTGTTATATAAAAGGGGGTCCATTTTGTATTTCATGTATTCATGCTCTCTGGAACAAGCCATCTACAATAAAGACATTAAAATATTAGATTTCAAATAAAAGTTAAACTAAAGAGTTTGAACGCATGAACTTGTCATGCAACATAGTTCGAGTACATTTACATTCCATTCTATATCTCAAAATAATACAAATTTTCTAAATTGGTTGTACTTCTACTAAAAATAATACAAATAATGCTTTCACAAGCTAGGTAATTTTTTTTAGAAAAAGGAATCTAAGCATATCTAAACATATTAAACACCCAAAATCCTAGGCTCCACAAGGCGATAGTGTTGTATGTTATAATGATAGTTGATTGGTTGAAGGGTCAGTATGCTTTATTGCTCGACCTTACCCACCTCCTTTATAGGGCACATTGTGTGGGGGTGTGCTTGTGATGTGGACAATTCCCCACAATCTCAGATTAAAAGATAAGTACTTTATATCTTTCTTCCTTGATTATTGCTCATTTTTTAGACAACATCTTGTCTTTGTATCTTTTGCTTGGTTATAATCATTTCTTCCATGACTCCCTAATGAGGGTTGCAGGTACATCGTAAAGGCTACGAAGGCTCTGGCCGCAAATGGAAGCATCGGGAAAACGAAGCAAAGTTTGTGGCAAGAGGACTCTCCCAGGATTGAGCTATGCTACTAGAGTGATTTTTGTTCAAGAGGGAGAAATTGTACCAACATCTAGAACTAGGCTAGATGATTGAAAGAGCTCCTAGTTCAAAGGGAGTAGGCAGTACAACAAGTTTGAAGGATGTCATGATGGAGAAAATTGTGTTGAAGAGAATTCAGTGGTGACTTCCAAATAGATCTACAAGACCAAGTATGCGGTAGTTGGCAACATAGAGAAGTGCAAAGCGGGATTTGAGGATTCTCCCAGAAAGTGGGAGAGGACTATGAGGAGATATTTGATCCAGTTGTTAGGTACACTTCTATCAAAACTATTATTTCTATTGCTTCTATTGTGGGTTTGAAATTACATCAGGTAGATGTGGAGATTGCCATCCTTGATGGAGTAATTGAGGAGAAGAAGTGTACATAAAGCTTAAGGCTCTGAGGTACATGAAAGGAAATCACATGTCTGCAGACTAAAGAAAGCTTTGTTCGCACCTCAGGCATGGTATTCTTGGATTGATGGATATTTGACGATTCTAGGTTGATCTTGTTATCATATAACTTGTTTCTGACAAGAATAGAAGGAATCACGTGACAAAGGGAGTAGCATTGGCAGGAAGATTTGCTTCCATGATAAGAGGGGCCAAATTCCACTTTGGGAAAGCTCGTATGATGGAGATGATTATTGCATTGGTTACTTCTTTTCAAAAGGTCCAAGATTGATATAAATATCATCTCATTCGAATAAGCAAAATCCCAATAAATGTGTCTCTTCACCCACAACAAAGTGTATAAATAGAAGAGACCTCACACCTCATTTGGACATCATTCACTCACACATTCTTCTCTCTTCATCATATTGGTTCGTACAGCTTGGGCATCTTCTCTCTCTCACACGTGCAGCTAGGAGGACAATTTATGGGCTAAAACAAAACCGAATTTCACACTGTTTGACCAACGTTGACTGAGGTTGTTTTCACCGAATTTAACTGCGATTTTGGAGGCCAAATTTTGGTTTCACTAGGCCACATTCTCTGGCACAAAAAATGAGGAATTTGGGGTTGTTTGACCACAGGGTTGGTTGTTGTTTGACCGAGTTTGACCAGAGTTGTCGGGACTGTTTTGGGTTAACTTTGACCTTTGTTGGAGGTTGAATTGGACTGCCTTTAACCGAGTTGCAAATGGCGTGTTTTGTTGGGACTGTTTTGGGTTAACTTTGACCTTTGTTGGAGGTTGAATTGGACTGCCTTTAACCGAGTTGCAAATGGGGTGTTTTGATGTTGCTTTGACTAGTGTTAACTTTTTGGTTAGCGTTGAAGTTTGACTACAGTTGACTTCAGAATTTAACAGGGTTGATTTGACTTTGTATTAGGCTAGTCTATTTGACTTTTGTACTCTCTCTCTCTCTGCTGAACTATTGAATAATAATAAGAATATTTGATCATAGGGTTTTCCCCACATTGGGGTTTTTACTGGCATCTGCCAAATCTAGTGTTCGTTTGTCTTGGCTTGTCTTCTGCATTTGTTTTTATGTTCTATCTGTATTTACTGTCAATGTGAATAATGGTTGATGTGATTGCTACTGGATATAATTGGATATTGTTATTGGACTGTTAAAGGAACATTGAACTAAATTGTGCTAAGCATAGAACATACCATTGTTAACTAAAATTAACATGGTTTCAGAGCTCAGGTGAAGACAAAGCCCAAGCAAGAGTGAGAAAAGCAATTGCTAAGGGAAGCTATTGGACAAGAATTTAGAGCTAGCCTCAATGACGACGACATCTTACTTCAAATCTGAGGACAAGCTTAAGGACAAATTTGATTATCATGCATGGAAGATGTCTCTAGATTTGACTTTGGAAGAAAATGATGTTATGGACTATGTCAAAGGAAGAGTGGTGGAGCCTCCTTCAAATGCACCCGTTGCTGCAAAAACAAAGTACAAGAAAGGTGAGGTCAAAGCTAAGAAAAATATTGTTGATTCTATTCACAAGCCTTTGGTTGCCTATATTTCTAATTTGGAAACATCTAAGGAGATGTATGACAAGCTGGTTGGGATGTTCAAAGTAAATAATGCAAACCAAGTTCTCTTTCTCAAGAACAAGTTAAAAGACATCAAAATGAATAGAGGAGAGTTCTTTCAATCCTACTTCATGAGGATTACCAAAATCAAGAATGATCTCCTATCTATTGGAGAAGTTGTTGGTGACAGGGAGCTCACTCTTATTGCAATTGGAGGCCTTACAAGAGCATGGGATGTGTTTAACACTACCATCCTCAACAAGGACAGGATTCCGGGATTTGATGAATTGTTGGCTAGATGCACTCAAGAAGAAATAAGGATGATGGAAAGAGATAAGCCCTCAAATGGAAATAATCCTACCGCTTTCTCCACTCATGCTAAAAGAAAGAACAATGTTGGTCCAAGAAAACAAGGTCAAAGGTTTAAGCCAAGATTCAAAGAAGGAAGAAAAGGAAGATGCTTCAATTGCAACAGGTTTGGCCACTTTGCTAGAGAGTCTCCTCACAAGAAGGATACTCCAAGGGATGATGACAACAACAACCACAACAACTACAAAGGAAATGGCAATCAAAGGAACAATAATTTCATCAACAAAGGAAAGAGGAAAGGAATGCTCATGTTGCTCGATATGGAAATGGTCGTCCTCCCAAAAAGTCAAGAAACTCCAGGTATGAAGAAACTAATGTTGTAGATAAGCAAAAAGAATTTTATCTTATTTCTACCCTCACCGTCGCCTCTCCTCCGAATACATTGGATCATTGATTGATTAATAGTAGCCTTAAGGCACTTCACTAGGTGCAAGGAGGCCCTCTCAAACTTGGTTGAAAAGAAGACAAATTTGGAGATTATACTTGGGGACAATGCTACCTACCCCGTGAAAGGGATTGGGACTGTCACTCTTCACTTAAATCAAGGTCAAACCCTTCATCTACAAGAAGTATTATGTGTACCTGATTTGAAAAAGAACCTGGTATCTATTTTTGTGATGGAAGACAAAGATTTCAAGGTGACATTCGTTGATCGGAAGGTTCGTGTTTGGCAAACAAAAAAATCTAGATGCATCTAGGAAGAAAGGAATGTTTGTGGGCTATAGTGAAACTTCGAAGGCATATAGAATCTATGTATCTGGTCAAAGAGAAGTGGAAATAAGTCATGATGTCACCTTCAATGAAGATTATGCCCTTGGGAAAGTCCGAGATCTTCCTATCCCTGGGAAGGATAATGATGATGATGTAGGAAAGAAGGATGAATCTCCGACAGATGATCTGATGCCCGATGTTGAAGGTCCGATGGATCCCATTGATCCACCTCCTCGTGAGCCCTCTACTTCAAGAAAAAGACCCTTGTAGCTCAAAGATACTCTTGAAGATGTTGAGAGACATCTTGCACCAAGGGGGGCATTTTGTGAAAGCAAGAAGTCGAACAGGTACCAAGGGTACTTAGCTGCTATGAGTACCATAGTTCAATCTGAGCCATGCACATTCGAAGAAGCCATGAAGCACCAAGTTTGGAAAGATGTGATGAACGAGGAATATGAGTCGATCATGAAGAATGATGTCTGGGATGTGGTTCCTATACCCAAGGACAAGTCAGTGGTCACTTCAAAATGGCTTTACAAAATCAAACATGGAGCTGATGGAGTGTTAAAAAGCTCAAAGCCAGGTTCATTGCTCAAGGCTTCTCTCAAAAGGAAGGAGTAAACTATGATGAAATATTTGCACCGGTTGCTCGATATACCACTATCCGTTCAATTATAGCTCTTACTTCCTCTCAAGGATGGAGCCTACACCAAATGGATGTCAAAACTGCTTTCTTGCATGGCTCGCTTAAGGAGGAAGTTATGTAGAACAACCTGAGGGGTTCAAAGTTCAAAACTGAAAGACACATGTATGCAAGTTAAAGAAAGCCCTCTATGGGTTAAAGCAAGCAACCCCTCTATGGGTTGAAACAAGCAACCCCTCTATGGGTTGAAGCAAGCCCCTAAGGCTTGGTATGAGAGGATTGATAGTTATCTTATGAAGTTGAGTTTTACAAGGAGTGAAGTTGACCCCAACCTATACTTCAAGGTTGAAAAGCACAAGACCCTCATTCTGGTCCTTTATGTGGATGATCTCTTTCTGAGAGGTGATGACCCTCTCATTTATCAATGAGAGAGGGAATTGGCTTCCAAATTCAAGATGAAGGACCTAGGACTGACGCACTACTTCCTAGACCTTAAGATCTGGCAAAAGCCAGGTGAGATTTAAGTTGCTTGAGAGATGTGGGATGGTGGATTGCAAGTCCGCGTCTACTCCGATGGAACTCAACTTCAAGAAGCTATGTGGAAGTGTTGTTGGGCCCGGACTAGCGAACCCTTCCGAGTATCGACAACTTGTGGGGGGCTGATGTTCTTGGTAAACTTTCGTCCTGACATATGCTTCATTGCGAACACGTTGAGTCAATTTATGGTCGATCCCCATCACATACATTGGATTGTTGCCAAGAATCTCTTGAGATATCTTTGTGGCACAATCAACTATGGTTTGAGATACACTGCTAGGAATTTGTGGTTGCATGGATATACATGTGCTGACTGGGTTGGCAGTGTGGTGGATCGTAAGAGCACGTTTAGATGTTGCTTCTCATTGGAATCTGCTTCAATATCTTGGATGAGCAGGAAGAAGAAATCGGTTGCTTTAAGCACTGTCGAGGCCAAATACATTGTTGCTAGTATGCCCTGTTGTGAAGTTGTTTGGTTGAGGAAGCTCTTCAGGGAGCTATTTGAGCAAGTGCTATATACCATCGTGATATCCTGCGACAACCAAAGTGGGATTCGCCTTTCAGAGAATCCCATGCTCCACGACCGCTCCAAGCACATTGATATCAGGTACCACTTTATCTGGGATATGGTTCAATGAGGAGTAATAAGGCTCCAACACATCAAGATGGATGAGCAAGTCGCAGATATCCTCACGAAGTCTTTGGGAAAGGTCAAATTCTTAACATTCTGAGAGACTTGGAGTTGTGGAAAGACCCTCCTATGAGGGTCCTGCATGGGTTGGACACTGAGCTTTGGGTGCTCTTGGGGGCTTGGGGTACTTCTTGGAGCTATAAGCGACCATAGGGTGAATGGTTCACCTTCCCCTAGTGGTGCGCGATGTACAGGGTGAGTTGTTCACCTTCCCCTGTGATACCCCATGATGGTTGACATGTGTGTAGGGTGAGTGGTTCACCTTCCCCTACAATTGACATATGCATAGGATGAGTGGTTCACCTTCACCTATGGCATATAAGCAGGGTGAGTGGTTCACCTTCACCTATGGCATATGAGCAAGATGAGTGGTTCACCTTCTCCTGCCAATGCCCCAGCATACATCCTACCCATGGAGTCCGGGACTCATGGGAAGTACCTCTCATTTGACCCATGAGTTGGGAAAAGTGGTTAGGGACCATAGCACTACTGATGGACGCATCAAGTACTATTGTACTCCCTATGAATAGGATGCATGGTGTTCAACAACTTGATCTGGGATCATTTGAGGTTCTACCTCTGGACTGACAAAAAGTCAGTCGAGAGTGGTAAGGTCTTATGACTCACTCTCGATCACTTCTTCATTATTACTTCATGGTTCAGCAAAGCAAAGCAGAGATGACAGAGATGGTACATGACAATAGGATGGCATGATGATGACAGGTGGAATTATCCCTAGTTGAGAGGGAGTGTTAAAATTGGCAACTAGGGCCAAATTCCACCTTGGGACAACTCATATGATGGAAATGATTATTGCGTTGGATTCCTCTTTTCGAGAAGTCCAAGATTGATATAAAGATCATCTCATTCGAACAAGCAGAAGTGTGATTTTGAATTTATTCTCTCACATGTACAAATTGTTCAAGTTGGCCTCAACATAATGTAGGCTCAAGAAGCCCAATAGATGTGTCTCTTCGCCCACAACAAAGTGTATAAATAGAAGAGGCCTCACACCTCATTTGGACATCATTCACTCACACATTCTTCTCTCTCTTCATCAGATTAGTTCGTACAACTTGGGCATCTTCTCTCTCTCTCACACGTGCAGCTAGGACGACAAAATTTCTGGGCTAAAACAAAACCGAATTTCAGACTGTTTGACCAACGATGACCGAGGCTATTCTAACTGAATTTGACTGCGGTTTTGGAGGCAGAATTTCGGTTTCACTAGGCTGCATTCTCTAGCACAGAAATTGAGTTTGGGGTTGTTTGACCTGCACTGACCGCAGGTCTGTTTGACCATAGGGCTGATTGTTGTTTGACCAAGTTTGACTAGAGTTGTTGGGATTGTTTTGGGTTGACTTTGACCTTTGCTGGAGGCCGAATTCGATTGCCTTAAACCGAGATTCAAAGGGGGTGTTTTGCTGTTGCTTTGACCAGCGTTGACTTTCTGGTTAGGGCTGAAGTTTGACTATAGAATTTGACAGGGTTGATTTGTCTTTGTATTGGGCTAGCCTATTTGACTTTTGTACTCTCTCTCTCTACTAAACTATTGCATATTAATAAGAAGATTTGATCACAGGGTTTTCTCCACATTGGGGTTTTTCCCTGGCATCCGCCAAATCTGGTGTTCTCTTGTCTTCTGCGTTTGTTTTTATGTTCTATCTGCATTCACTGTCAATGTGAATAATGGTTGATGTGATTTCTAGTGGAAATAATTAGATATTGTTATTGGGCTGCTAAAGGAACATTGAAGTAAATTGTGCTAAGCATAGAACATACCATTGTTAACTAAAATTAACAGGGGAAATCAAGACCAACTTCAATGTCAGAGGGAGTTCACCTCTGAGTTCGAGATGAAGGATCTTGGTTGGATACATTACTTCTTAGGACTAGAAGTGTGGCAAAAGCCGAGAGAGATCTTCCTTGGTCAAAGGAAGCATATTATTACGATCCTTTAGAAATTTGGGATGATGGATAGCTAATCCATAGCCACTCCCATGGTAACTAATATGAAGAAGCTAAGTGGCAGAGGGAGCAACCAAAATTGCCACAACAGGATATGTTTTAATGTTAGAGGGAGCACCCAGTCAAGGTGACCAGAAAGTAGCTATGGCACAACATGTGTTGAGGTACCAGCATGGTACAGTTGGATATGGATTAAAATATGTCTCAAATAGTGAAGTACAGATGCAGGCATTCACTGATTTTGATTGGGCAAGAAGTACTAAAGACAAGAAGAGCACATGGGGATGTTGTTTCAGTTTGGGTTCTACTATGATATCCTGGATGGGCAGGAAGCAGACATTTGTCGCACTCAACACTGCTAAAGTTTAGCATACTACAGCTTGTTTAGCGAGTTGAGAAGTAGTGTGGCTTTGGTACAGTGTTTGGATTTAGAATTATTTGATCAGGTGCAAGAGATGATCGTGATGACAAGTCGAAGCACATCGAGATCATGGTACCACCACATCTAGTACATTGTACAGAAGGGAGTGGTGAGGCTCCAATGCATTTCTATGGATAGGCAAGTTGTTGACATTCTCACAAAGCCTCTATCACAAGATGAAGTTCGTATACTTCAAGGAAAAGCTTGGAGTGGTTGAGAATGCTTCCCTTGGTTAAAGGGAGTGTTGATGTTGTATCATCAAGTGGCATAGATTCTCCCTAGGTCAAGGGTATTGACCAGGTCATGGGTAGTGATCGGGAGCCATGTAATGTGGTTAGGGAGATTGGCCTAGTTGCTTGAGTGAGTGCCTTATAGCATCAAGCGAGTGTTTTACCATTCAATAGCATGTGACGACATGTGGGAATGGTAGATGGGCCCAGGGTTTCACCATTTTTTCAGGAGGCACCTGACATGGTTCCAAGTGACAATTTGGTGGGTTGGTGAAACAAGGACTAGTCTTGTGTCTCGGGGTACTTAACTAGCCAATGGGTAGTTGGCTTGTGGGTGACTAGATCCTTTGCAAAGGAGATGTGACTAGTGGGTGACAAGATCCCTTTGCACGATGTTGATGTTGGATGCTTTCCACATGTAGTGGATGGATACATCAACATAGCGGGCTCTTCCAATCTTTTTTCTTGGGATGGGGAAATTGTTTCATCAAAATGTACATCTGAGAAAGTCGAGAGAATACCTCCCTAGCTAAGAGGGAGTGTTGAATTTTGGTAGTTGTAATCGATATTCCTTACGTGTTGGCACTAAAGAAAAATGAAAAGAAATTTAAATTTTAAATTTTACCTCCAAAAGTAAGGTCGGCTCCAAATTGTTTAAGTCAACCTAACATAAGGTCAAGTTGGCCCAACCATAAAGACACACCTATTCGGGCACCTTAAACTACTATATATTCACACTCGACCTCCCTCACTTGGAGCAATTCAGATCTCACCAAAAAGCATTTGTTCTCTGTTCACACATGCAAAAGAGAGAGAGGAGAAGAATGTAGAAGTTTGACCTGCGTTGACTAAGACTATTTATGTTCTATTTGACCGAGATTTTGGGAAGTTGACCGAATTTGTTTTTGGGCAATTTGACTACAGTGGACTAGAGGCAATTGCTAGAGGCCAAAATTTTGCCCTGTTGAGCAAAGTTGACCAAATTTTCGAGGAGTTGCAAGAGGTCGAAAAAGTGGTCTATTTGACCAAGTCTGACCTATTGAATTTTGTGGTCAATCTGACAAATTTTGATTGGGAAAAACCAGATTATACTTTTGATGAATTGAATAATTTCTCCTAAGAAAAGATTGTTGGGTTTTTCCATAGTTAGGTTTTTCCTAGGGTAAAAATGTTGTCTCTCTTGTGTTTGGTTCTCTCTCCATGAGCTCGTTGTCATATTGCATTGTAGTTGAGATTTTCTATGTATAATTGCTTAATGATGAATGTGACATAGGATGAATAAATTAAGATATCATTGGAAAGTAATTATCAGATTAAAAAGTCATGAAAAATCAACATAGTGCCTGTGTGATTAGGCCAAAGAGCTTGTGTGGTAAAAGTTCAATGGGCCTAGCATTCTTATTATTGTTGTGGATCGAGGGACAAAAGGAGTATGGACAGTTGAAATTCCACAACAAGAAAAGCATCCTAATATGAAAGTATATTATAATATTATAATATATTATTATAATAAAAAGTAAGGGGACACCATGCTCAATGAAGGGACAGGTGTCCCTAAGTAAGAACGTGGAGGGTACCTAGAGACTCATGAGGCCAACAGGAACTCCTAGAACCACAGAGCTTTGGACGTCCCTAGCCATTAAAGATAAGGGCTAATGGGGGATGTAAACCTATTGGTTGCAGGCTATCGAGTTTGCACCGGGGCTTCACTGGGGGAGAAATACCATACCACATACATTCATATTGAGGGATATATATTGAGGGAAAAATGACATAATATATTGAGCATATAATAGGGGGTAAAGGGTTTTTATATTGGCGGGTATAAAAAATGAAGCTCAAAGTTAATGAAAAAATATAAAGGGCTATAAAAAATATTAATGAAAAAATGGATACCTACAATATCTAGTGAAAGTAGGGGTTTTTGAAATTGGGAAGGTGCATTGGGTTTGTATTGGTAGGGGGTTAAATAATGTGTCTTTTAGAGATATTTTTCAATATGTAGTAAAATTAAAGGTATTGTTTAGTATGCCACAAATGCACGTGATATGTCAGAGGTTCATTAAGTGAAGCCCCCTTGTGAGTTTGGTACCTTCGCTATGTGAGGGTCTGGAGGGTACCTGGAGACCCGTGAGGGTAGCAAGAACTCTTGGAGTCACAGGACTCTAGACATCCATGTCCAGCCGAGATAGACACAACTTGGGTGTGGGGCTAATAGGGGATGTGAGTCTACTAGTTGGAGGTTGTTGAGTTTGGTACCTTGGCCCTGTTATGTTTGGTATGAGGCATGTACCTAGCTTGAGAAGTCGAAGCCAAGTGGAGCCATTTCCCCAACTCGAGGGTGATCGGCTACCGAGAGAACAAGAGAAACATGGTCTACAGCTAGGAGGATCGTCCGAGGTCCATAGCTAGCCCACAAAGTTAACAGATAAGTTCTTGAAACATGTTATGTGCTTGTTTATGAATTATTGTGGCATGTCTTTTGCTATGTTCTTATACAATTTTTGTTATTATGGCTTCACTATGCACATGGTGAAATGTTCTGTTTAAATTATGCAACATTTTTCAATTATGTCTTGTTGATATATTTGTTGTTGATTTGGGGTAGCATTGGATGTGCTCTAGCCATGAAAATTGGTGGAGAGGCTAAAGCACATGAGATCTCCAAGACCCAGAAATGGTTTACGGAAATTATGCTCGGTGAAGGAGATATTAAAATAATTAATATTTTTAATGGGTTCCTAGGTCTAAACTTAGGAAAATAAAAATATTAATGGGTATTAATATAAAATTGGGTTAGAAGGTTCTAAATGACATGGATCAAGCCAAATCTAATCTTAGTCGTTGATTAGAGATGTAATCTCGGCCATTGAAGACTCAACAAGAAAAGTATAAGAGGAGGCTTGAGGGTCAGTTGGAGATACACCAGTGAACAGTGAGTTCGATTTTCTAGAGCGCGGTTTGCTAAGAGAAATCGAACCAGTGATTAGAGTTGCAGCGAGGGGCAATGAGTGCATAGCAAAGAGGCAGAGATAGTGTCGGAAGACAACGCAGAGGCAAAGAGGCAGACGCAGAGCCAGAAGGAGCCATGCAGAGGCCAGAGTCACTGCGCAGAGGGCCAGAGGGCCTGCGTGAGTGACACAGAGGCCTAGAGAAGCTGCACAGAGCCTCACAGGGCTGACGCAGAGGGTTTCAGGTTGACGCAGAGGCCAGGAGGGCTGACACTAAGCCTCAGAGAGGTGCTAGAGAGAGTTTCGTGGAGCAGACTTTCAGAATATCTGCTTCCGAAGAGAGGTATTACTGCCAGATTATTTTCTATGTCGGGTTAGCCAATTTGGCACCCAATGTACTCAAGAAAAGCTGCTAAATAGTAAAACCTTCAGAATTGTTGCACCAGTTTTCCCAAGTTGGGTTTTTTCAGGGACAATTGTCCAAAAAATAACGGTATCCCTTGTGTGTTTGTCTATTTCTTTCAGTTGTTGATCTGTAGATGGTTGAGACTGTATTGTGTTTATTTCAGTGTTTATATGGTTAAATAACTTGTTAGTAATTAAACAAGTAGGCGAAATAAACCAGAGAATACAGATAAAATTTCTAACGGCTAATACTTAGAAATTTCAACATGGTATCAGAGCATTGCAGATCACAGGAGAGTTGAAGGCATCAGCTGAATCAAAGAATTTGCAGCAGAAACAACTGTCCCGAGTGACAGAAGTTGTTCCTAGGCAAAAAGCAGCAGAGAAGGGTTGATGCAAAGGGCCTGCGTCATCAATTCGAGCCAGAGAGAGGCCAACGCAGAGGCAAAAGAAGGCAGAAGATGCTCACGAAGAGCCACGCAAAGACCAGGAGGGTTGACGCAGTTGGCCAGGGGAGCAAATCAGCCTTCCTGAAATTGCGCAGAGCCTAGAGGCTCAGTTCTTCAGTTGTTGAGGCATAGGGAGTTGTGGGCAGATTACGGAGAGTGAAGTTGGTGGGGTGTTGTTGCTGTCGAGGCAGAACAGTACCTAACGGGACAAAACCAAGGTAGAAGGGGAGTCGCTACCTAAGCGGATTTCTAGCTAAGAAATCCAGATTAGTGTTGCAGGAGCATAGGAGATCAGAGAGGTGCGATTCGACGGTTGGCAGGAGAACTTCCAGGAGGGAAGTAGAGACTCAGAGGGAGTCGAAGAGAGAACTTTCAGGAGGGAAGTAGAGACTCAGAGGAGTCGAAAGGAAGAGCAAAGAGATGGCCATGAATGAACTGAGGGATCAGGACAGACTGGACGGGGCGTCCAACTTTGTCATCTGGAAGGCCAAGATCATGTCCGTTCTAGATAGACATCGCATCAAGGCCTTCGCCTTGAGAACCGTGGCTATCCCAATCGACCCAGCTGATAACGAAAAGTATGAGGATGTGATGGCCAAGGCGAAATGCATAATCCTTGATGGGGTCAAGGATCATGTGGTTCAACATATTGTCGAGAAGAATACGACAAAGGAAATGTGGGACACCTTGACGACATTGTATTAGGGCACTTCCGTGCAAAGGAAGATGCTACTTGAGAATCAGCTGCAGTCGTATCAGATGCAGAAGGGGGAGCAGGTAGATCACTTCCTCAGCAGGTTGCAGGAGATCCGGGACCAACTGACTTCCATAGGGGCCGCGCCGAATCAGGAGTTAATGGTGAGGACCGCCCTGAAGAGTGGGATACATTCGTCCAAAGCATTTTGGGCAGAGCGAATCTTCCAGATTGGGAAGAACTGTGGGCAGCTCTTTGCCAAGAAGAGATCAGACAGTTGACCAAGGCAGGAAGTAGTGGCAAAGGAGCCCGAATGAAGAAAGAGGAGGAAGAGGATGCAGCTCTGGCATCTGCGAGGCAGCAAGGGAAGAGGAAGAAAAAGGACCTCTCCAAGATTAAGTGCTTCAACTGTGGGGAGTTGGGCCATTATGCAACCCAGTGTCCTAGGAAGAAGAATAAGGGAGAGGCATCCGACTCCAAGGCAACACCAGCGAAGGCGGAAAAGGAGGTAGAGGATGATGACGATTGTGCCATGAGTACTCATGTACCTCTAGAGAAGAGATGGGGAGACATCGAGTTGTAGTCAAGAGGACTACAGGAGATGAGAAGCAAGATCCTTGAGGTACCCAAACTCTTGGATCATACCTGGCTACAGGAGCCCCGAAGTGACAGTAACAGGATGGCAGATATCGGTAGAAGCGGATGCGGATGAAGCAGCAAAGAGTGCTAGAGTGCAGTAGTCCCAGGCAGCGCAGAGAGGGTTGCAGTAGTGCGAGAGGCACAAAGGAGGTAGCAGCAGTGCAAGAAGGCACAAAGGTGTTTGCAGCAGTGCGAGATGCATAGAGGTTGTTGCAGCAGTGCAGAAGCAGCAGAGGGAGCACAGGATAGCAACAGAGAGAGCTTCAGCATCAGGACGATTTCTAGCCTGGCAAGGATGTCAGTAGTTGGGTAGATCAGTTACCATCGTCTCGGTAACTGAGTTGCAATGCAACAGTAGCAGTGGTAGTGCTATGGGCAGCACGATGCAGCATGATGAGAGAGGGTTGCAGTGCAGATGCAGTGTTGGGAGGAAGGACCAGCAACAGCACAGATGTAGAGGAGCGGCCGTACAGATGTAGCAGTGGCAGTAGTAGAGCCATGGGCAGCAATACAGGATGCAAGAGTGCAGTGGATGTTTGGCAGGAAGGCCAAGCATTAGCACAGGTACCAGTGCTGGATGATCAGGGTGATGCTCAATGATGGAGTATTACTAGAGCACATTCCTCGCTAAGAGGGAGTGTTGATTTGGGGTAGCATCGGATGTGCTCTAGCCATGAAAATTGGTGGAGAGGCTAAAGCACATGAGATATCCAAGACCCAGAAATGGTTTGAGGGAATTCTGCCTGGTGAAGGAGATATTAAAATAATTAATATTTTTAACGGGTTCCTAAGTCTAAACTTAGGAAAATAAAAATATTAATAGGTATTAATATAAAATTGGGTTAGAAGGTTCTAAATGACATGGATCAAGCCAGATCTAATCTTAGCCATTGATTAGAGATGTAATCTCGATCGTTGAAGACTTAACAGGAAAAGTATAAGAGGAGGCTTAAGGGTCAATTGGAGATACACCAGAGTGATCAATCAATTCGATTTTCTAGAGCAGGGTTTGCTAAGAGAAATCGAACCAGTGATCAGAGTTGTAGCGAGCGGCAAGGAGTGCATAACAGAGAGGCAGAGATAGTGTCGGAAGACCAGTGCAGAGGCAGAGAGGCAGACGCAGAGCCAGAAGGAGCCACACAGAGGCCAGAGTGATTGCGCAGAGAGCCAGAGGGCTTGCGTGAGTGACGCAAAGGCCTAGAGAGGCTGCACAGAGCCTCAGAGGGCTGACGCAGAGGGTTTCAGGTTGACACTGAGCCTCAGAGAGGTGCTGGAGAGAGCTTTTTGGAGTAGAAATATCTGCTTTCGAAGAGAGGTATGACTGTCATATTATTTTCTATGTCAGGTGAGCCAATTTGGCACCCAATGTACTCAAAAAAAGTTGCTTAATAACAAAACCCCAAAACTGCTGCACCAGTTTTCCTAAGTTGCGTATTTTCGGGTACAATTGTCCAAAAATAACGTTGTCCCTTGTGTGTTTGTCTATTTCTTTCAGCTGTTGATCTGGAGATGGTTGAGATTGTATTATGTTTGTTTCAGTGTTTATATGGTTAAATAACTTGTTAGTAATTAAACAAGTAGGCGAAATAAACCAAAGAATACAGATAAAAATTATAACGGGTAATACTTAGAAATTTCAACATGTGTGAGTAGTTTTGCCTAGCAGGAGGGTTGGGGATGTCATAAGAATTGACTCAAGGATGCTCGAGTTATGACAATGTTCAAGCAAGGGGAGTGTACCCAAAGGAGTACATGGCTTATGAGGAGCAATGGAATTTGTGTAGGCTTGTGATGGAAATGTGTGGACACTCCATCTATAGCTACATCCTCTCGGAGTTGTTAATGTGTACATCACCTTAGAGCATCACATATGTAACCTTGGAGTGGAGCATTTCACTTGTGTGGGCCTACAAGTGTTTATTATAAGTTGCGTGTAAAGGCTTAGACCACATTGTATTGTTGGCATCCCTTACCTCTCATATATATAGAGGAATAAGATATTCATTTCATCATTATCATCATTATACTCTACTCTTTGTACTTGTCTTCTTGGAGTGGTTCAATAGAGTTCACGAAGAAACCCTAGGACAAGTGATACATGGGAGAAGGAAATCTTTATTGGAGATTGCACTTGTGAAGAAGATGTTGGAGACGATTATTATGTTCACTCTTATTTCACTATTGTGTAGATATGTGATCTAGAGCAGGAGCACACTAGTCATCTCCTCTCTCGTACCTATCCATTTATACTTGGTCTCTCTCTTGCTTCGAGTTGCTAGGGTTTTGTGATCTTCTTGAAGCATCTTGAAATCTAGTGTTAAGGTTTCATCCCTTCAAGGATAGAGATTAGGGTTTTGTGACGAAACCCTAGGCGTATTTCATCAAGAAGAAGAGAAGACATCTCGCTTTGAAGGACCTATTTGAACTCCTCGGTTAAGCCAAGGTTTTCATTGTTTTCCTCATCTAGGGTTTTGGGGTGTTAGTGGATTGTACTAGCCTTGTGATAAGGATATGGTATGTACTACATACAACATCTTATGTATACCAATGAAGTTTTCACTATCCAATTGTTATGTAAATTGCAGATTTGAATTTTAGCCATCTACGTTTTTCATGAATTGTTATTTACAACTATACTTTGTCTTGCTAGATTGACTTAAGTGATTTAACATCGTAATCAAAAATAAGAGTTGTTTTACTCCTATTATAACTATTGTAAAAATGGGTTTTCAAATATGGTTTGTGCATTATAAAATTGCCTTAAAGGGTTGAAACTTATCAAGTTACTTTGATATCTTTTCTCCCTTGAGTTGATTCAGCATACCTTTAAGTTTGGTTATGAGGAGTATCATCCTCCCCACCTAGGTTTAATTCCTGCAAGCGACATGTTAAGCAAGTATATTGTTGTAACAATCGTTACCCTTGTGTTGACAAAGCCTTGAGTTTCTACAAAATCAAGCTTACACTCAATAGCATCCTTGGAATAAGCAGATGTTGCCAGTGTTTTAAAAAACGAAACTAGTCTTCGAACCAACCACCCATCAATCCAGGTTTTGAATTAGAATAGAACCAAACCAGATTCAATGGACCGATTTAAAAAGAAAAACATAAAATGATTATTTTTTAATTGAAAAAATTAGTTTTAAGATTCCAAACCATTAGAGATGAAATACACAAAGTTTTCTCATCTAACATACCATGAAGGTGAATATATCAAAATGGCATCAAGTACAATACATATCAATGACAAAATGCATAATCAATGACCGTCTAAATGGCCTCTAGTCCAAAATCCATGCTACAAGCTATTAGATCACTAGCCTACTACAAATCACTTCAACTTGATTACTCATCAAATTCATCACCACTACTAGAAATGGGATCATCGATAAGAACAACATAGACATCATCTAGCTCAGAGTCTACAAACTTATTATTGTTGGAGGATCTTTATGTTATTTGCAAACTTTTCCACCTTCAAATAATAGATGAAACGGGCCGCATATACTATTTCAAACCCGATAATCAGCCAACAAATTGGACATTATCAAAAGGATTGATCTAATGATGCACCACTAGCACGTTTGGAATCAAGCTTGTTGTATAGAGGCAAATGTTGATCCAAACTAAAAAACAACACCCTCAACCACTTGTATCATAGCGTCAAAATTACAGAGAGTGCAATATGATTATAGGATTCAAAATAAGCATGTTTGGAATCAAGGCTTGTCGTATAGAGGCAAATGTTGATCCAAACTAAAAAACAACACCCTCAACCACTTGTATCATAGCGTCAAAATTACAGAGAGTGCAATATGACTATAGGATTCAAAGTAAGTGGCTCTCTCTCTCTCTACATTATATATATATATATATATATATGTGTGTGTGTGTGTGTGTGCGCGCGCACATGAACACACACAAATGTTGGAAAAACAATATTAGTCCAATAGACCTACTATATACTATAGGCCTTGGGTCAACCTATAAAATGCAATGGTATTGCAAGGTCGACTTAAGGTATAATATTTGAAGTAAAATGAATCCAAGTTGACAAACCTTTTAGAGCTCGACTTTTCAAGAAGTTTGATTAGAGTTGACCTTTATAGGTTTAGATATTAATATTGGTTTAAGGGGCACCCCTTTGAAAGGTTTTCTTTATCATCGTATCAAGGGGGTCATCCATCCTTTAGAGGTTTTATTTGAATAAATGATGAAAGATTGGCATGTTGCATCTCTTGGAGGCTTTGACACTTCATCTTGAAACCACACTTGATGAAGACTTGGGATTTTTCTTATAAAACGGGTGAAAGGACCAATCCCTTTTGGAAACCCCTCTAGATGATGCATTGGATGTTTTGGGGGCTTATGCACCCACATTTGAGGAAGACTAGAGGATTTTCGTGGCAGGTTGAAGGATTTTTCCAACATTGAAGGGCGGGCCTTTGGAGGCTAGATGTTGTGCTAAAGGCCCCTATAATCCCCTCATTTATGGAAATGGGTCACTTTTTGACGACTTTTTCCAACATTGAAGGGTGGGCCTTTGGAGGCTAGATGTTGTGCTAAATGCCCCTATAATCCCCTCATTTAAAGAGATGAGCCACTTTTTGACTGCTTGTGCCCCTTCACTTTGTACATGTGGCATGAATGCCCTTTAAATTATGTATTTTGGTTTAATTAATTGAATAATAAGGCCTTTTGCCCCTCCATAGGCTAGATTAGGAGCTTTTAGCCTAGGAAATTAATATTTTAATGTAGGGGAAGTTGAAAACCTCTATAAATAGTGGTGCACTTCCTCTCATTTTCTCATGGTTGGATGATGGCTGAAATCCCTACAAGTCTAAAAATTTTGAAATTTTCTCTTGTTTCTTAATTTTGGCTATGGATGGATGAGTTGAGCGACTTCTTGAGGAGTTTTTGCTGGCGTGGATAGTTTTCTTTCTTAATGGATATTGGTAGATCTTGATGAGGAAAGCCTTGTTGACGTGGATAGACTTCTTTTCATGGATGATTATAGGTGAATTTTGATGAATGCATGATAAATTGAGTAAGCTATTTTTCGTTATCTTGTTCAAGTTTATTGATAAGGGTTATTAAATATTCACCATATTTTTGCTGGTATATTATCTCATTCTTCCTTCAGCAAGATTTTTATCAACTTCCTTTGACGTAACCTAAATGAAGCTCTCTCTATTATTTATCCTTGAAAATTGTAAGGTTGTAAGGTCCTTATCCCAACTCTCTAGGGTACACGAACTAGTCTACTCAGTCCTTGAAACTAAATCTACTCCAAGCCTCTTTGGACTTCTCTTCAAGCTCTTGTGAGATGACCTCCCATCTTTGAAGATTGAAGGATGCCTAGGTCAAACCTCAAGGGCACACAAGTTAGTTTCTCTAGTCTTTGAACCTAAATTGACTTCATTTCAATTTGATTGTGTTGTTCATTGACCCCATACACTACAAAAAATATATTGGCAGTTTGACTGCATACACTCCAGAAAATATATTGGCAAGTTAAGGAATTTATCTTCTATCCTCCATCACCCTTTTTATCTCTAAACCATTTAAACTACTTTGTTGGTGTTTTACTCTCCTAGTGATTCCTTGGTCGTATGTGTTTGGGGACCTTTCCCTTTGAACTCAAATCTAGAAATTTCCCCAAAAAACCCTATCAATCCTATCCACCTTAAACCTTAATGGTTCAATCCTTTGATTGGTGGTATCTGAAGTAGAAGCCTTAGGGGGCTCTTGACATGGTTTGATCACAACATTAGGTCCCTAAGGTAAGTTAAGGAACTAATCTTCTATCCTCCATCACCTTTTTTATCCATAAACCATTTAAACTATTTTGTTGACGTTTTACTCTCCTAGTGATTCCTTGGTCGTATGTGTTTGGGGACCTTTCCCTTTGAACTCAAACCTAGAAATTTCCCCAAAAAACCTAGCAATCCTATCCACCTTAAACCTTAATGGTTCAATCCTTTGATTGGTGGTATCTGAAGTAGAAGCCTTAGGGGACTCTTGACATGGTTTGATCACAACATTAGATCCCTAATTTCTATTAGGGAGAAGCTCTAAGGGGGAGAAGCCTTAGGGGGCTCTTGACATGGTTTGATCACAACATTAGATCCCTAAGTTCTATTAGGGAGAAGCTCTAAGTCCCCCTTAGCGCTGGAGAAGTGACAAGAGGGTTGGTGAGGTGACACTTAATCCCATCTTGAGTACAAAAGATTCTAGACTTTATCTTTTGGACTATATGTCAAGAAGTGTGTGAGATTTTATTGTAATAGTTTATTGTCGTTGTTGGGGATAAAGTCCATTTCTTGGAAGAAGACATTGGATGAAGCTCAATCTTGAAAATCTTTCCATCTAGGTGACTCCATGGGAAGAATGAAGTCCTTATTCTTTGAAGACTTAGGTGACTCCACTGGAAGAATAAAGTCCTTTTTCTTTGAATACTTTGAAGACTTGCTTGTGAGGCAAGATAAGCATCATTGTGAAGGCATTTAACAACTCACCTTGCCAACGTCACTATGAAAAAGGTATAAAATTTCATTTACCATCAATTTTGAATTTGCATGGATGCAAGATGGCTCCTTAGGTTTTGTATGTTTTATTTTCAATTCTAAACATTGACAAGATACGCAAATAGGCCTCCCTAAAAATCGATGAGAGGCTTCCAAATTTTGATGGTGCCTATTTAGTTGTTGTCCCACATGCATTGGCATTCATGGGAAATATTTCAACATTCAAGGAAAACATGAAAATATCATGATAGATAATTTGTTCGTTCTTTGGGACAAGGAAATAATGATTGGTTTAGACACTCTTGCAGTCCAAAGATCATACCCTCGTTGGCAACCCTCGTTGAAAGTTTTCTCAAGTGTTGGGCACAAGATTGCCAAAGTTCTGAAGACAGTTACAGAGAGCTATTGGCATCCCTTAAGGAGGAAGATCTGTTGGTTTCTTTTGAAGGTCATAAAGGCATTTCTGAGTATGAAGATGAAGATGAAGCACCACAAGGGAGAGCTCTTTTTGTGCCCTTTGAAGAAATTGAATCACATGATAATATGTCTGTGACTCTGTTGTCCCAAAAGAACAATTTTGTGGCAGCAATAATAGAGATGAAGACATTGTTGAAGAGTTTGAAGAAGACAACACTACCGTTGTTATTGAAGAGTATGTTTTTCACAAAGAAAACTTGTTTACTGCTCCAGTTTATGACAGGTGGGTAGTTGATGAAAAAAAGCCAAATTTTGACCCATGTCATTTGCATGAATTCATCTCATCTCACGCAAGAGAAAAACCTTTCTTTGTATTCTTTAATGAGGACCCTGATTGTGATAAAGATAGTGAAGGTCATGGTGAATATACTAGTCTGTGGACTAAGCATCCTTGTGAAGACTATCCATTTGTCAATTTCCCTAGGCAGAAAATAAGAAGCAACAAGCTAATAAGAGTCCTAACTGTGAAGGAAAATAGATTAATCATGGCCTAACGTCGACAACCCTGGGTGCTGTAGTGATAGTGCTGCACAAACTTTTGGCGATACCCAGGCTATTACTAATTTTAATGTGTAAGAGGGTGATGTTAATAATAGTTCTCCAGTGGGAGTACCACAAATCTGGAAGAAGATTTCTTTTATAGGGAAATTTTATTTGCTGCCCCTAAAGACAGTCCATGTGACAACCATAATAGTCTGAAATATAACTAGCAACATAACCAGTATGACAGAAATTTTTGGCCAAATTATGGTAGCCCAGATCATAATGAAGAGGATGCCCATCCTTTTCAAGTGGTATCAAGCAATTTGTAGGTTGTTGATTCTGCACACTTTTAAAGCCAATACCTAGAGGTTACAGAAAAGGTAGGTTGAGAAAAGGCAACTTATAACATGGGAAAATCATGCTAATAACAACATTGGTGAAGTAAAACTACAACAAATCTCCGAGGTTGAAAGGGAAAATTCCAACCATAATGGTGAGCCACCACAAATCAAGCAGATCCCTGTAAATTGTGATGAGGACAGAACTAGGGTAAGAGATGAGCTGGAAACCACTGAGAAATGTGCTAAAACTAGAACAGATCTCTGAGGTTGAAAGGGAAAATTCCAGATCTTTGTGGGCTAAGCATCCTTGTGAAGACTATCTATTTGCCAATTTCCCTAGGCAGAAAATAAGAAGCTAATAAGAGTCCTAAATGTGAAGGAAAATAGATTAATCATGGCCTAAACGTGGACAACCCTGGGTGCTGTAGTGATAGCGCTGCACAAACTTTTGGTGATACTGAGGCTATCACTAATTTTGATGTGTAAGAGCATGATGTTAATAATAGCTCTCTGGTGGGAGTACCACAAATCTGGAAAAAGATTTCTTTTATAGGGAAATTTTATTCGTTGACCCTAAGGACAGTCCATGTGACAACCATAACAGTCTGAAATGTAACTAGCAACATAACCAGTATGACAGAAATTTTTGGCCAAATTATGGTAGCCCATATCATAATGAAGAGGATGCCCATCCTTTTCAAGTGGTATCAAGCAATTTGTAGGTTGTTGATTCTACACACTTTAAAGCCAATACCTAGAGGTTACAGAAAAGGTAGGTTGCAACCTATAACATGGGCAAAACATGCTAATAACAACATTGGTGAAGTAAAACTAGAACAGATCACTGAGCTTGAAAGGGCAAATTCCAACCATAATGGTGAGCCACCACAAATTAAGCAGATCCCTTAAAATTGTGATGAGGACAGAACTAGGGTAAGAGATGAGCTGGAAACCACTGAGAAATGTGCTATAAACCTAAAGCTTTGCAAAGGATACACTGAGGCCAGCCCTAGTAGTAGTAATGAGGATTATAACTTCATTCTCGATGAAATTAAAAAGGCTACACCTGTTGAAAAGGATTTCTTTTCCCAATTGGATGGAGAAGAAGATAACAAGATTCACTCGATAGAGCGAGTGCATGGGGCAGAGTTTGGGCATCCATTATATTCCAGCACTTTGCTTTTAACAATTGGCACTGCCTCTGTTGTGACCGACTGTGGTTCATGGGGCAGAGTTTGGGCATCCATTATATTCCAGCACTTTGCTTGTAACAATTGGCACTGCGTCTGTTGTGACCGACTGTGGTTCTACTACCAATGAGCCATTAGGGGTATAGATGATTAAATTAGTCCTCATTATGATGAAGTTATGGGCTTCATGAGAATTTATTCAAAACATCAGATTTGCAGCTCAATCACCCACATAGGAACCTTTTTGTCAAATCTTAACACATTCCAGGCTAATGATGGTTGTGATGAAGCTCATTCACGAGCTCAGTTCAAGGTCTGTGCCACTGCAGGAACTTTAAAAAAGAACTATGTGAATATATTATGCATGCTCTTCTGTTTTTGTTAAACATGGATGAATGTGAATATATTATGGATGCTCTTATGTTTTCGTTAAGCATGAAGTTCATCCTATTCTTTTTTAAAAGTCGCATATTCATTTCTACTTGGAGATCTTTTGCAAAGGCAACAAGGAAACTACCCAAAAAATAAAAACAAATGGATCTCATAAATTGTTCGGAAGGTTCATTGGCTCTGTGTCATCTCTAATGACATTCTTGAAAAAGTTGATATCACTGTTTTCATCCATGTATTTTGCAATCAGCACATATTAGATCAACTTAGTCAGATGATACCATTTGCCCTACTCCAGGCTGCAAAAGTCATCTGAAAAATGATTCTATGTTCTCTAATTGCCTTTAAGCATTGCACTTCAAGTTGATCTCATCAAGTTTAGAAGAGTTCAATGCACTAGATATTGTATCTTGAAGGCAAAACAATCCATTCAAACTTACTCAAGGAGACTGATCCCTACCAATTTTTGACCTTTAGCTGATTAAAGCAAGCTACTGGTATAAGCCAAACATGTCAAGGAAACAATTTGTATTCTTTTATGATGTCATCATTATTTTAGACAAATATTTAGTTGTCCCTTAAAAAACAAATACAAATGCCTCTTTGAGAGAGAAGCCAGCCTACAAGCAATCACATTTTGACATGGCTTTGTTTTCTTTAGCAATCAAACATGGGGAAAATGGTCATTACACCTTGGAGATCTTGAGGTGGCTTCACTGGATTACACCATTCATTTTAGCAACCACATGTTGAAGCAAGGATGAGATTTTGGGGTTCCCAAGTGTTCTCAAAAGGACCACTAGTCCCTAAAGTTGGAACCAGATGTTACCCATCATTTTGTTGGATAAGCATAAAGGGTCCTGGACCATACCCAACAAAAATGAAACATTTATTGTGGCTATGTGTAACAGAGCCGTGGGTAGGCAGACTTGAACATATATGCTATACATGGCCTCAAACTATAGATGCAACTATATATAAGGATGGAAGTGCCTATAGTAGATAAGGGACAGATGTTCATGCATAGGGACTATGTCAGATTTCTTGTTAATCTTGCAAATGGCAAAATGGAGTCAAATAGAAAGAGGGATGAGCATTTTTTAGAGTTTTCCATCATAACAAAATGACACATTGATGTTGGACCTTAAGCAGCTGGTTTGGAGGCATGTTTCTATTTCATCAATCAATGATTTTCTTTGGTATGAACTATTGTTAATGTAGTTGGAGATGACTTGATTATTATTGGTGGAGGATCCTTGGGACGAAGTTCAATGAGCCCCTTACACTAGGCTTAAGCTAATTGAGACTTTTAGAGCAGGAGCACGAGCATAATAGAAAGAAAGTAACTGCACATCATGTTGAAATTTTGCAAACAGGTGCCACAACAAAGAATGTAATAGCACAAGAAAGAAGACAGAAGACCCATAGTAAAATGGCAGCTATCCTATATGTTATTTACAGATCTTTCTACCTTCAAATAGCAAATGAAAGGGGCTGCATACACAGTTATCAAACCGGATAAGCAGCCAGCATATTGTACACTGTCAAATGGACTAATCCAATGATGCATCACCAACACATTTGAAGTCAAGGCGTGCTATATAGAGGTAATCATTGATCCAAACCACAGAACAACACCCTTAGGCACTTGTTACATAACATAAAAAATATAGAGGGTGTGAACTGACTGTAACAGGGTGCCTAGAACAATAATAATTGAATGAATTTGAAGACTACCTAGAACATTAGCTTGTTAGGGATTGAAATATTGCTCACTTGCCATTTTTGTTTTGTTCTATATACCATAATGACCCTGAAGCTAAAAATTCACAGGATTAGGATCTGGGTGAAATTTATGCTTTGCATTCCCCCGATGGGGGATCAGGGTGTTATGACAGAGGGAGCAGGGTTTGGGGCAATGTGTCCACTACCCTTGAGTTAGTAATTGTGCATTGATGAGGAAAGGATGCACTTGGCATCTTGCATGCATGAGCATGCAGTCCATCAATTGGCAGAGGTGCTATGTAATGGAGGGGATGGGTGGCAAAGTCTTTTGCGAAGGTTGGGTTTGGAGAGAGGCAAGTCCCATGATGCCATGGAATTGTCTGAATTCAAGGTCTACTTGTGGTGAGGTTCTAGTGCAGTGGGATGCGTCGTTATGGCCTGAGGGAAAGGGAATTCATCGAGCTGCTCCAATTTGGGAACCGTTAGTGAAAGTTTTATGCTTGGCATGGTCTTTCTGGAAGGCAGTGGCTTTCAATCAGAGGTATTTGTTGCGTCTGAAGTTGGTAAGCTCCAGGAACTCTTGTTGCTCTTGTCTTGGTTACATTTGAATTTCTTGCCTAGTTTTTTTTAGAGTGTTTGTTTTATGGGTTCAATGTCTCAGTCTCTAGGTGTGGGTTGTGTCCTTCGGGCTGGGGAAATTGTTGGGTCTGCGAAAGTGGTTTGGCATCAAGCATTGGGTCAGTCTCTTCTCTTGGGAGTGGTAGTTGGATTTCTTTGCAAAGTGTGGCCTAGTTAGTTTTAATTGTGGGGTTGGCCAAGTGAAGTGTGTTGGGTTTGGTTAATTGTTGCAGGCTCTAGGACGCGGAAGCTTCTGGGGTCTAAGGTGGCGTCGTGTGTGCTCAATGGTTAAGGGGATAGAGTCTCGAGCAAAGGAAGTGTTGTCCTCGGCCCTCTCTTGTGGTTCTTTGTCAAAAGTCGGGTCATTTGTCTAGTGCTTTTACGACGAGGTTATTTGTTGGTATCTTGGTTTTGTTGTGGAAGGGTCGAGTCAGTCTTTGTGTCCTTTTGCAAGAACACAGCCCATGTAGAGAAATTGAGGAACCATCATGTGACTCTACAATGTCACTAAGGCAGGAGGGAGAAGCAAGAGGGGAGGAGGCAGCAGATCCCAACCTGGGTAGCATGGGGCGAAGCTCTTTGCCCATGACTCTGTGGCGACTTATTTTAAAGTTCTGTAGAGAAATTGAGGAACCATCCTGTGACTCTACAATGTCGCTAAGGCAGGAGGGAGAAGCAAGAGGGGAGGAGGCAGCAGATCCCAACCTGGGTAGCATGGGGCGAAGCTCTTTGCCTGTGACTCTGTGGTGACTTATTTTAATGTTATTCCACCTGAGACTCGTCAAGAGATCTGTGAGCTTGAGATAAAAGTTGGGGAAGAGAGACAATCCCTATCGAACTCAGAACTGCTAGAAGACATGTCTGGTTGGGTGCTAGACGTTTGGCACACGAGGGGAAGGCGTAAACAATATCTAAATTCGGTAGCACTCCATTGGCAAATGATGGCAAATGAAGACGTTACTGGGTTTGGTCTTGAGAGATAAGGAGGTGGAAAAATATAATATTTCCACCTCCTTAGAGTACATGAAAAGAATGCTAAGGAACCTGAGGCTTGGATTGGATAAAATTGAGGCTCGACTAATGCACGTGGCGAGTCACATAGCATGTGACTCAAATGGTGGGGAGCAGTTGGCAGTTGGATCCCCTTGGCTCTAGCGCAAGGGTTTTTGCCAATATTTTCTCCTCAGACAATGAACAGTGAACAGCGCCAGTGGGTGGCGAGTTCCCGGTCTCTCCTGAAGCTTTTGGCTATCTCCTTTGGTGGTCTACTTCACTACAGATGACGACGATATAGTTGATTCGCAGTCGTGTGTTCATGAGGTTTACTTATGGCTTCCAGTTTCGGGCTTTGACATTTTCTTTTTATCTTTGGCTTTAAGTGTATGGTGCAATGCATATGCTATGAATTTTTGGTAAAATGGCTAGTTGTTGGGCCAATGACGGCAGTCTCTCCTGTCATGGTGTTTTGGCCATTTATTTGTGTGTTCCGAGGTGACTACGAGGGCAGGCATTAGTTTAAGGTTCTCTCTTGTAACTTGGTATCTTGTATCTGGTTTTAACTTGTATGTGGTGGCTTCCAGGCCTGTTATGGCAGTAGTGTATATGTTTTTTATTCTTGATAGTATTTGTAGATCTTCATGGCAACAGAGGTCGAGCTTTGTGTTCTATTTCTCCCTTTGGGTATCAGTTGTCTTCAATGTAATCTAGGTTTTTTGAAGTAATATAAAGTATTTTAATTCACCAAAAAAAAATGTTTTGCATTTAGTTAGTTTGCATTGGAAATTTCCACACTAACTGAATGGAATAACTCTATAGAGCATAATCATTTATACCTATAGGTATCCAAACTCAAGAAGGGTCCAAGGAATTGTAGAAAGTTTTTTCCTTCATCGATATTTACGACCCATATGGAGATAGAAAGGCATTCTAAGACAATTTCATATTGAAGAATGCGGTCAAAAAATGTCATCATAGGGGGTGATCTAAATATGGCAATGAAGGTTGGAAAGGTTTTTTTTTCTTTAGGGGAGGGTGGGACGAATACCAAACAAGACCAATGTTGATGTTTTAGGTAGCATTGGGAGTATTCTCACATGTGGGGAAAGTAGGCAAAGTGATGGGGCTTTGCACTGATAAACCCATGTTATTTTGATGACCCATGGTATTGGACCCTTTGGAAAAGTATAAGTACAGGGGTGAGTGATTCATTCTTGTTGTCGAAAAGAGAGCTTCTTGTGGAGTAGAGGATGTTAATTTTAGGCAAAATGGTATGTTCTATGCTTTAGAGCAATTTTACTTCAATTTCTTTAATAGCCCAGTATCAATATTTAGATTAGCAATCACATCAACATGATAGTAAAATGCAGATAGAACATAAATATAAACAATAGAAGACAAGCCAAGACAAGAGGACACAAGATGTGGCACCAGCCAAGGACAAACCCCAATGTGGGGAAACCCTTGATCAAATCTTCTTAGTCTTCAATAGTTCAGCAAAGAGAGATAGTACAATTTACAAATCTGATATTTTGTAACAGCAGTAAAAGAGCCCTAACCATAAAAGTCAACGTTGGTCAACAAAACAGTTTTGACCCTCAACAATTTGGTCAATTCAGTCAACTTCGGCCTCCAAACAGCAAGATGAATCAACCCTCAAAACAGTCCAATCAAACCTAGTCAAACAGTTAACCCTGCGGTCAGCCCTAGCTGCAGTCAATGCTGGTCAAAGTCAATGTTTGACCTCGATTTCTGTGCCCAAAAATGCGGCCTGCCCAAACAGAAATATCTCACCCAAAAACACAGTGAAACATGTCAACGTTGTTGGTCAACGTATGGTCAAACTGTCCAAAAATTCGGTCTCCTGAAATTTCGGCGTCTTGAAATTTCGCTCCTAAAATTTCAGACGTGTGGAGAGAGAGAGGCCTAGAAATCCACACCCAATCAATGAGGAGAAAGAGAGAGAAGTGTGAAGATGAGTGTGTCCAAATGAGGCTAAGGCATCATGTAGTTATAGCAAATGTTGAGGATGAATAGACGTGACTGTTGGGCTTCTGAGCCTACATAAGTTTGTTGGCCGACCTTGACAATTTGTCCATAATCAAAATAAATTCATAACTTCATTTGTACATGTCGGAATCGGATGATCTCTAGATCAATCCTACACCTCTCAGAGAGAAGAATCCAAGAAAATATCAGCTATCATAAATAAGATGACCCATGTGGAGTTTGGCCCTAGTTGCCAATTTTAAAACTCCCTCTCAACTAGGGAGAACTCCATCTGCTAATCCATCTGCCAATCTGTACTATCTCTGCCATCAATGCACTGCTCTACTCTGCTGAACTATGAAGAAAAAGAAGTGATCGAGAATGTATCATACCATTCTCTACTGACCTGAAGTCAGTCCCAAATAAAAGAGAGTGTCTCATACCACTCTTACTGACCCAAAGTCAATTCCAATCAAAAGAGAGTGTCTCATATCACTCTTACTGACCCGAAGTCAATTCCATTGATCCCAGATCAATATCATTCATCCTAGCATAGGGAGTATGGTAGTACTATGGTCCCTATCCTCATTTCCCTACTCATTGGCCAAATGAGAGGTACTTCCCATGAGTCCCAGACTGCATGGGTAGGATGTCTCAACAGGAGAAGGATGAACCACTCATCCTGCCTACATGTCGCCAAGGGATATCACAGGGGAAGGCTGAACCACTCACCCTGTACACAGCAAACCACTAGGGGAAGACTGAACCACTCACCCTATGGTTGCTCATCGCTCCAAGAAGTACCCCAAGCCCCCCAAAGCTCCCAGAGCTCAATGCCCATATCATGTAGGACCCTCATAAGAGGGTCTCTCCACGACTCCAAGTCGTTCTCGGAAGGCCAAGAACTTGACCTTCCCCAGGGGATTTGTCAAAATATTGGCGACCTACTCATCAGTCCCAATGTGATGGAGCCTTATTACTCCTCGTTGTACCATATCCCAGATAAAGTGGTACCTGATATCTATATGCTTGGAGGGATCATGAAACACATGATTCTCTGATAATCGGATCCCACTCTGGTTATCGCAAAGGATCACGATGGTATCTAGCACATGTCCAAACAGCTCACTGAAGAGCTTCCTCGACCAGACAGCTTCACAGGAGGCCATAATAGCAACTATGTATTCAGCCTCAGCGGTGCTCAAGGCAACCGATTTTTGCTTCCTGCTCATCCAGGATATCGAAGCAGAACCCAAAGAAAAACAGCATCCAGAAGTGCTCTTGCGATCCACCACACTACCAGCCTAATCAGCATTAGAATAACCATGCAGCCTCACATCTCCGGCAGTGTATCTCAGTCCATGAGTGATTGTGCCCCGAAGATATCTCAGAAGATTCTTGGCACCTGAAAATTTCACCTGCCTTTTGCCAGACCTCCAACCCTAGGAAGTAGTGCATCAGTCCTAGGTCCTTCATCTCAAATTCAGTAGCCAACTCCCTCTTACATTTGTGAATGAGAGGGTCTGCACCTGTCAAAAAGAGGTCGTCCACATAAAGTACCAAAATGAGAGGTTTATCATTTTCAACCTTAAAGTAAAGGTTCGGATCGGCTTCACTTCTAGTGAATCTCTGCTTCATCAAATAGCTATCGATCCTCTCATACCAAGCCCGAGGTGCTTGCTTCAATCCATAGAGAGCTTTTTTCAACCTGCATACATAAGATTCCCGATCATGAACCTCAAACCCCTCGGGTTGCTCCACATAGACTTCCTCTTTGATCGAGCCATGCAAGAAAGCGATCTTGACATCCATCTGATGTAGGTTCCATCCTTGTGAGGCAACAAGGGCTATGATCGAGCGGATGGTGGTGTATCGGGCAACAGGTGCAAATAGCTCATCGTAATCTACACCTTCCTTTTGAGAGAAGCCTTGAGCAACAAAGCGAACCTTGAACTTTTCTGCACTTCCATCAACTCCATGCTTGATTTTGTAGAGCCACTTAGAGGTGACAACCGATTTGTCCTGGAGTCTAGGGACCACATCCCAGACATCATTCTTCATAATTGACTCGTATTCTTCATTCATAGCATCCTTCCATACTCGCTGCTCCATGGCTTCTTCAAATGATGAAGGCTCATTTTGAATGATAGTGCTCATGACAGTCAAGTATCCTTGATACCTGTTCGACTTCTTGCTTTCACGGAAGGTCCCCCTTGGTGCAATATGTCTCTCGACATCTTCGAGAGTCTCCCTAAGCCATGAGCGTCTCCTCTTGGAGGAGGAGGGCTCTTGAGGAGGAGGATCAATAGGACCCATAGGTTCATCAACATTTGTCATTGTTTCATCTTCTTTTGCACCCTGTTTTCCGGTGTCAGCTTCTTTATCCTTCTTTGTCCTTCCTTGGGATAGGAAGGTTGTTGATCTTCCTGAGGGCCATATCTTTGTCGAAGGTGACATCATGACTTATCTCAACTTCCCTTTGACCAGCCACATAAATTCTATATCCCTTAGAATTTTCACTATAGCCCACAAAGATTCCTTTCTTCCCAGATGTACCCAATTTGCTTCTTTTCTCTTTCAGCACATGAAAATATACGGGGCTTCCAAAAATTCTAAAATGAGAGACATCGGGTTTATTACCAGTGAACATTTCCTTGGGAGTCTTGGAGTCCAATGCTTGATGAGGGCATCGGTTTTGAACATACACAGCGGTATTTGCAACTTCAGCCCATAGGAACTTTGGAAGCCCTTCATCATGAAGCATGGCACGAACAACTTCTACAATAGTGTGATTCTTCCTTTTAGCCACACCATTCTGCTCATGAGAGTATGGTGTTGTAGTCTCCCTCTTAATGCCAGCTTCTTTGTAATAATCTTGGAATTCATTGGATTCGTACTCTGTCCCATTATCAGTCCTCAATATCTTGATTTTCTTCTCGGATTGGTTTTCGATAAAGGCTTTGAAGTGTCGGAACCAGGTGAACACTTCATCCTTCTTCTTCAAGAAGTAGATCCAGGTTTTGTGAGAATAATCATCCGTAAAGGTGAAATAATATAAATATCCTCCCAAAGAGTTTACGGGCATCATACCAAAAATGTCGGAGTGGATCAATTGCAATATGTATGTGGTCTTGTTATTACTTGAGGGGAATGGTCCCCTTGTAAGTTTTCCTTCGGCACATCCTGGACATACACCTTCATGCTCTACTTTGAATTTGAGCATACATGTCACCATCTGTCTCACATCGGGTAGGGCCTTATAATAAAGATGGGCAAACCTCCAGTGCCATAGTTCAGATTGTAGAGATGTGTCGCAAGACATGGCTCCCAATGGACTTCCTCCAACTTTATACAAAGTGCCAACCCTAAACCCAAGAATAAAAGCATCTTTAAAATTTGTTTTCCAAACACGTACCTTTCCATCGATAAAAGCCACCTTGAATCCTTTATCTTCCATTGCCGAAATGGACACAAGGTTCTTCTTGAGATTGGGTACATATAGTACTTCTTGCAAATGAATAATGTTACCTTGATTCAATTGAAGGGTAACATTCCCTACTCCCTTCACGGGATAGGCGGCATCGTCTCCAAGGATGATCTCCAAGTTTGTCTCATTTTCTATCAAATTAGAGAGGGCTTCCTTGTATCCGATGAAGTGCCTTGAGGCACCACTATCAATCAGCCAATTTCCCAAAGTGTCCGGAGGAGAGACAGTGGAGAGGGCCAATATAAGATAGTACTCTTTTTGTTTATTATTAACAACATTGGATTCTTCATACCTGGAGTTCCTTGATCTCTTGGAGGGTCGACAATTTCCTTGATGTCCCGCATTCCTTTTTCCCTTGCCATTGGACCTGCCATTCCTTTGATCGTTGTTGTTGAAGTTGCCCCTGGAATGATTGTGATCATCATCATGTGATGTGTCCCTTCTATTTGGACACTCCCTTGCATAGTGGCCAAACTTATTGCAAACAAATCACCTGCCCTTCCTTCCTCCCTTAGATCTAGGCTTTCCATGGAAATGACCTTTAGACCCTGCATTATTTCTCCTTTTGGCATGAGCGGAGAATGCAGTGGGGTTGCTTCTAATAAAAGGCATTTCTTGCTCCACCATTCTTGTTTCTTCTTGAATGCATCTCGACATCAATTCTTCAAACCCTGGAATTCGATCATTGTTGAGTATAGTGGTTCTAAATACATACCACTCAGGTGGGAGTCCTCCAAGGGTGGTGAGAGTAAGTTCCCTGTCAGGAATGACTTCTCCAATCGAAAGTAGATCATTCTTGATCTTAGTGATCCTTAAGAAGTAGGATTGAATATCCTCGTCCTTACCCTTCTTAATATCTTTCAACTTATTCTTGAGATATAGAATTTGATTAGCATTACTAACCTTGAACACATTGATCAACCTGTCCTAGATCTCCTTGGAGGTCTTCAATTCGGAGATGCAGGCCACCAGATGCTTGTCAATGGAATCCCTGATAATCTTCTTTGCTTTGACTTCAACCCTATTGTACTTGGTCTTCACAGCATCTGATACATTTGAAAGAGGCTCAGAGATTTTACCCTGCACATAATCCATCACTTCTTGTTCTTCCAAGGTCAAATCAAGCGACATCTTCCATCCTTGATAGTCAGATTTATCATGGAGCTTATCTTCAATCGAGAAGTGGGATGATCCAGGGGCAAACCCCAATGTGGGTAAACCCTTGATCAAATTTTCTTATAGTCTTCAATAGTTCAACAGAGAGAGATAGTAGAATTTACAAATCTGATATTTTGTAACGGCAGTAAAAGAGCCCTAACCAGAAAAGTCAACGTTGGTCAACAGATAAGTTTGACCCTGTTATATACCTAGGGGGGATAATATGGGGTACCAAGGGAGGTACCCAAGGTAATAATGTAATAACGGGATGGGCCATAGTAATAAATAAGGTGGTTAACCCATGTCATGTAAGGGACCACAAGTAGTTAATAATAATGTAATGGGCCCATGGTATTAGTTGATGGTATGAGGGAACCATGGTAATGACCCATGGTATTGTATATATGAGGCCTATATAAGGGTTAGAGACTCCACATGGAGAGAGAGTGAATGATTATTGTATGAAGAGGCATATGGCTTGTGGAGTGTTCTCCTTCCTTAAGGAGTGAATGTATGGTGTTGCCCTACCTTAAGGGTCTTGATCAGTAAAGAAGCATTTCTATCTTATTTCTGGGTATATTGTGTTCTCTTATATTTTTAGATCAGATCTACAACAAGTGGTATCAAAGCACTTTCTTGGGCAAACCGTGGAGAAAATTTTTTTTTTGCAAGGTTTCGGGGGCGGCGAGTTTGCAGATCAGATCTGTAAGTTTTGGTGCAATATCTGTAAATTCTAATTGCAGATCTGGATTCTATGTGAAAAAATACCCGATTTGAAAAAAAAAAATCGGTCGAATCGGAGTCCGGATGAAGGAGATATCGCTGATTTAAAATCAGTGGGGTTGCAGACAATTTTTTAGGGCAGCGAGTTTGCGGTGCAGATCTGGATGTCCTGGTGGAAGATCTGAAAAATATAATTGTAGATCTGGATTTTTTGAGAAAAATCACTCAATTTCAAAAAAAAATCGGTCGAATCGGAGTCCGGATGAGGGAGATATCGCTGATTTAAAAGCATCTATTTTTGCAGAAATTTTGGTGACGGCGGGAGAGTTGCAGCGCAGATATGAAATTCTAGTGCCTGGATCAGGATTTCGATCACATGGGCAAGATGCAGAATGATTGTTCCATTTCTAAAAATAGGTTATAATAGCGATTCTGAGCAATATTGACGAAATTGTGACCATTTCAAATTTTCGCCAATATTTTTGTGATGGCGTACCTAGATCGGGCTTTGAGGGACTTGTATAAATTTGATGGCTCTCATCCAACTAGATGGATAGCGCAAATGGAGCAGTGTTTCAATCAGAATCGCATCTATGATAATGAGACTCAGCTTATGGTGGGAAGCATGTACTTGGACTATGAAAGACGACAATGGTGGCAAGAGCATCAATGTTCCAATAGAAAGTTTTGGACTTGGGACATGTTTACAAAAGCTATTATGGACCTCTTTGGCCGAAAAACTATTCTTGTTGATAAGCTCACACAGACAAACACTTTGCCCAGCAAAGAGCTTATTTTTACAGAAAAGAAGAAAACCATGGAACCTAAAGGGTTATTTTCTACTGATTCTTTCTTATTGCAGGTTCATGGATTGATTCAGAAGGAGAAAATCGTTGTGACTATAAATCCTAGTTGCAAGCAAGATCTTATAAGTGTTAATTTGGCAAGAAGATTGCAAGTTCCAGCAAAACACATTGAAACTGCACAAGTTGATAATGAGGATGTTTAAGTGTACAAGGATTTGAAGATTTCTATGGATAAATATGTGTTGCATGGTGATTTTTATGCTTCAGAAATGGATAATATGGATGTTGTTTTGGGATATCCTTGGATGGAATCCGTGGGTACTATCAATATTAATGTGCAGAAGAAATTCCTGAAGCTCTGGTATAAAAAGAAGAAAATTACATTACAGGATATTTCCATCAATAAGCAGGTAGAGCACATGGAGGCTGAAGCGGAAGATGTTCCAGGGACTGACATATCAGATGATGAGTCTTTGATGATCAACAATCAAACACAAACAGAGGCTGAAGAAGAAAAGGTTACAGGTGATGATACATCAGAGGAGGGCTCAGTGGTTGAAGTCATATTGAAAATGAAGACACCACAACAGGCACCACAGCAAGGTGAAGTAAAGAAAAAGCCATTGTGGGTTAAAACTTCAACATATCATCACCCACATCACCCCGTAAGACAACCATCAAGATGGAAACCAAGTAGTCACATGACGGATAGCGAGGAGAGAAGATCCACCTACTACACATCAACACAGAAGAGCTGCCACGGTCAACTTCCATCTCAAGCGAGCGAGGCACCAACGAGATCGAGGGTTCACCTTTCTCTTGGATGGCTAGATGCACGTGCATGGTATCAGTGGACTACTCTTTTGAGTAGATCTTATTATTTGTGTTCTTCCCATGTTTCGGGAATGAAACATGCTTAGGGGGGTGGAATGTTATATACCTAGGGGGGATAATATGGAGTACCAAGGGAGGTACCCAAGGTAATAATGTAATAACGGGATGGGCCATAATAATAAATAAGGTGGTTAACCCATGTCATGTAAGGGACCACAAGTAGTTAATAATAATGTAATGGGCCCATGGTATTAGTTGATGGTATGAGGGAACCATGGTAATGACCCATGGTATTGTATGTATGAGGCCTATATAAGGCTAGAGACTCCACATGGAGAGAGAGTGAAGGATTATTGTATGAAGAGGCATATGGCTTGTGGAGTGTTCTCCTTCCTTAAGGAGTGAATGTATGGTGTTGCCCTACCTTAAGGGTCTTGATCAGTAAAGAAGCATTTCTATCTTATTTCTGGGTATATTGTGTTCTCTTATATTTTTAGATCAGATCTACAACAAGTGGTATCAAAGCACTTTCTTGGGCAAACCGTGGAGAAATTTTTTTTTTGCAAGGTTTCGGGGGCGGCGAGTTTGCAGATCAGATCTGTAATTTTTGGTGCAATATCTGTAAATTCTAATTGCAGATCTGGATTCTATGTGAAAAAATACCCGATTTCAAAAAAAAAATCGGTTGAATCGGAGTCCGGATGAAGGAGATATCGCTGATTTAAAATCAGTGGGGTTGCAGACAATTTTTCAGGGCAGCGAGTTTGCGGTGCAGATCTGGACGTCCTGGTGGAAGATCTGAAAAATATAATTGTAGATCTGGATTGTTTGAGAAAAATCACTCAATTTCAAAAAAAAATCGGTCGAATCGGAGTCCGGATGAGGGAGATATCGCTGATTTAAAAGCATCTATTTTTGCAGAAATTTTGGTGACGGCGGGAGAGTTGCAGCGCAGATATGAAATTCTAGTGCCTGGATCAGGATTTCGATCACATGGGCAAGATGCAGAATGATTGTTCCATTTCTAAAAATAGGTTATAATAGCGATTCTGAGCAATATTGACGAAATTGTGACCATTTCAAATTTTCGCCAATATTTTTGTGATGGCGTACCTAGATCGGGCTTTGAGGGACTTGTATAAATTTGATGGCTCTCATCCAGCTAGATGGATAGCGCAAATGGAGCAGTGTTTCAATCGGAATCACATCTATGATAATGAGACTCAGCTTATGGTGGGAAGCATGTACTTGGACTATGAAAGACGACAATGGTGGCAAGAGCATCAATGTTCCAATAGAAAGTTTTGGAGTTGGGACATGTTTACAAAAGCTATTATGGACCTCTTTGGCCGAAAAACTATTCTTGTTGATAAGCTCACACAGACAAACACTTTGCCTAGCAAAGAGCTTATTTTTACAGAAAAGAAGAAAACCATGGAACCTAAAGGGTTATTTTCTACTGATGCTTTCTTATTGCAGGTTCATGGATTGATTCAGAAGGAGAAAATCGTTGTGACTATAAATCCTAGTTGCAAGCAAAATCTTATAAGTGTTAATTTGGCAAGAAGATTGCAAGTTCCAGCAAAACACATTGAAACTGCACAAGTTGATAATGAGGATGTTCAAGTGTACAAGGATTTGAAGATTTCTATGGATAAATATGTGTTGCATGGTGATTTTTATGCTTCAGAAATGGATAATATGGATGTTGTTTTGGGATATCCTTGGATGGAATCCGTGGGTACTATCAATATTAATGTGCAGAAGAAATTCCTGAAGCTCTGGTATAAAAAGAAGAAAATTACATTACAGGATATTTCCATCAATAAGCAGGTAGAGCACATGGAGGCTGAAGCGGAAGATGTTCCAGGGATTGACATATCAGATGATGAGCCTTTGATGATCAACAATCAAATACAAACAGAGGCTGAAGAAGAAAAGGTTACAGGTGATGATACATCAGAGGAGGGCTCAGTGGTTGAAGTCATATTGAAAAAGAAGACACCACAACAGGCACCACAGCAGGGTGAAGTAAAGAAAAAGCCATCGTGGGTTAAAACTTCAACATATCATCACCCACATCACCCCGCAAGACAACCATCAAGATGGAAACCAAGTAGTCACATGACGGATAGCGAGGAGAGAAGATCCACCTACTACACATCAACACAGAAGAGCTGCCACAGTCAACTTCCATCTCAAGCGAGCAAGGCACCAACGAGATCGAGAGTTCACCTTTCTCTTGGATGGCTAGATGCACGTGCATGGCATCAGTGGACTACTCTTTTGAGTAGATCTTATTATTTGTGTTCTTCCCATGTTTCGGGGACGAAACATGCTTAGGGGGGTGGAATGTTATATACCTAGGAGGGATAATATGGGGTACCAAGGAAGGTACCCAAGGTAATAATGTAATAACGGGATGGGCCATAGTAATAAATAAGGTGGTTAACCCATGTCATGTAAGGGACCACAAGTAGTTAATAATAATGTAATGGGCCCATGGTATTAGTTGATGGTATGAGGGAACCATGGTAATGACCCATGGTATTGTATGTATGAGGCCTATATAAGGGCTAGAGACTCCACATGGAGAGAGAGTGAAGGATTATTGTATGAAGAGGCATATGGCTTGTGGAGTGTTCTCCTTCCTTAAGGAGTGAATGTATGGTGTTGCCCTACCTTAAGGGTCTTGATCAGTAAAGAAGCATTTCTATCTTATTTCTAGGTATATTGTGTTCTCTTATATTTTTAGATCAGATCTACAACAAGTGGTATCAAAGCACTTTCTTGGGCAAACCGTGGAGAAATTTTTTTTTTGCAAGGTTTCGGGGGCGGCGAGTTTGCAGATCAGATCTGTAAGTTTTGGTGCAATATCTGTAAATTCTAATTGCAGATCTGGATTCTATGTGAAAAAATACCCGATTTCAAAAAAAAAATCGGTTGAATCGGAGTCCGGATGAAGGAGATATCGCTGATTTAAAATCAGTGGGGTTGCAGACAATTTTTCAGGGCAGCGAGTTTGCGGTGCAGATCTAGACGTCCTGGTGGAAGATCTGAAAAATATAATTGTAGATTTGGATTGTTTGAGAAAAATCACTCAATTTCAAAAAAAAATCGGTCGAATCGGAGTCCGGATGAGGGAGATATCGCTGATTTAAAAGCATCTCTTTTTGCAGAAATTTTGGTGACGGCGGGAGAGTTGCAGCGCAGATATGAAATTCTAGTGCCTGGATCAGGATTTCGATCACATGGGCAAGATGCAGAATGATTGTTCCATTTCTAAAAATAGGTTATAATAGCGATTCTGAGCAATATTGACGAAATTGTGACCATTTCAAATTTTCGCCAATATTTTTGTGATGGCGTACCTAGATCGGGCTTTGAGGGACTTGTATAAATTTGATGGCTCTCATCCAGCTAGATGGATAGCGCAAATGGAGCAGTGTTTCAATCGGAATCACATCTATGATAATGAGACTCAGCTTATGGTGGAAAGCATGTACTTGGACTATGAAAGACGACAATGGTGGCAAGAGCATCAATGTTCCAATAGAAAGTTTTGAACTTGGGACATGTTTACAAAAGCTATTATGGACCTCTTTGGCCGAAAAACTATTCTTGTTGATAAGCTCACACAGACAAACACTTTGCCTAGCAAAGAGCTTATTTTTACAGAAAAGAAGGAAACCATGGAACCTAAAGGGTTATTTTCTACTGATTCTTTCTTATTGCAGGTTCATGGATTGATTCAGAAGGAGAAAATCGTTGTGACTATAAATCCTAGTTGCAAGCAAAATCTTATAAGTGTTAATTTGGCAAAAAGATTGCAAGTTCCAGCAAAACACATTGAAACTGCACAAGTTGATAATGAGGATGTTCAAGTGTACAAGGATTTGAAGATTTCTATGGATAAATATGTGTTGCATGGTGATTTTTATGCTTCAGAAATGGATAATATGGATGTTGTTTTGGGATATCCTTGGATGGAATCCGTGGGTACTATCAATATTAATGTGCAGAAGAAATTCCTGAAGCTCTGGTATAAAAAGAAGAAAATTACATTACAGGATATTTCCATCAATAAGCAGGTAGAGCACATGGAGGCTGAAGCGGAAGATGTTCCAGGGACTGACATATCAGATGATGAGCCTTTGATGATCAACAATCAAACACAAACAGAGGCTGAAGAAGAAAAGGTTACAGGTGATGATACATCAGAGGAGGGCTCAGTGGTTGAAGTCATATTGAAAAAGAAGACACCACAACAGGCACCACAGCAGGGTGAAGTAAAGAAAAAGCCATCGTGGGTTAAAACTTCAACATATCATCACCCACATCACCCCGCAAGACAACCATCAAGATGGAAACCAAGTAGTCACATGACGGATAGCGAGGAGAGAAGATCCACCTACTACACATCAACACAGAAGAGCTGCCACGGTCAACTTCCATCTCAAGCGAGCGAGGCACCAACGAGATCGAGGGTTCACCTTTCTCTTGGATGGCTAGATGCACGTGCATGGTATCAGTGGACTACTCTTTTGAGTAGATCTTATTATTTGTGTTCTTCCCATGTTTCGGGGACGAAACATGCTTAGGGGGGTGGAATGTTATATACCTAGGGGGGATAATATGGGGTACCAAGGGAGGTACCCAAGGTAATAATGTAATAACGGGATGAGCCATAGTAATAAATAAAGTGGTTAACCCATGTCATGTAAGGGACCACAAGTAGTTAATAATAATGTAATGGGCCCATGGTATTAGTTGATGGTATGAGGAAACCATGGTAATGACCCATGGTATTGTATGTATGAGGCCTATATAAGGGCTAGAGACTCCACATGGAGAGAGAGTGAAGGATTATTGTATGAAGAGGCATATGGCTTGTGGAGTGTTCTCCTTCCTTAAGGAGTGAATGTATGGTGTTTCCCTACCTTAAGGGTCTTGATCAGTAAAGAAGCATTTCTATCTTATTTCTGAGTATATTGTGTTCTCTTATATTTTTAGATCAGATCTACAACAGACCCTCACAATTTGGTCAACTTTAGTCAACATCAACCTCCAAACAGCAAGATGAATCAGCCCTCAAAACAACCCAAAATAGTCCAATCAAACCTGGTCAAACAACCAACCTTGCAGTCAGCTCTAGTTGCAGTCAACGTTGGTCAAAGTCAATGTTTGAACTTTGACCTCGATTTTTGTGCCCAGAAATGCGGCCTGCCCAAATAGAAATATCTCACCCAAAAACACAGTCAAACATGTCAACGTTGTTGGTCAACGTATGGTCAAGCTGTCCAAAAATTCGGTCTCCTGAAATTTCGATCGTGTGGAGAGAGAGAGGCCCAAAAATCCGCACCCAATCAATGAGGAGAGAGAGAGAAGTGTGAAGATGAGTGTGTCCAAATGAGGCTAAGGCATCATGTATTTATAGCAAACGTTGAGGATGAATATACGTGATTGTTGGGCTTCTGAGCCTACGTAAGTTTGTTGGCCGACCTTGACCACTTGTCCATAATCAAAATAAATTCATAACTTCATTTATACATATCGGAATCGGATGATCTCTAGATCAATCCTACACCTCTCGGAAAGAGGAATCCAAGAAAAATATCAGCTATCATAAATAAGATGACCCATGGGGGGGGGGGGCGAATACCAAACAAGACCAATGTTGATGTTTTGGGTAGCATTGGGAGTATTCTCATGTGTGGGGAAAGTAGCCAAAGTGATGGGGCTTTGCACTGATAAACCCATGTTATTTTGATGAACCATGGTATTGCACCCTTTGGAAGTATAAGTACAAGGGTGAGTGATTCATTCTTGTTGTCGGCAAGAGAGCTTCTTGTGGAGTGGAGGAGAAGGTCGAGTAAGCCTCAAACCCCTTAAGACCAAGAGGGCCTGTGGAAGGTGGTTGACAAGAGAGCATCTTGTGGAGAAGTCGAGTAGGCCTCATACCTTTGGAGTGCTAAGAGGGCCCATGGAGGATAAGGTCCAGTAGGACTCAGACCCCTTTGAGGGCAAAGAGGGCCTATGGAAAGTGGTCAGCAAGAGAGCATCTTGTAGCGGGGTATGTTGAGTAGACCTCAAATGTTTCAAGGTCAAGAGGGCTTGTGGAAGGTGGTTGGCAAGAGAGCATCTTGTGGAGGAGAAAGTAGGCTAGGCCTCAAACTTGGAAGGATCCAGTTTTTTGAAGTAATATAAAGTATTTTAATTCAAAAACAAACAAACAAAAAATTATGTTTTGCATTAAGTTAGTTTGCATTGGAAATTTCCACACTAACCAAATGGAATAATTCTATAGAGCATAATCACTTATACCTACAGGTATCCAAACTCAACAAGGGTCAAGGAATTGTAGAAAGCCTTTTCCTTCATCGATATTTACGACCCATATGGAGATAGAAAAGTGTTTTAGGACAATTTTAGATTGTAGGCAGTGGTCAAAAAATGTCATCATAAGGGATGATCTAAATATGACAATGAAGGTTGGAAAGGGTTTTTTTTAGGGGAGGGTGGGGCGCATGCCAAACAAGACCAATGTTGATGTTTTGGGTAGCATCGGGAGTATTCTCACATGTGGGGAAAGTGAGCTAAGAGATGGGGCTTTACACCCATAGACCCACGATATTCCGATGACCCATGGTATTGCACCCTTTGGAAAAGTATAAGTACAAGGGTGAGTGATTCATTCTTGTTGTCAACAAGAGAGCCTCTTATAGAGGAGAAGGCCAAGTAGGCCTCAAACCTATGGAGGGGGTATGCGGTCAACAACAGAGCATCTTGTAGAGGAGAAGGCTGAGTAGGCCTCAAACCCCTTAAGGGCCAAGAGGGCGGGTGGAAGGTCGCTGACAAGAGAGCATCTTATGGAGAAGAAGGCTAAGTAGGCTTCATAGCTTTGGAGGGCTACGAGGGCCTATAGAGGAGAAGGCCCACTAGGACTCAGACCCCTTTGAGGGCAAAGAGGGCCTATGGAAGGTGGTTAGCAAGAGAGCATCTTGTGGAGGAGGATGTTGAGTAGGACTCGGACCTTTCCGGGCCGAGAGGGCCTGTGGAAGGTGGTTGGCAAGAGAGCATCTTGCAGAGGAGAAGGTCAAGTAGGCCTCAAACCTATGGAAGGTCGAGAGGGCCTGTGGCAGGTTGGAAAGATAACATCTTGTGGAGGAGAAGGTCGAGTAGGCCTCGAACCTGTGGAGGCCGAGAGGGCCTATAGAGGGCCAAGATGGCCTACAGAGGGTGAAGAGGCTCTAGTTGAAAAAAGAAGATTGAGGAGAAATTTCTAGGGGAGATTTATAGAGAAATTCAAGGGAAGTCGAACAGGAAGAGAAGGACCGAGCTGAGGGGTCTATTTGTTGTGGAGACCGAGTTATTTCCTTGGGCCAATTTGAGAAGTGCATAAGCCATACAATTGCCAAAGAGGTCGCGAGCAGGGAGAGAGGGTAGAAAGCACACCAAGGAGTCCAAGCTTGTCTTGGGGCTGATTCCAGTTCAACATTTGAGTTTCTAGGCAGCCATAATCTCCAGGGGAGCGAGTTACAAGTTCCCCTTCAACTGTTATTTCTCTGAGTAATTTTCTGTGGGTCAAAATAAGGGTTTTTATGTGTAAGTTTTCCCTTGTACTGAGCATTTTAGTGAGCATTGTAAAAGGGTCATTTTCCTTGGTATGGGAACCCTAGGTTCTTGTTGAAGGACTGATAAGAATTATGATTTTGCGCTGAAATTTTGTGTTCATTGTGCATGATCTAATTGTTGGTTTTGTGTGTGTGTGCGCACTAAGTCTAGTGCCCAAAATTCTAACAACTCATTGATAGATTACTTACCTTAGAGGTTTGAAGATTCAGGGCTTTAGGATGTGGAGCCTATTAGCTCGGTTCCAACATAAAGGAACTTTAGAAAAGGAAGGGAATGGGTATCAAGCAGATTAGAAAGGATTTTGGTGGAAAAAAAGATTTTGGAGGATGTGGAATGACTTGAGTCATGGGCAAGGTTAGGGAGACCTTTATACCATCTAGCCATATTGTTACAATTAGAAAAAAAATGAGAAGCATCAAAAACCCTTCAAATTTAAGCATAATTTGCTAAAACAAGGTTACAAAAATTTGATCACCTAGAATTGGAAGAAATATGAACCTTGTACAAGGGAGACAACTATTTATCTATCGGGAATAAATTTGATGAAAGTTTAAAACATAATAGCACAGTGGGAAAAGAAAAAAATCCTAGAATGCTCAACAAAAGCTTACTAAGACCAAGGAATAGATCAAGAAATTGTTTGAAGCATAAAAGGAACGAATCATTACAAAAAAGGAGAATATTAATCTAAAAAATTTAGAAGAAAGAATAGGGCTACTTGGTTTATAGAGGGAAACAAGAATACTAAATTCTTCCAAAACTACATGAAACATCAAAAGAACATCAAAAAATACATGGGAGATAAGTAAGAAAGATAGGAGGAAGCTAAGAAATTTCTCAAAGATGGCATTAAGAGGAGTAAAGCACTTCAAAAATTTATTCCAAGAATCTCGTAAGGCAAACATAACAGTGATTGAAGAACAACAAAATGAAGAACTTGAAGCTTAAGTAACGAAAGAGGGACTCAAATCAATTCTACAATCTTTTAAGAAACCAAATAGACTAAGTCCACATAGTTGGACAATAAAATTTTGTGTTTTTGTGACCTCCTAGAATAGGAGTAGGAGAGGGTGATAAAAAGTTAACATTAATAGCTCTTCCAAAGCAAAATGATCCATAAAATTTTGATGATTATAGCCCTATCTCACTATGCAATTTTGTGTACAAAATTCCAACAATAATTACAACAAATAGGCTTAAAAGAAAGAATTCCCCCACTTTGTCTCAAAAGAGTTGTTTGGTTTTCTTCACAATGTGGTGAGGAATAGCACAACGAGGACTACATATAAGAAAAAGTAAAAAAAATCGAACTATTATGATGAAATCAGACTTAGCTAAGGTTTATTACAAGGTGAGCTAGTTAGATCATGGGATTATTTTGATTCAGATTGGGATGAGATCTTAAGTAGTAAATTAGATTATGGGGTGCATTTTCTCAACTTCCTAAGGGTCTAAAGTGGGGATGCCCTATGTCTCCTTATTTATTAGTTTTGGTTGCAAAAGGTTTGAGCAAAATGGTGAATGCATCTAAAAGGGAAGGTACTATAAAGGGTATTAAAATGAGAACCTATTTCTCCTTGTCCTATTTACTATTTGTAAATGAAGAAAATTTGTTCCCCCTTTGAACAATTGTGGAAGTAGAAAAGTATAAAGAGATCCTTGAGTTGCACAATAATGAAAAATTGATGTATGTGAATGTTCATAAATCCTTTAATGTTATTCAATAGCCTAAAGGAAGGTAGAGAGACAGTTAGCTCAAATATTGATGCAAGGTTAAAATATCTAAGGTTTTTCCTCGAGCCTACTAACTACAGATTCAAGGATTGGAGTTGGCTCTATGAAAAAATTGAAGAGAGGATGACTAATTGGAGTTGGCTCTATGAAAAAATTGAAGAGAGGATGACTAATTCTTGCTACCGACAGTTATCCAAAAAAGGCAAGCTAACTTTGGTCAAATTAGTTTTGGAGGGGATACCTATTTATTGGCATTTTTTAGCTTAGATACCAAAAGGAATGTTGGGGAAAAATAGAAAAAGGTGCTTTAGCTTCCTATGGACAAGAAAAAGATAAAGGGAAGGAATACCATTTTTTAAGAGGAAAAAGATTGCAAAACCGTAAAGAGTATAGAGGAATTAAAGAATATTCATATATTTGAACAAGATTTAGCAACAAAAAATTTATGGAGAATGAAAAGGAATGAAGGCTTGTGGAGAAAAGTGATTATAGCTCTTGAATGGAGGATTGGATTAGAAGTAAAATGAAGGTTTTTCGAGCTCGCAATCACATTTTGACATGCCTTTGTTTGAGACAGGGGAGAAGGTCATTACACCTTGGAGATCTTGAAGGACTATGTCAGATTTCTTGTTAATCTTGCAAATGGCAAAATGGAGTCAAATGGAGTCAAATAGAAAGAGGGTTGAGCATTTTTCAGAGTTTTCGATCATAACAAAATGACACATTGATGTTGGACCTTAAGCAGCTGGTTTGGAGGCATATGTCTATTTCATCAATCAATGTTTTTCTTTGGTAAGAACTATTGTTGATGTAGTTGGAGATGACTTGATTATTATTGGTAGAGAATCCTTGGGATGAAGTTCAATGAGCCCCTTACATTAGGCTTAAGCTAAATTACAATCATGGAAATAATTACAGAGGTGAGATCTAAATCTGTAATTTTGAGGGACTGATCTCTCAAAAGAAAACTGCCATTGCAAGCAACGATGTTGAAACTAGTCAAAATCATTTTGGACTAATTTGCAAATCTGGTGGAAGAATTTATTGTATGAAGAAATAGTTTTCTTATTAAAGAAAGTTGAAACTTCCTAGAAGATAGTTGGTTTTTAATGTTTTGAGTATTATTTGTATTCATGCCAACAATTGTCTTTTGCCTTCGGAAGACTATTTACATGGGCCATTTTAATTAGTGTAAATTTAGTTGGTTAAGTCTGTTTGGAGTGGTAAAATTTGAGGAACAGACAAAAGTGGCAAAGTATATTGGGAGTGATGGAAGGAATCTATATATCTATATTTCGATTTCATCCTAAAATATCAAATATGCACTTGACTTCATGGAATATATATAGGGAAAGAAAGAGAGAAAAAAGACTTTAGGTAGAAATAAGTACATTTTGCAAAAACCAGAAACTATAAACCTTGAATAGCCCCTTTGAATTTCAAAACGGGCATCACATAATTATTTGATAAATTAAACAAGGCATACCTGCTCTTTAGCCTTTGCTGCACCCACTACACCCATGGAGCATTGGAACTTTCATTAGTTGAATTGTTTGGGTTAAGCCTTAATTTCCTGGCCCATTGAACACAACAAAAACAAAACCAGAAAAATATAATGAGAAATATTTTAAAAACACCAAGAAAACAAAAACTCATGAGAAATTTGGGAGCTTACCCTTCCTTCGATGCTTTCCCGATCGATGTGTTGGAATGTGTTTCCTTACTAATGTGTCGATCGAAGGTGTTCTTTCCTTACTAACCCTCTGTTACCCGTGCATTTCCCGAATGATTACTAATGCCGAATGTGTTCGGCGAGATAGCAGGATTTATTGCATCCACCTATCAATTCGATTTTTCTCGCACCACCCCCAAGGAATCGAAAGCCTAAAAGAAATTTTCTGAAAAAAAAAATGAGAGATATTAACCATAAATTGTAAATTACAAGAAAATATTTAACACAAATTACAGGTAGAATTAAGGACATCCTATGCAAAAACAGAAACTAGTAGACCCTACATATATTTCAGGAGAAAATGACGAGGCTTACAGGGGCTTTGATCCGGAAGAGGACTCGCACTCCACCCTTTGCCTCTCTGTGAAAGGCAGAGAGAAATTCAACAGTGCACCTCCACCTTTATTTACCTGCATTACAAGGCACATGAAATAAATTCTTAAAAATGCTTCTGATATAATTATGTAGAAGAATGGGAGTTAAATTTAACCGAAAATACCTCCTCCTCCTCCTCCTTCTTCCCCTGCCTCTACTGCACTTCCTCCTTCGCCTTCCCCTGCCTCCACTGCACCTCCTCCTTAACCTTCTCCTGGCCCCACTGCTAGGGCTAGAGATAATTTCCCACGCATTGAACCTAACAAAAATAAAACCAAAAATTCATGTAAAACAAATATTAAAAAAATAACAAAATTCTCTTAAAAAAGATTAAGGAGCCAGTAACATATTATAAAAATGTATTAAAAGAGACCAAAACAACCTGAGGGCAAGAAGAGATTAACTGTGCTTGTGCTTGAAATGAGGATGATCCATAGGTTTTGGACCAAAAGCTGATGGACCTTTCTCTTTCCTTCTCAGACCACCAAAATATTAAATGTCTCCTTCACATTGTTGGTTCTAAACTTTGGAAAAAATCACATTATAATTTGTGTCTAAAAATGAGAGAAATGAAGCAGTGCCCATTGCATCAGTGGAATCTGCATCGATTCTAAACTTTAAAACAAATCACATTATAATTTGAAGATTTCTAAACTTTAAAACAAATCACATTATAATTTGTATCTTCACCTGTGCCCATTGCATCAGTGGAATCTGCATCGGCTGTTTCGATTCAGATCGGATTGCCAAGCCCAGGCGTGAGATTCTGGCTATTCCTTAGGGCTTTATGCACTTAGATACCTGGCTAGTGACCGAAATAATACGAATCTTTCTGAAAAAAAAAAAAAAAAAAAAGACCGAAATAATACGAATCAGACGAAAAGGCGATGGCATCATTGATCCTTGCTTGGGACTCGGCTCGCACATCTCGATGAGGAAACTATACTTGCGAATGCTCCTTTCACGTGCAATCGGTGCTTCTCCTGCTTATGGAAGAGGTAGGGGAAGTTGTCACTAGCTCAGGTGCCCAGCAGCATCTCCATCCCGCTCGTCTGCTTTTTTGGGTCCGGGTTGGACCGTCTTCATTTCCCATTCATTAACCCCAATGGATAAAACTAGCATTTGCATCTTATGTTGCAAAGGAAACGCCGTAAGGCATAGAGTGGGGAAGAATAGGGACATGTGAATGGACATTGTTGAAAGCAATGGTGGATGATAATGGGTTACAATTGCAATAGCTAGTTATGTGTATTCTGAAAATGGATATTTTGTAAATAATAATAGGTTGTGGAAGAATAGCGACATGTGAATGGACGTTGTTGAAAGAAAGGGTGGATGATAATGAGTTACAGTTGAAAGTATTAGTTATGTGTATTTTAAAAAAGCACAGGGATATCCATAGGCATCATTGGCTGTTGATTCCTTCCTTGTCTGACTTTGGGATGTCATGGCTGAGCTAGCGCTTCATATAAACAAAGGATAGATTCGAAAAATTTATAAAACGGTTCCCTTTTGGAATCGAAAATCATTCGATTTTGCCATTTCCATATGGCCCAGATTGTTAACAAAGAAATGGGCCTCCACTTGCAGTACATGTTGCTCCGTGCTTTGGAAGCCTCATAGATAGAAGGAGCATTGACGATGACGAAACCAAAGTGAGTAGTTAAGTTCTACCAAATCAACTGGGATTGAGGACATTGTAGGAAAATATGCAAATTATTTTCAGAATTTGATCTACAAAGGGGGCATATGGCAGGCCCACACCATTTGCGCTTCTGGAGATTCTCCCAAGTGAGATTCCTGTCATGAAAAACCAGCCAAGAAAAAATAATGATTTTTAAAGGGCATCCAAATTTCCAAAACGCTGGGGGAAAAATATTATGACATGTATCGAACTCTGATAATAAAATTTGGAGATATATATGCTTTGCATATACAACCGATGCACCACTGAGACCTTTCCAAACGAGGCAATCCCTATCTGACGAGCGATACAATCCACGCGATTGCAATGAAATAGTGATAGCATTCCATTGGGATTCCAGAGCACCGGGTAATTGCATTTCTGTAGCAGTTTTCCAGATTGGAATAACACCATCCCATTTTTTTATTGCACTGGCCCAAAAGAAATATCCCCTGCTGTGTAAATTTCTCAAAAGTTGAGAGGAGATATAGATCTTTTCTCCCATACCTGCGAATTCATCAAATCCAATTATAATATTGGATCCGGATTGGAATTTCCAAATCAAATTTTTTCTAAAGAACGACTCCAATCTTTTAAAACCTCTCCATATATATGAGCCGTTGGTGGATCTAGTGGAGCGCTATCTATACCAATATGTCATGTCTTGCTCATCCATGTACTTAGCTCTAATGGTTTTGCTCTAGTTGGATTCATCCATAATCGCTTTCCACATTGATTTACATAGAAGGGCTCTTCTAAAGGAGTGTAAATCCAATATGCCCCAACCTCCCATTTTTTTTGGCCGTGTCAACTTCAAAAGCTTGCTGAGGTGATATTTTATCTTCTCCTTCTGTCCTCCCCATATGAAATTAGCTATCATTCTGTTTAAACTGTTAATAGTAGATGAAGGGATATAGAAAAGGTGTGCCCAATAAACCATGATTTGTAGCAGCAGGGATTGTGTGAGAATGGCGCGACCTCCAATTGATAAGCACCTGTATTCCCATGTAGATATTTTCTTATAGAACCGATTTGGAATACATGACCAGTCGGCCAATCTGTAACCCACAGGTTTCAAATTGAATCCCAGATGTTTGAAGCCCTTCAGGATAGGAAATGCTTTAATGTTGAAAAGATCTGTTAGAAATGTGATTATACCTTCATTCACATCAGCGACATAGAATGAAGATTTTAAATCGTCGATATACATGTCGGTGGCTTTTTGAAATCTCACAAAGATTTCATAGATACATATCCATGTTGATTTGCACAGTATGGCTGACGGAAGGATATCATCAACAAAAAGATTATGCGACATGAATATATCCCTGCAAATGGGGAGAGGCTTGTATATCTCTTGTTGGATCGCTTTCTTTATGTGTAGGCTCAGAGATTCCATAACTAGAATGAAAAGGAGTGGAGATAGGGAGCAACCCTGACGTAAGCCCCTGGCCGCTTTGAAGAAAGGAGTTGGGACACCGTTAATTAGGACTGCATAATTTACTACCACCACATAGGCCATGATCCATTTGATGCACCTAACATCTAGGCCAATCCTAGCTAGTAGGCATCGAATAAAGCCCCAGTTCACACAGTCGTATGCCTTTTTAAGGTCGATTTTAAAAGAGCAACTTCTATTTTCCTGCTATGCATTGAGTGTAAGCATTCTTGAGTGAGAGCCACCGCTTCTAAGATATTTCTGTCTTTAAGAAACCCGTGTTGCTCTGGAGATAGATGTAGAGATAGAGTGTTTCTAATTTGAATAGCTATAATCTTTGATATGACCTTGTATAATACGTTGCACAATGAGATTGGACGATAATCTGAAAATGTGGAGGAGAGATTTTTCTTTGGAATTAGAGCGATATATGTTGAGGAGATTTTTTGGCTTATGAAACCCTGTGTTCTCATTTCCTCGACCATCTTTAGGATATCTGTCTTGAATAATTTAAAGAAGTGGATGAAGAAATCGGTGGTCCACCCATCCGGCCCAAGGCACTTGTCTTTCTGGAATGATTTCATTGTTGCCAATAATTCTTCTTTTGAAACTTCACCAAATAGAGCTTTGCTTAGACTTTCATCAAACATAGTGGGGTATGGGTCTATTCCCCATAGAATATCCTCAATATCACAGACAGAATCCTCACTGTAAGCCCTTTTGTAAAATTTCACAGCTTCTCTAGAAATAGCCTCCTGTGAGGAGTGAGAATTTCCTTCCTCATCCTTGATCTCCCAAATAGCATTTGTATCCCTTCTCTTATTTGCAAACCTGTGAAAAAACTTGGTGTTTTTATCTTCCTCTCTGAGCCATAATGCTTGACTTTTGAGCCTCCAAGAGGCCTCTTCTTCTAATATCTTTTGTTTTCTTTTTTCTAAATCCCATATATGTTTTCTGATGGTGGACGTCATGGAGGGATTTTTAAAAAGTGTAGATAAGTACTCCAGTTTCCTACATATGTCCTTCGGCTCCTTTTTATTGGAGGTCGATTTCTCTTTTTGCCATTTTTTAACCTCCTTTTGAAGAAATTGCAGGCGATCAAGGAATTGCCGGGAAGAGTCATTTTCCTGCATGGGAGATAGCTTCCATGTATCATTTATAAATTTGTTGAATTGACCAACAGCAAGCCATGCACAATTGAACTTGAAAGGATATCCAAATCTGCATCCAGCATATTTCCATTGAAAAGAAATGGGGCGGTGATCAGATATCAAAGATGGTATGATGTTCATGGTAGGAGCCCATATCTTTCTGTCAGTCTTTCATGGCAGATAAATTTGTCTAATCTTTTCGCCAGGAAGGAATTGTTCGATCGCCCATTGTCCCAAGTTGGTCCCTGACCAATAGGCAAGATATCAATAAAATTATTTTGTATAATAGATTCCCGAATGAATCTCCCCATCGGATCATATTTCTTTCCATTGCCCCATATTTCGTCATTACAAAAGGTGCAATTAAAATCTCCACCAATTATCAAAGAGTCAATTTCAAGTAGTTCAGAAGAAAGAAGATAATTCCAGAAAGGGTATTGGTTTTTATATGGAGCATAAATATTCAATATGTGAATGGGGTCTGAAGATCCACAGAAATGGGCCAGCACAAGAATGCCAGCGAAACATTGAAAAGCAGCAGTCGTAATCCATTTAGGGTCCCATAATACAGCTAGTCCTCCAGACATGCCCACAGCATTTGAAGCGACCATATGCCATGTTGGTAACATCCGCCTGAAGTAAGAAATGGTTTGTGAGCTATCGTGCATGGTTTCCTGTATAAGAAGCATTTTAGATTTTGAAGAGACAAAAAGATTTTTTAAGGCCAGAAATTTGGGGTCAGCTCCAAGGCCCCGAATGTTCATTGATAGAATGTCGATCATTTGGGAAAATCATTAGGCCGACATGCTCTAAGAGGCCTTTTAAGAGGAATATCTTCAGCTGCAATTTCTGTAATAGGAATGTCAATTAAGGAAAGATCTCGGGTTGACGATTCCTGTCTTCCCTTCCTACCCCGAAAGTGTCTACTACCACGCTTCTCTTTGCGGCGGACAGTTATGTTTCTAGCTGAATTAGGGCTAATATTGGGCAAGGGGGAACGATTGGGTCGATGGACAGTTAATGGCTGAAATTTTAAAGACGCTTTTTTAAGGAGGTCAATATCCTGATCAAAAGAATTACGGGGAGAGGTTCGAGGGGATAGTGGAGGGGAAATAGGGATATATGGAGCCTTACCTTTATGGTCAGGTACATGTCCAAGGGATGGAGGTTTAGGGGAGTGAGCTATATATGGAGATTTATTATTTATATCAAAAGAGCGACCAAGTGAGGGGGAAGACGGGAATCTTTGGATGGGTGGAATGTGAGAGGAAGGGGATTGGGGTGATGAAGATATGTATTGAATATGGGCAGACGCAGGATCAATACATGGAGGCTTAGAAGATGCAGGAGGGAGGGGAATCTCAGGGTCTGGTTCCAATTCATGAGGTGGAGAAATATTGGAGAAGCCCGTTACTCTGGCCGATAGGTCAAAAAAGGACAGCGAGGGAGTCTTAGAAACAGTGGAAGAATGGGGTCGATCAGAAAAAACAGTTAGAATTACGATTTGTATGGTTCACAGATATAGATCGAGATTGCGGAACACTGGCAGATCAATCTAGGGAACGGCCTTTCGGCGAGGATAGGACGTCATTAGTTATGACTGGAGCCCGATAGACCTCCATGGTGTTAGGCCATTCATATGTCGAATTTTCTCTTTCATATGTCGAAACAGGAATATTTACAGCATGGAACTTTTTCTTCTGTTTACCATTGGGGCGATGAGGACAATTACGAAAAAGGTGTCTAGTTTTGTGACAATTTGAACACCTAAATGGGACGCCCCAATAATCTAATCGTTGTTGAATTTTGGACAGCTCCCAAGTTAAATCAATAGACTCTGGAAAACCCCCTTTGAATTCCTTTTCTATGAGAATCTAGGCCACCTGCTTGTCTTTTGCCCCAATACACCTAGGGTCGACGTATATGAATCGCCCAATAGCATTTCCTATTTTTTCCATAGATTCTTTGGTCCACAGTTCAAGAGGCAGGCCAGGCAATTTTGGCCAAATGTAATTGTTTTGGGGCGTGCAACGAAGCGGTTTAAAACCAATAAACCATCTGTGCAGAGCTAAAAAGCTCTTCTCTTTCACCCAGAGTTTCGAATAGATAATTTCCAAGTAACGTACCCAGAGGAAGTGGAAAGTAGATATTTTATTGAAAATGATTAATTAATTCTTTTAACTAACTTAACATTATTTGATAAGAGAGAAGTAGATTAATTAATTCTTTTAACTATTTATTGTATTGAAATATATTTTTTATAACCTAATATAAAAGAAATATATAATTCCTTCATAATTCTATATAAATAATAAAATAATTAAACATGTATAATTATTTTAATGTTAATATGAAATTTAAATAGAATATCTATAAATATTAATAAAAAAAATAGTAATAAAAAAATATTTTAATTTCTATTTTAATTAAAATATTTTTATTTCAACCTTTTATGTATAAAAATATATATTATGAAAATATAAATTTGATTTAAATTTTAATTTAAAATAATATCATAAAAAAATATTTCATTATTAAAAATAATTAAAAAAAAAATCATTATTAAAAATAATCAAAAAATATTTCATTATTAAAAATAATCAAAAAATATTTCATTATTAAAAATAATAAATTCTCTCAAAATTAAGATTAAATTGATCTATTAATTTTTCACTTACATACAGAAGAATCTCAAGTTATCATTGAGATAAATAAATCTCTATAGTACATACTTGTTATATCTATATATATATATGAATGAAGATCTTTGCTATGATTTATATTACTGTAGCAATGCCATTTTTCCACAACAAATTCTTTTATTAGTATTTAATACATGACCCTTAAATTTTTCATATACTCAATCTTGACTTAAATACACATGAGTGCATTACAGTTCACTTTAGTTACATTTAGAATTAATAACATCATATCAATCCCATGATTATTTTTCATATACTCAATCTTGACTTAAATACACATGAGTGCATTACAATTCACTTTAGTTACATTTAGAATTAATAACATCACATCAATCACATGATTTATCCATGGAAATGGTACATATGATAATTAGATTGCCACCAGGAGGATCTAAATAATTAATTTCCAATGTACTAAGTTAATGTAGGTTCTCCACAAAACATGTATATTGGGAAATGAAATTACAATGAATGATTCTCTATGCAACACACTAGGAATTGGAAATGATAATAATTCTAATAATTCTTTGAATGTATGGTTTTAATCCCATACTGACTCACTAACGTACTGCTCAATCTCCTTGACCTATGTGATACACTAGACTTTGGTTTTTTTTCGAAACTCCTTTGCTTTCTTGATCTCCCATAATCCTCTACCTCTCCTTCCTGGCACAATGTTCTTTAATTTCATGTACCATGTTAACATGTGGTCTAATAGTGGTATACAATTCTGCCACCTTTTTCTATTCATCTAGTACCTATTTAACATTCCAAACTTTCTCACATACAAAAATATTTTGTTTGGGATCCTCCGATCCAACACAGTGAAAGAACGTAATTCGCATAGAAGGATCAACGTCCATTACCATTCTCTACGTAGTTCCACACTATGAAACTTTTGATTGATTTGTTTGGCATCTTAGATCTTGATTGACTACTTCCACTATTCTAATTATTATCACTATTCCCTTCACTATTTGGATTTAATTATAATAACTTACTGGGTGATCTTACTTCTTGATGTAGGTGATAAACTCATCTTAAATAAAATCTCTCTGCTTGTCCTCCATTTATAAGGCCGGCATAGTTCGCCCTAATTTGCAGTAGGTGGTGATATCATACCCAAAAGATTCGCTCTCCTAATGGATATAGATTCTCCCAGATTGGCTGGATCGGGCTACTTTCTAAATTTAACTTGACTCGACTACCTAAATTTAATGTACTTTAACAAATACAACCTCTGTCTGTGCTAAGTTTGCCCTATTTCGCTGTAGGCGGTGATCATACTGGCTCTCCTAGTGGACATAAATGCTGGCTGCTTGGCAAAATCAGGCATTACTTCTTTCAGTCCCTCGGATTTATAGAATCGATCCATCCATGCGCTCAGCAATGGCATTTTCTCTGGATCTATTAAAACGCTATCGGTAGCCTTTGATAATCACTGACAATCACTGACAAACCACCCAATGCGATGTCAAGCAAGAATGCGATGCCAAGCAAGCGGAGACCTCACTTTTTTTTTTCGAGGTAATGAATGCTGTGGAAGCCACCTGTAATCAAGAAATATGTTATATTTACTATCTGTTTTTTTTTTTTTTTTGTAAGCGAGTGCGGGACCTTTACATTTTCTGTTTTTTTATTACATCAATCGCCTGCCTCTGCAGGACTCGAACCTGGGTGGGGGGAGTGACAGCCTCCGCCCCTACCATTACACCATGCACATCATGTGCATTTACTATCTGTTTTTTTTACAAGCAAGCCGAGACCTCACTTTTTTTTCGAGGTAATGAATGCTGTGGAAGCCACCTGTAAGCTGTGTTGTTTCAACAAACTTATTAACGAATTGAAATGCCCCTGGGGCTACATTTTTTCTCTCTTATCTTTGAACCTTTTTCAATTTAATTTAATAATACATCTACAAAATTAGCAACCGTAAATTTTGAGTATTCTGTACAACAACCAAAAAGGGGAAAAAAAGAAGCGTTCTTTACCACACTTTCACTATGGCCCCATGTTTCCAATTCGCCACCGGTCATTTGTAAAGCTCTCAAATTCCGAATTCCAAGACAAGAAGGCAGGGAAGTGTCCGGACACTTACTCCAGCAAAGCCATAGAAGCTGATCCGCTTGTTTCAGAAACTCGGATATGCTTTTCAAACAATCACCTTCGGCCCTCAATAGGTGCAACGTGCTCATATCAACATAAGGCTGCAAAGAGTTGTGGAACGACTGGTCAGGTATTCCTTGAACCCTGTTTATCTCGCGCACCTGAATTATTATCTGAAAACTGTTAGAAAACAATATGGACTTACTCGTAAATCCAAACAGTATTAACAATATATAACTTGTAAAATTTTCAGAACTAACATTTTGATTCAAACACGTACATTTGGTTGTATAACCGCATTACGAAAAAGGCCGTCAGTGGGGCGCCAAAGACGACGATGACATCTCGGAAGTTCTCTATCAGCGAAATCTCTGCCCAAGTCTCTGAGGTGATTGTGCATTTTTATACGGTTTTGACAGTCGATCTCCAGAATACACTTGTACTCTAGGTTCTGCAGATTCAGCTTTCCTCCCCAACCAGATCCGTCCCATATGCTTATGGCCAGATCTTTATCTTCTTCTATGAAGAAACAAGCAATATCTAAGAATATCTCTCTTTCCCGGGTGTCGAGACTGTCGTAACTAATCCTAAGACTGTTTTGTATTTCGGGGGAAGTACTAAACCCGATAATTTCAGCAATTGGGCTTCCCAATACTCTAAATCTTGTTTATAAAGATGAGACCCTAGCACTCTGAGAGACAATGGCAATCCATCACACGCATCCGAAAACTTTGCAACCACTTCTTCAAATCCCGCATGGGGTTCAGGTTCCTGAAAGGCATGCATGCAGAAAAGCCTTTGTGACTGTTCTCTGTCGAGGCCTGACAGCTTGTAAATCAACGAGACTCCGTTGGTTTAAAGAATATCCCTATTGCGAGATGTAAGTAGGATTAAGCTATCGGAACTAAGAATATCTTTAAGAGGTGAAAATAATGCTTTTAACTGCCTGGAATCATTGATATCATCCAAAATTACGAGGGCTTTATAACCCAAGAGACGATGAGAAAGCTCTGATTTACCTTCAACAATGTTACTAACTGTCAGATCCCCTGAAGTCAAGCCTTGGAGGAGTTTATTTTGCACAGAAATTAAAGAAGTTTCGGCTCTCACATCTTCCAAAAAACAAGATCCACGGTAGGCTGACCTGTTGGGGTTAAAGAACTCTAATGCCAAGGTTGTCTTCCCTACACCACCAGAACCCACAATCCCCACAACCTTGGTCTCCCCGCTGGGTCGCTGCTGCAGCATCACTGTTTTCTCAAAATCTTGTAGCTTTTCGTCCAAACCAGTTGGATATTCAGCTACAAACAGTTGAGGCTTTCTAATTTTTTCTTCCACCAATTGATCTACGTTCTCCAATTAAGCTATCGGAACTAAGAATATCTTTAAGAGGTGAAAATAATGCTTTTAACTGCCTGGAATCATTGATATCATCCAAAATTACGAGGGCTTTATAACCCAAGAGACGATGAGAAAGCTCTGATTTACCTTCAACAATGTTACTAACTGTCAGATCCCCTGAAGTCAAGCCTTGGAGGAGTTTATTTTGCACAGAAATTAAAGAAGTTTCGGCTCTCACATCTTCCAAAAAAACAAGATCCACGGTAGGCTGACCTGTTGCGGTTAAAGAACTCTAATGCCAAGGTTGTCTTCCCTACACCACCAGAACCCACAATCCCCACAACCTTGGTCTCCCCGCTGGGTCGCTGCTGCAGCATCACTGTTTTCTCAAAATCTTGTAGCTTTTCGTCCAAACCAGTTGGATATTCAGCTACAAACAGTTGAGGCTTTCTAATTTTTTCTTCCACCAATTGATCTACGTTCTCCAGGAGTTTGCCTTCGTCGCTGGTTATTCACAGTAAAACCAAACGTGAGTGCGAAAAACTTCGTTTATCAATACAATCAAACTATTAGGGACACAGAGACTAAAAGTTCTTACCAATAATATGCCTTTAGCTCCAAACCGCAAGTGTGAAACCTCAAGCAATGCTTTTTTCCAATCTGCAATTCTTTGTTGTGGGCATCTCCTTTTCTTTTCATGACCTCGCAAGGCTTTACCATAGACTCCAGTGTTGCCCGCCGCGCAACCAATAAATCTCAAGATTTGACCCAATAGTCCATGTTGCCTGTCATCTGTCCTGATCCGTAGATCACAAGGATTAACATTATAAAAGATTGGAATAACAGTAAGAATGAACTAAATTACCTTATCGTCTACAAAGGCAGCCCTGAAACGAGCAATGGCTCGGTCATATGGATCTTTGGGAATTCTTGCGAACAGGGTTCGATTTCAGGAGCAGCTCGCTCTTAGCTCTGAGATTCTCTTCCGCGAACTGGTAATCGATACCTTGCTATGCGAACCCGCACAATGAAGGGACTCAGAGTCATACAGAACCGCTTTACCTGCCCCTTTTCTCCCCGTTTTTTTATTTCAATTTTATTTTAGTTTTCGATCAACGATCGAAATTCGTTCAATCGTCTAACACCATCCATCTAAGGGTGAACAATAAGACACGGCGGCGGCTGGGGGAGTCCATTTCAGATGGGAACAACCAGAGTAAAAAAAAAGAGAGAGATATCAAAAAAAAAAGAGAGAGATATCAAACCAAAAATCGGCATGGCCATGCTTAAAATTCAGAAGAGAATAACCAGAGAGCCAACAATACCAAAAAAGATGGAAACAGTAAGCCAAAAATAAAATTATAAAAAACAAAAACAACACAGCAGACACCATTTACAACCAAGAAGGCCGCCATCAACAACACAACAGACGCCACAAACAATCAAGAAGGCCGCCATCACATCGCCTGAACTCTCAAGTCCAACTCTGCTCTGTTCTGCGTCCATGGCCACCGAAGAGACCATCACATTATATGAACTCCCTATGAATCCGAACTCCCTGCTGCGTAATTAACCTCACATTCGCATTCTGAATCTGAACTTAATGCTACAATATGAATGCCACCATTCTTGATCATCATCTCAACTCTAATTTTCTCTGCGTCGCTTATGTGTCATCTTCGCGTCATCCAGCTCACCTTTGCTTTCATTTGAGTTTTGTGTTGCTGCAGGCAGTACATGATCTTGTGCAGTAACCCCGTCCTCCTTTTTCCACAAGAAAAAGGCGTGAATTGCCATTATTTTCGGCTGGAAGGAACGGTGGTGGATTCAGGGCGGAATTATCTCATCATCAACCAATTCCTCTTTCATATAACAGCTTCCCACCGTCTTAACTTTGCCCGGCTTTGCTTCTCAATTGAAAGGGATTCTTCCCAGAGCTGGAGCTCTGTAGTTAATGCCAGAGGAATACCCTGTCCGGAGCCCTGTAGTAAATGCGAGAGGAATGCCTTGTTTCTTCTCGGCTTAGAAGTTCTGTGAAAAACTACGACGACATCGGACCCTGCTTTGTGTCCAGGCCGACCAGCGGACACATCACTCCTCTCTCCCGCCAGGAGTCCAAACTCGAATTGCATTTAATCACCGCCACCGACCACTTGCACCAAAACAACAAATCTAATTTATTTTTTATTTTAAAATGAATAATTTACTTAAAATGCAAAAAAAAAATAAACAATACATTTGATGCATTAAAATTATGGCATTTTAAGTCTTTAAAAATATTTTGAATAGTGTTTCTCACTCATTGCACTAACAATTACGGGATTGAATAAATGTTTGTCTTAATGACATATTTTTTATTAATTAAATTAAATTTGTGAGAATTAATATTATAGAAATTGTTTATATAATGTATATTTATGTGATGAATTTAGATTTATTTTAATTTTAGATTTATAACTTAAACTATGTATTTTTAAAGATGATTGAAGAAATGGTCACTTATGTTAGGTGATTATTTTTCCTACTTTTGAGGTTTAGGTGTTAAGGATAATTTATAGGATTTTTGTATTTGCAAACAATGTTGTACTTCTGAGTGGAAGAACGTGTCATTAAAACAAAGAGAAGAGTTGTCTCTCTTTCCTTTCTTTAACTCTTTTTATGCCTGTTATTACAAAACTTGAGACTTGTTTCCTAGACTACATCACATGATATCATCCATGCTTGGACCTCCCAAGTCATAAAAGAACAAAGGCTTTTAATAAATGCTAAGTTGTAAGTAAACCCAAGAGTTATAGAGCATAGTGAAATGAAATGAAATGGTTTTAATGACATCCATGAGACCTCGCGATGTAAGGGACCACCCACTATCGCTTAATCCATATTCAGATTTTTTTCTAGGTTGATTTTGTTTCTATGGATATTGAGTACGAAATTTGTTGTTTTGTGAAGTCTTGTCTCCTCAAAAAGCTCACTAAGATTGTTCACCTTTAGACTGCTAACAAATTGACGATGGATAACTTCATACGTTACACACTCTTTGATAAAATGCCATTATGTTTCTACCACCCCTTTGTTGCAAAAAATGCAAATTCGTTCTTCCCAATCTTCTTTAGGGACCGCCCATCTACCAGTTTCACATCTTAAATGATGTGAGCTAGTCCTCAGTCGAGCAATTAAAATTTTAGTTGTTCTCTTAATTGAGGAACTCAAATACTCTTTATCATCATGTTTCCACGTTGGGTTAAATTCTTTGACATAATATGCTTTATTTTTTCCTATATGCTTTGTCCACGTGCCAATCCTAAATTTTTCTAACACCCACCTTTTTATCTCCTCATTAGCGTGAGGGAAATCATGTAGATTTATGTCCCATTTGCCTAACCACTTTTTGTTTTGTTTCATCCATGTCTTTTTCCGGTGGTTTAGCTCTTCTTCAACAACCAATTTGGACCACTGGTGCTTATCCATATCTTCAACCTTCATTAGGTAACTTAGCAAATGAATGATTGTTGACACCTCAATTGGAAACATACCAACCTCAGCGAAAAGGACATCATATGGGACCGTTCATTTAACTTTGAGGCTACTTGTGATCATATGCTTTTGAATTCTTTCTATTTGTCGCCATTTGTGGCTTGACATGTTGCTCCCCCATATTTCGCAACCATAGAGGATAACTAGCAACACTAATATACCAAAGAGGGTTTTCTTAGTCTTCCAATCCCATAGTTCTACCTATATACACATGTTCTGAAAGAGGTAAGAAGCTTTCCAACCTCCTTGGATTCTCTTTGATCTACATGTCTCCCAGTTAAGCCTATAGTGAAAGTCAATTCCTAAATACTTATACTCATCTACCACCTCCAAGGGGCTGCCCTCAAAGAGAAAAGTACCCTGATGTTCTTTCTTTTCAAAGAAAAAATCATGACTTTAGTTTTGTTGGTATTTACTTGAATTCCCACCTCTTGACAAAAGAGTTCCATAGCTTTCAAGTGATCTTTCAAACCTTGTACCGATTTAGCGATAGGAATAAGGCCATCTGCATATAAAAGTAGTTTCACCACATATCTTTCCAGCTGGATGCCTTCTCCTTTAGTATTGTTTATCCACTCTTAAAGCTTATCAATATATAAACCAGATAATGTGGGAGAAAGAGGACATCCCTGTTCGACTCTTATGTCACTGTCAAAGCATTCAAACATGCCTTCCTTTGTTCTAATTTTGGCTCTAACCCTCTCATAAAGCTTATGAACAACTACCCTATATTCCTTTGGGACCTTTAGTTCTTCCATTCTGTGCCATAGTTTATCTCTAAGGACGGTATTGAAGGCTTTTTTGAAGTCAACAAAGCAACAAAATGCTTCCCCACCTTGGTTGTCCCAAACTTTTTCAATGAAGTGTCTTAGAGTGATGCAATGATCAATGGTAGAATGTTTAGGCCTGAAGCCAGCCTATCCCTTTGCTCATTTTCCCTCTTTTTCTGCCCATTCGCTAATTTTGCGCTCTAGCATGCTCCCAAAAAGTTTTCCAAGAAGAGGGTTGATCATAATAGTACGATAGTTAGAAGGGTTGATGATATCTTCGATTTTGTGAAGGGGTATAACAACATTGGTTGTCCACTCAACTGGAAAGCTATATTTATTGACTATGTTAAATATCTCCTTGATGTGTGAGGCTAGAGGTTTCATTCCCCATTTTAAAAATTCTGCTTGTAAACTGTCAATGTCTTGCGACTTGCCATTTTTCCAGTTTCGCTATACTTTGTTCAATATTAGCAACCGAAAATAGCTCTATTGAGGAGACAATTATGGGAGGCTTACTTTTCTCATTTGTCCGCTCATACAAAAGTTCAACAACTTGGAAATAGACCTTTGAGAGCATATAACATAGTCTATTGTGCATTGCACGTTGTATGTTTTACAAGTAATATTATTGGACTTCGGCTAATTTTTCATGCCATTACATATAACCATGTCATTTAGGCTACAAAGACCTAATATTTCTACTCCAAAGTGTGAAACCTGCCCTTTCCCATCTTGCGATATCCTCCTCCAAGTGTGCTCTTCATTCTCTCTAAGCCATAATGGATTGCCATCCTCTCCCATATCGTTACCCGACTGAATAGATTGATTGTTTGCTGTTATCGCATTAAAATCACCAATTAGGCATAGTTCTCCCTTAGTACTAAAGTTTGAAATATCTTTTTTTTACACTACATATGGGTCTTCACTATCTAGGTTCCTTTTTTGTATAATTTTAAGCTTTTTGGGGAAAAATAGCAAGTAGCCATCCATATTGTTGCCTCCATATCTGTTATTTTCAACCATATAAATTGTTTATTTGGGTCTTCTTTCTCTAGTTTTATAATCATGGTCCATATTTCTTTTATTAGGATTGTTATTCCTCCATGCCCTTTACCTGATTTTGTTTCTTCATTCCACACAGAGATTTTAGTGTATCCTTCGAAATCTAGAATTCTACATCCATTGTGTTTGTGTGTTTCCGTAAGGCAAATAATGTCTTTACCCTTAGCTATGGGCCCCAACCTTGGTCCTCTTCTCCATGGATAGCATCTGCAATTCCAGTTTACCATGTTTAGGTACTCCCGGGTGGCCCTGTTTCTTATGTGTTACTCTATCAGTAACTTGGGCTTTCCCATTTTTCAACCATGCTCACTTTCTTGCCTCTCTTGCTAACGTTACTGTCTCCAATTTTTTCCTCCTTTCTTCTTGTTAGACAAGTGTTGAGTCTTCATCTAGGTAGATACGAGTGCCTTTAAGAAACCCTCTATTCTTTAAGATCCTCGCCTTGTCCTCTGTGCATCTCAAAGAAACTCTCACGTGTCTGTCCCTTCTTGCTCCCATAATGCTTCCTATCATGTTTCCTTGTTGAATCCCACCTGTCTAATGCAGCATCTCCCTAAGAAAATCCCTTGCTATAATATGTGTTCTCTCTTTTTCCCCAAAGTATTTCAAACCTTTGATGTTGATATTTGTCACTTTTATCTTCTCTGTGCCTTTCCTCTCACATTTGCCTCTTGATTTATTTTTCTATAATTTCCTTTTGTTCACTTGTTGGTTCTTTTATCACCTGGGCCCAAGATTTAACCTCTTTTATTTGCCCCATTAGTTTGTTTTCTCTTATTTCCATGTCTATAATGACTGACTATAACTTTTCCATCTGAATTGTGCCAGCCGCACCCGTTGGCTCTAATCGATTTATTTTATTATTATTATTATTATTATTATTAATTTATTATTATTTATTTATTTATTTATTTATTTTTTATGCTTTAAGTTGATAAGCTCTTACTACCCTTTCTACATTTTGTTTTGTAGGCTTCTTACTTGTTCTTTTAACAACTTGTTTTCTCTTTCAATCCTCCCCCTAACTCTTGTAATTTCTTTTATCTAGTTGCCTTCTTGTTGTACCTTTGCCTCTAAAATTTCAATCTTCTTTTTCACAGTCATGAGCCTGTTTACATATAGTTTTGGAGACCATACTAAAGGTGAGGTTGTGGGACTATATAAGTCTTTGTTGCTTTGATGTACATCCTTACTCTTCCCTTTGTTTAATGCAAAGGTTTCAATTCTGATTTGTTTTGTCTCGTGTATTTCCTAGGAAGAGAGTGCCTCCTTCTTTTTGTCTTTGTTACCTCCCTAGTCAATTTGTTTCACTATTGAAAGGCCCCTTATAGTTGTTGCCCCAATGTTGTTTTTTGTTACCTTTGGTAAGTTCATGATGAGTCTTTTGTCATGCAACTATTTCTTTTTCCTAGATTGTCGGCACTTTAATATCCCCAAATATTGCTTCTCATTTATAAAGATCCACTTATCAGTTGGGTTGTTTGTGTTAACATGTTGAAACTTTGGTAAGAGAGGTTTCCATTTCAAGTCATGATATATCTCTGTAGGCATTTTCACCACCTCACAAAAGTTTGAAGACCATTTTTACTATCCAAGATTGTGAGGAGATATGTTTTCCACTGAAATTTGGTTTTTACTAGCAGCAAAGCTAGAATCCTTTGTTTTAAAACTACCTTGACCCACTTCAGGCGTGGACATGGCTTTAAATGACATTTCGATGTTGTCTAGTCCCTCTATTTGCAACTCTAAATTATTTCTTCAACCTTAACAAGTAGTAAAAAGTTGAAATTTCTATTTCAAAAGAGACATAGAGAAAGATGGAGCAGACATGTTCTCGCAGTTCTGTGATGTGGTCCCACACAAACACTCTATGTCGGAAAAAGCATAACCCTTACTTGTGGCTATAGATCCCTGCTGCTCAAGTTATCAGTATCTTTGCTCTGTCTACCTGTGTATCGTTGTTGAAACCCTTGAGGTCTCATTGCTACGGTTACAACAATTACCAAACATGTTCGTTGCTCACCTGTTCATCAAACCATTTTCTTCTCACCTATTCATTAGATCGTTTGCTGCTCAAACCTATTCGCCAAACCATTTGCTTCTCCCCTATTCGTTAGATCGTTTGTTGCTCAAACCTATTCGCTGCTCATTGTTCGCGCTCAGCCCGTTCGCCTGTATTGAGGCTCACCAACTCCAACCCAACCCACCCTGCGCTCTACCACAGAAAATTCCAACTCCAACCCACCCTGGAGGGAAGGAATCCAAGTCTCCACTATAAAGGCATAATTAGAAGTTGGGATAAAAAAACCTTTATCTGCACAATGCTTCAAATATCCTATCCTAAGCATGTCAAACAAAAGGGCATTCGTGGAAGTGTTAGATGTTACACATAAGCAAGTTTAGAGTGGAAGATGAAATCCTCGAGTACTCGACGGAACATGAATTGTTATATATAACATATAACTTCTAGCATGCAAATGATTCTTTAGGCCTGCTAATATCAACCATGTTCAACTCAATGTCAAGAATTTTTATATTTTATCTCAATGTATGATTCTAGAGGGTAATGTCATCTCATTTATTCAATTGTTGTGCCTAATGACTATTTGAGATGTAGACTTATACAATAGAGGCAAGGTATTCTTTTATTAAGAATAGTGGCAGTGACATGCCTTTCAAAAAATGTAGCATAATTTTGTCTTGGTTGTGATTACCCCATTAGCACATGAATAGTTCGATGACTACAGATAAATGCCTCATATTTTTGGAAGGTGAAAAAGACGATGTTAGAGGGCCACTACAATATTGGTCATCATTTAATTCCCTCATCATTTCAGCCAATAGATTGAGAGTTGTGTTATTTAAAGACTTCCAGGAAAATGCCATGTTGGGAGGGAGTTGTTGTTAGCAACTTTCCTAGTTATCATGGGATAACTCATCAATTCAACTAATCTTTGAATAGTGTTAGATATATTGTCCATTATGTTGCAAAAAATTGCACCATTGTATATAATGTGGATCTAGGGATATATGTCCACTAGAAGAGAGTGTGAGGCATGGGATACACCATTATGAGGTTATTCATGTTCCCCGGGGAATTTCATTCATTAAGAAAATGAAGAATTGAAAGTGTACATAGGATGGTATTGCCACCTTACTGGACTTTGTTTTACAAAATGTTCCTTGTAACGAAGAGGGTACAAACAATTATCTTATGAGTTATGTGTTAACGTTGTAAGTTCTATATTCTTAACTCAGGAATGTGTTACTCCCTCAAGGTAGGATGTAATATTCCAAATAGAAATTTTACAGGGATAATCAAAGACATGCACAAAAATAACAACACAATAAATTTCAGCAAATGCCTATGAACATAAAAATGCTCCAGAACACCCAAAATGGGCAATTTTATTAAAAATAAATTGTTGGAGTATAATAAAATTGGGAGGAGCGAACTTGGGCTTGCTAAAGGCAAGCTACAAGCCCCAAGTGATCAATCTCCCAATGCCCAACTGCTGCAATAGTTTTTCCCTCCATAAATCTTCGTTGACCCAGTTTTTTACACTGCTAACTGACTTGAATCTCTTATTTGGCCCCTCAAAACTACCTAGAAAATTATCTAAATTTGGGGATGTGATACTTTTCAAAAACCCAGAAAGGGTTTTCTTTGGTTTTGAACCTCCAAATTCGACCCCTAAATCCTCTTGGCCCTCCTCAAATACCAAAACGCTTCAACTATAGTAGAAAATGATTAATTGTTGCTCCAAAATGCTAGCAATATCCCTCCAAATGAAATCCTAGTATCTCAACCCCTAAATCCTCCAACAGACACTCCACACAAGAATTACCCAAGAGAATTGTGCAAGCCTGTGAGAGATGACATAGTAGCAAGCTTCAACAATTCGTACAATAGTGAGGGACTCCCTATTGCCTCCCAAAATCTCCCTCCTTTGGTTGGAATATGATCAAGAACACCTTTGTAATAATAGAGACCCCAAATTCTAGCACCAATTCTCCCAATGACTGTGTGGCCACTCCCTCTGCGTCCTAGTTAAACAAGAATGGCGTAGTGTTGTGTGATGTTGATCTGAATGGGAAAATTAATTTTGTTGTGCTAAATTCATCTTCAGAATATGTAAAAGTGCTTAAGGATTCATGAGGTTAATTGCAAGTTTAAGCATAGTTTTTGAGTGTCTTTTTTATGTAAATTTCATGTACAAATTAACCTAAACTAATGACTGAACAACAACATATAATAGACATGAACATCACCAAAAATTATCACAACAACACATGATGAACGAGCTCACCCCGCTTGGGCTACGTCTTCTTGGTTCAACTTCCAATGGCTTGCCGCTCTCTATTATGCTCAAAAGTGTGAGTACATCAGTTTACAATGCTTAGATAGCTCTAAAACCTGTTCCAATGGCTCCAAAATGCCCAAAAAAGTTTGTCTAGCCTCTTTCTGCTCCTGATTTGGTCAAGAACTGAAGAAGTTATGGCTTCCCAAGTCTTTCTGTTCGCTCTACAAACTCGCCAAATTTCGGCACCATCCTACAAATTTGCCCTAAATTGTGCTAAAGGAGCACCGATTTCGCCGAAATCTAGGCCAAATTTTCGGACGTGTTAAATAACTTATAAGGCCTTAAATCCTAATTTTATGGACATGTTTGGGACCACATGCCCGGGGATAAGGACAACGGCCTGCCCTCGCTAGTCGGGCCCCCACTACGCTTCGATGGTGGTCCCGTGGGTGGCACGTGCCGAAGGGCTGGCCCCCATGGCTAGCCCTTTCCCTGGAATGGCGCAGATGAAGTCTTCAAATAAATGTCGAACACATAGTTTGTTAAGAACCATTCATGTGGCGTGTTGGTAGGAGCTCTGGACTTGTGCTTGGAGGTCACGGGTTCGACTCCCACTGTTGTTGCCTAGACCTTAACCAAAATTTTGGTGGCCCCCGGGTTGCCACGTGGTGGCCTTTGGTTGGGTCAAGTGTCATCCTGTGGTTGGCCACCTTCCAACCTACCAAATTCGTCCAAATCAGAACCTAGGTACCTGCCACGTTTCAGCACACCATTCGCTGAAGGATCTCGTTGACCAATCAACCCTGCCATGTTAGCATGCACAGTATGCACCATATCAACATTACAGATTGCTAACTGGGCTGTCACATTTTGCAACAATTCGCCTGTTTGGGAAAGTGAACAAAACACATTTTTGGGAGCATATTGATCAGGTGCTCATGTCCTAAGTGTCGTAAAATGCTCAAAATTTAAAATGCTCAGAACTGGTTCAAAGTTGAATGACTGGAAAGTGCTCGTCTTCCTGATTCCGGCGCCACAAACGGTTCGAAAAACGGTCGCCGTATGAGAAAGTTATGCCAAAAACAAAATCGCCCAATAACCCTTAATTTTTGAATTTAAAAAAAATAAAATTAAAAAAGAATATTCCACGGAATATTCCTTGGAATATTCCAGGGAATATTCCTTTTGGACAGAGAATCAATGGCTGCCACGTGGCAAGCCTGGAGGCTGCCACGTGGCTGGGATGACGTCAGCAACAATGGGCGCATATAATCAAAAGTTGGGTCGAACATGGTTTGAACCCATGACCTATGTAACAACACTCCCACGCCTTACCGTTAGGCCACGGTAGTATTTCTTGTTAGATGGGCGCAAAAAATGTTATATGAAGTTTAAATGTGATTTGGGCGGGGCCCGAAGGGGGCCAGCCCCCATACCATGTGACCTTGGGCCCGGAACCTAGGGCTTAAGCCCCAACCGCCAGCACACTAACCACCAGCGCGCAATCCGATGCAAACGGCCAGCCGAAATTTTGGTCACATGCGCATTTATTAACTGCAGTTAGCATGGCGGAATATTTGGCGGAGCGCCAAATTTGGCGGCCGCTCCAAAATTGGCGGGCTTATCTGGACTCCAACTAAAGTTAGCTGGAGTGTTTCTAGGCATAACTAGAGGAAAACTTTAATGGGCCATAACTTTGGCTAGGAAAGGCGGTTTTGGACGAATTTTTTTTTTTATTTTGGGTATTTTCGACCTTCTGAAGCCATTGGTGCAGGTCTTACAGCCATCTGAGGTCATTTGCAGAGGTTTTGGAGCCGTGAAAGTTCTAGGAGCCACCAGGGCCCAGTATTGGGAAGACTGTATAGGGTTGCAGGTATCCATTGGAGGTGAACCAGTAGTCAATCCTGAAGGATTCAAGTGTTCTGAATCCGTTTTTACCATCTATTCCACCTGTAGATGCTTCTATTCAACTGTATATTCAATTTGAGCATTTAATTAAAACAAGGACAGGCCCATTTGGGGGTTTTGGACCCAGCAGACGTAGCCCAGGAGGGGTGAACTGCTTTATCAACTTCTTTTGCATCTGTGGTTGATTTATTTTGCAGAACAAATTCGTTTTAGTGTGTTAAACAGTAAAATGAAATAAATCTGCTATGCTTAAATGGGTCATGAACAGCTGAAATTTTCATTTGTTTTCTTTCTGCAAGACATGGACATCTTTTAAATATGTATATATCTGAATTGAATACCTTGCAAACCATTTACAAGTAGTTTCAAATTTAGATCACATATGGAGTTTGTTTCATGCGAAACGAGTTGCACCAATTCAGGATGACGAGCACTACACGGTCGTTCAGGGTCCACATCGACCCGACAACTTTGAATTTTGAGTTATTTTTTTAGCACCTGACCATTCCTCCCCACTGGAAGCCTTTTGGACCCCAAAATATCACTTTCAGTTGTCCAACAGGTGAGGGTACAGTTCCCTCACCTTTCCAATCTCAATCCATTTGGCTTTTGAGGGATTTGTTCCTTTGAGCCCCACTCGAAGGTAGTCCACACTCCCTCATTTTGAAGACCTTGTTCTTCTATCAAGAATGGTGTCTTGCTGTAGTTAATCAAGGTATTCAAGAGAAAAATACCCAATGGAAGGAATTTGGACATTTTCTCCTGTATCTTCAATCAAAGGAGGCTAATACAACCTTAAGTTCTCAACATTAACAACAACATAAATTTGCATATATGAAGGCAAATCCAACCTGAAGGCATTGTCACCAATCTTTTCTAGAATTCTGAATGGACCATATTTAATTGGTTTCAGTTTTTTACCTTCTCCTTGGAGCCTCTCTTTGCTAATGTGAAGCCAAACTTCATCACCGATTTGGAACTTTTGATCTACATGATTCTTGTCATGCCTTGTTTTGTACTTGCCTTGTCTCTTTTCCAATTGTTCTTGAACTCTTTGGTGTACCAATTGGATTTTTTCAATGAACCTTCTTATTTTGTCTATGTCACTATCACCATCAATAGCAACATATTTTCCAAAAATGAAATCCAAAGGTGTTAAGTTATGGTATGTTCTATGCTTATAACAGTTTACTTCTTTTTCTTATTATATTCCACCGATTAGCAATCACATGTACATAAAGTAAAGTGCAGATAGAACATTAAACGATCGACATAAAACAAGCCAAGACAAGAGACACAAGATGTGGCGGCTAGCCAGGGACAAACCCCACAATGTGTGGGGAAACCCTTTGATCAAATCTTCTTTTATCTTCAATAATTCAGCAGAGAGAAATAGTACAATAAATCTGATTCATATCAGCAGTAGCAAACCCTAGATCAGTAGCATCAACATTAGCGGCTTCATTATCAAACTAGGGCAGACCATATCTCACAAACCGACAGTCGGATTGACTTCATTCCACCACCAAAAGTTTCGGCTTCCAGAGGAGGTTCAGATGAACCTATAGCACAGTTCAGATGAGGAGATCTTCTAGGCCACGCAAGTCAATCTTTACTTCTATAGTTGCAGCTTCAGTTTCAGCAGTTTCCAGCTTCAAACTAGGGCAGTCGATATCTTGCAAACCGTTCGTTGGATTGACTTCATTCCACCACCAAAAGTTGCGGCTTTCAAAGGAGGTTCAGATGAACCTACAACGCAGTTCCAAAGAGGAGATATTCTAGGCCACGCAAGTCAATCTTTACTTCTGCAGTTGCAGCTTCAAATTCAACAGCTTTCAACTTCACATGTGAGAGAGAGAGAGAGACCCATTTCAGCGCAGTAGAGAAGAGACTCATATCTGCGCAGTAGAGAGAGAGAGATGTGATGAGATGAGTGAGTCCAAATGAGGAAAAGCCCTCTTATATTTATACACAACGTTGGTGGGTGAATAGATGCGACTGTTGGGCTTCTGATCCTACATGAGTTGTAGGTCGGCTTGATAATAATTCCATAATCAAAATAAATTCATATCTCCATGAATACTTATCGGAATTGGATGATCTTTATATCAATCCTACACCTCTCGAAGAGAGGAATCTAATAAAAATATTATTAGCCATGAATAAGATGACCCACATGAAGTTTTTCCCTGGTTGCCAATTTTAACACTCCCTCTCAACCATGGAGAACTTCATCTGCAATCTGTCTATCGATCGTTACTATTCATCCATCAAATGCACTGCCTTGTACAGCCTGACCCTTGCCTTGCTCTACTCTATTTTGCCTATTCTGCTTTGTCTTGTTCTGCCCTGCACTGATTTGTACTGTTTTGTTCTGTTCTGCTCTGCTCTTGCATTGTTCTGTTCTACTCTGCTTTTGTCCGAATTATGAAGAAGAAGAAATGATCGAGGATGTATCATACTGACTCAAAGTCAGTCTCAGAGTATGTACCACTGGTCCCAGACCAGTCTCAACCAACCCAAAGTCAGCGTCATAGTGAGTACAACTCCAATGGTCCCAGACCAATATCATCCTCCACTGACTCAAAGTCAGTCTCAGAGTATGTACCACTGATCCCAGACCAGTCTCAGCTGACCCGAAGTCAGCGTCATAGTATGGTACAACTCCTACCACTGGTCCCAGACCAGTATCATTGATCCCAGATAAATGGAGGTCATCCTAGCGTAGGGAGTACGGTAGTTACAACGATGCATCCATCGGTACTACTATGGTCCCTAACTTCATTTCCCTGCTCATTGATCAGATGAGAGGTACTTCCCATGAGTCCCAGACTGCATGGGTAGGATGCCTCGACAGGAGAACTAATCAATCATGTCCTCACAGGAGAACACATCAATCCTGCTACAATTGCCATGGAGAACACATCAATCCAGGCCTCACAGGAGAACACATCAATCCTGCTACAACTGCCATGGAGAACATATCAATCCAGGCCTCACAGGAGAACACATCAATCCTGCTACAATTGCCATGGAGAACACATCAATCCAGGCTGCCATGGAGAACACATCAATCCAGGCTCCCATGGAGAACACATCAATCCAGGCCTCACAGGAGAACACATCAATCCTGCTACAATGTCGCCACGGGGTGTACATGTATACCACCAGGGGATAGTGAATAATCCTGTGGTCATATGCTGCTCCAAGAAGCACCCCGCACCCCCCTGGAGCTCTCAGATCTCAATGCATCATACATGACCCTCATTGGAGGGTCTTTGAACAACTCCAAGTTGTTCACGGAAAGTCAGAAATTTTACTTTCCTAAGGGGTTTTGTCAGAATGCTGGTGACCTGTTCATCTGTACCGATATGATGGAGCCTTATAGCTCCCTGTTGCACCATATCTCGAATATAATGGTATCTGATATCAATATGCTTGGAGCGATCATGGAATACGGGATTCTCTGTCAAACGAATCCCACTTTGGTTGTCACAAAGGATCACAGTGGTATCCAATGTGAATCCAAACAACTCACTGAAGAGCTTTCTCAACCAAACTGCCTCACAAGAAGCCATGCTAGCAGCAATATACTCTGCTTCGGCGGTGCTCAAAGCCACCGACTTTTGTTTCCTGCTCATCCAGGATATCGAAGCAGATCCCAAGGAGAAACAACACCCGGAAGTGCTCTTACGGTCCTCCACATTGCCTGCCCAGTCAGCATCTGTGTATCCAAATAGTCTCACATCTCTGGCAATGTATCTTAACCCATAAGTGATAGTGCCACGAAGATATCTTAGCAGATTCTTGGCACCAATCCAGTGTATGTGGTGGGGTTCAACCATATGTTGGCTCAACGTGATGACTGCAAAGCATATATCTGGACGGGAGTTCACTAAGAACATTAATGCTCCAACGAGTTGCCGATACTCGGTAGCATTTCGTAAAACAGGTCCAGCAGCACTACTGCTTAACTTCTTGAAGTCAAGCTCCATCGGAGTAGTTACAGGCTTGCAGTTCACCATTCTGAATTTTTCCAATATCTTCACCACATATTTTCCTTGAGATAGGAAAATTTCTCCTGGCTTTTGCCACACTTCAAGTCCTAGGAAGTAGTGCATCAGTCCTAGGTCTTTCATTTCAAATTTAGAGGCCAGCTCTCTCTTACATTTGAGAATGAGAGGGTTTGCACCTGTTAGAAATAGGTCATCCACATACAACACCAGTATGAGAGGCTTGTCATCTTCAACCTTAAAGTAAAGGTTAGGATCGGCTTCACTCCTAGTGAATCCCAGCTTCATCAAGTAGCTATCGATCCTCTCATACCATGCTCGGGGTGCTTGCTTCAGCCCATAGAGAGCTTTCTTCAACCTGCATACATGAGATTTTCGATCATAAATCTCAAATCCTTCGAGTTGCTCCACGTAGACCTCTTCTTTGATCGAGCCATGCAAGAACGCAGTCTTGACATCCATCCGATGTAGGTTCCATCCTTGTGAAGCGGCAAGGGCTATGATCGAGCGGATGGTCGTATATCTGGCAACAGGTGCAAATATCTCATCATAGTCTATACCTTCCTTTGGGGAGAAACCTCGAGCAACAAAACGAGCCTTATACTTTTTCGTGCTTCCATCTGTTTCATGCTTTATCTTGTAAAGCCATTTGGAAGTAACAACAGTCTTGTCCTGGGGTCTGGGAACTACTTCCCAAACATCATTCTTTATGATAGACTCATATTCTTCGGTCATAGCATCCTTCCATACTTGATGCTTGACAGCATCTGAGAATGATGAAGGCTCATTTTGTATGATCGAGCTCATGATGGTCAGGTATCCTTGATACCTATTAGGTTTCTTACTTTCACGAAAGGTTCCTCGGGGTGCAGCATGTCCTTCAACATCATCAAGTAACCCCTTAAGCCATGAAGGCCTCTTCCTAGAAGAGGAAGGCTCATATGGAGGAGGATCAATCGGATCCATGGGTTCTTCTACATCAGGCATTGATTCATCATTCTTTTCTTTCGGTTCCCTGGTGTCGGCTTCTTGAGAGTTCCTCAAAGTCAGAAGATTGATCACCTTGTTGAGAGCCATATCTTCGTCAAAGGTGACATCATGACTAATTATGACTTCCCTTTGACCGACTACATAGATTCTATAGCCTTTAGTATTTTCACCATATCCCACGAAAATTCCCTTCTTTCCAGATGCTCCCAATTTATTTCTTTTCTCTTTCGGCACATGAAAGTATACAGGGCTTCCAAAAATTTTAAAATGAGAAACATCAGGTTTCTTACTGGTGAATTTTTCTTAAGGAGTCTTGGAACCCAATGCTTGATGAGGGCATCAATTTTGTACATATACGGCAGTGTTTGCAGCTTCAGCCCATAGAAACTTAGGAAGACTTTGATCATGTAGCATGGCCCGAACAACTTCCATAATTGTGCGGTTCTTCCTTTCTACCACACCATTTTGTTCAGGAGTATATGGTGTAGTAGTCTCCCTCTTGATGCCATCCTCTTTACAAAAATCATGGAACTCATTAAATTCATATTCAGTCCCATTGTCAGTTCTTAAGATCTTGATCTTCTTTTCGGTTTGATTCTCAATTAGGGCTTTGAAGTGTCGGAACCAAGGGAACACTTCATCCTTCTTCTTCAAGAAGTATATCCAGGTCTTTCGAGAATGGTCATCTGTAAAAGTGAGATAATATGAGTATCCTCCCAAGGAGTTCACAGGCATCATACCTGATATGTCTGAGTGAACTAGTTGTAATATATCAGAGGTCTTGCTTTGACTTGAAGGGAATGGTCCCCTTTTGAGCTTTCCTTCGGCACATCCTGGACATACACCTTCTTTCTCTACTTGGAATTCAGGCATCCCTGTTACCATCTGTCTTACATCGGGTAGAGCTTTGTAATGAAGGTGGGCAAACCTTCGATGCCAAAGTTCGGACTGAAGCGTTGTGTCACAAGACATGACTCCTAGCAGACTTCCACCGACTTGATATAAAGAATCAACTCGAAACCCAAGAGTGAAAGCATCTTTAACATTATTTTTCCATATGCGTACCTTACCATCGCTGAAGGTTACCTTATAGCCTTTGTCTTCCATTGCCGAGATGGATACCAGGTTCTTTTTGAGATCAGGTACATATAATACATCTTGTAAGTGAATCGTATTACCTTGATTCAGTTTAAGAGAAACATTGCCTACACCTTTCACTGGGTATTTCATGTCATCTCCAAGGACAATTTCCAGGTTAGTTTCTTTCTCTACCAGATTATAGAGTACTTCTTTGTAACTAGTGAAGTGTCTTGAGGCACCACTATCAATGAGCCAAATTCCCATTGAGTCCGAAGGAGCGGAGGTAGATAGAGCAACTGGTAGATAATATTCAGCCTGCTTATCGTCAACAGTGTTAGATTCATACCTGGAATTTCTAGCCTTCTTGAATGGTTGCCCTCTTCCTTGATTTCCCACATTCCTTTTTCCTTTGTTGTTGAATTTTCCATTCCTTCGATTACCATGAGAGGGATTTTGATCATCGTCACGGTGAGAGTCCTTTCTATCAGGGAATTCCCTTGCATAGTGACCTGATTTATTGCAAATGAAACATCGTCCTTTTCTTCCACCCTTAAATCCAGCCTTTCTTTTCGATTTAGACCCAGAATTATTTCTTTTCTTAGCATGAGAAGAAAAAGCAGCAGGAGGACCTTTAGGCAAGGGCATTTCCTGCTCTTCTACCCTTGTTTGTTCTTGAATGCATCTAGCCATTAATTCCTCAAAACTAGGAATTACATTATTGTTCAGAAGAGTAGTCCTGAACACATACCATTCAGATGGTAATCCTCCGAGAGTTGTGAGTGCCATTTCTCTGTCAGTAATGGTTTCCCCAATAGATAGGAGATCGTTCTTGATCTCGGTGATTCTTAAGAAGTATGCTTGCATACTTTCATCTTTACCCTTATTGATTTCCCTCAACTTATTTCTAAGAAACAAAACTTGATTTGCATCATTAACTTTAAATAAACTCACCAGTCTGTCGTAGATTTCCTTGGAGGTGTCTAGATCAGAGATGTAGGCCACCAAGCGCTTGTCGATAGAGTCCCGGACGATCTTCTTTGTTTTGACTTCTCCATTTTTCCATTTGTTCCAGGCAGCAACAGATGCATTTGATGAAGGCTCAACAATATTGCCTCTTACATGGTCCAGCACTCCTTGATCTTCAAGGGTTAGATCGATAGACATCTTCCATCCGTGATAGTCAGCTTTCTCACGGAGCTTGTCTTCGGCAGGAAAGAGTGTTGAGGACCCCATAGTTCTTTTAGGATAGCCTTGCCAATCTTCTCTTCAATGATTGCTCTGACTCTTGCTCGGGCTTTGTCTTCACCTCAGCTCTGATACCATGTTAAGTTATGGTATGTTCTATGCTTATAACAGTTTACTTCTTTTTCTTATTATATTCCACCGATTAGCAATCACATGTACATAAAGTAAAGTGCAAATAGAACATTAAACGATCGACAGAAAACAAGCCAAGACAAGAGACACAAGATGTGGCGGCTAGCCAGGGACAAACCCCACAATGTGTGGGGAAACCCTTTGATCAAATCTTCTTTTATCTTCAATAATTTAGCAGAGAGAAATAGTACAATAAATCTGATTCATATCAGCAGTAGCAAACCCTAGATCAGTAGCATCAGCATTAGCGGCTTCATTATCAAACTAGGGCAGACCATATCTCACAAACCGACAGTCGGATTGACTTCATTCCACCACCAAAAGTTTCGGCTTCCAGAGGAGGTTCAGATGAACCTACAGCGCAGTTCAGATGAGGAGATCTTTTATGCCACGCAAGTCAATCTTTACTTCTGCAGTTGTAGCTTCAGTTTCAGCAGTTTCCGGCTTCAAACTAGGGCAGTCGGTATCTTGCAAACCGTTCGTCGGATTGACTTCATTCCACCACCAAAAGTTGCGGCTTTCAAAGGAGGTTCAGATGAACCTACAACACAGTTCCAAAGAGGAGATCTTCTAGGCCACGCAAGTCAATCTTTACTTCTGTAGTTGCAACTTTAAATTCAACAGCTTCCGGCTTCACATGTGTGAGAGAGAGAGACCCATTTCAGCGCAGTAGAGAAGAGACTCATATCTGCGCAGTAGAGAGAGAGAGATGTGATGAGATGAGTGAGTCCAAATGAGGAAAATTCCTCTTATATTTATACACAACGTTGGTGGGTGAATAGATGCGACTGTTGGGCTTCTGAGCCTACATGAGTTGTAGGTCGGCTTGATAATAATTCCATAATCAAAATAAATTCATATCTCCATGAATACTTATCGGAATTGGATGATCTTTATATCAATCCTACACCTCTCGACGAGAGGAATCTAATAAAAATATTATTAGCCATGAATAAGATGACCCACATGAAGTTTTGCCCTGGTTGCCAATTTTAACAAAAGGAGACTTAGGCAAGTATCCTAAACATGCTTCAAATGTAGATGTTTGAGTTGAAGAGTGCTTGGCCCGGTTGTAAGCATGCTGAATGTAGTGAAAATGTTCATCCCACAACTTAGGATGCTTGTTGTAATACCCACGAAGAAGATGTATCACTTTCTTGTTCACCACCTCGGTTTGACCATCTGTTTGCGGATGAAATGTTGTACTCTTTTTCAATTTGGTGTCCATGAATCCCCACATGCTTGACCAAAAATTCCCAACAAAGTGAGAATCTCAATCACTAACAATGAATGTGGGCAATCCAAAATGCACCCATACATTATGAAAGAATAATTGAACAGTTTGTTCAGTTGTAATTTGCTTTTTACATGGCATCAAAATACATATTTTGTTGAACCTATTCACAACTACATACAAATAATCACGACCTCTTTTTGACAATGGAAGGCCTCCTACAAAATCCATAGAAACACTCTCCCACGGTCGTGAAGGTACTGAAAGTGGTGTGTACAAACCCAACTTCCTATTGTTAGGCTTACTGACTGCACATAATGAACATCCTTCAATAAAATGTGACACACTTTCAAGCATACAGGCCAATAACAATACCTCTGTAGATGTGCCACTGTCTTACTTACAGCAAAATGACCAGAAATAAGAGAAGTATGTGCCTCTCTTATGATGTTGACTCTTTCTCCCTGTGGAATACAAAGCTTACCAAGATGGTACAACAAGTTATCATGCAAATTATAATCCAATTCCTCTACTTGGTTACCTCGACTCAAGCTTGCATAAACATCTTGAAAGTCATTGTCTAATGCATACTGCTCAATAAAACTTTCATGCAAAACAAAATTATGCTTGAGTAAAGTAGTTGCCCTAATAATAGGCCTAGAAAGCATATCAACAACTTTATTGTAGATACCTTTCTTATGCCTTATTACCAAGTGGAATTGTTGAACAAAACCCATCCATTGGAAGTGGCTTGATTGCTGCAACTTAGATTGAGATTGTAAGTATTGCAATAGCTGATGATCAATGTGAATTATTATTTCCTTACCCATCAAGTAGTGTTTCCACTTTTTCACACTTTGCACCAATGCATACAATTCCTTGTCATATGTAGGATAATTAATCACTGCACCATTGAAAGTTTTTGAATGAAAATAGATAGGCTTACCATTGTTATGAAACCAGCTCACAAAAAGATAGAAAAGATAGATCAATGACTTAGAAATCAATCTCTTTGAAGGGGAAACCTCATTTGCATTACACAAATGAACAATTCTTGGATGATACAAATGACAAGACCTCCTTTCATATATAGGAGTCTAAGGGGTCATAGTATAATCAGAGCTGACATAACAATAATAATATAAGGGCACAACAATAATAATAGTGGGCTTTTGTGGGGCACAATAATAGCGATATGGGGACTACATGGGCACAACAATAGAATAAGGGGGTTGCACTAATAACAATAAGGGGTTACACTAGTAGTATAGGGACCTAACATGCCCCTCTCCTTCAAAAAGTGTTGTCCTCAATGTTTGAGTAGTTTTGGATGCTTCTGTGTAAAATTCTTGTCCTCCCATGTGGAATCTTCAGCGGGTAAGTTCTTCCACTTGATGAGATACTTTGAAATTGATTGATTTTGTAGCTGTAGGGTTCTTGTTTCTGTGACTGCTTTAGGTTCCAATATGATTGTTCCTTCCTCGTCAAGTTTTGACAATATTGTTTGAACTGGGAGGTTGTAACCTATAACCTTCTTTAAGCATGAAACATGGAAAACTAGGGGCACTCGGGAAGATGCAGGAAGCTCCAATTTGTATGCCACAGTACCAATCTTTTGCAACACTTTATAAGGACCATAGTACTTTGGTGATAATTTATTATCCTTCTTAGATTGCTTAAGGGACATTTGTTTGTATGGTTGTAGTTGTAGAAATACCCAGTGATCCAGATTTAAACAGGAACAAAACAAATTACAGAGATAACCATAAACACAAAGATGCAGCAGAAATAATACTTCATTTCATGAATGTAAAATATTGAAATATGCTTACAAACAAAAATGGAAATAAACTAGCTTGGGCGATGGTAGCTTATCTCTTAGAAGAGATGTGGCGGCTACATGCCTCTGAACTCTGTTAAAGGCCTATTTATTGTTGAGAAACAATGGAAAACCCTAACATAAAAAAACCTAACCCTAGAAGATGAAACACCAAACTGTGGGCCTTGTTTGGGTAAATTGGTACATCAACTTCCCGAGGTTGTAACTTTGGCATACTATCTCTGTTTGACACGCACAATATCTCATTAGAAAGATCTATCCGGGAACTACAACTTTGGGAAGAGAAACATCAGTCCATGGACCCATGTTGCTCCCAGTTTTCCCAAAAAAACGTTGTTTAGGGCCTCAAAACGGCTCCAGAAGTTCAGGACTCGAAGAACTGCTAAAAATAGTAAACTATGCTATAATTAAGGAAACTGAAAAGCTAAAAGAAATAGTTGTGGGGGTCCAAATGGGATAGGTGGGTGGCCACCGACATCCACCTGGACCACCTAGTCACCAACATCAAAACTTCTTTTGCTGCTTTGTTGATTTGCCTGTTGTTTCATTATATTCTGCGCCAAAGTGAGGTTATCCTTTAAGAGTTTGAGAGCTTGTTGTCGATGCTCGATGTGATCCTCCACTGCTTGAACCTTAGAATTTTCTTTTAAAGATGACGTGGACGGTGGATGATATCCATAAAGTGCCATAAATGGGGTCATTTTTGCTGCAATATGGAAGGAAGTGGTATAACACCATTCAGCCAGAGGAAACCACTTGACCCATTGTGTCTATTTATCATATACAAAGCAACAAAGATATCCTTCCAAACATTTGTTCACTATCACAGTTTGCCCATCAGATTCAAGATGTTAAGATGAGCTATGAGCTAACTAAGTACCCAACTATTCCACCTCTTGTACTCCAAAGAAACAATTGGAGATTTTTGCATATAATTGTTTCTCTTCCAATAGTTTGAGCACCCTGTCAACATGTTGAACATGATCCTTCCAAGACGACGTAGGTTAGTATATTATCAAAAAATAATAACACAAATTTTCTAAGTAAGGGTTTGAAAATGGAATTCATCAAACCTTGAAATGTAGAAGGTGCATTGGTAAGGCCAAAAGGCACGACCAAAAAATCATAATGATCCTCATGAGTTCTAAATGTTGTTTTTGGAATGTCTTCAATCTTCATTCTGATTTGATGATACCCTGGACGAATATCCAACTCAGTGAAGTAAATTGCTCCATGTAATTCATCCAATAATTCATCAATGATAGGAATGGGAAATTTTTCTTTAATAGTGAGCTTGTCGAGCTCCCTATAATCCGTAAACATGCGCCATGACCCATTCTTGTTGTGTACCAATATCGCTGGAGCAGAGAAAGAACTTTGACTAGGTTGAATTATACCAACCTCTAACATTTCTTCAACCATACTTTCAATTTCACTCTTTTGGGAATATGGATATCTGTAAGGCCTGATGTTTGGGGGAACACTTTATGGAATCAAATGAATAGCATGATCATGATCACGAATAGATGGGAGGCCTTTGGGAGTCTCAAATACCTTGGAATGATTGTCCAAAACTTTTTGGAGATCTGGAGAAATAAATGATTTCGATGTGGGTACCTCTAGTGAACATAATTGTGCAATTTCGCCCATTGTTCTTTCTTTACAATCTTTGTCATGTTGTTAGAGCTGATTATCTTTCCCAGTTTCCCTGCGATACCCCTTAACTCAACCTCCTTTCCTTCCCAAAATTTTTCAAGAAAAGTTCTTGAAAATTAAAAACTATCATACCCAAAGATTGTAGCCATTGAATTCCTAGTACAACATCTGCAACGCCCATTGGAATGGAAATCATTGTACTATTCAAGACATATTCTCCCATGGATAGCTTGATATTATGGCACTTTCCAGAGCAATTTATGGTTCCTCCATTTGCAACCATTACTTGACACTCTAGTGCTGGATATAGGAAGTAATTCAATTCCTTAGCTATCTTACAATGAATAAAACTATGGGTATTACCCAAATCAATCAACACTATTACCTTTTTCTTCTTGATAGGCCCTTCTATCTTGAGAGTTTGAGGAGTGGTAATTCTTGTCAATACATTACAAGATATGGTCATTTTCATTTCTTCTTTCTTTGGGATTGGTTCCTCGTGTAAATCCTCTTCTTTTGATGTTTCTTGTTCCTTTTCTTACTCCTCTTCCCCATCTATGTAAATCAATTTCTTCTCAGCACACTTATGACCTTTAGTGTGTTTTCTATCACAATTGTAACAAATCTCTTTTGCTATTTTTTCTTCCAATTGTTGTGGTATCAACCTTGTAGGTGGTAAAAGGCTAGGAACAACAACACATCCATCTTTATAGTTATGAGTGGTAGGTTTCCTTGTTGCCAAAATTTTGCTTTCAATTTTTCTTGCCAACCTGTATGCCTTCTCCAATGAATCAGGTTCCCAAAGGCGAACCTCAAGTTGAATGTTATCCTTTAAATTCCCTATGAAGATATCAATCCTCTACTTCTCTAAAATATCATTTAACCTTATATTCAATTCTTGGAAGTACTCAATGTGCTTTGCCATTGAACACATTTTGTTTGAGATTTATCAATTGTCTAAAGAAGGTGTTTCTCTCTGTATCCTCATAATGTGCAATCATTTCCTCCGTGAAAATTGACGAGGTGACAAGTGGGTATGAGAACAAAGCCCTTTATACCATAAAAATTGATTCGATTCTAAATATAAAGATGCAATACATACCTTTTGTAACAGTTGCACATCATGTATATCAAAATATTTCTCCATCTGTAGTATCCATGTTATGGGATCCTTGCCATAAAACTTCCTCATATCGACCTTTGGAATATGGTGGGTCTTCAATCCAATGTTAGATTCTATGAAATCATGATTAACATTTTTTTTTCTCATCATGAGTTTCCTCTACTACCTTTTTGTCATTAAGAGATCTTTCTTGTAGTAGCTTTCTCCCACCTTCCTTCAAACCTTCCATGTCTTTTTCCAAATCTTCCATGCCTTTCTTCACATATGCTTCCCTACCATCGATATTAGCTTCCATAGAACATATAAAACTATTTATATTATCTTTGATCGCATTCTTCAAATCATCCATCCAATTTTGCTTACTAGGTGTTTCTATTTTCTTGATTCGAGTCATTCTTTTTCTTGCTTTTAACAACATGATCTTGAGTCTGGTGTATCTCTAAAATTTCATACCTCCAAGGTCTTGTTGTGCTCTACAACAACCCCCCATTTCATATCAAGTTTATTCTCAAAACTATAATATGAAATGGGCCCCTTTTTATTTTAATTGGTATCAACTTAGTATTATTCAAAAAGATCCGAAAACAAAATGAAAACATTACAAAACCTTTTTGATAAACCAATTAATTGGTCTTATAATATATAAATGAGTAATCTTTTATCATTGCGATAAAGCGATCGCAAGATCACATGTCGCAATGACAAAGGAGGTATAACTTAAAGACCCATTGGTTTTCTCCGACGCGACAACACGCAAAAGGCTATCAGATATTGGAAATAACGAGTTATCATAACAAAACTCCCTTTCGCTCCGATGCGATGCGATATCGCTATCAGCGATCAGAGATGTACCATGCATGCTTTTCAAAGTTCTCATTTAATACTCCCGATGCGAATTGGCGATATCGCTATCGGCAATCGGGGATTCCAAAAGGAACCAATATAACGATTTAAGTTTTCCCTGACGGCCGATTGCGATAAAGCTAAAAGCACGAATTTCAAAAAATTGATAAAGCAGGGATATTACGATTAATTCGTATCAAAGGCCTTATCTTCCCAATAGCGATTCACTTGCGCTTAACTGCCAAAACATCCAAGGCATGCTTAAACGAATCATTCGGCCAATAAACGATATGATGGGCATTTAAAGGATTGATAGATTTTAACGGCCATTTAATGAAATAGTAAGTCTAAAAAATCTTTTCACAGATTGTATCCGCGGCCACTTTAAGTTATCCTTCATCATGCATTGATTAATATATCTCGCTCATATTTGGTTTGCACTACCAATTCTCTGTATTACGTTCATTTTCACTCCTGTGCAGAAATCTTCTGAAGCAGTAGACTTAAGCATAATGGGGAAGAATTCTAAGAAGACTGCAATAGCCTCCGCTTCGCCAGCCACATGACAACTCATCACTGATCCAGGAACTAAAAGAAAAGGATTGATATCCGACACTACATGTCTAGGACTCGGCAAAACTACTTGGCAAAGTACCTATAATTTGATTGAGGCCGAAGAACCCGAGGTGACAGCAGTACAACGCACAGCAGATACGACTCAAAAATCTGATGCTACTCTAAAGGATTTAGCCGACTCTTTCCTTCATCGGATAGCAGCCCGGGAACAAATTCTCCCATATACGGATGTAGTGAGGTGGGCAATTGAAGAAATCCCAATTACAGACAGAACCTTTTGCACCATGGATGGGAGAATCTTCAATTCATTTCAACCTAATGATTTGAGGCAAATGTATCATTTGCCTGTACTGGAGAAGAAGTACAACAAGGCATTCCTAGAGAAATTCAGAGAAGAAAACGAAATTGAATCCGAACCCATTCGGGATTGGAGGCAAAATCCAACAAAACACAAGCATGAGTCTTCGGGTAAGTACTCTGTTGATTCTCTATGTTCTCCTTATTGTTATGCTGGGATAATGATGTGTAGATTGTGGGGGTTACATGATTCTGCAAATTTCACTATAGAAATGGTTCCTTTGATGGAGGCAACATGTAATAGTGAAATAATGGATTGGGCAACTGTACTGTCAGATAAGCTAGCAACCGCAATTCTTGATTTTAGAAGCAAAACCCGCATCACTGAAAGGTTTATTCCCCCATTCTACTATAGTGCTTATATCTTGGATACCCTGTGTTTTAATTCTGAATTTCCTGTGCTTGGATGGAGGTGGACTCCACAAGACCCCATGCCCATTCATATATACCATCAGAAGTTGTGGAAAACTTACTATAAGCACCATTTATATCAAGTCTGCAATGGTTTTATGTTACCCATTCACTACTCTATTTTTGATAAACCTGCTCCTAAGATTTCCTACCAAGCAGGGGTTGATTTGACATCCATAGGAAGATGGTTCGGAGAGGAAAAAATTACTTATATAAAAAATTTCGGCAGCCAAGCCAAACCTCATGTCCTCCCTTTGTACGTACCTGATAAACTGTTGGCTAGGGAGATAGCCTATCAGATTATGTCCGAAGGAGTTACACAAACTCTAAAGAACAAAAAGGAGCAGGTTTGGCCCTCTTTTCCTCTAAGATGCGGTGTCTACGCTTTGCATGACTTTAAACATGCAGAGAAAGAAGCTGAAAAAATGAAGGCATTAAGTCTAGCAACTCTTCCTAATAGGTGATTTTATCCAAACAAAATCACCTATAATGCACTTGAACAGGAAAAATTTACAAAGTTTGATCATAAAGAAGATATGTTCGATGACCTGTTCTCCTCAGCCGAGTCAATGTCCCAAGTTAAATCGCTAGCCAGAATGGAATATAAAGATGACGGGTTAGTTGAATTCAACAGACTTAGAGAATAGAGGTTGCAAACTTTGCCTCTAGATCTGTTAGCAACAACCCCAACGACAGAATCAAGCGAGCATGAGCAGCGACTCACTAAGGAACCTCCTATTACATCAAAAGAACAGGAGGAAGTGCATATGAAAAAACAAGAGGAAACCCAGACAAAAAAGCAGGAACAGAGCAACACAGAAGTGAATGTAGATGCCCAGATTGACCCGAAATTTCTCCAGGAATGGTAGCAATTCGACTCAATCATCAGCAATCTTGAGTGCTCGAAGGAAGCCGAAACATCAAAAGCGGCTGACACACAGGAGACAACTTCAAAACAGGTTCCAAGTGGAACCAGCGGCCTACCCAGTTCTAAAGAAGTAGAGATAATCCCTAAGGATCCCTCCGATCATATTATTTTGCAAGTAGAAGAAATTCCTCCCTTAGATGTCTTTTACAGCCCAAGACACAAGGTTGTGGTAAAACGACAGCGGAAAAGGAGAAGGTCTGATCAACCTTCCCTATTCCCTGAACAAACAGTGACGGGCAACGTGGTTTGGACAGAGGAATTTGATCCCTCTGATGACCTAAAAAAACTATCCCAATATGCTAGAGCCTATTCAACAACTACAATAGACAAGGCATCAGAGGTGAGTAATTTATTAAAAGGAAAAGACCAGGAGATCTTTTCACTACAAGTACAACTATCGGAGGCACAACAGAAGGTAGAGCAAGCAGAACGGCAATTGTTTACACAGCAACAAATAAATAATCAATTGACTAAACAATTGCAGGAAGAGAAACAGAGGATTGATTATAGTGCAGCTCAAAAGCAGAAAGAGTTGTCTGAGGCATTGGCACAACTAAAAGCAGTGAATGAACAAATGCTGAAGTCGAAAGATGAGCAAATTGCTCAACTATTAGCCCAGCTAGAGAAAACAAAGAATCTTCCACAGCTAGCTTAATTCAGAGCTGAGGCATTACAGATAAACAAGGCATTGATAACACAGATAAAGTTTTTATGTCAACAAATCGCCCAGGCGGAACCTTTATGCGACTTGACAACATCAATAGGTGAAAAATCAGAAAAAGCTAGAACAGACTTGGATCAAGCCGATGAAACACTAACTAAGTTTCTTGAGTGGCAAGACACCGATGAGGGACAGGCGGCTAATTTGCCAAAAATCCTAGAATCACATAAGGAGATATTATTTACGGAATGGCAATCCCAGTTAATGAAAGTAGAGAGAGCAATTTCAAGATGCAAATTAACCACAAGTAATTTGGTTGAATTGGTTAATTGTTATGCTCTTACCCTGCAAAATGATACCCAAATACAGAAGATGCGAAGAAAAGATACCCAGAACATAGAATAGTAATGATTTTATTATTCAGAGAGTAATGTTCACTTGCCTCTTCGAGGGGGCAACCTCTAATAGAGCAGAGCTCGACTACAAAATAAGACATGATGCTCCTCGTAGGGAGTCTCTATCCTTTATATATGACTCATACATGCAATACCACGGGCCAATACCGTGGGTTTTATTAATACCATCTATCTAATACTACGGCCCATTTGCAACTAACTATGGTCCCGTCATTAATTGCGGGTTAACCACTTACAAATATTAATATGGGCTTTATTGACTCTTGACTATGACGTGATCCCATGACATAAATAAGGGGGTTAGGGTGGGACCCTAACATGCCCTCCCCCTTAAGACTAGCCTTGTCCTCAAGGCTGAAGCTGCAGAAACTGCTGAAGAATAGTGGCTGGTTCCCAAGTTGCATCTTCCGGAGAGGTGTCTTTCCATTTGACGAGGACTTCCTTAATCATGCGGTCGCGTAGGTGCTTGTCTCGTATGTCTAGAACCTGTTCAGGTTGAAGCCAGATTGACCCTTCTTCGTCTAATTCAGGTAGACTGGTTTGAACTCGGCAATTGTTCCCAATCACTTTATTGAGGCACGATACATGGAAAACTGGATGGATTTTTGCAGTAGGTGGCAAAGCCAACTTGTAAGCCACTTCTCCAATGCGCTGAAGTACTTGGTATGGTCCGTAGAATTTTGGAGAGAGCTTTTGACAACCCTTGTCTTTGAGTGATGTTTGCTTATATGGTTGTAGCCTCAAAAAGACCTGATCCCCTTCTTGAAATTGACGCTCTAAGCGATGCTGGTCGACCTGTTGCTTCATGCGATTCTGAGCTTGATGAAGATTCTCTCTAAGATGGGCGAGCATGGTTGCGCAGTGTTGTAGGAGTTGATCCACTGCTTGTACTTTGGAGCACCCCTTGAGATAAGAAGTAGGGAAAGGCCGAATTTGACCATATACTGCTTCATAGGGAGTCATTTTGGTGGTGGCATGATAGTTGGTGTTATACCACCATTCAGCCAAAGGTAACCACTGTACCCAAAGGTGTTGCTTTTCTGAAGTGAAACACCTAAGGTAGGTTTCTAGACATTTGTTGACGGCTTCAGTTTGACCATCCGTTTGCGGATGATAGGAAGTACTGAGTTTTAGTTGAGTGCCTTGTATCCTGAAAAGTTCCTGCCAAAAATTACTGGTGAAGATCGGGTCGCGATCGGACATAATAGAAGTGGGCATGCCATGCAATTTGAAAATCTGATCCATGAAAGATTGAGCGACCAAAGTTGGTGTAAACGGATCGGGTAGGGCGCAAAAATGAGCATACTTCGACAGTCGGTCCACAACCACCATGATGATTGACTTGTTCCCGGACTTTGGAAGACCTGTAATGAAATCCATAGAAACCTCCGTCCAAATTGATGTCGGAATGGGCAATGGTTGTAATGTGCCTGGTGTGTTGACGGTTTCCCCTTTTTGGCGTTGACAGACATCGCATTCTGCTACGAAAGTAAGGATGTCCTTTTTCATGCCTGTCCAAAAAAATGATCTTCTGGTGCGAGCATACGTCTTCTAAAAGCCCGAATGTCCTGCAATGGGAGACAAGTGCAATTCTGCCAAAATGCGATTTTTGAGGGTGGATGTTGGTGCTATGACGACTCTGTCCCTATAGCGAAGAATATCATCCTGCCATGAGTAGCCCTTGGTGGAATTTGGATCTACCTGCAATTGAGAAATGAGTTGGGATAGCCTGGGGTGTGAAAACCATTCCTTGCGAGCCTCTTCAATCCACTATGAAATGGGGAGGGAAATTGCTAGCAGAGTACTTTCTTCCTCGAACTGGCGAGATAATGCATCTTCTACACTATTGTCTTTCCCTTTCTTGTAAATGATCTCATAATCATAACCCAGCATTTTGGCGAGCCATTTATTTTGTTGTGGGGAGGATAGGCGTTGCTCCAAAAAATATTTAAGACTGTGATGATCTGTGCGGATTTGAAAACGTCGCCCCAATAAGTAAGGTCGCCAGGTCTTGACTGCATGTAAGATGGACATCATTTCTTTTTCGTAGGTAGATTGGCCCAGATTCCTCCCACTTAGTTGTTGGCTTGTGAAGGCCAAAGGTCGCCCTTCCTGCATTAAGACCGCCCCAATACCTGTCCTCGAAGCATCACATTCAATGACAAAGGATTTGGTGAAGTCAGGTAGTGCTAGGACTGGAGTGGAACACATGCCGTTTTTTAGAGCAGTAAATGCTTGTTGTGCTTCCTCGTTCCAGAAGAAGGAATTTTTCTTTAGGAGTTGAGTGAGGGGCTTCGCTATGCGGCCATAGTTGCGGACAAATTTACGATAATAGCCTGTTAGACCCAAAAATCATCTCAAGCTCTTCAAGGTCTTAGGTTGAGGCCATTCTTGCATTGCCTGGATCTTTTTGGGGTCCACCTTGACACCTTCACGCCCCACAATGTGGCCCAAATACTCAAATTCTTCCATGCCAAACGAACACTTGGAAATCTTGACAAATAATTTATGCTTGCGGAGCAGTTGCAAGAGTAGATCTACATGCTGAAGATGTGCAGCCCAAGTGCCACTATAGATGAGGATGTCATCGAAGAAGACAAGGACAAATTTCCTGAGATATGCTTTGATAATGTGATTCATAAGGCTCTGAAAAGTAGAGGGGGCATTACAAAGACCAAATGGCATGACCAGGAACTCATAATGGCCTTCATGAGTTCTGAAATCAGTCTTGGGAATGTCGACTTCCTTCATGCGAATTTGGTGGTAGCCTGAGCGAAGATCCAACTTAGTGAAGAATTGAGCCCCATTAAGTTCGTCCAGCAAATTGTCAACCACCGGGATGGGAAATTTATCTTTGACTGTCAACTTATTGAGGGCCCTAAAGTCGGGACACATCCGCCACTCCCCATCTTTCTTGAGCACCATGACCATTGGGGATGAATAAGGACTAATGCTGGGACGAATGACACCTGCTTCCAAAAGTTCCTTGATTATTTTTTCTATTTCATTCTTTTGGGTGAATGGATATCTGTATGGCCGCACATTTGGGGGTTGGGCCCCTGGAACCAAGGTGATGCCATGATCATGTTCCCCTCACGGGGGTGGAATCTCATGAGGCTTGTCAAAGACCGGCAGATGGTTATTTAAAATCTATTGCATCTCAGGATGAATTGGCAGAGACTTGGTTTCGACGACCTGGATGGCATTAAATTGAGCTACCACTCCATGATGGCCCGTTTTTAACAATTTTTCCATCCTATGTGAGCTGATGATAGAGGGGGCTCCCGCCTGGAGTCCACGGAGGGTATGTGTGGAGTTGTTCTGCTTAAAATTCATATATAACTCCTGGAAATCCATTGTGATTGGCCGAAGAGTGCGGAGCCATTCAGCGCCGAGGACAATGTCGCAACCCCCCATGTGTATGGCAAACATGTGGGTTTTCAACTGATAATCCCCCATTTGAAGTTTGACATTTTCACAGCGGCCTTCACATTTCATTGTGCCCCCATCCGCAATTTGGACTTGGAAGTTAGAAACTGCTCGTACAAAACAATGCACTGCTTCTGCGACTTTTTGATGGATGAAATTATGTGTACTTCCACTATCAATCAAGACTACTACTGGGCGATGTTTAAGAAAACCTCTGATTTTGAGAGTTTGAGGGGAAGAAATCCCTGCCAACGCATGCAACGAAATAACTGGTTTGTCAGAGACATTGTCCTTTTGGTTGTCTTCTTCTAGCGCCTCATGTTCCTCAAGTGGTGGATCTTCCTCTGTTGAGCTGTAGTCAGTGGCATCTATTTGAAAAAATTTGGGCTCCTTGCATTTATGACCTGGGGAGTATTTTTCATCACAGTAGTAACATAGTCCTTGCTTTCTTCTTTCGGCCATTTCCGTAGGTGACACCTTTTGGACCTTAAGTGTTTGAGTCGTGTTGTGAGCTTGTGGGGGGCGACCTTTAGTGGAGAAATTTGGGCGACTGTATTGGGCTGCTAATGCACGTTCCACGTTACGGGCTACCTTGCAAGCCTCTGTCCATGTGGGAGGGTGGTGCAATAAGACTTGAGCTTTGATGGCTTCTTTAAGACCGCTGATAAAACATTCCGTGTAGAACACATCTGAGAGACCCCAAGTGCAGAATGCTAAGGCTTCAAAAGCTGTAATATATTCATCCACTGTACCCGTATGTCGAAGCTTAGTAAGACGACCCAAAAAAGAGGTTTCCTATTCAAAGCGGTCTTGAAGAGCTTTCGTAAATTAGGTCCAAGTCCTAAAAGGTCCATTGCAACGTTGATGCCATTCCCACCATTGCCACCTTTCATTGTCCAAGTACATGCTCCCCAACATAAGCTAAGTCGCATTATCTAAGATGCGATTCAGTTTGAAATACTGCTCCGTTTGTGCTATCCATGCCGACGAGTGAGAACCATCAAATTTATGCACATCCAACTTGGGAGGTCGTTGACTGGGTTGTTGGTGGGTATGCCAGACGTGAGGAGAGTGGCTAGACTCACCCTCATTGTATTCATTGCCATTATACGCCTCCTCGTGGGCTTGCTCCTTGCCCTTCGGGATTAATTGCTAGACCTGGATACATAGTCCATTAAGCTGATTGGTGAGGGTTTGCATGGATTCTTCAAGTTTGTCCATCCTTTCATTGGCCATCGCTTGGGCTCTAGTTTCTACCATACACCAACCTGATGAATAATTGGGACCGCCTAAAATTTTTTCACTAATAATTGAATGTTACCATTGTGATTAGCTCGTCGTCCTGATTCTGATGGGCTAGATCACCAATAAGCGCCCCGGAAGATCTCAGACTTTTTTTTTTTTTGAAAACTCGTAACGGAGTTTTACTCCTTCCTGATCAATACTGCAGTCACCAAATCCTCAAAATGTCAACGCGGCCAAAAGTCCTGCGAAAATTATACCCCGGTATAGGAACCCTTCACAAAAACTCTGATCTGGTGGATCTGAGAGATCTGAATGGCTGATCGGATAGCTCTGGGCGGCGGAACAGACTGCTGCTGCGGATCGGCTGGATCTAATAGATCAGAATGACTGATCTGCGAACTCGAGACTGCAGGACTGATGTCTGCTGCTGCTACTGCACTCCTTTGCACAAGCGGATCTGATATAGATGATGTGCGATCCCCCGATAGAAAAGGGAACTATGGTCTTGAGGAGTGTCAGGTGCTACAGATCGCAATATACATAAGGGTCTGGCACTAGTACTCGGCCCAATGTTTCAGGGCTCTAACTAAGGAGGATCTACCGTACCCTTAGCCGTACAACCCGACTACCCTATCGTATGGGCGAGTAATCTCTCCGAGTGCTGTTCTCGGTGTAGTGTAGCCACAAGACGGCCGACGGTTTATCTATGGCGAGGTTTCACGGGAGCCTAGGGGGCTTCCGATATACCTAGATGGTACGTGGAAGGCAGTCCGTGCGCGGTTCTGTCTAATGCGCTACTACTCGAAGGGGTACCCACAGGGGTTACAAGGGAGTCTAACAGACGTGACCACCTCTTGTATTTCCTGCGTGCATGCCTCCCCAAATCCGCAGGTTTATGCGCTCAACAACAGATCCCGTGGTTTAAAGATGCCGGAACACATCTTTAGCCAAAAAAATTTTTTTGCTAAGAATTGGAGATCCCACCGGCCCTGGAAAGTGCTCTGATACCACTTGTTATGCTCTTAACCTGCAAAATGATACCCAAATACAGAAGATGCGAAGAAAAGATACCCAGAACACAGAATAGTAATGATTTTATTATTCAGAGAGTAATTTTCACTTGCCTCTTCGAGGGGGCAACCTCCAATAGAGCAGAGCTCGACTACAAAATAAGACACGATGCTCCTCGCAGGGAGTCTCTATCCTTTATATATGACTCATACATGCAATACCACGGGCCAATACCGTGGGTTTTATTAATACCATCTATCTAATACTACGGCCCATTTTCAACTAACTGTGGTCCCGTCATTAATTGCGGGTTAACCACTTACAAATATTAATATGGGCTTTATTGACTCTTGACTATGACGTGATCCCATGACATAAATAAGGGGGTTAGGGTGGGACCCTAACATTAATGATACTCTCTACTTGTCTAACATGATTTCTCAATGTACCCCAGGTAAATTGACAGCGGCTAAAACATTGGAGCAGTCATGTTATCCGAAACTAGAGAAAAATGGGAGATTAATCGTAGGAATTAACAGTTTGACATGGGACACCTATTGGTTCTTCTTAGTCAAACCATACAGCAGAGAGCCACCCTCAAATACCTAACATATGCAATCGGGTATATCATTCCCGATATACAGGATGCCACCTATGCTGCCCAACTCAATTCTCGTCTCAACAGACCACCAGAAGTGGAACCAATGCTTGCGATATGCCAGCTCAGGTCTAAAGGCAAACAGCCTAAATGATGATTCATGCCGCCGACTGCTAGATTGCCGTGAAGGAGATATTCAGAATCAAGTTATACCAATTAAGTAGGATTTTAGTTTCATAGGTAGTTAGCTTAATCAAGTCTTTATAGACCCTTTCATGTATTTAGAAAGGGTCGTAAGTTTTGTATATGACTTAAAACCTGAAGTTGCACTACTGTACTTCAGGCATATTCTTTTATAAAACTGGGCCAATTATTCTGATTTTGACAACGAAGCTTTTATGCGTATGTGCACTACTGTCTTTGTTTGAAAGTATTTCTGAGTCGGAAGAAGAATTCCAAATAGCGATTGATATTGGGAGTGATTAGCAGCTCATATGGTACTATTATCTGTGTCTGAGTTCATTCTGTTTATGTGAATTGTTGTTTGATCGCTTTTGCTATTATCGGATATATGCATGTGTTTTTAACAACATTCTTTATTCCTTCCACTATTGGATGTTTAAAACACGCTTTCCTTTTGATCATATATGTATCGATAATATAAATGATAAGTGTAGCAATATTGTGTTAATCACTTTGTTTAACTATTTAAACAAAGTAATCATTGAATGAATAAATGTCTATGTTTATTAGATATAGTCATCTATATGCCTGTCAATAAACAAAGATCATCAAGCGCTACATTTCAAAGAATAATAGTTCCTGGGATTAGTAGTAGTTCTTTTATTTTTGCTAATATATTAAATTATTCACCTATCGTTAGATTAGATAATCAATCGTTCATCCACCCATTTTATTCATTATTGGGAAACTGATCCCATTATACCCAGTCGGAGCCACCATTCCAAACGGAAAAGGAGCTGTATTAAGGTCCGGACCGGGTGGTTATCCCCCAATGTTGATACAATGATTTTCGGGGCATCAACAGGTCTGAACTTGCGACCTATTGTAACTTTCTGCGTCCTCTTATCAATGCCACCAGTATGATTGAAATTGGATTCTCCAAGAAAGTGTTAGCCCAATCTCCCAAAATACCTTCAGACTTGAAAACAATACACAGAAAAGTATAATCCTTCCTCTTTCTGTAACTTCTTACGAAATTTCAATATGATGCTCAGAGAGAAAGTTATGACGATTTTCCCAAGGTCACCTATTTGGGATGTAATTCAGGAGTCTGCATAAACCTTAAATGTCTTCAATCGTATCTCCAAAAATATAGTGAAAAAAGATATGAAATTTGAGCTCGATCTTCACCAAGATTGTGGCTCAAATGGATCTTAATTTCAAAGTCTGAACCTTTGTAGAAAAAAAATTATAGCGAAAATTTCACAATGACCTGTTTGAGATGGAATTCTGGAGCTTGCAAAAACCATAACTTCCTCATATCATATCCCTGAAAATATAGCGAGACAAGATTTGAAGTTTGGAACCGAGGTTCAGAAAGATTACGGTTCAAATGGGTTTTTTTTTAAGCTTCTGAAACTTCGTAGCGAAAACGTTATAGCGAAAATGCCACGATGACCTGTTTGGAGCAGTGAAACTCGAGAATCCAAAGCTCCGATACCAAATGTTATGAAACCAGCTCACAAAAAGATAGAAAAGATAGATCAACGACTTAGAAATCATCCTCTTCATGGGGACAACCTCCTTTACCTTAAACAAATGAACAATTCTTAGATGATACAAATGACAAGACCTCCTTTCTGTATATAGGAGTCTAAGGGGTCATAACATAATCAGAGCTGACATAACAATAATAATGTAAGGGCAAGACAATAACAATAGTGGGCTTCTATGGGGCACAATAATAACCATATGGGGACTACATGGGCACAACAATATAATAATAAGTTGTACTAATAACAATAAGGGGTTACACTAGTAGTATAGAGACCTAACAACCATGTTGCATGAGAAATGCACCCATGGTGTAGTCACTAACATCAATCTGGATCTCAAATGACTGTCTCAATTCTGGAAGTGCAAGTACTGGGGTTGAATTGATCTTTTCCTTCAATGCATAATAGGCCTTTCATTGTTTTTCTTCCCACTGAAAAAACCATTTTCACACTAATCAATGCATGCAAAGGAGTTTCTATAGAAGAAAAGTTAGCAATGGATTCCCTCCAATATTGGGTTTCTCCCAAAAAACTTCTTACCTCAATAATTGTCTTGGGAATTGGCCAATTCAAAATGACATCAAACTTGGAGGAATTTATTTTCAACTCACCTCCTCCAACAATATGACCCAAGTAAACTAAAGTTTTTCCAAACCCACACTTTGACATCTTTAAATACAACTGTTTTTTCTTTAAGACATCAAGTACTTTTCTCACATGCATGACATGTTCATCACGAGATTTACTAAAAAATAAGATGTCATCTAAGTAGATTATAACAAACTCATCAAGAAATAGCCTCAACACATCATTCATCACACGCATGAAGGTAGAAAAAGCATTACATAAACCAAAAGGCATAACTAGCCATTCAAACAAACTTTGTTTGTCTTGAATGTTGTCTTCCAAATGTCTCCTTCAGCAATTCTAATTTGATGGTAGCCACTCCTTAAGCCCAACTTAGTAAAATACTTTGCATCTTTCAATTGATCAAGTAAATCATCTATTTTAGGCAGTGGGTAACAATTCTTTACCGTAATCTTGTTCAATGCATGAAAGTCTACACACATGCGCCATGTTCCATCCTTCTTCAGCAACAAAACAATAGGTGACCCACATGGCGAAGAACTTGGCCTAATGATCCCTTTATCCAACAACTCTTGAATTATTATTTTTTATTTATGCACTTTCCATCACTGACATCCTGTACATGCCAATGTTAGGAAGAGGACTATCTTGTTGCAACTGTATCTCATGTTGGATTACTCTCTTGGGAGGCAATCCTTTTAGTTCCTGAAACATCTCATCATATTGGTTAACAACATCAACCAATTTAGATTTCAATCTTGAGTCACAAGCCTTAAAAGCTTCATTATCAATATCATTCTTGGGTTTGATCATTAGAAGCACAAAATTCTTGCTATAATTTACCAGTCTTTTCATCTACCCTGCATTTACAAGTGAAATATTTAGTGTCTTTCTATGGGCTCTTACAATGTATTCTACTCCATCTTTGAACAAATGGTGTTTGTTTTCATGTTTATGGAAGATAGCTTTTCTGACATAGAGATACGGGTTGCCCAAAACTATACCACATATGTCTAATGGCACAACATCAAGTTCCACTTCATCTATGAAATTTGCAGTAATGGCGAATTTCAATTTACACTTTCTAGTTACTTGCAATTGTGCATTGTCACACATCCATCCTAATGGATATGGTTTATGATGTGGAATGGTTTCCAAGTTTAAATTTTTGACAATGTTTTTAGAGATGAGATTGGCTTGAAAGCCACTATCAAAAAGAGTATCAATTTTGCTATGTTTTGATACCCTTATGTGAAAAGGTTTTATCCTCTTCTTTTCATTTGGAGTTTCATTGTGTAAATTTGAAGTACTAGTGCTAGTAATGGATTCTTTTCCTTTCATACCCATGGCTGTAATTTTAGTTTCATCACCCAAATCAGATCCCAATTCCTGTTGAGTGGTTGCAATTGTTTTTTGTTTTCCCTTGTTGTTGAATTTCTTTGGTTTCATCTCGGGATGGAGCTTCCAACAATGAGCTTCATTGTGACCCTCTTTGGAACAATGGTTGCATGTTATTTTCTCTCCTTCCCTCTTAATAGATGCATTTTTCTTTGCTTTCCCTTTGAAACCCTTTTCTTTTCATTTACCCTTATATGGCTTTTTACTACCCTCTTCTAGAGTATTTTTTCCTCTTGCCTCAAGATGAGTGGCTTGCACACACATCTCATCTAGATTATTGGGATTAAACATAAGGATAGTATGCATAAGGAAACTGTGTAAACCCCCTATATACTTTAGCAACGTGTTTTGTGATTGCAAATCTACACCTAACATTAGAGACCTTTTTTTAAATTATTGGGTGTAATCTTGCACATTTTGACATTTAAGTTGTCTAAAGTTCTGCCAATTCATGATGGCTTTCTGCATATATGCTAGAGGGTAAAACTATCTTTTAATTGCATCAATGAAATCAGACCAATAAATTGAGATCTTACCATGTTTTTTTATCTCTTCTTGTGTCTTAGATTCCCACCATACTAGTGCTGCACCCTCTAGCCTCAAGGAAGCTAGTTGAATCTTTATGTCATCATCTTGAAGGTTTTGAATTCTACAATAGACCTCCAATTGATGAACCCAATTGTCAAGCTTCTCTACATTCACTTCACCATTATACATGGGCAGTTCAAATTTAACATCAAGTTTTAGCAAGGGTGTTTTACCAGTTCCTTTTGAGGTATGTTGACAAGTATGAGTAAGGGTTGTATTAGTGGAAGAGAGTGAAGATGCCTATGAAGATGAAGATGAAGAAGATAGTGGAGAGGGTGGAGGTTTACCTCCATTTCCATTACCTCCTCCTTCTGAAGAACCTTCTCCTTTTGGAGGCTTGGAGCTTTCACCCTGTAGTTTGGTATTCCTCTCTTCATAGAGGACTTTCACCATCTCTATCATGTCAAATAAATCCTTCCTAAAGACCTTCTCATCCTCTGTCATATTTGTAGGCTCTCCTTCATGTGACATGCTCACTAAAGCCTCAACTGCAACTTGAGGAAGAATTGGTGGTGGAGATTGTGGCAAACTTGCACTCCTTCTCCTTGGCCCAACTTCAAGACTTTCAACCAACTTCCCTTCTCCTCTCTTGAGCTTCAACATTGTAAGCATGACATTCACTTGCAAACATTTAGATCCTTATTTCACAAAGAAAACCAAGTGCTTTAATACCAAACTTGATATGAATGGGAAAATTAGTTTTGTTGTGCTAAATTCCTCTTCAAAATATGTAAAAGTGCTTAAGGATTTATGAGGTTAATTTCAAGCTTAAACATGAGTTTTTGAGTGTTTTATTATTATGTAAATTTCATGTACAAACTAACATAAACAAATGACTAAACAACAAAATATAACAGATGTGAACATCACCAAAATATTATCACAGCAACCCATGATGAAGGAGTTCACCCCACCTGGGCTACATCTCCTTGGTCTAGCTTCATGGCTTGGCCCTATCTATTATGCTCAAAAGTGTGAATACATTAGTTTACAATGCTTAGATAACTTTGAAACTTGATCCAATGGCTCCAGAATGCCCAAAAATGCCTGTCTAGCCTCTTTCTGGTCATGATTTGGTAAAAAACTTAAGAAGTTATGGCTTCCCCAAGTCTTTCTAATATTCGCTTTACAAACTCCCCAAACTCGTCGCCATTCTACAAATTTGCCCCAAATTGTGCTAATGGAGCGCCGATTTCGCCGAAATCTGGGCGAAATTGTTGGACGCGTTAAATATCCTATAAGGCCTTAAATTCGAATTTTATGGACATGTGGGGGGCCACGTGCCCAAGGATAAGGACAATGGCCTGCCCTCACTAGTCGGGCCCCCACTGTGCTCCGATGGTGGTCCTGTGGGTGGTGCGTGCCCAAGGGTTGGCCCCCGTGGCTAGCCCTTTCCTCAAAATGGCACGAATGAAATCTTCAAATAAATGTCGAATGCATAGTTTGTTAAGAAACATTCATGTGGTGTTTTGGTAGGAGCTTTGGACTTGTGCTTGGAGGTCAAAGGTTCGACCTCTGCTGCTATTGCTTGGAACTTAACCAAAGTTTTGGTGGCCCCTGGGATGCCACGTGGCAGCGTTTGGCTAGGCCAAGTGTTAGCGTGTCGTTGGCCACCTTCTGACCAACCAAATTCGTCCAAATCAAAACCTAGGTACCCACCACGTGTCAGCACGCCATTCGCCAAAGGAGCCCATTGACCAGTCAACCCTACCACATAAACCTTCAAATTCAACACCACGTCAGTAGTACGGACTGCTGATTGGGCTGTCACATTTTGCAAAAATTCACTTATTTGCGAAAGTGAACATAACATGTTTCTCGGAGCATACAGAGTCTGTTTCGCATGAAACGAGTTGCGCTAGATTCAGTATAACAAGCACTACGCGATCATTCAGGTTCAACACCGATCCAACAAATTTGAATTTTGAGCTATTTTTTGAGCACCTGATCAGATGCCTCTTTCCCAGCCTCCAAATAAAATAGAAATCCTTCTTAGAGTGGCACTCAAGGTCCACCAAAGAGAAGGTTGAGCTTCACTCCTTGGGAAGCTCTTGTGCTAAGTAACACTTGTAACTCAGTTGAACAACTAGAGTAACAATGGACAATAAAATGTCAAAAAGTCCCTAAAACGAGAGCCTCACCTCCAATTTATAGCTAGTCATCCCTCATGCTGCTTGTGGGCTCCACCCATCAAATTCCCTCTCTCACCCAATTTGAATTCCTCCAAGGAGAGCATATCCCCTTGGAGTGGCCCCCACTCTCCACTTCTCATCGAATTTTTTGGCTTTTCTAATATTTGGTGGTGGCACCTTTATAAATTTTCCTTTTTCACCCACCTTTCCTAAGTTTATATGCCAAATATACATTAACTGCCAAAAATTGCAAAAATGAGGACTCCCTTAGCAAAATTATTAATTGGGGACATTACACAGGACTACGCCCACAAGCTTATTTCTGACTCATATTCTTCACCATAATCCTTGTAGAAATTCAAGCTGAAGATTGTAATATGCTAAAACAATTGACTCTAATCTACTCTACTAATTAGCGGAAACAAGAAATGATCAATGAAATCACAAAACATATAAGAGAAATAATTTAGTCACATATTACACAATGATTTTCTGGGGAAAGCCACGACTAAAATCCCCTGCTATCTATATATTACATTAATAAAAAAATATGAGAATATTACAATGTTTTGCTTAAGCCCGAGCAACCTCTACACTATCTCTATCTGTCTCACTGCTGCCCAGACAAGCTCAAGCCAATACTTAGCCAAATTCTTGCTTCCCCAAGTCCCTATTTCCTTACAATGTTCAATGAGGAATTAAGCCCATATTTAATAGGAATTTTCCTCCATTGGATTGCATAGTTCTTACTGCATGCACCATCTATACAATTTGGATGATTATACAACTGATAGTACATTATCCGTAAACTCTAATCTCAACTGGGTCTTTCTCATATATGTCATGCATGAGTTAATTATGAGTGAATCTTCAGTTTATTGGTTGATCACTTTAGACAAGACGACAGTGCACTGCAGGCAGCGCCACACTGCACTTCAAGCAACACCACATTGCAATTTAGGCAACACCACATTGGACTGTAGACAACACCACACTACTAGACCTCCCACTAGTTCGTCCAACAATTGGAACTAGTTTAACTAACTTTAACTCGGCAAGATTGAAATAATTAATTACAATTCAAAATAAACTCAACCAGGGATCCTAATTGTAGCAAAAACTCTACATGACTCTAATTAGAACCTCAACTCGAATTAACCGAGCCAACTAAGTCAAATTAACTTAGTTAACTATTACAAGTTGTAATGAGATGTGGAATTACAATTTTATTCCCAATTTAATTAAAGGACAAATTAAATTAGGATTTTTCTTGATGTTATTTTTAACATTTCTTGTTGTTATTTTCAACACTTCCTCTCAACAATAAAGGGATTCACATTGATCCCAATCCAATACCTTTGGAATGTTCTGCATGCAAATCTTGTCATTGTTGTTGCTATTGCAACATTTGCAACCAAAAAGCATACAAATAAAATAAACTATGTCTACAACTATCTACTAGGAAAATTGTGCTACTATTGACTCTGCTACTGATCCTCCTACTTTGTTGTCAACATTGCTTTGCACTTCTCAATATCTGACTGACATTAATCCTCTTGCTACTCAATAATGTGGCCCCCCCATAGCAAGTTAATGATCCATGAGACAAAAAACTCCTTAATGGATCCTGCCTAATTTCTGAAACTCTTGGACTAAGGTTTCATATCGCCCCACCTCTCGCCTAGAGGTATGGCTGAATGTAACCCCTCTACCCACTTGGCTTGAAATATTCCCCTACTAGAGGTCTTTCTTGAGTGGATGTCTCCACTGGGCCTCCTCTTTGCTTCTTCAATTGTGGTTGCTCCACAACTTCCTGAGGTTGCTTCTGAGGCTGCATGTTGAGAGGTAATTCATGCTCCCTCTCAACCACCAAGTCTCTAACATTTTCCTTACTCCTCAAGGCTTTGCATGCATGAGCTAAATTTGATCTACTCATGCCTTTGTTGCTACTGCTTCCACACTATTGCTACAACTGCTGCAACAATGAGTCTGATCTTCCCAGATCCTGAAGTACTAGCTTCCATAGGGTTGATCCCTCTAAAATTATACTCCCTATGAGTCTCAATCTCCCTGTGGGAACTCTCTCTACTTCTCATTCTGCCAATATTAATGATCAAAACTCATTTTTGTGTCACTAAACATTGGCTCATTGATCTTCCCACTAGTAACCTTCTTGCCCCATTAAGAAGTATGCACACAGGGTCTTCTGGATCACCCTGAACTATAGTTCAATCAATTTGGAAGGACAACCTCGAATTCTTCTCTTCTAGAGTGATTTCTACTTTGATACCATGTAGAAATTCCTTGTCGATTCAAACTGCAGATTGTAAGATACTAAAATAATTGACTTGAATATACTCTACACATAAGCAGAAACAATAAACGCTCAATGAAATCAGAAAGCATATAAGAGAAAGAATTCAATCGCACATTATACAATGATTTTTTGGGGAAAGTCACAGATAAAAACCCCCGCTATTTGTATATTTCATTAATCATAAAATATGAGAATATTACAATGCTTTTCTCAAGCCTGAGCAACCTCTGCACTATCTCACTGCTTCCCAGACAAGCTCAAGCTAATACTTAGCCAAACTCTTGCTTGCCCAAGTCCCTATTTCCTTGCAATTTTCAACGAGGAATTAGGCCCATATTTAATAGGAATTTTCCTCCATTGGATTGTGCAGTTCCTTTAGGATCTTCCTCTAACTGCATGCACCATCTGTACAATTTGGATGAGTATACAATTGATACTACATTGTCCCTTAACTCCAATCTCAACTAGTTCTTTCTCAAATCTGACATGCATGATTTAATTATGAAGGAATCTTCAGTTTACTGGTTGATTACTGCAAGCAGCACCACACTGGACTGTAGGCGACACCACACTACTAGACCTCCCACTAGTTCCTCCAACAATTGGAACTAGTTTAATTGACTTTAACTCAGTTAGACTGGATTAATTAATTACAACTCAAAATAAACTCAACTAGGGCTCCTAATTGTAGGAGACACTCTACGTGACTCTAGTTGGACCCTCAACTTGAATTAACTGAGCCAACTAAATCAAATTAACTTAGTTAACTACTGCAATTTGTCGTGAGATGTGGAATTACATTTTATTCCCAAATTAATTCAAGGACAAATTAAATTAGGATTTTTCTTGATGCTATTTTTAACATTTCTTATTGCTATTTTCAACACATTATGTTGCAAAAAATTGCACCATTGTATATAGTGTGGATCTAGGGATATATGTCCACCAGAAGAGAGTGTTGGGCCTGGGATACACCATTATGAGGTTATTCATGTTCCCTGAGGAATTTCATTTCATTAAGTAAATGAAGAACTTAACGTGTACATAGGATGGTACAGTCGCCTTACCGGATTTTGTTTTTTACAAATTTTTCCCTGTAACAAAGAGGGTACAAACAACTACCTTATGAGTTATGTCCTAACGTTGTAAGTTCTATATCCTTAACTTAGGAATGTGTTACTCCCTCAAGGCACGACTAGACCCACAAGCTTATTTCTGAATCATATTCTTCACCATAATCCATAACACATATCATACATGGTTTCATGGACGTAGCATAAACTACATACAAAACATTATAACATATGCACCATGTTATTTCAAGATAACATTACTTAACCCAGTAACCACATTCCAAGTATGCATAACAAACATGATATATCATAGTTACATATGACCATGACACACACACAACATGAGAAACCCATTATTCATAATGGACCCGGGTGATTTCATTTAGCAAGGAAACTTACTGTACACATTGTCACAAACGTAGATTAGGCAATTGTGTTTGGGACATAACTCACCACCAAGCTATAAACTTGTTCCAACTTAGTTTCTTATGTAGTTGTCAGCCCTGAACTTGATTCCAAGCTTGAAAATATTGTTCAAGGACCAAGCTGCCAAATAAACCAAGGATTCTAGAGGTCTAGTCTACCTCCACCTTGTAGGCATAATAATTCTCAAGCACAGGCTATTCCAGGGCTCCAAAGGTATGTTACCTTCGCCCATGAGCCAATGAAGGAGTCCAAAGGTCTAATCCACCTCCATCCTTTAGGCATAAGAATGCTCAAGAATAAGCTAATTCAGGGGTACAAAGGTATGCTACCTCCACCCGCCAACCAATGAAGGAACGAGGGGTATAATGTACCTCCATCCTTTAGGCATAAGAACGCTCAAGCACAAACTAGTCTAAGGCTCCAAAGGTATGCTACCTCCACCCACCAGCCAATGAAGGAATACAGAGGTCTAATCTACCTCCATCCTTTAGGAATAAGAATGATTAAGCACATACTAGTCTAAGGCTCCAAAGTTATGCTACCTCTACCCACTAGCTTATGAGGGACTCCAAAGGTAATGTCCTCCACCTTCAAACAATCCATGGAATCAAAATATTTAATCTCCACCCCAATTTGTTTTTACATTAGTTCACAATAAGTAGATGATTTCATTGACCTTGATATTCCATAAACTGTTTCTACTAGTTATTAAGAGTTGGACACTAACTTCTTGGGCATCAACTGTCTAATCCACCAATCACTAACGAGTGCTTTTGATGACAGAGTCCATCTCTTGTGTTAGTAATTTAGCCTCTTGGATTACTCTGTGATTATCAACAAGGAAGTCTCCAATCATTGTATAAGGTTGCACTAGTGCTACAACTACACCTCAACTCTACATGTACGATTCTCATTGCATTCTTGGATTACCTTGCGCTCATACCCTTTCAACTAGGAAATCTTATTCGTTGTATAATTCTACATTGATGCTACAACTATACCTCGACTTCGCTTGCCAGATTCTCTTTGCCACGATTTTATTCTTGTTTTTAGGCACATTTGTGCTCCTCATCCTAATGTACAAGGTCAATATCTTGATTAAATTCCTACCCTACTAACTCCATAACCCGTATATTTTGACCCTCCTCCTTTAATGATCATTCCCTGATTCCCCCAATGTCTCATGTATGAATTCTACCTCTTGGTAGTTAGTGCCCAATCTGACCTAGACCCTATGGACCAATCAAACGCGTCCCATCTATCCTATGTCTCTAGATTTTTGTGGTGATTGGCTAAGTCATCACCGGTTGGTTTTTGTGTCTACCAACCTAGCCTTGTAGGGTGATCAACTCAATTCCACTTAGACTTTTGTCCCCTAGCCTTCCATTTGTCAACCTCCAAGACCTGTGCTACAACAAACAAAATATGTTCATGTAGAAAAATCTTCCCAAGCCTGGAACCAATTGTCCCTTTCCCCTGTCGATGTGTCTATGTTTTTCTTTCAAAATATTTACAACATCGATAAATGTGAAAGGTGATCGATCCAACACAATTCCTATCAAACTTATTGTAAGAAATAGTCTCTTCCCTATAGGATTAACTTACTTTTACAAAAGCTTTGATAATCCTTAAACAACAAATGGACTTGCTGTAAAATGTGCTTTCTCTTTAGCCTTGATTTCAAAACATCAAGGCGCATATGGCTTATTCATTAGATCTTAACACTTGACAAAATGCTTGTACATAGGTCATTAACCATACTAAGAGATGAGGGGGTCATAGATGTAAGAGGGATCATTCTTGATGTTAGAGGAAACCAAGAAACAAATTTTGCATGGGGTCTTAGGGAATCTTCAAATAACAAACTAAAGCTTGCACTCTTCTTTAGGGGCTACTTCTTGCATCTGAATTGGGAATAATTTTTTTAATAGTTATCTAGGATACAAGTTTAATAATCATACAATGGTTTTGAAATCTGTCCCTTCTAATAACAGGATTGTCTCCATTATAGCTTGATCTCGTGAGGAAGATAATCATCTCAAAGAGATCCCATTCTTTTAAGTTCCTTGAGATCAGAATTTGTTAAGTAGGTAATCAAGCTAATCAAGCCTCACAACTTTGAGAAAGGGTGCTAAAGAAAAGAGGGATGTTATATTATCACCCCATCCATTAGTCCATCTCATTATGAAATCATGATTGGTGCCCTCACATTAGGTAACCACTCGGTGCACAATCAATATAGATGGGTTGAACTTGAGGTGAAGGGATTGGATAAGACTTGTGTATAACACTTTCACATGCACGGTATTAACTCTCAACTACCTTTGAGCTTGATGGATATTCTTTGGAACTTATGCTGAGAGGATTCAAACTTAGGGTTACATCTTTGGTTATTGGATATTAACTCTTGTGTGTTGAATTCTCCTATTGGATTATAAGAGTTTATTGCATCTTTGAGGTTAAAGGTCCACTCTATTCATGTGTCATCAATAATGTGGATGATTTTCTTATTTGTTAGTGATATTTATTTTTTGGAGGTTCTAGTGCCCCTATTTTTCTTTAGGTCCTTTAGTATAGGTTTTCCCTTAGTTGATTGGGCAAGCAACATGGTGTTTCATGTGTCTCAGTCTACTTGCTTTTCAAAGAAAATTTAGCAAGCCCACACATTTACTAGTATTATTGATTATAGGGAGGCCTAAGACATTTGGAGAGCACTTCATGGGGACAAAGACCTTCATTTTCTCAATCTTATCAAAGCTTCATGAGAATGAACATTAGTGTTCAACTTAGAATTCATAATTATGAAAACCTTGGCACAACAGAAACTGTAAATCAACTTCTCGACATAGAGTGTACGATGCTCAACAAGTTGGTCCACAATTTGAGCAAAAGTAATCAATCAACGACCTCAAATTTGAAGATGTTCACCAATTCTATACATCTATATACCAAGAGAATAACAATATATACCATATGCTAGATGACATGGACATTGGCAACTAGGAATCAAAAACAACTAATTTGAGGTTGGAAGAGGCGTAAAATTATCATTTTTCTCATGAAAATATTATATATTGCAAAGTAGTTTGTATACTAGGAGTTTTTTGAGAAAATTTACCAGTGACAATATCTAGGATGTAATTCCTAAAGAAGTTTATAAATGTAGAAGATAACGAGTTGGATTTTTATCTGAAAGTTAAGGCCATCAAGTTTTGTAACTTTGTTGTTTAGCCTCACCTACAACCTTTTATATAAAAAAATACTTGTACCTTTTTTTATTCAAAAAAAGTATATTCGAGTAGATGCATTACAAAAAAAAAAATTAAGCAAATTTGACCAACATTAAGGTTATGCATATTCATAATGTGAAAAGAGGATGAAGACATTCATTGTGCATGAAAAATATAGGTTATTTCCATAAAAATTGTGCCTCGCATGGAGGAGGAGTAGCTAGAGATAAGCATCAAGAGGACAATATTGGAAATTGATAAACTTGCCACAATTCTAGTGTACTATGCATGCCCATATGCAATTGAATAGTTACTTAAACAATAAGATGTAGTTGAATATGCCATTTTGCAACTTAAAATGTGAAGTTGTGAGGGAGAATTAGATACTAGTTTCACTGTCTTGCCTCATCCCACTATCAGTAAGAATAGTATTTGTTGCAAGAAAAGAATTTTTTTTTTTTTGAGACTTCCTCTTATGCCTTTAAAAAGCATGTTAATGATTTCTTCCATCGTCACTGACATGTGCATATTCAATTGGATTAATATGTTGGAGTCTTTTAGAATCTTTGAAATAAAAGCACTACAAGCATGTAAGTTGGTGAGGCTTGGTTGTTGCAATTTCAAGAGGGAAATATCAATATATATATTGATGAAGTCGTTAAGTAGTATAACAAGTCAAGGTGACATTATTACTTTAGCATGTGTTATAGGCCATTTGATCCAGGTGGATAGTGGTGGCCACTCGCCAATTCCACTTGGACCCCCAACATTATTTCTTTCAGTTTTTCAGTTTCCTTAATTGTAGCATAATTTACTATTTTTAGTAGTTTTTTGGGTCCTAAACTTACGGAGCCGTTTTGAGGCCCTAAACGACGTTTTTTTGGCAATCTACCGCTAACGACTTTTGTTAATTCATTTTTTTTGTCATAGTCCTCGAAGAGATATTTCGAATGGGATATCATGTGCATCAAACAGAGATAATATGACCAAGTCACGACCCCAAGAAGTTGGCTGCCCAACTAACCCCAACGAGACCCATAAACTCTTGGTGTTACATCTCCTCAGGTTAGGGTTTTCGTTGTTTAGGGTTTAATCTTATTGTTCAATAATAAAAAGGCCCTCAAGCTTCATTATAACATAGTTCAGAGGCATGTAGCCACCACATCTCTTCTCAGAGATAAACTACCATCACCGAGCTAATCTTGTAGAAATTTTGAATAATTTAACACATATTCAACAGAGATTATCCTGATCATGTACTATTGCGGAATACATACACAATACATAAGCTCCTTTACGTTGATCATCAATATAGCAGCATCAATAACAATAAAACATCAAGAGCATTCACACATTAACACAGTATGTAACCCGGGGAAAGCATCTCGCTAAAAACCCCACACTATCTGTATATTAATGATTGAGACCATGTAACATTACAAAGTACAATGCTTATCACAAGAAATCCAGTACCAGCTCCACCTGTTACACACAATACAGCTAAGATCTGATCTCCAAATCTATTCCACGGCTTGCCTGCCTCCACTGCTCAAGAATGAATGAGAATGGTCTACCAAACTCATATTTCACCTCCAAAGAATCACTCACATTGTGTAAGACGTGAGCAGAAGCTACAAACTGGGCAAATACATGAGAAAACTTATTGGCATACTCAATCCCTTGATTGTGCAAGATCTGATGCACAACTATAGTCACAACTGATAGCAATCTGATTCTCTAACACCTGTCCCTACTGAACTGAACATGCACTGACATGCAACTGAATTAACTGATGTATTCTATAGTTGTATTATGAGTTAATAATTATTTTAACAACTCATCATTAGTCTATTTGCAGTTAGACTAACTACAACTAGTTTAACCAAGTCAAACTGAACACAACTTCATCAACTCCATAATCAACTCCACCAAACTCATCTGATTGAGTTCTAACTGAAGTCATGCATGCAACAACTCAACTGACTCATAAGAAAAGCGTACTTCCTTCTGACAGCTACATGGGCCACATCTGTAGCTCAAACTGAAGTGCTCCAAGAGAATAAGATCAAGTTTATAGTCCAAATATTATTATGAGACAATAATATTTGACTTTTCTATTTTTGACAGCCAGTCTAAAAATAGACTTTGATCACCCACACTGTGGTCACCCACACTTTGGTCACCCACATTGTGATCACTCACACTTTGATCACTCACACTGTGGTCACCCACACTGTGATAAAAACTAGAACTTGCGCCATAATTTGCCTGCGGGCCCACTTAGTGAAGGCGACTCTTTTCACTAAGCTCCATCATCTTGTTGCAATCTCAACACTCCCTCTCGACAAGATATGGATTATCAGCAACCCCTATCCTGCCTCGGTGGTACTCAAATTTGCTCCTGGTGAGAGCCTTCGTCAGAATATCAGCATCCTAATCCTCCGTTGGAATGTATGAAAGCAACATGATCCTCCACTGCACACAATCTCTGATATGATGGTACCTGATGTCAATATGCTTAGATCTATCATGAAATACAGGATTAGCCGAGTGTTTAATGCAACTCTGGTTATCACAGTAAATCACAGTAGGATCCAAATGAGAACCGAACAAACCAACCAGGATCTTCCTCATCCATATAGGCTCGCATGCAGCCAAACTTGCTGCCATATACTCGGCCTCCGCTGAACTGAGTGCCACGGATCTCTGCTTCCTGCTGTACCAAGAAACTGTTGTCGATCCAATACTGAAGACCCCTCCTGATGTGCTCTTTATGTCCATTGGGCTCCCTGCCCAATCTACATCTGTGAAGCCACATAGCTTCACCTCATCCTCCTGTCTGTACCACAAACCATATCCCGATGTGCCTCTCAAGTAGCGCAATACATGCTTGCCTGCCTTCCAGAAGAGCTTGGTAGGCTTAACCATAGCTTGTGAAAGCTGGTTAACTACATAGCATATATTAGGTCGTGTATTGACCAAATACATTAGCGACCCCACCAATTGTCGATAAATAGTGGCATCCACTTCTTCTCCCGAAGTGGCATCCTCCTTCCTCCAACCTCCAGGAAGAGGAGTATCAACAGGCTTGCAGCCATGCATGTTGAACTTCTCCAGTATCTCCCGAGCATACTTGCCCTGAGAAACAAATAGTCCACCACTGCGCTGCCATATTTCCAATCCTAGGAAATAGTGAAGGAGGCCCAAGTCCTTCATCTCAAACTCTGTAGCAAGATCCTTCTTGCATGACAATATCAACAGCTCATCACCCGTTAGAATCAAATCATCAACATACAGTACAATGATAAGCAACTTACCCTCCACCACAATCTAGTATAGGTTGGGATCCACCTCTCTCTTGGAGAATCCAAGTCCTATGAAATAGTTGTCTATTCGTGTGTACCAAGCACATGGTGCTTGCTTCAACCCATACAACGCTCTCTTGAGCCTGCACACATGCGATTCGCTGCTGAAGACCTCAAAGCCTTCGGGTTGCTCAATGTACACATCCTCCTCAATGACTCCATTGAGGAACGCAGTCTTCACATCCATTTGATGAATGTGCCATCCCATCTGTGCTGAGAGAGCAAGAATCGTCCGTATGGAAGAATACCTTGCGACAGGTGCAAAGGTCTCCTCATAATCGATCCACTCTATCTATGAAAAGCCTCAGGCAACAAATCTTGCCTTGTACTTCTCCACACTCCCGTCAGCTACCTACTTGACCTTGTAGATCCATCTCGAACCCACCACTGATTTCCCTTCCAGTCTAGGAACAATCTCCCATGCACTGTTTCTGACAATAGAATCATACTCTTCCACCATGGCGTCTACCCATGCGGGATCCTCCACAGCTTCCTCAAAATAGGATGGCTCAGTCACAACACACTTGCTCATCAGAGCCATGTATCCAGTGTACCGATCAGGTGACTGTCTCTGCCTGCGTTGGGCTGTAGGTGGTCTTACAACTTTCTCTGCATCTTGAGCCAGTCGCTCAGCTTCTGTCAAGCGCTTTCACCCTCTGACGGTTGGCGCTGCATGAGTGGTCTCTTCCAATCCATGAACCTCGTCCTGTGGCTGATCCACGTCGTGAAGCTCATCCTTAGGAACTAATAGCTCCTCATCTGCATGCAAGTGTAGCTCCCTCTCAAGCGAACACTTCATGGCTTTCTCCTCCTGAAATTTTATATCTCGTCGCACAACAATTTTACCACTGTCTAGAAAATACACATGATAGTTGTGGGGCGTATTAGTGTACCCCACAAATATCCCAACCTCTACGGTCGGCTCCAACTTCTTCCTGGCATCCTTCGTCACATGCATGTAAACGTTAGCACCAAAAATCCTCAAATGAGAAAGATCAGGCTTCTTACGAGAATAAGTCACCTCAGGTGTACTCAGGCCAAGTATCCTATGAGGACAACGGTTCTGCACATAAACTGCTGTATTACATGCTTCCGCCCACAAGTGAAGGGGTAGGCCCTGATCATGCAACATTGCCCGTGCAGCACCCACAATCGTTCTGTTCTTCCGCTCAACTACCCCGTTCTGTTGTGGGTTATGGGGAGCTATGAGCTCTCTACGAATCCCTTCTGCCTCGCAGAAATCCTTGAACTCGTCCGAGATGTATTCACCACCATTATCGCTCCTAAGAGCCTTCACCTTCTTCCCCGACTCCTTCTCGACCAGTGCTTTGAATTCACAGAACTTTGAATATGTCTCGCTCTTCTTCTGCATGAAGAAGATCCAGCACTTACGAGAGAAATCATCAACAAAAATCACATAATACCCGTGTTTTGCTGTCGAAGCAGCTGAGAAAGGTCCACACACATCTGTGTGAATTCTCTTAAGGATTGTCGTGGCGCGACTATCCTTCTCGTGAAAGGTGGCTTTCACAAACTTCCCCAAAGTACACCCCTTGCACTGATCTGACTGTGCAAGTGTGCCTTTAGGAAGCCCTGTAGTGATCTACTGCAGTATCTTCAAGGCTCCATGGTGAAGGTGACCTAATCTCCTGTGCCACAACTCGCCATCATCCCGGCTCACCAATCCTTCTGCCTAGCCCGCCATTGCTGTGCATCCATCTACATGCAACTGATAAAGGTTCCTCACTCAAACCCCTATCTTCCGGGTCTCACCAGTTGTCTTACTGCGTAGGAAAGCCTTTCCCTCGCTGAAAACAACATCATACCCCTTGTCTTCTAACATCGCCACTGAGATGAGATTCTTCTTCAATCCTGGAACATGCATGACTTCCTTCAATATGAAGGGTTTACCAGACTCCCTGTCAAAGGAAATGGTACCGATACCGGTCGCACTGTATCTACCATCATCGCCCATCTCGATGTGCACTCCAGGATCTTTGTCCTCCAGATCAGAGAACAAATCTCTATCTCCCGTCATGTGAAAAGATGCACCACTGTCCAAGAACCACACTGGTCCCATCACACTTGAAACCAAGCATGCGATCAATGAAAAATCAAGCTCAAACTGTGAGGCTAGAGCCTCTCATGCTGAAGGTCCAGCAGCCTGCTTGTTCTTCTTCTTCTGCGGATAATTAGTGGCATAGTGTCCATGCTGGTGACAGTGAAAACACTTCACCTTGGACATATCCTGCTTCTTGCCTTTCCCACCAGACTGAGAAGCTTTCTTGCTCTTCCCTTTCTTTGCTTTGGCAGCCAAAGCACAATTCTCTTCATCAGCTCCCTTTGACGAAGATCCGTCCCTAGTACTCCGCCTGATCTCCTCCTGCACAAGATCTGACCATAGTCTTTCCCATCCTGGAAATTTCTCCCGACCATTGACAGAGTCCTGATAGGAATGCCAACTCTTCGGAAGACCAATGAGAGCCAAGCTCACCAAGTCCTCATCATCGACAATAACCCCCACACTTCCCAGCTCATCTCGACACTGAGTGAACTTCGTGAGATACTTGGGAATACTGTCACCCTTCTCGCATTTGATGTTTCTAAGTTTATCTTTGAGCGCCAGCTTCCTCTGATCACTCTTGCTTTGGAATAATTCTGTTAATGATTTCCACATCAAATATGGAGTAGCCTTTCCATGGAGGTTGGACACAATGTGATCCTTCACGCCCTCCAACAGAATCCTTCAACATTTTGCGGTCTTCTTTTGCCAAACTTCCGCCTTAGCAGCATCAGTAGGCTTTGGGATATTCGTATCTATGAAATACTTCAGCCCATTATCATCCAATACTGCCTCCATCCTGTCCTTCCATGCAATATAGTTTGAGCTGCCCTCAAGAGCATACTCCAATCGCAATCCGTTGAAAGACATTGCTACGTTGTCACCAAGAAAACACTGCTGCAAATTCGAATTGCACCAGCAACCAACTCAACTGCTTCCGATCTAAAATTCGTGAGAACACAATATTTCTCATACAGAGATTGACTGTATGGGCATTCACCGGATATCTCACCTTCCAAAGGAAGGATGAATCCAGAGGCTACCTGGCCCGATTACAGACTTTGCCTGAAGAAATAGAATGTAAACACTTCCTGAATAGTAGATCTGATGATCAACAGCTCTGATACCATGTAGAAATTTTGAATAATTTAACACATATTCAACAGAGATTATCCTGATCATGTACTATTGCCGAATACATACACAATACATAAGCTCCTCTACGTTGATCATCAATATAGCAGCATCAATAACAATAAAACATCAAGAGCATTCACACATTAACACAATATGTAACCCGGGGAAAGAATCTCACTAAAAACCCCACACTATCTGTATCTTAATGATTGAGACCATGTAACATTACAAAGTACAATGCTTGTCACAAGCAATCCAGTACTAGCTCCACCTGTTACACACAATACAACTAAGATCTGATCTCCAAATCTATTCCACGGCTTGCCTGCCTCCACTGCTCAAGAATGAATGAGAATGGTCTACCAAACTCATATTTCACCTCCAAAGAATCACTCAGATTGTGTAAGACGTGAGCAGAAGCTACAAACTGGGCAAATACATGAGCAAACTCATTGGCATACTCAATCCCTTGATTGTGCAAGATCTGATGCACAACTATAGTCACAACCGATAGCAATTTGATTCTCTAACACCTATCCCTGCTGAACTGAACATGCACTGACATGCAACTGAGTTAACTGATGTATTCTATAGTTGTATTATGAGTTAATAATTATTTTAACAACTCATCTTTAGTCTATTTGCAGTTAGACTAACTACAACTAGTTTAACCAAGTCAAACTGAACACAACTCCATCAACTCCACTATCAACTCCACCAAACTCAACTGATTGAGTTCTAACTGAAGTCATGCATGCAACAACTCAACTGACTCATAAGAAAAGCGTACTACCTTCTGACAGCTGCATGGACCACATCTGTAGCTCAAACTGAAGTGCTCCAAGAGAATAAGATCAAGTTTATAGTCAAAATATTATTATGAGACAATAATATTTGAATTTTCTATTTTTGACAGCCAGTCTAAAAATAGACTTTGATCACCCACACTTTGGTCACCCACATTGTGATCACTCACACTTTGATCAGTCACACTGTGGTCACCCACACTGTGATCATCCACACTGTGATAAAAAATAGAACTTGCGCCATAATTTGCCTGCGGGCCTACTTAGTGAAGGCGACTCTTTTCACTAAGCTCCATCATCTTGTTGCAATCTCAACAAATCTCATTTCCATACTGTTTGTAAGCATATTTCATTATTTGATATTAATCAAAGGAAGTGTTATTTCTGTTGCATCTCTATATTTATGGTTATATCTGTAATTTTTTGCCCTCCTAGTTAAATTCGGATCACCATTTTGTCACATCTGGTCAATAGGCATTCAAATATGATCATTCATATCCTTTGAACACTTTCTCATCTTCCCTACACAAATCCCTAAACATGACTATGTCTAAACCCTAAATGTATGCCCCAAAGCACCTTGTTTTAGTCATTTTAAGGACCAACGCACTCTGGCCCCTTACTAGCCATCATTGGCTACCAGGTTTCCCTACTATCCACCTGCGCTTATCACCAACATGTTGCTCAGTGTTGGGCGTGCGTTGATTCTAGAAATTCTGGAAAACAAAAAAGAAGCCTGAAGCTTCCAAGATCTGTTGTAACTATTTACCTCAGATAAAAGTCTTGAATCCTATCCTATCATACCTTGGAGTTTTAATCCCTTATCCCTTAAGGTCATCCTCCCATCAAGATTGGAGCTCAAGCTCAGATTGGTAAAATGATAAGAATTCATGAACTACATCCTTCACCTATATATTTACTGCCATCCATAGGCAAGGGGTTGCCTTTTGGAGAGTGATTCTACCCTTATGCTGCTAATGTGATAGATATCATTCCATGTATTAGGGTTATTAGAGGTGCACTTTGTGACAAGTAAAGGACAAGTAAACTTGGAGGAGCTCTTCTACAAGATCAACACCTATTTTTGGTTGTAACTCACTCCATTTCTATTAATGCAAAGAGTTCTTTGTTTTCCTATATATGATGTTATGGTTTCATATATTTCAATACCATGTTGATCAATTGAATAAAGTAATTAGATGATGCTATATAGATTTCATAGATCGTTGGCTTATGTTATCTGACTATGCGGGTTCTAATTATAGGGATCATAAGAAAGGAGCGAAGCATACGTCAAATTCCAGGTAGGCTTCATCCCGTTAACTATTTACTTTAAGGAAAACATTAGTCTCCTTGTATTTCTATTGTTCTAGGTTAGTCCACTAGGCCTAGGGAAGATACTTATGTATGTAGTCGTAGATTCCGCATAAAAAATTGGTGACGATACTAGGGAGCGTTGTATTCCCTTGGTGGTTTCTTTCTCCATTGTGCTTTCCTTGTCTCTTATTCAAACCTTTACTATCTTATTCAATCAAGAACAAAGCTAGGAAGACCTTTCATTGAGTCTCAATTGCAATCCTTGTGTCAAAACTTTGCATCTGTAGACCAACACACCCTATGGTCTTGTGACAGAGCGTTGCACCCCAACCGAGACTTCTTTGTGCCTGCTTTGCATAACATTGGTGCCTCCTTTGCACCTGCATTGGCCCCTGTTCATGCACAAGTTTGATTTTGTCTTGATTTTCTCTCTGATCAACCTTGTTCTAGCTGCTCTTCCTTGAGTCTTTGAGTGTCTTGTGGTCTCTCTGAAGCTTCCATTTTGGTTTTCTTTCGTTTTTAGTGCCTTTGGTAAGGATTTGTTTAAATTTTCGTTTGTTCTTATCATTAGGTCATTTGAAAACTAATTTTGTTTGATCATTGAGTGCTTAGATGACTTGGTGTTCTAGTCATTGTCCTGAAAAGTTTGTTTGAATCAGTGATTAAACTTTGCATCTTAGTTTTCTTCATTTTCAAAAATTAAGTGACTTGAAAAGAAAATTATTTGCATTGGCATTTAGGTCTTTGTGTGTGCATCAACATTGGAATAGTTGCATTTAAAAGGGAATTGCATTTTTCACATTGCTTGTTGCATAGTCTTTGTCTCTTCCCTTCCTTATATTTTCATTGAATGATAAAGATTTCATTTCCTCACGCTAGTTTGCATTTTAGGATATTCAAGTGACATTCATGGTGAGCCCCAAAACTAAAATTTAATTGAAGATAAACATTAAAATTTATTGAAGCAACCTAAAAAGCATTTGTAACATTAACACAAACATTTATAGGTCTAGGCTAAAGATGTGTTATGGCGTCATTAAACGTAGGAGTTGTCATTGTTTTTCAGCATTGTATCTCAAGGGTGAAATATTTTTCCACGTACATAAGTGTGTAGGATCGTTCTCCATGTACCTTTCGGTATATTAGACGACGCTCCACGCACACAAAGTATATGGGAACACTCTCATCATACGGTTACACTTTAGACAACACTACTATAGATTGCACTTCCACATACCATTAGGTCTATTTTGGAAGTCCCCTATAGGTTGTTATCCTCACCATAGGTAACCGAGTCATCCACCTTGTGTACTATGATACACCGAACACAAAATTTGGGGAGATTGTCTGCACATATGTTAAGTCCTTGGTTCGCCAAGGCGTATATTGCAATTCATGGTTGCTTGGTAATCCTTTATGCCTAGATTACCCTCTTTTTTATTTATTTTTGCGTTAATTTGAAAAAATTTTATGCAACGTGGAAGAACAAAATCCCCCACTCCATATTTTGCGTAGAATGCAAAATAAGCCTCATCTTCCATTAGAGGCTACTCCTGGTCATCGTCGGAAGCACAAGAAGACCCAAAGTACTGAATCAGGAATTCAGGAACTACTTCTGTTCCTCCTAAATATTATCAACTAGAATCATCTCTCTTTGAGTATTAAGCTCGAGATCACCTCTACTTTTGTTGGTGAATCTGACACACTCGAAACAAAAATCCCTAAAACCTTATTGCCTGAGGTTATTGAACTTGACTTTCCTAAGTCAGAAACTTTCTGTCCTGAGGTCGTTGAACCTAAGGAACCTCAACCATCTTCACCTCTTACTTTAGGACCTTTCCCTTGTGAGTATTGAAGATATCCTGCAAGAAAAGTCATATCCTTCTACTCTTGTTTATTGAAGTGGACTTCATTTTTATTAGACTGATCCTTTTCCTCCTCTTTATACTCCAACACAAACTTCTTTACCTGATTCTTTTGACTCGCCCCCGGATTTCTCGCAACAATCTTCATTGGGATTGTTAACCATGACTAGATCCAATTTGACTTCCCAACCCTTTTCCACCACTATGGTTGAGACATCAAATGTTGCTTCCTCATCAATGTTTACAACATTACGAGAGGCACACATGTATGGTGGCCTGTCCATCCCACCCGACTATCAGTCTTTATCTGGTACCTTCTCTGGTGCAACTTCCAGTCCTTGGACCTCTCCCATGTGATTCGTTTCCGGAATTCTGTCTAGCACTTCCCTTATGAACGTCACTGAGCGTACTCCTTCTCCCCCGCCTACACCTATGGTTGAACAACATGTTGTCCCTTATGTTAGTGGTCAAGGTTATCTTCAACAACCTAGATCTCCTTATGTTGGGTGCCCTCCATCTGGGTTGTAGTTGCCTCCATCATCTTCTCCTCCTATGGCATGGGGGCAACCTCTTGTTGGTATACCTCAAATTGATAATAAACCTGATTATAATCCTCCTTATCCTCGGATGGCTTCCAGTGTTTGGCAACCTACTTTTCTTGTTCAACCTAGTTCGTTTTTGGATCGATTGTTGAATCCTCAACATGTGTCGTCTTCGTCTCAAATTCCTACCCATCAATCTGTACCCCAACAAGATCAAATACATGTTGTCAACCTTTACAGGTTTTTATTCCATATCAACCTATTCCGGTGGTATGTGGGACCCCTCATGTTCCACTTACCCAACCTTTATAAGCTACCTTACAATTTCAACAGCTTGGGAAAGGTACTCCTCAAATTCAAGTAGGAAAGACTGTGTATAACATGGCACAGACTCAATCGAACACACCTTATGCTGGGGTGATGTGAAATCTCGCGAGGAAATAATATAGACCTTATTAGGGTGTTCCTTAAGTTCTTTTTCAAGGGAAACATATCCAAACCCAATTGTTCCAACCTTCTGAAGGTTATCCTAGAGCTCACTAATAAGGTTATGCGTATGCTTCTTACCAAAATCCTCCTTATTATGGTGCCCATGGTCCTCTTTATCATAACCCTCCTCCTTCTTATCTAGGTTATCCTCCACTTGATTTTAACTGGAAGTTACCTTTTGTGGCGACTCTCGAATTTCCAGACTTGACTCGGCTCACCAATGATCCTATTGCTCATTCACCTTGGTGACTGATAATTCCTACCAAATTGCCTTATGATATCCCAAAATTCAATGGGAATCCTAGAGAAGACGAGTCGACCCATGTCATGATGTATCATCTATGGTGTTCTTCGAACTCCCTTAGTGATGATTCCATATGATTACGTCTTTTCCAACGTACTCTTACAGGTATTGCATCTAAATGGTACATTGAGTTACCTAGAGATTCGTTTCACGATTTTAGTTCCTTATTTACCACCTTCCTCACACATTTCCAGTTACACATCTGATATGAAACTGGAACACAATTTTTGACAAACTTTAAACAAACTAAAGATACTCACATATTTTATCACATTCATAAGTGGCGTTGTTGTCGTCGATTGGTTAAGACCTATGCTCCAAATCAATTATTAGCGGAATGGTTCATTAAATCCCTATTGCCATCTATCACATAAGATGTAGCTAAAGGTGGGGTCATGATTGTAGAGCAAGTAACTGCTCGTGTTCAGTATTTGGACCTCATTTATCCCCAATCTGGCACGCTCTATGAAAATACACTAGATGCTCCGAGATCTTTGAATGTTGTTCCTCCAACTCTTGGTAAAGAATCTCATGCTACTGATGGCATCATTGGTTCTACCTATTCACAGACAGTGAGTAAACCATCTGGTGCTACTCTCACTTCATTTGCCTAAAAGTCTTTATCTAATGCTCCCTTGGCTTCTTCTTCCAAGATAAATGTCATTTCATTTGATAAAGGTAGATCTCAACAGCAACCAGGAATCAAGAAGAAAGGAAAATTGAAAAAGGATAAATATTCTTCACTACAAGATAAACAAAAAAATCAGTCCTCTAATGAGAAACGAAAGCCTCTCTACCCATGCTTGATTTGCAATGAGGAGCACTTTACTCGTGACTTTCCTCACTGTGCGTAAGTGAACCAGTTTATGAAATCCTCCACTTCTCTTGCTATGTTGACCGACCTGTTTCCTAATTAGGAGACCCACATGGTTGCTCAGGACCCTTCGTCCTATAACACTATTTTAATGCTTTCCTCCATGAAACCTAAATCTGATGTTATGGTGGCTACTCAGAATGAGGACTATGGTAACAATAATCCTCTGAATGGTCAGGCTACTGATCAAACTACCAGTTCGGCATCAACTCCATCTGATCCATATCTACCCACGATTCATATGGAGTTAACTATTAAGCCTTTGAAGGGCATTATTCATAAATTTGCTTTTGACCCTTGTGCCAGGGCTGCTGAAAATTATAACGTAGTTAAAGACTTGGCTTAGTTTCCATCAGCTATGTCGACCCTCGAGGTGTTGCAAAACTTCCCCACCCATAAGAAGGCTTTGCTTTTAGTTATCGAATGTGTGGATCCTTCAGATTCCAACCTAGTTGTTTTTTGTCATGAAAATTATACCCCTCGCCTTCTAGCTCAATTGGCCTTTATCATTCAGGTCATCGTCCATGGCAAAAACATTCATCATTCTATTATGGATGAGGGAGCCTCGACCTATATCATGTCTATGTCTTGCTAGAACGCGATTGGTTCTTGTCAACTGAGTTAGTCACCTACCACATTGAAATCTTTTTATGGGAGAACGTATAAACCTTGTGGTATTCTAAACTCCTTACAAGTATAATTGGGGGGGAAATTGTATCCATAGAAGTGGAAGTTATTGATGGACCTATTGATTATAATCTTCTATTGGGTCGCACGTGGGTTTACGCCATGGCCGTGGTCATTTGAATTATTTCCATATGATCGCCTTTCCTCACAAGGGAAGGATTGTGGCCATTGACCGACTCACCTTTTTCGCCTTTGATTCTCATGTTACTGGAAGTGTCTTGCTTGTAGGGGAAACTCTACAGTCTTATTAGCATGTCGAGGATGGACTGTTAAAGGATTCCTCGCTCATTGCAACCTTTTCACTTCCTCCTCCTCCACTTCCCGACAACTCATCATTGGTTGCTTATATCAATATGATATCATCTTCTACTATCCCGACTGATCCATGGATTGTACCAGATGAAACTAGTTTCCATAGTTTTGGCGACCAAATGTTGCTTAGCTCCATTGAGCTTGATTAGGAAGCCATCTATTCAGCTTGCGCGACTCACACCTTCTCTTCGATCAATCACTAGATTATGGCACGTCTTTTGATCCATTCTCTTGTATATTCTCTACCGATGAGAGCATCATGGAGATCACAATGCCAGAGGACGCGTTGTGGGATGATCATCACCATCATTCCTCCTTACCATATTCCATTGCGGATAATCTCAGTGATGTGTATTTACCCAATATCATCGTGTCTTTTACTTATTTTGTTTTTATTCACGAAGTCGATTCCGAAAAAAAAAAAAAAAAAAAAATAAAAAAAAAAAATTCTCTCGAATATCGAGAATACAATACCCCTTGATATCTCTATGAAACCTGGTATTGTTGAAAATCTACACATTGGCGCGTCTTGATCTCCATCTGATATTGAGACCTATAAAGCCCTATTTCATGAGTTTCGTGATGTCTTTGCTTGAAGTTATGAGGAAATTGCATACATCGACCCAAATATAGTGGCGTATGAGATTAAAACGTATCTTGATGCTAAATCAGTCTAGAAACGCCTCCCTCCGGTCCATCCACAAAAGGATGTCGTGATAAAGAGTGAAGTTGAAAAACTCCTTCGTGATGGTTTCATCTGTCCCGTTCCTTTGGCCGATTGGGTTTCAAATATTGTCTTTGTCATGAAGAAAGAAGGGACAATCTGTGTATGCATTTATTATCAGGATGTAAATCGCAGTTGTCTAAAGGACAATTACCCGACCTCGTTCATCAACTAGATTGTTGATGACTGAGTCAACTAAAAAATCTATTTGTTCATGGATGGTTTCTTCGGATATAATCAGATCAACATTCTCCCATTGGATCAACCTAAAATTGCATTTATCTGTTCCCGGGGTATATTTTATTACCTGAAACTACCATTTGGTTTAAAGATGTTGGGTCCATGTTTCAATGGGTAGTGGATTACACTTTTCATGACAGTAAACACATCGTGCAACCTTATTTGGATGATATCCCTGGTCATTCTAAGTATTGGGTTGATCACTTGATGATTCTTAGGGCCATTTTCTTATGGTGTAGACACTATAATGTTTGACTAAATCCACACATATGTGTGTTCTGCGTTAGTTCTGGTTGACTTCTTGGTTTTGTTATTTCAAAACATGGAACTTGTAATGATTCTCAAAGTATAGGAAATCATCAATCTGCTTGCCTATTGGGTAGCAGAGGTCTCGCGTAACAGTTTTGGGTCTAATAGCCTAGAAATTAGGCTAAAAATATTGTAAAACTCCGAAATATGCGGAGCACGAAATGTAAAAAATCGAGTCAAAGGGTTGTCCACCCGAAAAATAATATAAAACAATAGGAAGTAAGTTGGTCCGTGGACCATAGGGAGGTATAAATAGAGCGCGAATCTACGAGGGAAGGGGGAGTTCTCTTGGTTATGATCAAGGATCTGAATTGTAATGGGTTCTTGAGAAGAGGAGTCTGAAAGCGTCTATAAGTCCAAGTCGGGTAGGGGATAGAGGCTCTGCAGCGGGGTGCGTAGAGGCCTGAAGAGTCCGCAGCTGTGTGCGTGGACCCCTGCAGCTGAGTGTGCAGGGTGGATCTGGATGTATTGGGGATACAGTGGAAATAAAGATAAGTTTCTTCTGAGAATTCTGTGTTAAATCTGAATTATTGCGAATCTTCCCATTTGTATGGTTAATAAGATTGTTTTAATCTATGTGCATATGCTTGCTTCTTGAATACTTGTGAATCTGGGTTTAGTCTTAATACGTGAACTGAATAAATCTGATAAATGTTAGCTTAAAGGCTCGTCTAAGTAGATTTGAGTTGCAATACTTCATCTAATAGATTAGATCTGTAGACTGCGCACTAATAAACAGTAAGAGGTATTCTGGATCTACACGAATAAAGAGTAGCGTGAAGCTGTAGAACGGGTGCAAAACTTCCACACCACATCTAGGCATCCCAAGGGTGCGGAAACCTGGTTCTAGCACCCTCCCCTGCTACCTCGGGTGAGACCTCAGTTCGCGCTTTGCTGGCTGTTGCCGAAAGGCCAGTAGCTACGGGAATTTCTTGGCTAAATAATTCTTCCAAACATGGGTCAGGCCCATATAAGCCAACAAATGGTTCCGTTGCCAGGACTGGGATTTGCCTAAGGGGTGTCTAGTGTGAAACGTGGGGACTCTATAGAGAAGAAAGTTCAAGGATCGAAGGGATTAGGAACGGTAATAGTTCAAGGGTAACAATGACAAGCACGATTCAGTTACCGATATTCAAAGGAGTCCGAGGCGAAGACCCGAAACAATTCAGGTTCATGCTAACATCAGTATGGAACGCGCATCGAATTGCAGAAGATAAGATCAGAAAGGCTACCTTAGTCAGCGCGTTGCAGGATCGAGCACTGACATGGTACATAAAGTACTCAAGCAATCACCCAACGACATGGACAATAGAAATTCAGACCGAATTAAAGAAGGAGTTTAGCCGACCGAAGTCAGAAACACAATTGATTATAGGGTTCAAAGAGATCGCGATGATGCCTAGAGAAACACCGTGGGATTTTCACCTGAGACTGAAAAGTGCTATTCGCGAGGCTAACATGACATTGCCAGATGCGCAACACTACGCTTGGTTTATGGAATCCTTAATGCCACATCTGAGGGCGACTCTATCGCAACAAAAGATCTCAACCCAAGCCGAAGCGCTAGAGATAGTGATGAGGTTACACAAAATTCCGTTGCAAGACCTAGGGTTGGGAGTTCAAAAAATCCAAGCGCAGATTCAAAATTTGTGTTTGGAAATGAAGAAGCTAAAACAAGAACAGATACCGCGATCAGAAGTTCAGGAGGAAGTATGGTGTATAAAGTGTAGAAGCTAGGGGCACGATAAAGATCACTGCCCGGTCTTAGTGAATTTTGTGGCAACGGGGGGACCAACGCTATTGCAACTAGAGGCACAGGCAGGACCGAGCACCACAACCCCGCTCTGGTGCGCAATCTGTTAGGTGGGAGGAAAGAACAACATTGATAACTGTCATGTATTACCAAAATACAACTAGACCCCCCAACAACTATTTTGCAACTTTTGCATGTCGGTGGGTCACGAGGAAAGAGATTGTCGTAGCTACCAATTATTAATGGACCAGTCACCCGCTTACAGAATGTAGACTAAGCCGCGAGGTTAGGATCCAGCCGCAACGATTACGCGCAGTGGGTTCCAGGGCTGTGGACGAGGACGGGGGGAATGGGGTTAGGAAGGGGTCGCGAGCAACTAATCTGCTACAACTGCGGAGGACCAGAACATTACACGCAGGAGTGTACCAACCCAAATAGAATTTCATGCAGTTATTGTGAGCAATTCGATCATGAGCTAATAGATTGTCTGCCAATGATAGCGCAGATTTGTGAAAAAAAGGCAGCGCAACTAACAACGACGAATGTGCAGATGAGGAGGTCCGAACCCCACGAGGAAGATCCCAAGGTCAACATGGTGCTGAGGAGTGGCACAGCCACAAGAGGGGATGGAAGGAACTTAGGGGGCGGTAAGGAGACGTATCTGGAAGCTCAGGAGAGCTTCGCGGAGGTCTCCACCCCAGGTAGTAGGGATCAGCCTGAGTCGGACAAGGATCCCTCGATGATAACTACCTCTTTAGAGACGTGTAAAATTGCTTTGCAACAACAGGGCGGTTAAAGGCTTACATGAGTTGATAAATAGATGTGCAGGATGGAGTGAACTTCGCGTTGTTTGAAAGTTGGGAAGACATGCGTCAAGAACCGGAAGGGAAATGCGGTTAACAATGCAGATCGGAAATTATGAGATGAAGCAGGTCATTTTGGATCTGGGCTCAGATGTCAATGTACTGCCGAAATAGACTTGGAAGCGCATGGGTAAGCCTACACTACAATGGTACCATATCTAATTATGGATGGCTAATCAACAGAAGGTGCTGCCCATGGGAAGGTTGCAAGGAGTTACGGTAGACCTTGACGGCGAAAGTACCTGAACGGACTTTGAAGTCATTGAGCTCGTGGATGAAAGTAAGCCCTATCCTGCTTTGTTAGGAATAGATTGGGCCACCGACATGAATGAGGTTATTAATCTAAAGAAGCGGATAATGATATTTGAAACAAAGTTGCTCTGCATAGTCATTCCGCAAGATCTGGCTGAAGGACCATGCTACATTGAACCTGTTCGCGACAGAGAACGCGACGACGACATAGATTATAGCTACAGAATGTCTGCCCAAGAGTGAGGATGGATCAAGACAACAGAGGATAGAAGAATATCACAGGGTGATGGAGAATATTTCACTTCAGATTCAGATGAGGAAGACGAGCGGTGGCACAACAGGTTGAATGGCGTAACCACGCTATACTGCAACATGGTGACTAAATCGCTATGCTGCGTAAGCGCCCAGGATAGCGAATTGCTAAAGTATGATGGGTTGAAAATAATAGATGAATTCCTGACCAAATTTGGAATCGTAGTACCAGAGCACCAACAGTTTGATGCGATGAGATGGGCGCTGTGTGCGACGCTTGTGCGATGGTGGGGCACACATGAAGGGACATTCGAAGGTTGGCACGCCTGCAGGTGCATGATGAAGATCAGATTTGGGAAGCCGGAACTACACATAACAAAGAAATACAATGGACGTGATGACCCATACATGCACCTTACTAGATGGATCAACGCTTACAGAGAGGAACCTCGCCAGAATGGGTACACTTATTTTATCACACCCTGGACATCATTCCCAGAAACTGGTATACTGAAGTGGAGCTCCGGCACAACACATGTGAGTGGGATATCTTGCGCGCAGGGTTTTTGTCGACATTCCTCTTTGAATATCAATGGATGGATCCTTTGGACGAAGCATTACAACTGGTAAAGGCACTATATTCAAGACATCGCTAGAGCTAGAGGAAACTGTGCAGCCTGACTGGTCGCGGCAGCTAAGCTAGGCCCTCAAATGCTATAATGTCCAGGTAGAAGATGATGAGGATGATCCACGAAATGTCAATATCCCAGAATCAGAGGGGAACTGGGAGGTGCGCGGACCCGAAATCGAAGATCCAGATATCACGGCGCCATTGAAAACGAAACAAGTCAATATCGGAACCGAAGAAGAGCCGAAGTATGCAATGCTTGGGGACTACTGGGATGACGCCACAGTGGAGAAGGTCATTGAATTGCTTCTGGAATAGCGAGATTTGTTCCCAACAAAGATCACAGAGCTAAAAGGGATCCTAGGAGACTTGGGGAATGATGAAGATAACATTGAAGCCAAACGCAAAACCGGTGAAGCAGCAACCCTACCGATTGAATCCAAAATATAAAGCAAAGGTCCGCAAAGAATTGGACAAGATGCTGGCAGCTGAAATCATTGAACCAGTCGAGGAGTCCGACTGGGTAAGTTCGATGGTTGTGCAGGAGAAGAAATAGAAGGGTGAGATTCGCATTTGCGTGGATCTTAGGAAGCTCAATGATGCTTGCGTCAACAATTCGTTTCCAACACCATTTACAGATGAGGTACTGGAAAATGTGGGTGGGTAGGAAGCCTACTCCTTCACGGATGGGTTCTCAGGATACCACCAGATCAAGATCTCACCAGAGGACAAGAGTAAAACAACATTCGCCACTGAATGGGGTTGCTTTTAGTACATAGTGATGCCCTTTGAACTGAAGAATGCACCGACGATATTTTCACAAATAGTAGTTGCGACATTCAAAGAATTTATCCACAAGTTCTTAGAAGTCTATCTTGATGACTGGACTGTGTTTGGACTTGATAAGAAGCACATAGCGAGCTTACGACTGATGCTGGATACTTTCCGCCCACATCAGATTGTGCTAAACTTGAAGAAGTGTACTTTCCTTGTCCCATTTGGGAACCTATTGGGCCATGTGGTTTGTAAGAAAGGCCTGATGGTGGATCAAGCAAAGATCGTCGTCATACTCAATCTGCAAGCACCACGAAGTGTCAAGCAATTACACGCCACACTAGGACACACGGGCTACTATCGAAAATTCGTCAAAAGCTACGCTTAGATCACGACTCTGATGGAATAGTTGCTGAAGAAGGATACTACTTATTGCTGGAATGAGGAATGTAACAAAAGTCTGGAAATGCTTAAGGAAAAGATGGCATCAACCCTTATATTGGTCTTTCTGAAATGGGACATCAAATTTCATGTGCATGTCGATGCATCATGTGTCGCATTAGGGGCGATACTTACTCAACCAGGAGCAGAGGGAATTGACCACCCAATTGCGTTCGCAAGTCATCGGTTGTCAAAAGTTGAAAATAATTACTCCACTACTAAGCGCGAGGGATTAGCGATGGTATATGCGCTTCAAAAATTCCGCCACTATTTGCTTGGAGGTCACTTTAAGATGTATACTGATCACTCGATGTCAAAATACCTAGTGAACAAGCTTGTCTTGGGGGAACATCTATAGATGGTTGCTGTTATTCCAGGAGTATGAATTTGATGTCGTCGTCAAACCAAGACGTCTAAATGCAGGTCCAGATCACCTGTCCCGAATTGAGACCAGCGTAGAACCCACAAATCTAGGGAACAGACTTTTGGATGCTCAGTTATATGCGGTGCGCATAGCGGATGGTCACTTTGAAGATATAATCGATTTCTTAACTACAGGAACTGCACCGCAGGGATACTCTGTTCAGCAGAAGAAGGAATTGGTGATATGTGCAACAGACTTCACCGTGATTGTAGGACACCTCTAAAAAATGGGCAACGACGAGATATTGCATCGATATGTCCCGGAGTTCAAGCGAGGACAGATCCTGGCCGAAGCACATGGGGGGGTTGCTGGCGGACATTATGCGGGTCGCGCTACAGCTCAGAAGATTCTTCGTGTAGGATTATGGTGGCCTACTCTGCATCAGGATTCGAAAGCATACTGTCGAGGCTGCAACATAAGTCAACGAACGGGGAAACCATCGCGGAGAGATGAAATGCTGCTCCAGCCACAAATGATGCTACAACCCTTCGAGAAGTGGGAAATCGACTTCGTAGGACCTATCGAGCCGCAAGGGAAAACGAGTGTGCGCTATATCATCACTGTGACAGATTATTTGACTCGATGGGCCGAGGCGCAATCGATTAAGGATTTCACGACTACGACAACTGCAAAGTTTTTTTTCTTCGAGAATGTACTGATAAGGTTTGGATGTCCCAAAATTCTCGTGAGCGATTGGGGAACGCATTTTCTGAATGAAACAAACAACGCACTCATTAAGGAATTCCAGATATATCACCAACAGAGTATGCCATACCACCCGCAAGCGAATGGGACCGTTGAGGCATTCAACAAAATCTTGGAGACCATGTTGACCAAGGTCTATAATACGCAACGAAATGACTGGGACTTGCACATCCCTGCTGTGCTATGGCCATATCGAACAACGTGCAAGAAGCTGACGGGCCAGACACCTTTTCGGTTAGTCTATGGCAAGGAGGCTGTTATGCCTATGGAATATGTTGTGCCTAGTCTGTGGATTGCGGCAATCACAAGCATGACAGACCGTTGGGCTTTGGAGGAAAGGCTCGCGTAGCTCGAAGAACTGGAGGAGGAACAGTTTTTGGCTGGATTCCATCAGCAAGTACAGAAACAACATGAAAAATTGTGGCATGATCGCCATATCAATGTGCGCACTGTTGACCACTACGTGTCAACTACCCATAGTAGTACACCCCTTTTTTCGCAAAAGGGATAGTGCTTAATCAACATGTCCGTGCCATTCGACAGTCATCGTCGAAATGATCATGTTATGCTGTAAACCCAGTCTCCATGTGTAAATTGTAAATAATCTTGACAGATCTGAGTCATGTATGTAAATTGCCTAGGTGGACCTAATTTTCTAGTGATAATCTACGTTCCGGAAGGTTTTTTGTCTCACCGATCCATGATCGACAGAGTTTTCCTTCAGCCTAACCCCAAAGCCGGAATGAATTTTGTCATTAGAATCTTAGAGGAATCCTAGTGTGTTGATCTGCTAGATTATATTTGTGTCGCAGAACTGGGTAGTCTATGAGGTTCTATGTCAAATGGGTTTTCCCCCTTCAGATGTAAAATTGTAAAAGTCATGATGTAAAGTGTCTTGAGGGTTAGAAAATGTTTTAATCCCCTCATAAGTCCTAAGTCCTAGGTCCTAGGTGATTTTTCCAAAGGCTAAGTTCGAGAATCCAAAAAAAATAAAAATTAAAAAATAGTAATAAAATAATAAATTTTTTTTTTTTGAAAAAATAAAATAAAATAATAAGTCAAACTTTTGAGTAAATAAATGCAGAATTTCAATTTTTTAATAGATTAAAATGCATTTAAAAAATTCGACGGATGAGAATAAAAGGGATTTTAATCCTCATCAACGGTCGAGATCATTTTGACATGGATCACTCGAACTAGCCATTGGGAATTTTTCCTTTAAATAGGGTGTTAGGGGTCATTTGAGATCATTCGATCTGTGAGTCTTGTGCTGAAGAAAGCTCGCTTGTAAACTTTTTCTTGTGCAATAAAGAGAGACTTTGGGGTTGAAATCTTGCTGGTGTTATTCTCCTGAAGTGCTGTAAGTTGCTTTATTTTCTACATAAATTTGTTTTCAGCCATTAGTAATAGCTTAGTGAAGAGTGATTTTGAACACAAGTATCTTGTTTACTCACTAGGGTTTTAATGGTAGTAGAATTTCTGGAAGTAATGGCAGGTATCTCCATTGGATTTGGATTTTACTACTGTTTTTTCCCCCTTTATTGATAGTTGAAGTGAGCTGTGCAGGAAAATCTAGATTGTAAAGATCAACAGGCATTTGGGGAAGTTCTCGGCTGAACCAGCCAACTCTCGAAAAGCATTCTCGTGTAGAGCCCAACCAGTTTCGATCCTAGGTTTATCATTTAAGTTTATCTTTTGAATGCATGAGAGAATTTCTAAAGTATCTCATAGTAAATCTGAAATTCTGAAAATATTACTTCGGATTATTGACAAATCTGGTTGTTTAAGAGTCGAAAATATGTGAATACTGTAATCATTTAGTTAAATTTTGGGTTTTATCCTTGCATATTTTTCCCCTGGATTTCCGTTTTTGTAGGTTGTAGGAGGAGATTCTTGTTGGAAGCCAGATCTAGGCCCTAGGGGGTAATATCTGGCCTCACAACCAGTTTTTGCAGGGTCACCGTTTTGCTGTCCAAGGGTTTCAAATTTAGTCACTGTCAAATCTGGAAATTTATTGCAGGGTTTTCACCAGAAGCAAAGGGAGTTAATATTTTTTTAAGTTTCTGAAGAGGTTCAAGGTTGTCCAAGCCATACCACTCCTCTGTGTGAAGCTCCTTTTCCATTCATTGCTCAGCTCTCCCTTCAAAACCTGTGACTATCCACGTCTCATCAATCTGCATGAACCAAAATTTATCTCACGCAGTCATGATTCCAGTGTTCCAACCTGCAAGGAATCGAATGTTCTTTCAGTTGCTCCAAACTTCCCATCGCTGCCAGATCTGTCCGTATCTCCTCAAGCTACCATACCCCTCCACGAATTTCTTTTCACACCGCATCCTCTAGCCATCCCTGCCGCCGTCAGACTCTTCGACCTCTCATCACTGCCTTTCAACGTCCATCAGCTTCCCACGCTACCATTCGAAACCTTGTCATCGACCAAGCCTCCTAAACTTCCACGCAGCCATCCTGGTGTAGCTGCTCCTTGTTGCTGCCATCTAACCTGCATCAAAGTTAAACCATCAAATGTGTTAAGATTCAAGCACCTCGCAGCTCTCAGATCCTATCCGTCATACATCCAAATCCATCACGCTGTATTTTCTTGCCTTCATCGCAGCTGCAAACCAGTGTTCTCCTTACCTCTCCGTTTCGATCCTTCTAACGTTGCCGCTGTCGAACGCAAGATTGCATCCGAAAAAGACTTCGATATCCTTAGTTTGATCTTTGTCGTAGGGTTAGTGTTTGTTTCATAAAGTATTTCATAGAGTATTGCTTTTAAGTAAATTTCGATTTTGGTTTCAGTTTTAAAAAAAAGGAAAAAAGAAAAAAGAATTTGTTTTAGTTTCATTTCTTAAAATAATAATAATAATAATAAAAATAAACAAACAAATAAATAAAATTTCATATGTTAGGCCCTTTTAGTTAGCACTATATTTTAGATTAAAGTTTAGGTTTTGTTTTTGGGTTTAGCCGTTAGCTAATTTTAGTTTTAGATTTATTAAATTTTTTTAAAATTTTTTTGCTTTAGTTTTAGATTTTTTGGTTAAATTTTAGTTTAGGTTTACTTGTATTTAGTTTAGTTCAGTTTGTTTAGAAAATCATAAGAAAAAGGGCATAAAAAGTTTTAATTTTTTTTTTTTGGTTTTGTTTAGAATTGTCATTAGCTTTTGATTTGTTAAGTTTAATTTTTAACTTAGGTCTTAGTTTTAAATTAGATATTTTCAGTTTCATTTAAAATATATTTATTAAAAATAAAAAATAAAAAAAATCTCAAAAAACATAAAAAAGTAATCTTTAGACTTTTTATTTTGTTCTATAGTTTAGTTTTTTATTTAGATTTAAGTTTCATTTATTTAGACTTTAGTTTTCACTTAGCTTAGTTTTGTTTTATTTGAAAATATAAAAATACAAAAAAATTTGGAAATATTTTGCCAAATTCAGTCTTGGCTCAAGGATTTGTCATGTTTGCGATATATCTTTTCTGATGAGACTAAAATTTTGACATGGGATTAATATTTATCATTTTTTATGTGGTTAAACATGCTTAACGTTCATTTGAAAATTAGCTATACGAAAGTGATAACTGATTAGCATTTAAAATTATGTGGTTATTTAAAGCATTTAATTTTTCAAATTTTAATTGTTGGAATATTGTTAAGCCATTGAGCATTTATCGATTATCTCGCATTTGGTAAAATTAATCTTTGTTTGGGTTATTTGATGGTAAATGATTGTTAATGAGTTCATATTTCTACAGTATTTGATAAACAATTATTCAGTCATTAACTCCATAAGGCACTGGCACATTAACTTATAAAATCAATTAGGTGCTAAATTGTCTTGCTGAGTCTCCCAACCCAACTTGTCCACAATTGGTCTTCCTTTGTCCCATAGGGTCTACCCCCCTTAGCCTCGGGAGACGGCTTAAATGGAGAGATTGGGGATCAGGGTGACAGCCCCCGATCTGAGCATTGTCGTGACAATCTGTGCGACAACACGCACTTTCATGAAGAATGATCTAGTATTTCTATACGACAGTAAATTCGAGAAATTCCCTGGCAAACTCCGAATGCATTGGTTGGGACCCTATGTCGTCAAAGAAGTTACCGAAGGGGGCGCGGATCAACTTGCCAAACTCAATAGGGACCCCTTCCCGGGCCGAGTGAATGGCAATCGCCTGAAGCTCTATACGGGCGGGTTGGCCGCCTCACTAACCGTTCGAGGGACAGTCTCATCGCTCCAACCAGTTGAAAGAGAGCGCGGGACAATAAAGCAGCCTGGGAGAAAGAGGTGTGAGTGCTAGGATACACATCGATCTAGCCCATCATCAAGATCGTGGTCGCATGGTCAGAAGTACGCTGCTGCGTTGCTCGGAGCAAGGTGACCGTTCATGTCACTATTCATGACAAGATATCTGCATTATGGTGAAAGGGTGCGGGTACAGGCAATTAAGAGAAGGAATACGAGCCAGATATGGCACGAGCTGCCACAAAATTTACACGGGGATGCTAGAACAGGCGGGAATCAGGGAATTTAAAATTCGAATCGCTTATAAATCACCGAGGGGCATCCACCGGGCGACCTACACTTCCGCAAAGCATATGTTGAGTATTGATATGGAGCTGTTTATTATCTCTACACAAGGAGTAAGCCCGAGGGTGGTGATATGGCCGATGGAGCAGCAGGACTATCTAAGGAGCATGGTGTTGACAGCTGCGGGCGTTCCGCAGCCTGCAGCCTCAACAGTAGGGGATGTACCGGAAAAGGGGAGACACGAAGCAGAATTGGTCTGGATGCCATCGCCTCACCCGTGGGCAGGTCGGCAAAATACAACAGTTCAGCAAAAGAAGGGAAAAACAGAGACCACGGGTAGGAATGAAGTTACTAAGGCGTCTCTAAAAGACCTTAAGGATTTGGATCTCACGGACAACAACAACAGTCTTGAAAAATTGCAACACAAGCTACAGCAGACAGTGCGAAGAGCGGATACGAAGGTTGGAAGTGGCTACAGTGGTACAAGGAGGTCCCGTATGCGGCTCCCCCACTCGAGTTGAAATATTATGAGGGGGTGTTCTGTGTTAACCAAGCAGAGCAGAATGAGCATCATCGGTCACAAGAAGCGGTAAAGACACTGAAGCAGGGGCCAGACGAAGTGTTGTAGGAGACAACGAAGAAGCAGTAGGACGACCAGCATCACTAAGAGGGAGGTGAACCGCGAAGCCACTGTAGCGCTACTCGCCACACCAACGAGTGACTTGGGATGAGTCATGATGATTGTGTTGGGGGACTGTTGTGTAGTGGAGGTCCTGCGTAACAGTTTTGGGTATGATAACCTAGAAATTAGGATAAAAATATTGTAAACCTCCGAAATATGCGAAGCGCGAAATGTAAAAAATCGAGTCAAAGGGTTGTACGCCCGGAAAATAATATAAAATAATAGGAAGTAAGTCAGTCCGTGGACCATAGGAATGTATAAATAGAGCGCGGATCTACAAGGGAAGGGGGAGTTCTCCTGGTTATGAACTAGGATCTTAATTGTAATGGGTTCTTGAGAAAAGGAGTCTGAAAGCGTCTGTAATTCCGAGTCGACTAGTGGATAGAGGCTCTGCAGCGGGGTGCGCAGAGGCTTGAAGAGTCCGCAGTTGTGTGCACGGATCCCTGCAGCTGAGTGCACAGGGTGGATCTAGATGTATTGGGGATACAATGGAAATAAAGATAAGTTTCTTATTAGAATTATGTGTTAAATCAGAATTATCACGAATCTTCTTGTTTGTATGGTTAATAAGACTGTTTTAATCTATGCACATATGCTTGCTTCTTGAATACTTGTGAATCTGGGTTTAATCTTAATACGCGAACTGAATAAATCTAATAAATTTTAGCTTAAAGACATGTCTAAGTAGATCTGATTTGCAATACTTCATCTAATAGATTAGATTTGTAGACTGCGCGCTAATAAACAGTAAGAGGTATTATGGATCTGCGTGAATACAGAGCAGTGCGAAGCTATAGAACAGGTGCGAAACCTCCAGACCACATCTAGACATCCCAAGGGTGCGGAAACCTGGTTCCAGTACCCTCCCCTGCTACCTCGGGTGAGACCTCAGTTTGCGCTTCCCTGGCTATTGCCGAAAGGGCCAGTAGTTTCTGGATTTACTTGGCTGAATAATTCTTTTAAACCTGGGTCAGGCCCATATAAGCCAACACTGCCCCCTTGCTCGCTCGTTTAACTTCAACGACTTTAAGGGAAAGCTAACTTTCTATGGAGGTTGCCCCTAATTATGCTAAGTTGACCAAAGGATTCACTTGTCTACTTAAGAAAGGGGTTCCCTTCCATTGGGACAATGCTTCTCAAAAGGAATTTGATGCCTTGAAAAATGTACTAATTTGGGCACCTTTTTATATACCCCTGATTACCAACGCAACTATTTCTTGTATCTTGTTGTTATCATTTCTACTATAGCAATGGTATTGGTCCAAGAAGATGATATAGGGACTGAACATCCCATATATTACCTGAGTTTGAATATCAATGATACCAAAATCAAGTATACTCACATAGAAAAGTTCGCTTTGACGGTCGTTCAAAGGTTCTGCCATTACTTCTTGCTCCGTAAAACTACAATTGTTTCAAATTGCAACCATACAATATATATTTTGTCACATCAGTTGTTGAGGGAAAATACTCTAAATGGATCGTCATCCTACAAGAGTTTGACTTGGAATTCATCAAATCCAAGTTAAAGAAATCCCTGGTTTTTGTTGAGCTTATGTGCGACCTTCCTTCCCTTGATTTTGAATTAACATTGAACGATTATATCCCTGACGAGTCGTTGTTTCTAATTTCGTCATTTGACCCGTGGTTTCGAGACATTATGATATATCTCCAGACCTAGACTTTCTGATCTGATACCTATCACTCTGAGCAACGACATATTCAATACTAAGCCAAAAATTACATCATTATTAACGACAACCCTTATCAGTGCAGTATTGATATGATTTTACGAAGGTGCGTCACGCATGAGGAGGCCGAGAAAGTCATTAATGAATGCCACTCGGGGGCATGTGGTGGTCATTTGTCTGGTTATGCTACTGCATAGAAGATCCTATGCATTGGTTACTTTTGGCACACTGTTTTTCGAGACTATATTCTTGTTGTCAAGAAGTGTCATGCATGCCAAATTTATGATCAAAGACCCTTGCTCCTCCTACTCCATTGCATCTTGTTATCATCATTGGACCTTTTTCAAAATGGGGTATCAACTTCATGACATGTAACCCTCACTCAATCATGGGGCATGGTTATATCATTGTCGCAGTAGATTATTGTACTAAATGGGCTGAGGCGATTCCTACATTTAACAACACTGGTGAAACGACTGCAAATTTATTTTTCAATCATGTTATCTCACGGTTTGGTGTTTTGCAATCCATTCATGGAAAGAATTTCTAGAATCATACGATGACTGAACTAACTATTAAGATTGCACTTTCCCATGTAATTTCCACTCCCTCTTATCCTCAGACTTTAATGGATAAGTTGAGGCTATCGATAGAGTTCTAAAAAATATTATTCAATGTATGGTAGGGGTCCATTAATTGGACTGACATTTTCTTTATGCTGCCTTGTGGGCATATTGAACCTCAATAAGAACTGTTACTGGATTTACACCCTTTCAGTTGGTTTATGGTATGGAAGTTATCCTTCCAATCGAATGTTAGATTATGTCACTGAAACTAGATGTAGAACTTCTTCCTGCCACTTTTTAGAAGAGGAACATATTTTGCATATGACCCATTTAGATGAGACAAGATGTGATGATGATATAGCTAATGAAGCTCATAAAAGATGTATCAAATATGAAAAAAGTGTCAAGTCTTGTGTCTTCTCGGAAGGAGACCTTGTTCTTTTATATGACCAAGAATATGGTAAGTTAGGATAAGGAAAGTTCCAACCTATGTGGTCAAGTCCATAAATCGTCAAGTGTGTTCTTGCAAAAGGGGACTATGAGTTAGTTGATTTTGATGGAATTCCACTAACGCATCCTAGAAATGGGTTTTACCTAAAGAAATACTATGCTTGATCTCATGCATAGTAACACTCTATACATACTGTGTATAGGTGTGTTGAGTGTGTTTGCAGTGTGTTTGTTCAGAGTTTCCTACGGTTTCCATTGATCCCTTTTACGTTTGGTTTGCATGTGTTTGCATCCCCTGAACCATTTTTTGGTTACGCTAATGATGTTAATCAGAGTACTTGGAACCTATCCTTCGCAACATGGGCTATCTTTGCTCCAAGTGGCGAGTTAGTGAGTCTACAAGGGATTTGTATTAGTCGCTCTATCAACAACATCATTGAGTATAACACATTGGTCAAGCTACTGTCTGATGCTATTTCACATGGTATCTTCCATTTAGTCATCATACTTGAGTCACAGCTCGTGATACTGCAACTCGCTAATGTTTATTCTTAGAAGTCCTACCATTCTTTGTATGTTTTTAAGGGTTTACCTTCCAGGAAGACATTTTGATTTCATATGATATGAACATATTTCTAGAAATCTAAATACATTGACAGATGCACTTGCTAATCATGTTTTAGATATACATTTGCAATGAATGTAAATAAGTTTGAATACACATCACATCTATTGAAATCATACTAGGAAGATAGAAACACTGAAGATATATATATATAGTTTGGTTTTACAAAATTTGTGTCCAAGACACATATGGCCACATGACCCATATAAAAAACTACATGCGAATATCTAAGTAGACTAATCAAAGTGCTCATGATATCATGCCATTGCACGAGCTATTTTGCGCAGTAGCTGACCAATACGATTAGGCACTCTGATAGTGTGTTGTTGAAGTCGCATCGAAATATGGTTGATTGTGGTCTCATCTATCCTGTGTGTCAACCCCTCCATGTGGCACTCCACCTCTGTTAGGATATCGACTACATTAAGATCCTGTAGTGCATCCCATCCTACTACAACAACCTGTACTGGTTCTACTACAGTCTGTGGCTATTCTACTACACGATGGAGAAATGAAGCACCTTTCGGTCGAACACACCCAATATCAATAGTTTAGTGTTGGAAACATTAAAAACGCAAAAAAATTGTAAAAATTTCAAAAATTCAAATGGTCGAAATATCTTACCTGTAACACCCCATCGCTCACACAGAGGAAGCATGAGCTCAGGGTCATCACGAAAATCCATCCCCACGTACAGATAATCATTGATCATAATGAAATATCTATTTAGCCATCCAAAGAAGGTCGGTGAGAAACTTATCGTCGACGAACCTGCAAATCAGGACATACTATCTATCCACCTCCTCATATGTAGAACCCTCAAATCAATGGGATTTACTGTAATCTATCGAGGTTGTAGTAATGGAAACCACTCTAGAGAAAAGGAGACCAAGATGAAACTGTAGCCAAAGGTTTTTAACTTTCCCTCTCTTGTTGTAGACAATTGTTCTTCCATATTAACCAACACTCCATCGCACTGGTTGAGGAATGTTGGCTCCAAACACTCGACACCGTACTGCATGTATGATCTTCTAGCTACATGAAGTGTTGAGCTACCCGCCAATTTGGCAATGATGAATAAAATCGTTCTTAAGGGAAAATGGGTTACATATTTTATGCTAATATTTCTATCTCTAGTTGGCTTGGATCGAGTCCTGCTGTAAGTAGCGATATAATCTTTCACTGTTTCTCCACCCCTTCTCCCACCTAAGAGAGAGAGATGGGGGTACCTGTCATAAAATAGATGTTCTCTACTGTTATACCGAGCATATGTTCCCCAAATCTGAATTCATGTGCTCGCACATCCCATTCATGAACAAGATACGCTAGTAATTCCATCTACTGCCTCATACCAGGAAGCTAGAAGAATTTCAACAATGCACAGTTTTTTAGTGTCTGGATGGTAGCAGGGTCATTAGCCGCATTCAAATCATGTTATTCATGTTCTCTTTCTCTCCAAATAAAGGTCATTTTGTGCTAATTAAGACATCAAGTATCAAGAAGAGACTTGTTAGGATCCTTTGCATGCAAGAAAACTCAAAAATTTTGAAGGGTAACTAGCAAACATATTTTAGATTTGCACCCAACACACCCCCATGAGGAGAGACAGTGCATTTCACACCTCCCCTGCAGTATATCCTCACTTAAGTGGAACACACCTTTTGACCATTTGGGCCTACATTGGTACTAGGGTGAGTTATTTAAAACCCAGGGCCCTAAAAATGCCTAAAACTTGCATGAATACACAAAATGGGACCAGGAATTGAAAGAGAAAGGTCTTAGCTCTTACCTAGAAGTGACGTTGCTTGAAACGACCCACCAGATTGAGCGCAATCAGTTGTAGAAGATTAAGGGCAACAACTACTCCAAACTCTCACTATTGAAGGTAAATATGAATGGTAAAGATCAATAGTCATTTTGAATATTTATGGTTGCTTATTCCATTATTTTATTCATATTTAATGTTTTGACCTAGTTACAAACCATATTTACCATGAAACAGGTATTTCTAATCATTTTTGTGATGTTCTGAGGAGGTCAACAACTATTTGAGGAATTTTGTCATGTTTTGAACAAATTATTTTGACCTAGGAGCACACTTGTATCACTTTTTCGTGATCCGTAAACCTACGAAAAAGGAACCTCCTAGAGTCCTCTTTCAACTCTTTTCAAACTCCCAAAATATGAAAAGGTTGTTGAGCACTTGTCTTTTCAAACTCGTTAATGTAAATGAAAAGACATCTACGCAATATAAATTTAACACTTTTTCGGGACTGAGATAAAGTACTTACGAAAAAGGAATACTTTAGTCGAACATGGCTAAGAGGTTATCTTGGGTATTATTTTCTTTCTTTTTTGACCTAAGGGACTATCTACAAAAGGGAACATCTGGATTTTTCTTTTTTGCCTCTTTTTAAAACTCTATAAACATGAAAAAGTTGTCAAGTTATACCTTCATTGGACTTGTTAAAACATAAAACAATGGTGGACTCGTCGTTCATGATGGGACCAAACCACTCCTTCTTTGGGTTCATTAAATATTCTTAGAGGGATTCATCCAAAGGATGAACTTCTAGATCAAGCATATGTTATCCTCCTTAATATTGTTAAAAAATAAAGAGGTACTGACCAGTATGGTTGGGGAAATTGGGAAAATAGGGTACTCCATTTGTTAATGGCAGCAAGTCTCTCTTGAACACGACACTCTTCCACTTCATCTTCGTGGTTGTTGGGTTGGGAAATTTGCTTGTCTTTTGGTTTATCATACCTTTTCAAAGCCTCCATTTTTGGTTTTGGGTCAATGTTGCCAACTCCATTCAGTGTCATCACTGTGTTCAAGAGAAGTCATTCAGTCAATATCTGCTACAATACTCTTAAGCCTTCATTCCAAGTTTGTGCTTTCCTTATCTAGTTTTGTATAACCATCATTTTGTATCAAATCATCATACCTGTTTCATGTCGTTGATGGCGGATACATCAAGGTCCTCATGCAATGGGTTACTTCATGTCAACAACAACTCATTATTCATGAAGTTGACTTAGAAACATCCATTGGTACCTTGGTGGTTGCATACATCAATGGAATTTTTCCTCACTCTCAGCAACAAGTTTACATCATTGGCCTTCGACCGAAATATTATGTGTGGTGTTCAACATCAACTCATTTATTCACACCAAACAAATTGTACAAGAGTACCTCGAGAGCCATTAACATCATCGATGGTTTCTCTTTCGTTTGTTAACAACTTATATCATTATCTGGTCAGCTGGTGTCTATCATGTTTGACTCCATCTCAATGATTCACCTGGTTAGACTTGTATATGGGTTAATCATGTGAATGAGATAGAAGACCCCAAATCTAGTTTCATCCATCCGGGCTGCGATTTCAGGAGTTATACAAGATCACAATGTATGATGGCTATGATCATACATACAATCATTTAGTCATGGGTCCACCATTAGTCATCCGTGGATGTGTATTTTGATCATTGTACATGTAATGTTAGCTTATGTGCTGAGTATGGGTATGCCTCCCTCAATAAAGATGTCATGATGTAAATTTATTGTCACAGATGATGATCTCGATGATTTTTCTTGATCCCGGCTTCTCACAAGGTAAAGCACTTCAGTCATCAATTATCATTTATGAGTTTATGCTTTAGGGAGGAATCTGTTATAGGCAATTTTGTCACATCTAGTCAACAAGTCATTCAAATAGGATCATTCACATCCTTTGAACAATTTGTCATCCTCCCTACACAAATCCCTAAGCATGACTCTATCTAAACCCCGAGTTTCTTCCCGAAAGCAACTTGTTTCAGTCATTTTAAGGACCAATGCACCCTGGCCCCTTACTGGCTAGCATTGATTACCAAGTTGCCCTACTTTTCACTTGCGTTGATTACCAAGATGCTTCTCAGTGTTGGGGGTGCGTTGATTCTAGAAATTCAAGAAAAAAAAAGAATATCGAAGCTTCCTCTTCTAGAAGCTTCCAGGATATGTTGTAACTATTTACCTCAGATAAAAGTATTGAGTCCTATCCTATCCTACCTTGGAGTTTTCATTCCTTATCCCTTGAACTCATCCTCCCATCAAGAGTGGATCTCAAGCCCATATTAGTAAAATGATACAAATTCGTTAATTACCTCCTCCATCTATATATTTATTTACATCCATAGGCAAGGGGTTGCCTTTTGGAGAATGATTCTACCCTTATGTTGTTAATGTGAGAGATATCATTCCGTTCATTAGAGTGATTAGAGGCGCATTTTATGACAAGGAAAGGACAAGTCAACTTGGAGGAGCTCTTCTACAAGTTCAACACCTATTTTTGGTTCTAACTCACTCCATTTCTATTAAATCAAAGTTCTTTATTTTCCTATATATGATATTATGGTTTCATATATTTCATACCATGTTGATCTATTGAATAAAGTAATTAGATGATGCTATATAGATTCCATAGATTGTTGACTTGTGTTATTTGACATGCAGGTTCTAATTATAACGATCAAAGCTAGGATTGGAGCATTCAATCCAAGAAAGGAGAGAAGCATACGACAAATTCCAGGTAGGCTTCACGCTGTTATCTATTTACTTTAAGGAAAACATTAGTCTCCTTGTCTTTTGGTTGTTCTAGGTCAGTCCACTAGGCCTAGTGAAGATACTTTTGTCTGCAGTCGTAGATTTCGTATAATAGCATGGTTTCATGATGATACTTTAATTATTGCTTCAACGTATTTTGTTTGAACTAGTTGTCATCAATATTGTTGAGCAACTGGCTAGTTTTGTGCCAATAGGTGCCTAGTTCAAATCCCTATGAATTAGGTGCACTAGCCTACACAATAAGGTCTACTAGGGACATTATTTTTCTAGGTGGATATTGGTGGAGACTCACCTCTTCTACTTTGACCCCCACCATTGTTTCTTTCAGTTTCCTTAATTGTAGCACATTTCACAAGTTTTGGTAGTTTTTCGAGTCCTAAACTTTTAGAGTCATTTTGAGGCCCTAAACAATGTTTTTTTGGAAAATTGGAAAACCCATAGCTCACATCATGGGTTTGCATAACATGAAACATGGGTTTGTAGTCAAAGTTGTAGTCTTGGAATAAATATTTCTAACGAGTTATTGTACACATCAAACTAAGATCGTATGCGAAAGTTACGACCCCGAGAAGTTGATTTACCAATTTATCCCAATGGGGCCCACAAAAATTTGGCACTTCATCTCGTAGGGTTAGTTTTTTGGATGTTTAGGGGTTTTCATTATTTCTAAATAATAAATAGGTCTCTGAGCCTTGTTGTAACACAGTTCAGAAGGCATGTAACCGCCACATCTCTTCGCGAAGATAACCTACCATCACTTGAGCTAGTTTATTTCCATTTTGCATGTAATCAGTTTTTAGTAATTTGTTATTAATGAATTGATGTTTTATTTTCATTGTATATATATATATATATATCTATATTTCATTTTGTTCCTTCATAAATATGAATTAGTGGTATCAGAGCAACCCACTCTTTCTCTATATTTATGTGCACGTCCCCAATGAGGTCGGGGTATAAGGAGTTGGGACTTGAATTGATTGAGAATTTGCAACACTGTCCCCAATGACACTGATAGCCTCGCATTGTGGAAGACAAGAAACACGAGGGAGACGGATATCCTATCAAATTGTTGCTCGAAGAAGCCCTCAAGCGATGGAGGAACGAGATGAATGACAACTTTGACCAAATCCTTCAGTGGATGCCCACCGACAACACATCTTCATCCAGTGGTCACTTCAGAGGCGTTGCCGCTTTCAAGGTACATGTGAACTTCAATATTCCTATATTTGAAGGTCAAATCAATGCAAATGTTGTAGATAAATGGTTGAATTTATTGGAAAGGTAATTTTTGATCCATAGTTTATTTGATAGGGAAAATATTACTTTTGCACTACTTAAGGCCTCCCCCCATGTCAAGGACTAGTGGAAACTTACTGTGAGAAAAGGTCAAATGAAACCTCTTTCTTTGTAGTTTCCTCCACTTGGAACTCTTTCTGAGACAATGTCAAGGAACAATATCACCCCGCAGGGAGCTATGAGGATAAATACACCACACTGCGACAACAAAGGGATCAAGATGTACATGAGTTCACAAATATTTTTCATACTCTACGCACAAATTTGGGTATCAAAGACTTGCATCTGGTGCTCAAGTACCGTGACTATATGCAAAAATACACTCAGAAAGAAATGGAGTTCATGGACATCTCCTTGCTTAGTGCAGCGTACCGATATGCTACTAAGATTGAACAAAAACTTAAACAAAAGAATCTCGACTTTGGATCTACGAGTCAAAAGAAGGGTAAGAGCATCCCAAAACTGTAAAATAAAGGATAGAGCCAAGGTGGAGTAGCGCAGGATAACCCATTAAAGCCACAAGCAAAGAATGACATCATGAAGATGAATAAGGACATAAGAAAGTGGTGTGAGTTCCACAAGAGCCCCACTCACAACACAAATGAGTGGGGCGCGAAGCAGTCATTGGTGGTCGAGCTGAAAGCATCAGAGTTTGATGCATGTTATGATTCTAATCCAGAACCTAACAAGGAGAATGACAAGGGGAAGCAGATTATTGATGTAGAACCCAGTGTCATCGTTGCCACCACCAAGGTCCAGAAGACTAAGCCTGAATATCCAGAGGATGGGGAGAGTCTTTTACACTCATAGATGTGGGTGAAGGGTTCATTAGGGGAATTTTGAGTTATAAAATGGGCCTCCTAAGCAAATTATAAAATAATAGTGGAAATAAGAAAATAATATTAGATTACATCATTAATTTTTAGAGGGAAAAAAGAAAAAAACTAATCTCTTCAAGTCGTATTTTCAACTTATATCCTTATGGGTTTATTAAGATTTCGAGTGAAAACATCCATTGGATGAAAAATTGGATTCCTCATCCAAGGATTACCCATGTTGCGTACTTACGATGGACCATACTACATGAAAAATGAGAAATACATGAAAAACGTGATTGCAATTACTTTTTTTTCATGTATTTCTAATTTTCCTTATAGTAGGGTCTATCAAAAGTATGCAACATGGGTAATCCTTGGATGAGGAATTAAATTTTGCATCCAACGAGTACTCCAACTTGAAATTTGAGTAAAACCTTAGGGAGATAAGTTGAAAATACAAGATGAAAAGGTAGTTTATTATTTTATTATTTTTTAATCCTTTTACTTTTTTACTCTAAAAATGGTGAATCATCCCCCATGGTTGACATCATTATCTTGAATCCTATTGGTTCTTATAAATTTTATTTTGGTTGTACATTTTTCTTAGGAGGCCCATTTTAGACCTCAAAATTCCCATAATGCTTCGCTGCAGTTTATTGTCAATAATAAGAGCCAAAAGAACCTCATTTGAGTAGAGCCCGTGAAGCGTTTAGGCCTACTGATCACACCACACCCATAGTCATTCACCCTCAAGTGGCTCCACCAAGGACGAGATTATGCATCAACTAGTAGTGTTGCCTTCCCTACAACATCAAGCCCTTCACAGATGAGGTATTTTGTGATGTTGTTCTTCTTGAAGTTTGTGACGTGTTATTTTGCCAACCATACTTATGGAAGCATCATGTTGTGTATGAGTCCAAGCCTCACACTATTATTATTATGTTTGGAAATAAGTTATACAAGATATCGTAGGTAGCCTGACCTATCGCCATATATTTGATCTCTGCTAAGCAATGTAGTCATCTCCCAGACTGAGAATTTTTTTTTCTTTTTGATTTGCTCTCAAAGCAAAGGGAATATGGTGGCCACATCCATGGCCCCCGGGAAGGGTTCCCCCATGTAGAAGAAGCAGTTATATAAGGTCATGGAAGAATATAAGGACATCTTCTCCTCACCCATAGGGGTACCTTTCCACTATAGGTCAAATATTCAATCAATTTGACTCCTGAAGCATCTCTACCTAATGGGTCGATATACCGCTACTCCATTTTGGAAAATGAAGAAATCAAGTGATAGATCTAGGAGTTGTTGCAAAAAGGGAAAATCTGACCAAGTTCCTCACCTTGTGGGAGCTCGATTGTACTTGTACATAAGAAGATGGAGCCTAAAGGCTCTACATTGATTATCAAGCACTAAACAAAATCATTGTCAGGAACAAGTATCCACTCCCACAGATTGATGACCTTCTTGACCAGCGCAAGGGGGCCAATTATTTTAGCAAGATCAATTTGAAGTTTGGCTATCACGAGGTACCAATAAAACCCACAAATGTATGGAAGACTGCCTTCAAATCCAAGGAGGGCCTTTTCAAGTGGTTGGTCATGTCTTTCGGGTTGACAAATTCCTCTACAACTTTTATGAGGTTGATGGATGGCATCTTGTGGCCATTCACCAGCTCATTTGTGGTTGTATATCTGGATGAAATCCTCATCTTCAACAAGAGTTGGGAAGAGCACCTGCGAAACATTCGACAAGTCCTTTAAACCCTGTGACAACACAAACTTTGTGCAAATTGGGAGAAATGCACCTTTGGCATGAGCTTGTTGAGAATTTAGTAGGGCAATGAATATGTTGATTATCTTTAACTTGATAACTTCTTGTGTTACCTTTTTCCTTATTAGCCTTATTTCTTGTTATTATAATGTGATATACATCAAACAACTACCAAAACAATAAGAATAGTGACACAGTATATGGTTGCAAACCAGGGCCAAAACCCCTCCTCATGAAGGGGAAACCCTTAAATCTCTTCTCTTCTTACAAATCCTTCAATCGACGAATACCAAGACTTAGTGACTCATACAAATACCCTCCAATATAAATATCAACCACTAACTTGACCTCATGTTGCAAGAACTTCGAGCTCCTACTGCAGATCTAAAACTTTGTCTCGCCAGCAACTGTTATTGCCACACCAAAAAACTTTGATCTTCTTCTAGTAACCTTCCTCTTCCCTTCGCTTTCCTTTCCTTTAGATCTAGGGCTATATAGATTCCCTAAGTGGCATTCACTTGACTTATTTACTCTCCTCCTTCCAAGATCAAACCTCAGATGACCCTTGCGTAGAAACCCTAGATTCTTCTTGCATGTGGGAGAGAGAACTAGCCTAAACACTTCGACTTCCTTCGACCTCTTCTTCGTCCTCTCCTTTGACCTATTCTTTTCCCTCTTCTTCACATAAAATGAGTGATTCTTTAGAGGGCAAGTTCCTATCTTTATATAGGCATGTTCAAGGGGTAAACGTGGCTCTTCACTTAGGTTGACTTGACAACTTCTAGTCCGACTTGATGTTGGAGGGCATTTCGACACTTTAAAGACAAAAATAAATTTTCTTTACAAGATATAGTGTGCCCATTGAGGTATTCAATATATAACAATGACTCTTAGACCTAGGACAAACCCCGGAAGCACTGAATGGGTGCTTGACCTATAAAATAAAAGAACTTGAGCATGAAACCCATGCTCCAATAATAATAAATTCTTTTCATTTTATAATTTACAAGAATACATTTCATACTTATGAAGTTCTAACCTAGTTACACATTTTTCAACGCTCTCTCTTAACTAGGGAGGTATTCATAAGAGGTACATGGTCATTCTCAATCTGAAGAGATCTCATAAAAAGAGTCGAATTGGTAACCCCTCTGTTTAGCATCATATTAACCAACATTGTCACATAGAAAGGTCTTGACTAACAACTCTATCTCTCCACAAGATCAGAGCACAGTGCTGCTGAGACCAATGATTTATAGACACAATCATCATTGTATCTCAAGGTACATACTCCACCCGGGTGTTCACTGAGTATGACCTTCTTTGGACTATTCTTATATTGGATATCTAGTCCTCAAATAATATTGGTCCATGACTACTCTTGTCTTGAACGCCCTACCACATTCTTAAAGAGCATCAAATGTCATATGGTTACCCAATCCTCCATTCTTTCTTCCCAAGTGAAGAAAATAATGTGGTGTCTATCTCTCCCTCTCAATTAGGGAGGATACATCAACGAAACCAAGCTTATCGCTTAAGTACACAAGCTTCTTGTTTGGAAGTGACTTTGTCAATATGTTAGCTACCTGCTCATCAATGGAGATATACTGTAGCTACAGAACAACCTTTTGTACTAGCTCTCGAATACAGATATTTGTTGTTTATATGCTTTGTCTTTCCATGAAACGCTAGATCTTCAGACAGATGTAGACAACTGGTGTTATCACAAAGTATCATTATAGGGTTCATCGGTCCTTTAAACAGGTTGGATGACAACTTCCTCAACCATACTGCTTCTCTTCTTACTTCATATGCTACAACGTATTCAACCTCAACACTACTCAAAGGAATCATGTCTTACTTTCTGCTCATCCATGAGACCATGGAGGATCCCAAACTAAAACATCCTCTTGTAGTACTCTTTCCATCTTGCTCATGGCCTCCTCAACAAAGGAATCATGTCTTACTTTCTGCTCATCCATGAGACCATGGAGGATCCCAAACTAAAACATCCTCTTGTAGTACTCTTTCCATCTTGCTCACTGCCTCCTCAGTCAGAATCTATATATCCAATCAGTTGGATATCATTCCTTTTATCATACTTCAGACAATAGTGGATGGTTCCTCACAGATGTCTTAGAATATGTTTTTATGTTATCCAATGACCATGCTTCGACTCCACTTGAAATTGTCTGAGAACATTTACTGCAAAGCATATGTCTGGTCGAGTATTCACCAAGTACATTAGTGAGCCAATGAGTTTCCTATACTTGGAAGGATCCATAAGGATTGATTTAGAACTCCTTAGTCTCTTTAAGTTTGTGATCGTTGGAGTGGTCATAGGTTTGCAGTCCATCATGTCAAACCTCTTCAACATCTTGATCGCATACTTTCCTTGACCCAAATAAACTTCACCAGGTCCTTGCCAGAATTCTAGTCCCAAATAGTAATGCAACAACCCAAGATCCTTCATGTCAAATTTTGCTGCTAGTTGCTTTTTACATTCTTCAATTTGACCTTCTACAACTGTCAAGAGGAGATCATCTACATACAGAAGAATAATTACAAGTTCTCCATCTAAAACCTTGATATAAAGGTTAAGATCAACTGAACTTTTTGTGAAGCCTATTCTTTGTAGGTATGCATCCATTCTAGCATACCATGCCCTTGGTGCTTGCTTGAGGCCATCTGATGCTTTTTTCAATTTGAAAACATATGCCTTCCTATCTTTAACTTCGAATCCCAAGGGTTACTCTATATAGATTTCTTCATCTATTGTGCCATTCAAAAATGCAGTCTTGACATCCATTTGGTGGATGTTCCATCCCATCGATGCTGTCAGAGAGACTAATGAACGAATCATGGTATATCTTGATGTTTGAGCAAATGTCTCTTCGTAGTCAATGGCTTCTAATTGTGAGAAGCCTCTAGCCACAAATCTTGGCTTATATTTATCTATACTTCCATCTGTCGTGTGTTTGATATTATATATCCACTTGGAAGTTACCACATATTTGTCTTCGGGCCTAGGTATGATCTCCCAAACTCCATTCTTCATTATAGATTGATACTCTTCATTCATGGCATCTTTCCATTCTTTATTATTTACAACCTCTTAAAAAATGGATGGTTCTTCTTCTATTAGTTTTGTCACGTATGCAACATACCAAGAATATATCTTGGGTTTCTTGCTTTATCTAAATGAGCCTTTCACTACCCCATGACCTTTTGCATTAAGTAGTGTAGATTTCAACCAATTAGGTATTTTCCTTGTTTCAAGAATGACCATAGGTTGAACAAGATCACTAGGACCTTCTTCTTCATGGTATGATTCTTCTTCTCCCTTGTCAACTTCCTCCTCAAATACCAGAAGTTCTTCATCATCAAAGTCTATTGAAAGTTCCTTTGATTTCTTGAATGACGTGCTTTCATCAAATATGACATCTCGACTAACTTCTATGTGATGTCCTTCCTTTATGTAGATCCTATAGCCTTTTGATGAGTTGTACCCAACAAATGTTCCCTTCATGCCTGATGGATCCAACTTCTTTCTTTTGTCCTTAGGTATATGGATATATACAGGACACCCAAAGGTCTAGAGAGGATCTACAAATGGCTTCTTTCTAGTGAACACTTCCTCCAGAGTTTTGTTGTCTAGGTATTTGTGGGGACTTCGACTCTGAATGTAAACAATTGTCTTTGTGGTTTCTCCCCAAAGAAACTTAGGTAGTTCTTGGTTGTGTAACATTGCTTTTACACTTTATTCAATGGATCTATTCTTTTGTTCTGGAACTCCATTTTTCTTGGGATTATATGTGACTATCATCTCCCTCTTAATCCCATATTCCTTACAGAATGTTATACTCTCTTTGGATGTATATTCTCCTCCATTATCAGATTTTAGTATCTTGATTCTTCTTTCTATAAGGTTTTCCACTTCAACTTTGAATTCTTGAAATTTTGTAAATACCTCGTTCTTGGTTTTCATTAGGTAAACCTAGGTCCTCTTTGAATGATCATCTATAAATGTGACATAATATAGATGACCTCCAAGGTATTTAGGAGTCATAGGGCCACATACATCAGAGTGAATGAGATCCAAGATTTATTTTGATCGTGAAGCATTGATTCCAAATGGTCTCTTGGTATTATTACCCAATGCACATACCTTACATACTCCTTCATGATATTCATTCAGTTCAGGTATTCCATCTACTATGGAACTTAGAGTTGGAAGGATCTTAAAATGTAGGTGACCAAATCTTCTATGCCAAAGTTCACACAGGGTAATTTCAATGTGAACTAGGGCTTGGACCACAAGAGATATCAATTTGTAGAGTCTTCCTTCTCGAATGCTAATGACTTTAACTTGTTCTATACTTGAGTCTTTACTCCATACAACAACCCTTCCATCAATGAGATCTACTCTATCACGCTTATCTTCTAAGCTTGAAATGGAAAGTAAGTTTTTATGCAAACCTGGAACAAATAGAATGTTGTTGAGGTGGACGTTGCTTCCATTCTCCAACTATATAGATGTTGATCCAATACCTTTTACGGGATAACTCTTGTTATCTCCAAGTTCCACTGAATAAGTGGATTTTCCTTTTGATAAGGTCTTCAATTATTTGGAATGGCCAATCATGTGTCTTGATGCACCACTATCAATTACCCAAATGTCTTCATCTTGGAATGTGCCAGAGAGAGTCGAGAAGAGATCTTCTTCCTTTTCCTTGATTGATACCTTCTTTGAAGAAAATAAGAGACTCCATGCTTTATTTTTACCTTCCTTGGGATGGCTTGCTATCTTGGAACACTTCTTGATGAGCTTCTTCATTGTAGAGGAGATCTTCATGATGCCCTTTGCTAACCTTAGCTTTGATACCATATTGAGAATTTAATAAGGCAATGAATATGTTAATTATGTTTAACTTTATAACTGCTTATGTTACCTTTTTTCCTTATTAGATTTGTATCTTATTTTTGTAATGTGAGATACATCAAACAACTACCAAAATAATAAAAATAATGACATAATATATAGGCTGCAAGCGAGGGCCAAAACCCCTCCTCTTGAGGGGAAAACCCTTAAATCTCCTCTTCTTATATATCATTCAATTGACGAATACCAAGACCTAGTGACTCAAACAAATACCCTCGAAGATCAAGATCAACCACTATCTCAACCTCTTGCTGCAAGAACTTTGACCTCCTACTACAGATCTGAAATTTTGTCTCCCCGACAACTGCTGCTGCCACACCAGAAAACTTTGATCTTCTTTTAGTAACCTTCCTCTTCCCTTTGCTTGCCTTTCCTTGAGACTTAGAGCTAGAGAGATTCCCTAAGTGACCTTCACTTGACTTCTTTCCTCTCCTCCTTCCAAGCTCGAACTAGATATGACCTTTGCGTAGAAACCCTAACTTTGTCTTAGATGTGGGAGAGAGAACTAGCCCAAACACTTCAACTTCCTTCAACCTCTTCTTTGTCGTTTCCTTCGACCTCTTCTTCGTCCTCTTCTTTGCATATAATGAGTGATGGGTAATTTATTCTTTGGAGGACACATTATTCTCTTTATGTAGGCTTCTTCAAGGGGTAGACGTGGTTCTTTATGTACGCTGACTTGACAACTTCTAGGACGACTTGATCTTGGAGGGAATTTTGACACTTTAAAGACAAAATTATTTTTTCTTTACAAGATACAATGTTTACAAGAATACATTTCATACTTATGAAGGCCGAACCTAGTTACACATTTTTCAACAGAGTCAGGTCCAATACCTAGGCTACATCATTGATGAGAAAGGGGTGTGTTGGGTCAAGAAGAAGGTACGTTTTCTCCTTGGTAATCGCTTTAGTTAGCACTCATCCTCGCATGATTATCTCTATTTATGAATAAAAGTAGAGGAAATAATAGCTAAAGTCGAGTAAAAATAATCAGTAACAAATTAGATGAATCTAAGCAGGAAAAATTGATTTTTTACGATCTTTATGTGGAGAAGTCACAAATTGAGCAATGGATTCCCAATCGATAGAACGACAGAATCTCACAATGGAAAGTGATTGCGTTAGAGGCAAGGCAGGACAACGAAAGACCAAGCAAACCATTGACGACCCAATTAGCTGCCTGTGCAACGTGGCGTTTACCCTCTCTGCTCTGCTAGCATCCACCTTCCTCTAATTTTTGACTAGAGGCGTGGTCATGGGCTTGTAATCCTGCATATGAAACCTCCTAAGGATATTTGTAGCAAACTTCTCCCGCCCCAAGAATATTTCCCCATCACCCTGTCATACCTTCAACTCAAGGAAATAGCTCATAAGCCATATTTCCTTCATCTCAAACTCTCCTGCAAGATTTGCATTACTGTCTTGAATCAAGTTGTCTGCTCCAATCAAGATAAGATCATCAACATAGAGCACTAGAATTAGTAGAAGCCCTCCAACCTTGATGTAGTACAAGTTGGCATCCTCCTCACTCTTAGTGAAGCCCAATCCCTAAAGGTAGTTTTCAATGTGAGTGTACCAAGCTCTTGGTGCCTACTTGAGCCTGTAAAGAGCTATCTTCAACAAACAAACATGAGTGTCTTTCTTGAAAGTCTTAAACCCCTATGGCTGATCCATATAAATATCCACCTCAACCACCCCGTTTAGGAATGCTATCTTCACATCCACCTGGTGGATATTCCACCCTATTTGAGCTTCCAGTGCCATAATTGTCCCAATGGATGAATAACAAGCCACTGGAGAAAACATCTTCCCATAGTCAATGCCCTCAACCTACGAGAAGCTCTTGGCAAAAAACTTGGCCTTGTACTTCTCCACGCTCCCATCTACTCTATTCTTCACCTTGTACACACAGTGTGAGCCTACCATTGATTTTCCCTTTAGGCGTGGCACAATGTCCCAAACATCATCTTCATGATCCATCTACCTCCTGATCGATCATGCATCGAGAGGGATCAAATCCCTCGAGGCACAAACCTTGTTTTTGGAGTAGAATTTGAGGAAATGTTTGCACCATGAGGGATTTGATCCCTCTCGGCGCATGATAGATCCATAGTTAAATGGATCTAGGCTAGTTCTAGTTTAGGGATACAATGACACATTTTTAGATTATCATTATTATATATATGTTTGAGATGAACTTCATACTTTGAAATTTACATTATGTTTTCTTTGTTTGACATGACTATATCATTCTCTTCTTTAATTTTGTTTTTGTTGCTTGCCTTGAATGGTTTGTACGTCTGTACTTGGATGCTTTCAGTGGTTTGTATGTATATGTGTTTGAATTTGGATGGTAATGTTTGTGAATGTTACAATTGTTGTGTTATATTTATATGTGTATGTAATTGTCTATTAGTAATTAGTTGGTGATGAAGAAGGGAGACAATCTTGTCAATAGTTTGCAAGAGATTCATACTGCACATTTATTTCATTTAATTTTAGGTATCACAACTTTGGACAATTAATTAATTTTTGATAGTGTCTCTCCAAGTATTACTAAATATATCTTGAAGAGTAGTTTTAATAATTCATTGCATAAATAATTTGTTTCATTTCTAATGTTTGAAATAATTTAATTCCTTCAAAACACTTTTTTTGTTTGTTTGCAAAAGCAAGATAATAATAATAATTATTATATTTAATTATTAATATTCAATAATAATAATTAATTATTTATTATACAATATTAATTAATTATTTATATAATAATTGTTTTCTGCGTTGTAGTTTCATATTAATTTAATTTGATTAATTAATTTCTTAATTATAAATATCATTTATGTTTAATAATTAGTAATTAATATGAATAACAAGAAAATATGATTATTATTAATTGTGTATTATAAAAAAAAAAAAATAAATTGAAAATATTAATTATTTATAATAATTAATATGTATAACAAATAATATTATTAATACTAATTAATTATTTATTATAAAAATTAATTATTTATAATATGAATAAAATAAAAATAAAAATAAAATTAAAATATAAAAATAAAAATAAAAATATATAAAATAAAAATAAAAATTCAAGCCGACTCTTTGTTCTCTCTTATTCTTCCTCCTCATTAGTATTTATTAAAGTCTTTTGCTCTTCTTGTATCATCATTCTTCAACCCTGATGATGGATCCCACTTGGGATTTGAAACGTTGGTATAAAAATGTTAAAACTGTGGATTCTCCGATCACTGATTCAAAAGACACTAGCCACAGATCTCTTAAATCCAAAAGATATAATGTAATTTTGAATTTTTTAATGAGTGGTCAGATTTACAAAATCTTTACGTTATTTGTTAGTTTTTCCATCTTTTCATATCGATTATATGAAAATGATAGTTGAGATCATAAACCATTCAATTCTTTAACTTGAACTATTGTAGTAAACATCATACCTTGTCTCTCTTGCTTTCCAATATTAATCAATGCACATTGTCATTTTATGTGCTTACACTGAAATCAATGCACATTGTTAATCCAATTGCTTTAAGTTAATGTACCATCATACATTGACTTACATCAAATAAAAAATCATCTACATCGAAATCAATGCATCTAATGCACACAATCAAATAAGATTAGAAAACATCTACACTAAAATCAACGAATCTAATGCAAACAATCAAATAAGATTAGAAATCAACATCTACACTAAAATCAATGCATCTAGTGCAAATAATCAAATAAGATTATAAATCAACATCTATATTGAAATCAATGCATCTAGTGCAAGCAATCAAATAGGATTAGAAATCACCATCTACATTGAAATCAATACATCTAGTGCAAGGAATCAAATATGATTAGAAATCACCATCTACACTGAAATCAATGTATTTGGTGCAAACAATCAAATAGAATTAGAAATCAACATCTACATTGAAATCAATGTATTTAGTGCAAATAATCAAATATAATTAGAAAACATCTACACTGAAATCAATGTATCTAGTGCAAGCAATCAAATAGGAAATAATCAATATAATTAGAAAACATCTACACTGAAATTAATCAAATAATCAATATAATTAGAAAACATCTACACTGAAATTAATGCATTTGGTGCAAGCAATCAAATAGCAATAGAAATCAACATCTACATTGAAATCAATGCATATAGTGCAAGCAATCAAATAGGATTAGAAATCACCATCTACCATGAATTCAATTCATTTAGTGCAAGAAAAATTCTTCCTTCTTTCCCGCCCTTCATCTATATCTATATCTCCCTCCATCTCTCCTTCTTTGTCTCTCTATCTCACCCCTAAACATTGTTAAATTGGCAACTAGGGCCAAACTCCACGTGGGTAAGCTTATTTATGGCAACTGATATTTTTATTGAATCCCTCTTGTCGAGAGGTGTAGGATTGATCCAAAGATCGTCCGATTCCGACAAGTATTTATGGAGATATGAATTTATTTTGATTATGGAATTATTATCAAGCCGACCGGCAACTTGAGTAGGCTCAGAAGCCCAATAGACGTGTCTATTCATCATCTACGTTTTGGTATAAATAGGTGAGGACTTGAAGTAATTTCGATATGCATTCTTCAAGTGATCTACCCCTATCCACGTCTTGGGTTATTGGTGAAGGAGAGACACTAAGAAGAATACGCTGGCCTTGGATGATGCCCTAGCTACTGTACGTTGTTGAAGGAGATCTGGCCGCAGTAAAGGAGGCCTCATATGTAGCCAAAGGGAAGGCCCTATCTGCAACAAAGGAAGGCTTGGATAAGGCTAGATCCGTTGACATTGAGGAAAACCTATACATAGTTCAGATGATTCCCTATATGCAGTTGAGATGATGATCTAGCCGCAGTTCAGTTGTGCACTAGCCACAGTTCAGACGTGCCTTAGTTGCAGTCACAAATGAAAACACTTGCATATACGCAACAATGGAAACAGAAATTGCCCTAATTATACACAGGGCAGAGATCACTCAGTTAGATTATGGAAGACATTACGTTGAAAATTCATACATTGTAATGAATTCATCTAGATGTTGTTATGGGAGACAATTCATACACCGAAATGGGTACATCTAGCTGCAGATCATGGAGACTGTAATACACATTTCATGGATGTAATACACAGTTCTAAATGGATGTGATACGCTCTTCATAAGTGAATGTAATATGCTGTTCTAAATGGATGTGATACGCTCTTCATAATGGAAGTGATACGTTGTTCTAAATGGATGTGATACGCTCTTCATAATGGAAGTGATACGCTGTTCTAAATGGATGTGATACGCTCTTCATAATGGATGTGATTCATTGTTCTAAGTGAATTTGATGCGCTGTTCTAAGTGGATGTTATACACTGTCATACAAATGCCCTAATCACTAGAGAATCCTTTCACACAGTTAATGTACACAGGGCAGAGACACATAGTTAACGTGATACCATAATCACTGTCAAAGTGAGGTAGCCACAAATCATGTGAAGGAGCCACAGTCTCAGCATACCTGTGTGTATCCTCAAATGAAGAAAGCAAGATGTATGTGATCTAGGCACATCTATCTCAGATAGATGAGGCATAAATAACTTCGGTTAAGGACACAGTGTATGAATCATCCTCGATTTGTCAAAACTAAATAAAGATCACGTTGATAGCATCATAACAGTAATGTGGATTTATGCTAATTCAATAAGTCTACATGATGATGGAAATCCTTGGTGGCATACCTGTAGTAGCCCTATCACAATGAACAATAGTGATAGAACTATAATAAAAACTATGTTAGAAGTTACTGTCCTAGCATAACTCAGATTGATGATAGTCTGAGATCCTTGGTATACCAGTAAAAAGACACACTCTCAACATAATGATAATGATAAACAGTGTCAGATCATGATGATGGAAGATGCAGCATAATGGGCAGCATGATGACAAGAACAGATGAGAGCAGCGCAGTCATCAAGGACCAACACTGTGATAGTACAACATGGTGCAGCAAGTGGACTAGATGCAGGACTACGATAGGTGAAGCCATCACCTTGGAGAATCAGTTGAAGCAGAATGTCTTCAACTAATCTCATGGTTATACGAAATGATCTATGCTCAGATCCAGATAAGTCAAAGTGTTGACTTCTGTTGTAAATCTATTATCTCTCTCTCTCTCTCTTTCTTTGCTGAACTTTGAAGATAAAAGAAGATTTGATCAAAGGGTTTCCCCACACATTGTGGGGTTTGTCCCTGGCTTGTGCCACATCTTGTGTCCTCTTGTCTTGGCTTGTCTTCTACGATTTATATTTTTGTTCTATCTGCAGTTTACTTTATGCTGATGTGATTGCTATTATGGAAAGAAATTAAATAAATTGCTCCAGCATAGAACATACCCAAAATTAACATGGTATTAGAGTTGAGGTGAAGACAATGCCCAAGCAAGAATGAAAGAGAAATCACCAAAGACAGTTGGGACAAGACAAAAGGATCAATGGGTTCTTCACAATTTACTTAGGGTGAAGTCGAAGCAGAGCATATTATTAGAATGGCACATCAAAACTTTTGATGGCATACCTAAAGATCACTTCATTGGGAAGTTCGGATCTAAGGGTGGAAGGAAAGGTAGATGTCTTGGTTATGAGTTTGGCCCTTATGCGAAGGAGTGTCCGAATGACAGAGATGTAGGTCATCAGAGACACGACCGACTCTTTAAGGAAGCAAGGAACCCCAGGTAAGAAGAATCAAATATTGTTTTTGATAAGATAGAGAAGTGTTATCTTGTATTGGCCCTCTCCTTCAGATTCTTTGGGAATTTGGCATATTGATTGTAGTGCTTCAAGGCACTTCATTGGATAGAAGGGTGCACTCTATAATTTGGTAGAGATGGAAACAATCGTGGGATTACACTTGGAGCTGATGCCACCTATCCCAAAAATGGAATGGAAGTCAAAGGTTTTATGGTGGCATTCGTCAATGGAAAGGTAGGTGTTTGAAAATTGAATTTTCGAAGATGTTTTTGAGTTCAGGGTTGTATCAAGTTACAGGAAGTCCACTGGGGACCATGTCCATTGACACAGTACTGGAGGTCTGTAAGTCAGATGGTGACAGAGATGCCTGAATTCAAAAAGAGCATGAAGGTACATGTCTGAGATGTACCGAAGGAAAATCTTACAAGGGGACCATTCCCCCTCATGTAGCAGGTCCACAGGTTTGGAAATACCTGTGGAGTTTGAGATTCATGAACATGAATCTCATGTATACAGGTGGAAGAAATCCCTTATGGCTTGAACCAAAACACCCCAGGCATAGTATGAGAGGATTGATAGCTGTCTGATGAAGCTGAGATTCACTAGGAGTGAAATCGATCCAAACCATTACTCGAAGGTTGTGGATGATAGACCTCTCATATCGGCACCTATGTTTGACAAGTGCAGACCTTCTCATTTGTAGGAGACAGAGGGAGTTGGATTCCGTATGTGGAATGATGAACTTCAAGCCTGTGACTACCTCAAAGATATTAACTTTTAGAAGCTATATGGTAGTGATGTCGGACCAGATTTGGGAAATACCTCTGAGTTTCATAAACTCAATCACGTTGACGTTCTTGGTGAACTTCCGTACGTACATATGTTTTGCAGTTAGCATGGTGAGCTCATATTTGGTTGAGCCTCATTGGATTGGTGCCAAGAATCCTTTGAGATATCTTCGGGGCACAATCTCTCATGGATTGAGATACACTGCAGGAAATATGAAAACTGCATGATTATTCGAATGTTGATTGGGCAGGCATTGTGGAGGATCACTAGAGCACTTCTCAGTGCTGGTTCTCTTTGGATTCTGCTTCAATATCATGGATGAGTAGGAAGAAAAAATCGGTTGTTATAAGTACCATCGAGACTGGATACTTAACTACGAGTATGACCTCATATGAAGTTGCCTGGTTGTGGAAACTCTTCAGTGAGTACACATGATGAATATCACTGTGATTCTCTGTGACAACCAGAGGTGGGATTCGATTATTGAGGAATCCCATATTCAATGATTGCTCCAACAGATAGACATCAAATACTGCCTTATCTGGGATATAGTAAGTCGATGAGCAAGGAGGCTCCATCGCATTGAGATGATGTACAGGTCAGAGCCCCGGGGAAACATCAAATTTGTGATTTTACCAAATGACTTGGAGTCGTCGAGAGACCTTTGTAAAAGGGTCTTGCATGTTGTATACATTGAGCTCTAGGAGCTCTGGCGGGCTTGCGATTCTTACTGGAGCAACATATGACCACAGGGTGATTCACCCTCCCCTGGTGGTGCGCACTAGAACAAGATGATTCGCTCTCTTGTGGGACAAGATGATTCGCTCTCTTGTCGAACAAGATGATTCGCTCTCCTGTGTAGTAGGATTGATGATTTCTCATATGAGGCCTGGATTGATGTGTTTTCCATGGCAATTGTAGCAGGATTGATGTGTTCTCTGTGAGGCCTGGATTGATGTGTTCTCCATGGCGATTATAACAAGATTGATGTGTTCTCCTATGAGGCCTGGATTGATGTGTTCTCCATGATGGCGTGGATTGATGTGTTCTCCATGGCAATTGTAGCAGGATTGATGTGTTCTCCTGTGAGGACATGATTGATTAGTTCTCATGTCGAGGCATCCTACCCATGTAGTCTGGGACTCATGGGAAGTACCTCTCATCTGATCAATGAGCAGGGAAATGAAGTTAGGGACCATAGTAGTACCGATGGATGCATCGTTGTATCTACCGTACTCCCTACGCTAGGATGACCTCCATTGATCTGGGATCAATGATACTGGTCTGGGACTAGTGGTAGGAGTTGTACCATACTATGACACTGACTTCGGGTCAGTTGAGGCTGGTCTTGGACCAGTGGTACATACTCTGTGATTGAATTCGTGTTAGTGCGGTACTGGTCTGGGACCAGTGAGATTGGTACATACTATGATGCTGACTTCGGGTCAGTTGAGACTGGTCTGGGACCAGTGGTACACTCTCTGAGACTACGATAGTGGCCTGGGAACAGTGGTAGGAGTTGTACCATACTATGACACTGACTTCGGGTCGGTTGAGACTAGTCTGGGACCAGTGGTACATACTCTAAGACTGACTTCGTGTTAGTGCAGTACTGGTATGGGACCAGTGGGAGTGGTACATACTATGACACTGACTTCGGGTCGGTTAAGACTGGTTTGGGACCAGTGGTACATGACTGACTTTGTGTCAGTGCAGTATTGGTCTGGGACCAGTGAGAGTGGTACATACTATGACGCTGACTTCGGGTCGGTTGAGACTGGTTTGGGACCAGTGGTACACTCTCTAAGATTGCGATACTGGTCTGGGACCAGTGGTAGGAGTGGTACTTACTATGAAGCTAACTACGGCCCAGTTGAGACTGGTATGGGACTAGTGGTACACACTCTGAGACTGACTTCGGGTCAGTAGAGAATGGTAAGAGACATTCTTGATCAATTCTTCTTCATAGTTCAACAGAGCTAAGTTGAGCTGAGCCAGAGCAAAGTAGAGCCAACAGAGTAGAGTAAAGCCAACAGAGCTGAGCAGAGCAGAGCAGACCCAGCAGAGCTGAGTAGAGCAAAGCAGAGCCAGTAGGGCTGAGCAGAGCCAACCGAGCTTAGCAGAGTTGAGCAGAGCCAGTAGAGCTGAGCAGAGCTGGGCAGGCAGAGATAGTACAATCGAACTTATGGATCACCGAATGGAGTTCTCCCTAGTCTAGAGGGAGTGTTAAATTGGAAACTAGGGTCAAAATCCATGTGGGTCAGCTTATTTATGGAAGCTAATATTTTTATTGAATCCCTCTCATCGAGAGGTGTAGGATTGATCTAAAGATCATCCGATTCCGACAAGTATTTATGGAGATATGAATTTATTTTGATTATGGAATTATTATCAAGCCGACCAGCAACTTGAGTAGGCTCAGAAGCCCAACAGACGTGTTTATTCATCATCTACATTTTGGTATAAATAGGTGAGGACTTGAAGTCATTTCGACATACATTCTTGAAGTGATCTCCTCCTTTCCACGTCTTGGGTTATTGGTGAAGGAGAGACACTAAGAAGAATACGCTGAACTTGGATGATGCCCTAGCTGCTGTACGTTGTTGAAGGAGATCTAGCCGCAGTAAAGGAGGCCTCATATGCAGCCAAAGGGAAGGCCCTATCCACAACAAAGGAAGGCTTGGATAAGGTTAGATCCGCAGACATTGAGGAAACCCTATACATAGTTCAGATGATGCCCTATACGCAGTTGAGATGATGATCTAGCCACAGTTCAACTGTGCCCTAGCCACAGTTCAGACATGCCTTAGCCGCAGTCACAAATGAAAACACTTGCATATACGCAACAATGGAAACATAACTTACCCTAATTATACACAGGGCAAAGATCACGCAGTTAGATTATGGAAGACATTACATTGAAAATTCATACGCTGTAATGAATTCATCTAGACACTATTATGGGAGACAATTCATATGCTGAAATGGGTACATCTAGCCGCAAATCATGGAGATTGTAATACGCATTTCATGGGTGTAATACGCTGTTCTAAATGGATGTGATACGCTCTTCATAAGTGAATGTAATACATTGTTCTAAATGGATGTGATATGCTCTTCATAATGGAAGTGATACGCTGTTCTAAATGGATGTGATACGCTCTTCATAATGGAAGTGATACATGTGATGCGCTGTTCTAAGTGGATGTTATACACTGTCATACAAATACCATAATCACTAGAGTCTCCTTTCACACAGTTAATATACACAGGGCAGAGACACGCAGTCAACGTGATACCCTAATCACTATCAAAGTGAGGTAGCCGCAGATCATACATGAAGCAGCCACAGTCTCAGCATACCTGTGTGTATCCTCAAATGAAGAAATCAATATGTATGTGATCTGGGCACATATATCTCAGATAGATGAGGCATAAATAACTTCGGTTAAGGACACAGTGTATGAATCATCCTCGGTTTGTCAAAACTCAATAAAGATCACGCTGATATCATTATAACAGTAATGTGGATTTATGCTAATTCAGTAAGTCTACATGATGATGGAAATCCTTGGTGGCATACCTGTAGCAGCCTTATCACAATGAACAACAATGATAGACCTGTAATAAATATTATGCTAGAAGTTACTGTCCTAGCATAACTCAGATTGATGATAGTCTGAGATCCCTGGTATACCAGTAAAAATACACAATCTCAACATAATGAGAATGATAAACAGTTTCAGATCATGATGATGGAAGATGCAGCATATTTGGTAGCATGATGACAAGAACAGATGAGAGTAGCTCAGTGATCAAGGACCAGCGCTGTGACAGTACATCATGGTGTAGTGGTGCAACAAGTGGACTAGATGCAGGACTACGATAGGTGAAGCCATCACCTTTGAGAATCAATTGAAGTAGAATGTCTTCAACTGATCTCATCGTTATACGAAATGATCTATGCTCAGATCCAGATAAGTCAAAGTGTTGACTTCTATTGTAAATGTATTATCTCTCTCTCTCTCTTTCTTTGCTGAACTTTGAATATATAAGAAGATTTGATCAAAGGGTTTCCCCACCTGTGGGGTTTGTCCCTGGCTTGTGCCACATCTTGTGTCCTCTTGTCTTAGCTTGTCTTCCACGATTTATATTTATGTTCTATCTGCAGTTTACTTTATGCTGATGTGATTGCTAATATGGAAAGAAATTAAAAATATTGCTACAACATAGAACATACCCAAAATTAACATCAAATATAATTAGAAAACATCTACACTGAAATCAATGCATCTAGTGCAAGCAATCCAATAGGAACATAAATCAACATCTACACTGAAATTAATGCATTTGGTGCAAGCAATCAAATAGGAATTGAAATCAACATCTACATTAAAATCAATGCATCTAGTGCAAGCAATCAAATAGGATTAGAAATCACCATCTACCATGAATTCGATGCATTTAGTGCAAGAAAAATTCTTCCTTCTTCCCCCCCTTCATCTATATCTATATCTCCTTCTATCTCTCATTCTTTGTCTCTCTATCTCACCCCCAAACATACCCACTCTCTCTCCATCTCTTCATTTTCTCTCTCTCTCCCTCCCTCCACTTTTCTTTCTTTAAGTCTTTCTTCTTCCCACCCTCTCTCACGTTCCAAATCCATTGTTGGGAAATTTAATTGCTTAAATTGCTTTCATTAAATTATCAACCAGGGAAACTCGTAAGCTTGTGATGGTGCCAGCAAAATATATGCAGGAGTAGGCAACTAACTCTATGTCTAACTAAATTATTTACGATTCAATATAATATGCAAGGGAAGAGGCTCCTAATTAAGGAGGTCCTGGTTGTCCTTCCCTACAGTATCATAGAGAAATCGTTGATTACATAAAACCAGAAACTTGAAATAAAGACAAGAGAATGAACTTTAATTATTGTTCAGATTCAAATAGAGAGAAAGACTAACTTAGTCCCTTGATTGTCCCCTCATATACTAATCCAAACTAAACTAAGATTCATTCATAAGCATAAGAAATGAAATACTTGAAACATAAAAGCAAAAGAATGAATTTCAATTATCATGCAAATCAAATGGAGAGAGAGCCTAACTTAGACCCTTGGTTATCCCCTCATATGCTGATAAGATTTAAAACTCATTCATCAATCACAAACAAATCCTCAAACATCTAAGCAATTAAATGAAATAAGATCTATTATGAAATAAAATGTTTCTTTCATCTTTTTAGAGTGAGCTCAATTTTCTTAAGAACAAAGTGACAAATTATTCCATTTACTACACTAAGACAACTTATATCTAAAACTATATAATGGAAATTTATGTAAAATGAAGCTTTATTCTATTCCATCATAAATTGGATACATGCTCCAAGAGTCCTCCCTTTGGAATGGAGGAGGTACTCCTATTTATACAATGGGATGAGATAACAAACTCATAATGATGATCCACTAATCTCTCTTTAGTTCCATACATTTCTCAACCATCTAGACACATAACCCCCTTTTGTCCTTGATCTTCTCCATGAGATCATGATCTTTTCCATGAGGCTTATCTTATCAAATTCGAATTTGATCCTTCAAGGCCACATAAAGGTGTCTTGGAAGCTTCCTTGGAACCTACACATGTCACAAAAACAACCCACTTTCCATATATAAAGTAAAATATATTATTTTCTAATATTTAATCAAGAATTTCTCTCAAAAATGCTTAAAAATAAACAATATTTGGAAAATATAAATGAGACCCATTAATGGTGAATAGTAGGGAAAATGGAGTGACAAGGTGGTGAATAGTGAGTGATATAATGGAAGCATAGGTGAAAAATGTATGGTAATGAGTGATATTTGTATGACATTTTTGGAGCCCAACATACTTCCCAACTGAAGCTCTTGCATGTCCTCATGCAAGCTACTACAATGACTTATTTGATTTGATTCTTAAATGAGCTTCCTTTTACAAGATGTTTGGTTCTTGTGTAACAAACATCTTTCAATCATGGACTTCCTTTTAACTTTGCACATCTTTGGATAACTTTTATTTGTTTGCAAATCATTTACATATTTTAATGATTGGTTCTTGTGTTACAATCATTTTTTACTTTGTTGAGATCTCTTTTTAATGATTGGTTCTTGTGTTACAATCAATATTTACTTTGTTGAGATCTCTTTTTAATGATTGGTTCTTGTGTTTACAATCATTATTTACTTTGTTGAGATTAATCATATGCTCATCATTTTGTAGTAGTTTTTATTGTGGGAAGACTATGTGGGTTAAGATGTAATATGAATGAGGAAAAAAAAAATGAAGTGTGAAATTCCCCCCTCCCCAACTGATGGTTTTTGGCAATTTTAAATGAGAAAGGAAATAGTGAAATAGTGGAATATTTTCCAAATATCTTCATTTTAGCATCTAAAAAGAATTTCAAGATTAAGGGTTAGAAAACATCATACCTTACTTACCTAAGGAAGTGGATGAATCATGCATGTTCAGCTGCCACAATTCTGATATGAAGCTTCTTCTTCAAGTTGTGGATGAAAGATGGATCTGTATTGTCGTGTCGGCTGTTGGATGATGAATCTGAGGAGTCTGCTGAATATGGCTGAAAATCTATAAGGCTTGGAAGGTATACAAAATATATATAAGTTACATTTCCCCCCCAGCCTTATTTATTGACTTGTCCTCAAGCGATGACAAACTGAAAAACAATGAAAGGAAATTGGCTTCATCTGCTACAAAATATGGGTCTTCAAGTCTTCAACGCTCGATGGCACAAATCTTACTATGCGATAAAATGTGTCGATGTCGAACATAGCAAGAAGTTATTGACTTAGTGGCTGTTAATGAATGCCCCTAGCCAACACAAGAGCTCCCACCATTGATTCCAATGGGAGTTAGGATGCCTAACACATCTTTGTAGGTACGAATAAATTTGTCGTGGTCGAGTCACCTACAAGATCCAACGAACAAGGGATATTAATGTACTCCCATTGTTCATTGGCAAGAGTACTTTCCATTAAGGCATGCAAGCCTCTAGGTGTTTTTACAAAGTGAATTGGACTCTAGGACTTTGACTCAATGATATCCATTATTTGCGGAAATGAAGGGGAATGGTAATGACATGGAAAATGACAATAAGTTTGTAAAAAATGGATGTAAAGAAATGCATGGTGTATGAATAAGAACTCTTGCTGTGAAAAATGGATATGGAAAGGTCATGCTTTATGGTTTGACAATTGGTGGAATTCAAAATCTTTTGCAAAAAGGGAGTTGCAAAGGAGTGGTTGTAGAGTTGGATTTGCCTTTAGAATTTTTCATGAATTTAGTCTTTGGAAGACCAATTGTTGTCACAATGTAATCTACTTATGATCACTTGATTATCCTGTAACCTGTAAAAAACTTGGTACAAAGAAAACATAAGTGTGCTCATGAAGAAATGGCCAGTTTCTTTATGATTCTTACGCAAAAATTTCATACCAAATAAAACAAATTAAGGACAGACAAAGTGTTAAAATTGACTTAATCATGATATTAATATCAATCCATTTTTTAAAATAACCATGAAAAGTAATACTCCCTGTTTGTGTCAGATGACTTTTGTGCATGGCGAAAAGTTTGGCATTATAGATTTGTTGTGTCCTGTAGATTAGTACGTTATAAAAGCATACAACAATATCAAATTTCCAACTCTAAGCAAGTTAATCAACATTTAAATAATCCATCAAATGTTCTTTTAAATTATTCTTCCAAATGTTCCATTATTTATTTTCAATCCTGCGTGAATTTTGTAAAAAGTGTGTTTGTTTGTTTGTTTTTTTTTTTAATTTTTGTTTGTTTTTTTTTAATTTTTGCTTTCATCCACTTTGTTAGTGTTAGTCTTTCCAGCCTTCCTCCAGTGATCAAATATGCTCTTACAAAGTGATTTTGAAGTGTCAAGGTCAAATTTTGTCATTTCAGTGAGTCTTCAGGCAAAATTTGGTCACTAGGCATTAGGTCTAGGGTTGGCTTTCACTCCTTCTAAAGTTGTCCAAATGGCGGTCCATGTCATAATTCAGCTGAGTCTATCATCATTCATAGGGTTTTCATTATCATGTCAGTGTCTAATGAGTCATTTTACATCTTGTTCATGCTTCAGTTGTGCCTAGGCAAGGTAATTTCCCTCTCCTAGGGTTTTGAAGCCAATTTGTCTTGGACGGTCAAATCATCGGCAAAACTTGTTTCCAGATGTTCATAAACCTTCCCCTATCCTTCATGTACCTTATCAAATGCTTCCCATCCCTTAGATCCGCCAAATTCCTCATTTTTGCACAAACCCTAGTTTCTAGCTACAACTTGGCAATTTTCTAGGTTTGGCCTGTGTTTTTCCCTTTTCGACCCCTTCCCCTCACTCAATCTTTGAGATTCCACTTTCCCCTACTTCCTAACATCCCTCCCCACTCCCAAAAATTTCCTCAAGAATTTAGAAGCCCCTTATCCCCTTCATTTCGCTTCATTTCGACAAAATTCCTTGTTTCACACATCGGGACAAGTTTCACTCAAAAGATGTTTCAGAGCAGTCAAAGATGAATTTCGGAAAAATGAGAGAGGTTTTTTCTCATAACATGCCAAAGAAGAAAAAACTCCTTCACGTTTTGCACAGGTGTCATTTTTTGAGAGAAATGTCAAGAATATCGTTGCCTTAGGAGAATCAAAGACACCTCTGAAGTGACCTTGGTAAAATCACGTTTTCTCCTAGCTGGGTTGGCCAAATGATTTTCTTGATGGGTAAAATGATAACTAGACACAAAGATCTTTCCAATGAGCTATCATGAGCTCAATTTGGGGTTGAGGAAGGCATTCAAAAGTTGACTGCAACAGCACTCTTCTTTCAGGCAGCCTCATTTGGCACTTTTTGACCAGTCTTGGGAGATTTGATTTTTGACAGGTACAATAAACTCCAAATTGAAAAATTCTACTTGTGTTGGAAATTATACTCAAATACCTTTCCAACGAGCCATCGTGCACCCAATTCCGACACCGGGAAGGCCTCCAAACAGGGCTCCAAAGTGCGTGACCCGTTGAGGAGGATGTGCGCGAGCCGTTGAGGAATTTGTGCCAGATTTGACCAGTTCAGCCCAGAAAACGCAGTTTGGCTCCAGTTTGACTTTTTGAGGTTGATAGTGGTCCTTTTGGATGTAATTGTGACACTTTTTGGATACTTTTACTCTTGTTTAACTCTTCTAGAAGATTCTTTCATGTAAAGGGTAAAAATTGAATGTATGAACTGGTTTCCAAGTTTATAGAGGCAAGTTGTTTTGACTGCCTATTTTGTAGCGCTTAGTTTAGAAGTGGTTCAAACAGCTCCTAGGAAGGGGAGCTCGACCCCTAGAGGTGGGGAAAGAGGTTAGATCATCTATATTATGCACTCTTTTTCTCATTTTCATGGTTGGACTCTTGAGGGAGAAGCTATCATTGTATTATTCACTTGTATCTCTGCAATTTTTGGCTAAGGAAGACCAGGGTTTTGCAGTCATCTTTGGGATTCTTGTGGACTCATGTGTTGATGGTGTGTTTCTCCATGTTATTGTAAGCTTTGTTATGTGATTCATTTCCTTTCTATACTTCTGCATATTAAACAAATGAAGTGTTAAAGTAAGAATTCATGCTTGCCATGCTCTGCTTTTAAATTTGTTTAATTTCAATGTTTTCTACTATCTAAAGAGAATTCAAATTCATTGTTTGCTCTCTTTAGCCTTCTTATCTTTCATTCCTAACCATCCACTTCAGTCAAAGACATCAGCACTGTCTCAAAGAACCCCCTGCAGAAACTGTGTCAAATCCCCGCACCCAAAATTGCAACTCCTCAATTTGCCACCAAAAACCCAAAAAACCCCAAATCAAACTTTTTAATCGGTTTACTAGCCTAATATCAGTATTATCTTGTTGGTCATCTCATCCCATTGAAGATCTGCCGAGATTGACCGGAGAGAGCCTTCTCCTGCCCCGTAGGGCTAGCTACGAGGCTAAATGGTTTGATGTAGCCTTGAGGTTTACCTTTCTCAGCCTGAGGTGAAATTTCAAGCGCTAACATACTGGCGACCATACTGGGGAGAACAAATTAATCGTTTGCTCATTGACGTGTTATTTCATAAGTCTTAGACGGAGCCTGAAGTTACGCCAGGTAGCCTTCGAAAACGCTCTTGTTTTACATCAGCGTTAGTAGATAAACGCTGCTTCAGTCAAACTCCATGAGCTTGTGAACATAGCGCTTCATTGACACTTCACCCCAGTACATGTATCAATTTTAGATCTGATTGTTGATGGTGGACAACGATCAGACACTTGAAAGGCTAAAATCATTCACTTGGCGACTCTAAATCAGTTTTGAGATCAGATCCAAAGACTCCACTAGAGGATGATCCCGACCAGCAAAAACATGAAAGGACAACATGGACAGATCAGGTACTCAAGTTGGAATTTCATCCAAGACATTTTGTTCTTTGTCATAAATTATTTCTTCTCTTTTCCCAAGAATGTCAAGAAGGCTTTGCAAAGTATATTGTATTTGAGAAGAGATCCTCGGCCTGCAGTTGATTCTTTCCCTTTGAAGATTGTGAATACCAAAGATTTGCATGCCTTTGAGCTTGATCAAGATCCTTTTTCCGAATTTTGTGATGGCTATCTTCAAGTTGATGAACCTCAAGTGACCAAAACTAATTCTATACCTGCTGTACATACCCCTACACCTTGTAAAATTCCAGATCGGTATAAACCTCTTGTTTTACCTTCTGTTCTTCATGCTTTCCCCAAAAATTATGATCTATACTTGCCGAGGTTTGATGGTGAATGTAAGAATGTCAACGCTGAACAACATGTGCAGAATTTTGAGAATTTTCTAGATCTTTTTGAAGTTGATGAAGAAGATGTTAGTATAAGGCTTTTTGCTCTTTCTTTGCAAGCCAAAGTGAAGAGTTGGTTCAAAGCCCTGCCTGATGCGAGCATCTCAGATTTCCAGCAGTTTGTCAAAGTTTTTCTCGACAGGTGGATGATCGGACAGAACCTTCTCTTGATTGTAGAAGAGTATAACCAGCTGAAAAGACTGCCAGGTGAGACAGTACAACAGTTTTCGGCCAGATTTAATCAAGTTTATTATTCGATGCCAGTTGATATAAGACCTTCTCCTAGATCTGCTCTCTTGCACTATCCGGGTGCCTTTGATCCGGAGATGGAGTTTCAACTGAGAGAAAAGAATATTGCAACACTTCACGAGATGCAGAACAGTGCAGTAAATGTAGAGGCGCATCTGCTGATCTGACGGGCAAGGTTGAACGAAGAAGAGATGAAAAACATAGATCCGGAAGAATCAACATCTTTAGAGGTGAAACTTGACATTTTGGTAAGTGCAGTGGAAAAGATGATGGACAAGATCAACGCAAGGAATGATTATGATGTTCAAACTCATGGCTCGCTGATTGAAGAAGAACAAGTTGCTGACCCAAAACATTTTGTTTCTGATCCCAGTTGTCATAGTGATTGTTTTATAGATCACCTTGGAGAGGAGAGATCTATTGATATGACATGCATGCTTCACCATCGCGTTCCCTACAAAATTTCATGAAATTTGACTATAAACTTGACATCATTCTAATAAAGTGAAATTTTACCTCCCATAGAATCTTTCAAGAATCTTCATCCTCCTGTGTCAAGGTTCCACACCCTCCCCTTGGCAAGGTTATGCCTCGGCCTTCGTCCACAGTTTTGTTGTTGTTTGTCCACTCTGAGTTCTGTCGGTTCTTTGTTTTGTCGTTGCCTTCCCCGTGCAAATGATTGAAGAAGGTTTAAATGTCTGGGACTCGGCAGAGCCCCCAAGGAACGAGCCATGGCTCATTGGTGGCAGAGCCGACTATGTCGGCGAAGGTTAGGGTTCGAATCCCCCGCCTCCCCAACTCGACGTTTCGTTTTTTATTAAATCAACAAAGAATTGTACATTGGTTTGTGCAGAATCTTCGACGGTTTTCAACAAATATATATATATATATATATATTAACACATAACATATATATGGTGATCGGGGGTTGGCGGGTCCGCCAAGGGTGGCCCGCCCCCAAACTTTTGTATTTAACTTTGGAATAATATATAACGAATATGGTTATGTCGGGGGTGACAACCCATTACCCCTTTAATTATATTTTTAATTTATATAAATAACAATACTGTTTTGACTTTACCAATTTAAGGGGTGCTTAGACAAATTAACCATCCCACAAATTCCATTGTCCGGTGGCCAGATTCTGAGCGTCGGTTTTGTCCAAATAGTTGCCTTCTTAAAGTTGCCACTTAACCACTTTGACCAACTCTAACTCCTCCATACGAACTCGGATTAGAGTGGCATTCACACCGTTGCAATCAAAGCGAAAAGCACTTCAATCTAGTCCTAGTTCGAAAGCAATCTGACCACTTTTAATTTTGACATACTCTGAGTCTTCTTTGACCTCTAGGTGTCTTTAGATCCACCTGGATCATTCCTCCCCACTGAGGAATTTTTGGTTCACCAAAAGCATGAACATAATATGCAACTTATGTGTACATTGTATGCACCACAAGTATCCTAACAGGTCACCCTTCCTTCTTCACATTTGTTCTTCGGAGCCATAAGAACTGAGCCAACACCTGCATCCTTTGCAAACTTGTAGTACAATTTTTGCAAATTACATGCTCTATTACATGAGCAATAAATGACCCAAGCATCCCATACTTGCCATGAGTTTATAACACATATTTTGTGGTTAAGTTTACATCAAAATTGAAACAATACCCCAGCTACCAATACAAGGCCAAAACATCATTGTTGCTTCAACAAGTGATGGAAAACAGATCATCACTTTTACATTTTAAGTCGCAACATATGATTTACAAAAGTACGTTCATGACAAGCTAACACATCTAGAAAAACCATATCTCACTTATCAAAGTGAATGGGTCATTTATGTGTGGCAGATTCGCTTGTCGAACAACTTTTTCAATTGTTTCATGCATAAGCGCTTTGTCCTTAAGACATTTCTCTGGATAGAGCCTCCAACATGTGGCTCTTTGATAACCACATCTGTTGCAATGACTGCAAAAAATTTTCTTCCTTCAAACCTGCTTAATCTGTTTCTTTCCATGTTGTGGATAAGGCCTTTCACGCTTCATCCTCTTTCCTGCTGCCATTCTCTTCCAGCACTCAACAATCACATGGTTATGCAAACCACAAAAACTAAATGTTTTTCGATGCCATGATTTATGATCATCATTAACAAAATATTGGGAATCAAAATGAACTCTAGAATATTAAGACTTGTTATACCTCTCTTTGTTGTCTTTGGTGCAATTCTTACGATGAGAGCATGCCTCGGCTCTTCCTCTGCAATGTGCACTGCCATGGGATGATGGTGATGTGTTCCCATTATTCTCTTTTATCGACGGTTTCAACAATGTCTTGGAAATTGCAGACACCTTTGAGCTCTCTCCTTTGATGTATCCTAAACCTGCGCATTGAGGTCTTTGCACGACCTCCAATGGTTGAGTCATGCCTTGGCCATTAACATCAAGTCCTCCTCCTTTGTACCCCATCTTGGTAAGGAGTCTTATGCCAGTTCCTGTAATCGGTACCTCCACATTTCCAACATAAATTACATCATGTGAAGATGAAACTAAAGAACAATCAACATTGTTTACCTCAACTGTTGATTCTGAAACAGGTGATGAGGGCTTCTCTAAGCCTTCATTGCTCTTCAACTTCTCCAAGGCCTTTATTGTGGCTTGCAACTAAAGCTACAATCTCTGTTTCTCCTCTTTCTCTTCTCCTAGAAGCTTCTTCAATTCAACATTCTCTGTTTCTCCTCTTTCTCTTCTCATAGAAGCCTCTTCAATTCAACATTCTCTACTTGAAGGCTCTGGTTGATATCCTCATTCAAATGATGAGAATATAGTGAAGAAGATGCATGTTCACTTGAGGGGGTAGATGGAGCATCATCCTCTGCTCTTTCTTTCTCCCGTTCCTTTATTCTCTTCTCATAAACTTCATACATTATGTCCACCATTTTTCACATCCTTAGGAAGGCCTCGTACATTTCTTTGTCATCCTCCATTGTTGCACGTTTAATCGTTCACACTTGCAATTCACATTAGCGAGAAGACCACTCTGATACCAAACTTGATTCAGGATCCTTCAGTTACCAAAATTATCCAATACCTTTTACTTTTGTGATGTTACCATAATTGCATTTAAAAGAGCATAAAAGAATACACGTGCATGCTTAAACAAGAGGAAAAATGACAATGATCAACAAATCATGAACACGACACATTTGATAACGGAGTTCACCCAGTGTGGGATACGTCTTTGGGCCCGGTGTCAAGATGGTGGAGGCTGCTTCATATGTTGGAAATGATGATGATGCACATGGAATTTTCTTTATCATAACAAGGTCATATTCCCTCAACAAGAGTGGCTTGTCTCTCCACGAGAGGTTCTCCCTATAGGAATTCTCACTCAAAATAGGCTTTCTTCAGCATGACAAACTAACAAGATCTCACATAATGTGGCAACGAGTATCCCCTCAACATAGTTACACAGGGATCTCAACAACAATACATAACATGAAAAACTAATGACATCTCACATAATGTGGCAATAACAATCCCTTGACATAGTATCAAACAAGGATCTCAAGAATAATACATCACCTCAGCAATAATGAAAGGAAACATAACATGACTTCTTCATGTACCTTCACTTTTGAAGATGACCGAAAAATGAAAAGATCAATTGTTGAAACTGACTACACCAATGAATTTCTAGTGTCGAGTAATGTAAAATCGACTATCCATTCGTCAAATTCTAACACTGTCAAAATATGGGCCTTCGGGAATCTTTTAGATTCCCCATGATTCTCCAAAGATTCTGCTCCATGGGTTGACTGGAGATCTGCTCTTTAAATGTAAAATCTAATCTCAACATTGTGATCCTTGTGGAATTTTGAGACTTTTGAGTATAAAGTTGGTTGCATTCTGATTCTGGCGAATTTCATCCTCCAAAGATTCCATGTTGTGGGGTGCCTACAAATTTTCTGCTCAAATGAGGAATCTGACTTCACCATTGCGTTCCCTGTGTAATTTCTTGAAATTTGACTATAAACTTGACATCATTCTAATAAAGTGAAATTTTACCTCCCAAGGAATCTTTCAGGAATCTTCATCCTCCTGCGTCAGGGTTCTGCCTTGACCTTCGTGCAGGGTTACATTGTTGTTTGTCCTCTCTAAGTTCCTTTGGTTCTTCGTTCCGCCATTGCCATCCCCGTGCAAATGATTGAAGAAGGTTTAAATATCTGGTGCTCGACGGAGCCACCAAGGAACGAGTCATGGCTCGTTGGTGGCAGAGTTGACTATGTTGGTGGAGGCCGGGGTTCAAATCCCTTGCCTCCCCAACTTGGCATTTGGTTTTTGATTAACTCGACAAAGAATTGTTACATTGGTTCATGCAGAATCTTCGACAGTTTGCGATTGATATATATATTAACACATAACATATATATGGTGACCGGGGGATGGCGGGTCTGCTGGGGGTGGCCCGCCCCCCAAACTTTTGTGTTTAACTTTGGAATAATATCTAATGAATATGGTTATGTCGGGGGGTGGCGGGGGTGACAACACGTCATCGCTTTAATTATATTTTTAATTTTTATATAAATAACCATACAGTATTGACTTTGCCGATTTAAGAGGTTTTTAGACAAATTAACCATCCCACAAATTCGCCCGTCTAGTGGCCGATTTCCGGGTGTCGGTTCTGTTGAAAATAGCAACAAGAAATGATAAAAATAGAATCTAGAATATTCCAATTTTAATTTGTCCTTGAATTAGAATTCGAATTTAGTCTCACCAGCTTCTTGGAAAATAATTAATTAATTCATTATGGATTACTTAGTTGGAGAAATTCAAGTTAGAAGTATTTGTGAAGTCATGCAATAGTTATCCCTTAAATTAAGGAGATTATCCCTTAATTAAGGAGATAAGGTTGAGTTATATTTGAGTTGTAATTAGTTAGCTCAGTTCACTAAGTTAAGTCCAGTTAAATCAGTTCCAAACTGTTTGAGGAACTAATTGTGAGTTTAATCAATTAATGCATGCATGCATCCAACTAGTGTACTCTAGATAACTAAAGATTCTCTCATCAGTAACTCATGCATGTCTATTCAGAGGAACACCTAGTTGAGCTAAATTTCAAGGACAGGTTACTATCAGTTACATGAGTTTTCCTATAAAGGAAACTCATCCATGCAGTCAAGGGAAGGTTCCTTGAGGATTGCGCAGTTTTACAGGGTGTGGGATTAGTGTGAGTGATCAATGTTCCACTTGGTAACAGCAGGATCACCCAAGAGAAACTGCGCAAGGAAATAGGAGGCTTGGAGGGCAGAGGAGAAGGTTTGTGAGAAGCCTTGTTTGCCCGTGAGCATCCAGGAGGATTGTACTGAGAGCTGGCTAGTTGTGAGAGCTAAGGATTTGTGTAATTCTGAGATATTTCCACCTTGTATGATAATACAGATAGTGGGTTTTTTAGCTGAGGCTTTCCCCTGACTATTCTTCTATGTTTCATGTGCATTGATTCTTCTTCTGGTTATATGTGTTCAACTTGATCTTGCTCAAAGTTTTTTAGGCTTCCCCAAATTGATTGTAGAAGTAAGTTAAAGTATCTTGCTTTGGTTATATTGCATTATCGGGTTAACTTGCAGTAGATCTATAGAGTTGGATTTGTAGATAGAATTTCTACATGGTATCAGAGCAAAGGTTATCAGAGCTGTGAATAGTAGACTAAGAAGAGAATTCAAAGTTTGAAGTTCGGGGTTGCAGGTAAAAATCGAATTCACCTCATACTTTAAGTTGGTCAATGGCGTTCTATGGCTTGAGAGTCGAGTATGCCTTGGATGGTAGCTCGAATTACATAGCATGGAAAGATCACATGGAGGTTGTATTAGAAGACAATGGTTTGAAGGATTTCATTGATCAAGAAATCCCAAAGCCAGGTTCAACTAATGCACAAGAGTTGGCTGAGTGGAAGAAGTGTGTGGCGAGGGTGAGATGGATCATCTTTGAGGGAGTTCGAGACCATATTGTCTCGAGTCTCCATGGGAAGGATACTCCATATTCATTGTGGAAGACATTTAAGGACCTCTACCAGAATAGTAGCGACCAGAGGAAATTGGCACTCACGGATAAGCTTCGAAGAATCAAGATGAAGAATGACGATACTATTTCCACATATCTGAACAAGCTCACCACTTGCAGAGATGAGCTTAGCAGTGTGGGAATAACTACTGTCGATGATGATATGGTGAGCCTCGCTCTCCTTGGGCTTCCAAAGAGCTGGAATAGCTACCAGGACTCTGTGAATGGAAGGGAGAAACTGCCGGATTGGGAACGAATGTGGTCGTATCTCATGCAGGAGGAGATCAGGAGGAGCACTCGAGATGGTTCTTCATCCAAGGATGATGATGAAGAAAATCTGGTCTTAGCAAGTAAGGCAAGGAAAGGGAAGGGGAAGGTGTCCCATTTCAAATCAAATTCTTCTCATGGAGAGAAGAAGGGTGACAAGTCTAATGTGAGATGCTTTAATTGTCACAAGAGGGGTCATTATGCGACTAATTTCCCATCGAAGAAGTCCAAGAAGGGTTCCTCGGAAGGATCTGAATGTGAGGCATTAGCCTCTCAGTTCAATATGGAATTTACTCTCATCGCATGCATGTTGTCATCGATGATGGGTTTTGTTTGGTATCTTGATAGTGGTGCCTCATTCCACATGACCGGTGATAAAATTTTATTCAGTACCTTGGAGGAGAAAGACCTCAAGATGCGCATAGAGGTGGATGACGATGAAAGGCACAATGTTTTAGGAGTGGGCACGATTTCTTTTTAGAGGGAGCATGGAGCTCGTATCACCTTGACAGATGTGAAGTATGTGCTTGGACTGAAGAAGAACTTGGTATCAATTGCGATGTTGGAGGACAAAGGCTACGATGTTGTCTTCAGTAAGGGAAAGGTTTTCCTTAGACACATCACCACGGGACAAGTGAAAAAAATCAGTTCAAGAGTTATGAACCTTTATGCTCTTGAGGTTCAAGATGCATGCAAAGCCTTGAGGAGCAAGGCAAATGTTAGAGACTTGGTGGTTGAGAGGGAGAGTAAATTACCTCTCAACATGCAACCCAGAAGAAGTCTCAGACAATTTTGGAGGAGCCACAATTAGAGAAGCGGAGAGGAGACCGAGTGGAGGCATCCACTCATGCAGAGACCTCCAGTAGGGGGAAATTTCATGCCAAGTGGGCAGAGGGAGCACCTGCATCCATACCTCTAGGTGTGAGGTGGGGAAATGTGAAGTGATAGTCTCAAGAAGGCTGAAATTGGGGAGGGTCCATTGAGAGGTTTTATCTCATGGATCGTACCTTGCTACGGGATCCCAAGGTACATAGTAGCAGGAGGAATTAGTGGGATTGATGCAGTTAGAGATCAAAGTGACAGATGCTAGAGCAGTCAGATACTGAAGACAACAGAGAAGGATTGACAACAGTGCAGAAAGGCAAAGTCAGCAACAGTACAAAGTTTTCAGTTGACAGAGGCAATAGCAGTCAGATACTTTGATGACAGATGCATCATACTGATTCAGGTTGGATGTTTTTTTGTTTCTGGAGTTGCTGAAGCAACAACACTAGAGAAAAGTGTTGCATGCCAAACATCCCAAAGATCCAGGATTAGGATCAAGTTGAATTCCTTTCTTGTTGAGAGGGAGTGTTGAAAATAAAAACAAGAAATGATAAAAATAGAATCCAGAATATCCCAATTTTAATTTGCCCTTGACTTAAAATTTGAATTTAGTCTCACCAACTGCTTGGAAAATAATTAATTAACTCATTATGGATTAATTAGTTGGAGAAATTCAAGTTAGAAGTCTTTGTGAAGTCATGCAACAGTTATCCCTTAAATTAAGGAGATTATCCCTAAATTAAGGAGATAAGGTTGAGTTATATTTGAGTTGTAATTAGTTAGCTCAGTTTACTGAGTTAAGTCTAGTTAAATTAGTTCCAAACTGTTTGAAGAACTAATTGTGAGTTCAGTCAGTTAATGCATGCATGCATCCAACTAGTGTACTCCAGATAACTGAAGATTCTCTCATCAGTAACTCATGCATGTCTATTCAGAGGAAGACCTAGTTGAGATAAATGTCAAGGATAGGTTACTATCAGTTGCATGAGTTTTCCTATAAAGGCAACTCATCCATGTAGTCAAGGGAAGATTCCTTGAGGATTGTGCAGTTTTACAGGGTGTGAGATTAGTGTGAGTGAACAGTGTTCCACTTGGTAACAGCAGGATCACCCAGGAGAAACTGCGCAAGGAAATAGGTGTTGAAAATAGCAACAAGAAATGTTAAAAATAACATTGCTATAGATAGCATTTCAGGATATATTCCAATTTTGATTTGTCCTTGAATCAAAATTGAGAATTAAAATTCGAATTTAGTTTCACCAGTTGTTGTCTATTCTGTCTATGAGCTACAGTGAGGGATTGTACTGAGAGCTGGATAGCTTGAGAGATAAAGCTTTGTGTAATCCTGAGATATTTCCACTTGTATGATAATACAGATAGCAGGCTTTTTAACTGAGGCGTTCCCCAGAGTATTCTTCTGTGTTTCATGTATGACTGAATCTTCTTCTCTCTTATATGTGTTCTGTTTGATCTTTCTCAAAATCGATTAAACTTCTGCAAGTTTGATTGTAGAAGTAGATTAAGTATTTTGCTTTAGTACATTGCATAATCAGTTTAATCTACAGTGATAAGTTCTACATGGTATCAAAGAAAAAGCGATCAACGCGGAGAACAATATACAAAAAAAGGAGAAGTTCGAAGTTTGAAGTTCTTGATTGTAGGTACAAAATCGATTTCTTATCACATCTTAAAGTTCACCAATGGCATTCAATGGCTTGAGACTCGAGTATGCTCTGGATGGCAACTCGAATTACATAGCATGGAAGGATCGCATGGAAGCGGTAATAGAAGACAATGGTTTGAAGGACTTCATTGATTAAGAAGTCCCTAAGCCAGCAGCAGCTAATGTCCAAGAATTAGCGAAATGGAAGAAATGTGTGGCGAGAGCGAGGAGGATTCTTCTGGAGGGAGTTCGAGACCATATTGTCTCGAGTCTCCATGGGAAGGAGACTATGTTTTCAATGTGGAAGACATTGAAGGATCTATATCAGAACAACAACGACCAGAGGAAGCTGGCGCTGAAGGACAAGCTTCAGGAAATCAAGTGTGGAAAGGGTGACACGATCTCTACATATCTAAACAAGCTCACCACCTACAGAGATGAGCTTGGAAGTGTAGGAATCATGACAGTTGATGATGATATGGTGAGTCTTGCTCTCCTCAGTCTTCCTAAGAGTTGGCATAGCTACTAGGATTCAGTGAATGGAAGAGAGAAACTTCTAGATTGGGAATGACTGTGGTCGGATGTGATGCAGGAGGAAATCAGGAAGCACCAGATATGGTTCTTCATCTAAGCATGATGATGAAGAAAATATAGCCTTAGCAAGTAAGGCATGGAAAGGGAAAGGAAGGCTTCCCATTCCAAATCAAGTTCTTCCCATGGTGGGAAGAAGATTGACAAATCTAAAGTGAGATGCTTAGATTGTCATGAGGTGGGCCATTATGCAACTAATTGTCCATTGAATAAATCTAAGAAGGGATCCTCAAAAGGATCAGAAGGTGAGGCACTGACCTCACAGTTCGAATTGGATTTTACCCTCATCGCATGCATGGTTTCATCGATGGTGGGATGTGTTTGGTACCTGGACAATGGAGCCTAATTCCACATGACCGACGATAAGAGTTTATTTAGTACCTTGGAGGAGAAAGACCTCCAGATGCGCATCGAGATGGGCGATGATGGAAAATACCATGTTTCAGGTGAAGGTACAGTTGTGTTTCAGAGGGAGCATGGAGCTCCTCTCACCCTGACTGATGTAAAGTATGTACCTGGACTGAAGAAAAACTTGGTATCGGTCGCGATGTTGGAAGACAAAGTCTATGATGTAGTCTTCAGTAAAGGAAAGGCATTCCTGAGATACATAGCCACGGGTCAAACCAAGAGGATTTGGATTCGAGTGAAGAATCTCTACAAGCTGGAGGTACATGACTGTGCTGCATTGAGTTCCAAAACATAATTGGTGCAAAGCCAAGATATTGGCAAGTTATGGGATAGACGGTTGGGCCACTTGCATCATGGGGCCTTGAAGATAATGCAGCAGATTTCTACCGGACTTCCCAAAGGTAAACTTGAGCAAGTGGACACGTGCAAAGGTTGTACCTTGGGTAAGTATGAAAAATCTTCCTTAGACATTCGAGTTGAAGCAATCTTGGACCGAGTTCATACAGATGTGTGTGGACCATTCTCAACAGCCTCCACTGCTAAACAAAGGTATTATGTGATTTTTATTGATGATTTTTCTCGTAGATGCTGGATCTATTTCGTGCAGAAGAAGGATCAAACCTTCTCAAGGTTTGGGAGTTCAAAGCCTTGGTTGAGAAAGAATTAGGAAAGAATATCAGGGCCTTGCGAAGCGACAATGGTGGAGAGTATGTCTCTCAAGAGTTTAAGGACTTCTGTGGTGTAGAAGGAATTAAACAGGAGTTGACGGCACCTCATAACCCACAGCAGAATGGGGTGGCCGAGAGGAAGAACAGAACGATTGTGGGGGTAGCTTAGGCGATACTGCATGACCAAGGCCTACCACTTCATTTGTGGGCTGAGGTATGCAACACAACAGTTTACTTGCAGAATAGAAGCCCACATCACATACTTGGGATGAAGACACCAGAGGAAGCTTTCTCTAGGAAGAGACCAGATGTGGGTCACTTCAGGATCTTTGGCTCATCGATTTATTGCCATGTGACCATGGATGCCCGGAAGAAGCTAGAGCTGACAACAGAGTTGGGGATACTTGTGGGGTACACTGATACTCCCCACAACTATCGGGTGTATTTGCATACCATTCAGAGGACAGTGGTTTGCAGAGATCTTAAGTTCGATGAATTGAAGGCCATGCGAGTTTCCCTTGAGAGGGAGCTCAAGTTGCAGGCAAATGAGGAACTTTTGGTTCCTAAGGAGGAGGAGCCTCAGACTGATGTGGAGCAGCCGCATGCATAGGTTCCAGGAGTGGAGAAATCCACTCATGCAGAGTCTTCCAAAGAGGGGCGGAAATGCACAAGGGAGGTTGACAGATTGTTGATGGATGCGAGAGAGAATGTGGGAGAGTCATCTTCTTAGCACAGACAGAGGAGGTCACCTAAGTAGTACACTAGTTACATGGCCCTTATTGGGAAATGTGTAGAGACCGAACCATCTTCCTTTGAGGAAGCAGTGCAACAACTAGTTTGGGTTGATGCTATGGTGGAGGAGTATGACTCCATAGTTCGGAACAGTGTTTGGGATGTTGTTCCAAGACTGGAGAACAAGTTAGTTGTGAGTTCCCGTTGGCTTTACAAGGTAAAGCAAGCTGCTGATGGTAGTGTGGAGAAACATAAGGCAAGGTGCGTTGCCTGTGGTTTCTCACAGGTCGAGGGGATCGACTATGATGAGAATTTTGCTCCTGTAGCAAGGTACTCATCTATCAGATTGATGTTGGCACTATCAACACAAATGGGTTGGAAGATCCATCATATGGATGTGAAGATTGCATTCCTCAATGGCAATATTGAGGAGGAGGTGTACATAGAGTAGGCGGAAGGTTTTGAGACCTTTGATCGTGAGTCGCATGTGTGCTGACTCAAGAGAGCTTTGTACGGGCTGAAGTAAGCACCTCGTGCTTGGTACACCAGGGTCGACAACTACTTCACCGGGTTGGGCTTCACAAAGAGTGAAGTGGATGCGAACTTGTACCACATCATGGTGGAAGGTAAGCAGTTGATCATTGTTCTTTATGTTGATGATCTGATATTGACAGGTGATGATCAGTTGATCATATCTTACAAGGAGGACCTTGCAAGAGAGTTCAAGATAAAAGACATGGGTCTCATGCACTACTTTCTAGTAATGGAAGTGTGGCAGAAGGATGGGGAAGTGTTTGTGTCTCAAGGCAAGTATGCCAATGAGATACTCAAGAGATTCCACATTGAGAAGTGCAAGACCATGCAAACTCCTATAGCAGGAAACTAGAGGAAGGAGGATGCTACTTCAAGAGAAGTAATCGAAGCTACTGTGAATCGGCAGCTTGTGGGTTCACCGATGTACTTAGTGAACACACGACCAGATTTGTGCTACGCGGTGAACTAGCTGAGTCAAGATATGGTTCAGCCTACCAAGTTATTTTGGAAGGCAGCGAAGCATGTTTTGAGATACCTCAGAGGCACATGTCAGTATGGATTATGGTACAGACGGACAGAGGGAGTGAAGCTTCAGGGCTTCACAGATGCAGATTGGGGAGGGAGTCCATCAGATCGGAAGAGCACATCAGGACGAATTTTCAACCTTGGTTCAGCTACAGTTTCTTGGTACAACAAGAAATAGAGGTCAGTTGCACTCAGCTCATCAAACGTTGAATACATGGCTACAAGTCAGGCAGCATGTGATGCCACTTGGATGCGGAAAATTCTAGTTGGTTTGTTTGATCAGAGGATGGATCCAACTATGATCTATTGTGATAATCAGAGTTGCATTAAACTCTCTGAGAATCGAATATTTCATGACAGGTCCAAGCATATCAACATTCGGTATCATTTCGACCAAGGAGCAAGATGCTGACATTTTGACTAAGGCATTGTCAAAGTGTAATTTTGAGTTCCACAGAGATAGGATTGGGGTGGCAGATAATCCCTTTCTTGTTGAGAGAGTGTTGAAAATAGCAACAAGAAACACTAAAAATAGCATTGCTATAGATAGCATTTCAGGATATATTCCAATTTTGATTTGTCCTTGAATCAAAATTGAGAATTAAAATTCGAATTTAGTCTCACCAGCTGTTTGAAAAATAATTAATTAATTCATCTTGAGTTAATTAGTTGGAGAAATTCAAACATGAAGTCTTTGTGAAGACATGCAACGGTTATCCCTTAATTAAGGAGATAAGGATGAGTTGTATTTGAGTTGTAATTAGTTAGCTTAGTTAACTGAGTTAAGTCTAGTTAAATTAGTTCCAAACAATTGGAGGAACTAATTGTGAATTCAGTCATTTAGTGCACGCATGCATGCAACTAGTGTTCTCCAGATAACTGAATATTCTCTCATAAATAACTCATGCATGTCAGTTCAGACAAAGACCCAATTGAGATTAAAGGCAGGGACAATGTACTATCAGTTGCATGAATATTCCCATGAGGAAATCTCTTGCATGCAAAAGGAATTCATTCCTTGAGGATTGTGCAGTTACTACAAAGGTATGAGCAGTGTGTGAGGTGAGAATCACATAGATTACAGCTGGAGGACCCAGGGAAAACTGCGCAAGGAAATAGGAGGCTTGGAGGACAGAGGCAAGGCAAATGCGTTGTCTATTTTGTCTATGAGCAGCAGTGAGGGATTGTATTAAGAGCTGGATAGCCTAAGAGCTAAAGCTTTGTGTAATCTTAAGATATTTCCACTTGTATGATAATACAGATAGCGGGGTTTTTAGTTGAGGCTTTCCCCAGAGTATTCTTCTGTGTTTCATGTGTGATTTAATCTTCTTCTCTGTTATGTGTGTTCTGTTTGATCTTGCTCAAAATCAATTAAGCTTCCGCAAGTTTGATTGTAGAAGTAGATTAAGTATTTTTCTTTAGTACATTGCATAATCAGTTTAATTTATAGTGATAATTTCTACAATAGGAGGCTTGGAGGGCAGAGGATAAGGTTTGTGAGAAGCCTTGTTTGCCTGTGAGCATCTAGGAGGATTGTACTGAGAGCTGGCTAGCTGTGAGAGCTAAGGCTTTGTGTAATTCTGAGATATTGCCACCTTGTATGATAATAAAGATAGTGGGGTTTTTAGCGGAGGCTTTCCCTTGAGTATTCTTCCGTGTTTCATTTGCATTGATTCTTCTTCTGGTTATATGTGTTCAACTTGATATTGCTCAAAGTTTTTTAAGCTTCCGCAAATTGATTGTAGAAGTAAGTTAAAGTATTTTGCTTTGGTTATATTGCATTATCGAGTTAACTTGCAGCAGATCTACAGAGCTGGATTTATAGACAGAATTTCTACAGGTTCTACCCAAATCGATGCCTCCTTAAACCTGCCACTTGTCTACTTTGACCCGAACTTTGACTAGCTCTAACTCCTCCATAAGAACTCAAATTAGAGTCATTTTCACACCATTGGAATCAGGGCGACGACCACTTTGATCTAGTCCTAGTTTGAGAGCAATTTGACCACTTTGAATTTAGACCTATTATGAGTCTTGTTTGACATCTAAGTGTCTCTTGAGCCACCTGGATCAAGGAGAGCAAGTCATATAAGCTGATAGAATACTTCACAATATAATTGATGTCGACACGAACCACCACATTAGGTATCCACAATTTACATAGGGAATATCATCTTAATATCATAATTTTATTTTGTAAAGGGTGACTACGCTCAAACATGCATTAGAGAACTTTTGAGGTTTAAAATGGGCCTCCTAAGAAAAAAGTGCAACCAAAATAAACTTTATAAGAACCAATAGGTAAAAAATTAAAAGATTAAAAAATAATAAAATAATAATTTTTTCAACTTATTTCCTTAAGGTTTTACTCAAATTTTGAGCGGGAGTACTCGTTGGATGCAAAATTTAATTCCTCATCCAAGTACCCATGTTGCACACTTTTGATGGACCATACTACATGAAAAATGAGAAATACATGAAAAACCATGATTGCAATCTCGTTTTTCATGTATTTCTCATTTTTCGTGTAGCAGGGTCCTCGAAAGTACTCATTGGATGAATAATCAAATTCTGCATTCAACAAGTGTTCCCACTTGAAGTTTGAGTAAACCCACTGACTTCAGAATTGAATTCCTAGATATCGTTGTTGATGTGCCCTAGATAGGATGACCTCTAGACTTTCTAGCTGTCTTGCCTGGATTTTATCAATTTTTTTTTGCTTGCATGCTTGCTCAAGGCCAAAAATGTCCAGGTCTCCTAGGTCAATACTTTCAAGCTCTTCATCCATCTGCTTCAGTTCACCGCTCTCAGCCATGTTGTTCGCTGCATGCTTGGGATCAATCAGAAGGGTATCGATGTCCATTCCATTAGGTTTCCAGGCCAGATCTTTATTGGAAACGGTGGAGGGGAGGACTTGGGTTTGCTCGGGGACATTGTCATGAGACGAATCCACACGGGGGTGAGCAGAGGGCTGATCGGGGATCGCATGAGAGTGCATGGGGGGCTCAGAGGCCACTGAGTCACGTTGAGCTAAAATATCAAAGCTATTGTTGGTGGAGGGAGTTGGATTGCTGGCAGGGGGGTTTTTGGGTTGAGAAGCAGGCTTTTTGTGATTCTGTTTTCGAGTGTTCACTTTAGTATATCCATCTTGATCAGGTTGCCCAAAGGCGGTGTTGGAGGAGGATTTAGCATTAAGCGGGCAGTCCCGGAATAGGTGTCCATGAGCATGACATTTTCTACATCTAAATGGAACATGCTCATAATCTATAGTCAGCATCCATTCAAAGTCATCATGAAATAGACTTACCGAGTTTGGAAGAGCTTTGTTCAAGTGCATGTAGACACAGATGCGAGCATAGGAGGTGTTCCTTCTGTGTTTTGTTTCTTCTGCAACTTTTATAAACTCTCCCAAGCCATTTTCAATGTCTTTTAAGGACTCCTCATCCCAATATTCTAGCGGAAAGAAATATAGTTGGATCCAAATTGGTGCTGAGCTTAGATCTTCTTTATCTAGATTGAATTGTTCGATCCAATCACGTAGATAGAGCCCAACAACGTTAAAGAAATAAGGGTTGTTGTCTAAGACCCTGTTGCGATCTTCTATGCAGTTGAATGTCACTATAAAGAACCCCGTTGGTCCTAACTTTAGATTGATATGTCCTTTTGGTTTCCATTTGGCTGCTATCCAGCCCTGTAAGGCTTTCTCTGTTGGCCAAAACCCAATAAATTTCCCAATAAGGGCATGATCTTTCATGTATTGGATTTGGGTGTTGATTCTTTGACTGGGCAACTCTATTTTTGGTTGTTCTGTAGCTACAGGTTTGCAGGTTGTAGAGGTTACTTTGGGCATCTCGTCATCGCCTACTGCGTTTTGCTACATGTTCAGAGGTATATTGTCTATACCCTGTGGTTCGTTAGGCATATCATGAGTATGTTGATCTGTGTGCAAAGCAGAGGCATTGTCAGATCTGTTCTTGTTCAGAAGCGCAGGGTTCACCATGGGGGGAGGCTTCGAGTCCTCCCCCATCGGGGTTGCCATTGGGGCTGAACGATTAGCTGGCTTGTATGGTTGTCAGGAGCTGTAGGGACGGTGGAACAGGGGCGCCCTGCTCAGTGCAGAATGTCGTTGCAGAGATTGGGAAAACCCTAAATCGCCATGGTCTGTGCTCAGAGCTCAGGGTACCTCATGCATGAAGATTTCGGTTGGTGTACATTTTAGGTCTTATTACTTTAAGCTTTTAATAATATTGGTTTATTATTATTTTAAGTTTATTAATAAACATTAAATTTAAATTTAATATTGTTAAATATTGATTTTAATACTAATGTGAATATTAATATGAAATTATTTGTGAAATTAATATCAACCACATTTAGTAATGTGATCGTGATAGTACAAACTAAATTCTAGTATGGATTGATGTGTGTTATTCTATATGGAACTTGTTTTTGATTTCAAGCAATGAAAATCATGGATAAAATCAAAGCTTGATAAAAAATTGTGATTATATATATAAAAAGTCTATTAATAAAAAATAGTGGGTTTTTTTAATATATTTTTTTTCATTATCATAATGTTATATTTTCCGAATTTAGGTTTCTGTGATCCATAATTATAATGTTGGGACATTTTTCGGTACTAATCACATTCAGAGTATTTTGTCAAGGCCCTCACATCCAGAGTATTTTGTCAAGGCCTTTCGAAGGAACCGGTGTGACTCATTATCAGGACAAGATGCAGAGTCAGATTTAGGCAACAGAATAAATAGTGATAGTGATGGAAAGAGCGGTGTGACTCATCATCAGGACAAGATGCAGAGTCAGATTTAGGCAATGGAATAAATAGTGATAGCGATGGAAAGAGCTGATAATGGCTAGCTTTGACCCACAATATAAAATATTCAATAAGCATAAGTAGAAATCATCATCACGACTAGATGCAGAGTCAGATCTAGGCAACAGAATAAATAGTGATAGCGATGGAAAGAGCTGATAATGGCTAGCTTTGATCCACAATATAAAATATTCAATAAGGATGAGGATAAAAAAAATTTTTGCCGCAGAATAAATAGTGATAGCGATGGAAATATGGAGAGTCAAATCTAGGCAATGGAATAAATAGTGAGCAATGGAATAAATAGCGATAGCGATGGAAGAGCTGATAATGGCTAGCTTTGATCCACAATATAAAATATTCAATAAGGATGAGGATAATTTTTTGCCACATAATAAATAGTGATAGCGATGGAAAGAGCTGATAATGGCTAGCTTTGACCCACAATATAAAATATTCAATAAAGATGAGGAGAAATTTTTGCTCGAACCAGTGAATGTTGTGGTTCATCATCTTAATGTAAATGGTTCATCATTATAATGTAATATGGATTACAATATATTTATCAAAATAAAATAATACCCTATATGATTAAGAATAAATATATATTGACTCTCCCTAACAATTTTTTTTTTTTAAACTAAAACGGGTATGGATTTTTATTAATAAAGAGCTCCAAATGGCCGAAGCCTTACAATCTTCAGTGCAGGACTTTTACATTTTCTTGTTACAAGCTGATGTCTTTTTCATGGGATGCAAATTTTTTCTGGTTCTCCCTCATTTATGTTGAGGTCTCCTTGGCTTAAAAGACATCCTTTATTGGCATAATAGTCCGCTTCTTTATTTGATTCTCTGAGAATATGGTATCATTTAAAGGAAGTGAAGTTTTGTAGGATATATCTCAATCTTTGCAGATTCTTATTTAAGCCAGCATCATTAAATTGACCTTTCGAATGTATCTTTTTGATCAAGATTTATGAATCGCCGAATGCTTGCAGCGCCCGGTGTCCTCTTTCTTTAACTATTTGACATGCTTTTGTCAAGCTCAAGATTTCTGCTTGGTTGTTGGATCGTTGTCCTAGTCCCCAACAAAAGGTTTCTTTGGTGCTTCCGTCAAAAGAGTATATGAGTCCTCCAGCTCCCGCTATCCCAGGGTTCCCTTTTGAGGCACCATCAAAGAAGACTGTAGTTATTCCTTGCTGCCTCCACCAACTTTGAAATATTTCGTCCTTATCTCTTAGCCTCCACTCAGGATTGAGTTGGGGTTTTCCAATACTGTGGATCCGTTGGGTTAATGCAAGGGTTCCAAGCCAGCTCTTTTCCTCCTGCTGCACCGAAGAGTCATCTTTGAGTTTTGGGAGTTCAAACTTTCTAGGAGCAGGCCTTTTTCTTTTGCTGCTACCGTGTTGGGTGTCTAGGCTACATTATTGAATATCTGCTCATTTCTAGCTAACCATAGCTTCCAACACACAAATTTGGGAATGGTGATCCAGATTCTAGCCCATGAGGAGTTGAGGGAGGACAGAGGATTGCGATCTTTCCATGATAAAAATAAGTCCACTACTGAAATTTTAGTGGGGATTGCTGCCTTGAGTCCTTGGAGTATGAGCGTCCAAACTTTGTTTGCAAATGAGCAGTCTACAAACAGGTGATCCATGGTTTCCATGGCCTCTTTGCATAGTGAGCATCTATGCGGACCTGTTATTTTTCTTTTCAATAAGTTTTCACTAGTCAAAATCTTTTTGTGCATTAATATCCAGAAGAAGAAGTTAACCTTGGGCAGCTAGCTCCATCCAAAATCTCGCAGGGAGATAACTATCTCTATGTGATTGCAACAACTCGTAACCTTTGGCTGAGGAGTATACTCCTGTAGGTCCCCAACCCCATTTATCTTTTTCTGTCTTGTGCACCAGAGCTGCTTCATGAAGTTCTTCTTTTAGCATTTTTATTTGCTGTGATAAATGATCTGGTATGTTACTAAAGTTCCAATCAATCCAGAACCCGGATTTGTCCCATTTTGAGATATCATATATTGTCTTATCTCCTCTTCTTTCAAGAAGCTTGCAGATTTCTTGTAGGCTATCATTTGATGCTAAGGGTGACTACCCCATTATGCGATCTATTCTTAACTTGACATGCTTACCATTCCCAGGGATACGGTACAGATTTTGGGAGAAGAATCGCAATCCTTTGGTACACAGTTGCCATAGCAGCGTGCTCCTTTTGCTGTTTGTGTTTTGCAGGTTTTTGAGTTTTGCATTTGGTATATATTTATGCCTCAATGTTTTGCTGACAGGGTGATTGGGGTCGCTGTGGAGCTTCCATAGTATCTTGCATCTTAGAGCTGTATTGGCGAGGTCCAGATCGCGAATTTGAAGGCCGCCTTCTCTCATGGTTCTCTTTGCTGTCTCCCATTTAACCAAATGGAATTTGTTCTGATTTCCTCTGCCTCCATATCACAAAAAATCTCTCATGATTTTATTAATTTGCCCTGAAATCGACTTCGGTACAATGAGGTAGGACTCTTGATATATTGGCAGAGATGAAAGAACGGATTTTATCAAAGTTAATTTGCCACCATGAGTTAGCCATTGACCTCCCCATGTAGTGATTTTGCCTTTGATTTTTGTTATTACTCCTTCCCACAGATTGACTTTGTTTGTGCCCAGTGTTAATGGCAGTCCAAGATAATTGATTTTGTCCCATTTTGAGTATCCGTTGAACCCCAAATTGCGAGCTATGTTTTGAATTTCTTCCTCTTTTGCATTCCAACTATAGACTGCACTTTTTCTTTCACTGATTAGTGCTCCAGTTGCTTTGCAGTAGGCTTGGAGAGTATTTTTGAATGCAGAGGCTATTCTGTTTGAAGCTCTGCTTAGCATGAGGGAATCATCTGCGAACAGGGTGTGATTTATTGCTTTGAGATCCTTAGTTATTTTCAAACCTGGGGCAGCTCCTACTATCATGTCCTGCTCCAACTTTCTGCTCAACGTCTCTGCCATTAAAATGTAAAGAAATGGAGAAAGAGGGCATCCTTGCTTCAGCCCCCTCGTGGCTTGGAAGAAATCAGCTGGCCTCCCATTTACCAAAGGCACAATCCAAGGACTTATGGTACAAGATTGGATCAGTTTGACAAATTCTTGGTCGAATCCGAAGGAAAGTAGAACTTGATAGAGGAAGGACAACTTTACTCTATCGAATGCATTGGCCATGTCTAACTTGATTAGCATGCCTTTCTCATTTCTAAGGTTGCTAGAGTGCATGGCTTCCTGAACTTGAATTACGTTATCCAGAATGTGTCTCCCTTTGATGAAGCCTCCTTGCGAATCTGATATGGGTTTGTTTAGCAGTGGCTTTATTTTGTTTGCAAGGAGTTTTGTAATTATTTTGTATGAAGCATTGCATAAAGAGATTGGCCTAAAACTGTCAAAGGAAGTAGGGTTTGATTCTTTTGGTATTAAAGCAAGGAATGTTGAGTTGGTGCTACCACCCAGTTTTGCTTTCTGAAGGAATCCTTTTATCATTCGAATAAGATCTGTTTTGATTATGTCCCAACATATCCTCTAGAAGTGAATGGTGAACTCATCTGGCTTAGGGGCTTTATCTAGATTCATGGACCAGATAATTTTTTTGATTTCTTCTTCATTGGTTTGCTTCAACAATGCTGCATTGTCCTCTTTAGTGACCAGCACCGGAATGTTCTTTAGGAATTCTTTGTTGTCTTCTTCACAATCATCATTCTCTTTACTGTAAAGATGGTGGAAATGTAATGCAACAATAGATTTTATTTGATCTATTCCTTTGCATGACCTCCCATCGGAGGTGGCGATCTCTGTGATGTGATTCCTGGAGAGATGGGCTCTACATTGTCGATGGAAATATGTTGTGTTTCTATCTCCGGCTTCCAGCCAAAGGCTCTGGGACTTTAATATCCAATATTCTTCTTCATTTCTGAAGAAGCAAAATGTTTTGCATTGGGCTTCTTGCTCCTTTTCTAGCTCTGTTTTAGTTATATCTATTGTATCCATTTCACTTTGCAGCTTTTCTAGGTGTTGCACTGACTCCATTCTTTGATCTTTGGGAGTATTTGATGGGAGTTTACTCCATTCCTTGAGGAACTTTTTTGTTATTTTTAATTTTTGTTCCCATACATAATTGGGGGAGTCATTGACTGAGGTGGACCATGCTAGTCAGACCGTTTCTGCAAAGCCACTCTTTCCATTCCACAATGGGCTGAATCTAAAAGGGATTGGGCCCAAATTTTCTTCCTCCTCTAACATTAGCCAGATGGGTTTGTGATCCGAGGTAAGCTTGGGAAGAATGGCTGATGAGATTAGCCTCCTTCCCATCAACATTATGCTTTGAACCAAGAACCTGTCCAATCTGGCAGATATGTGGTCTTCTCCTGTCCTGTTATTGGTCCAGGTGTAGAGCCCTTTTCTTGGTTTAAAATCCAGTAGGTCCCATTGTTGTATCATGTCTTCTACTACATAGATCATCTGATCCTTACTGGTCCTGCCCCCTCTCTTTTCTTTTTCATTCATCACTAGATTTAGATCTCCAACTATGATTATGTTGTTTGGGGTATTCAGTTCCAAAAACTCATTTAATGTTTTCCAACAGTCTTTCTTTTCAGAATACAATACCGGTACATACAAATTGAATAATGTAATGGTTAACTTACTTGCTATGTGCTTCAGCTTTGTGAAGCTCCAGTTTTGTGTGTTGTGGGAGTTGACAAGCCTGAATTGGTCTCCTTTCCACAGGGTTGCTATTTCATCGGAAGAGCCCATTGCGCTTATTGCTTTTCCTGCGTTCTTCTGCCATTTCTTTTTGCTAATCTCTAGAATGACCTCCACTTCTTTGTCTCTTGGAGCATTAATATGTTTGCTGGTTTCGCTTTCAGTAGATCTTTGACCGCTTCAATTTTCATCGGGTTCCCCAACCCTCTACAGTTCCAAGAGACGATTTTCATTACTTACTGTTAGGGGTGGTTGGGACTCCTACTTTTGGTGGCCTTGTCCTTGTACTTTTTCCAATTGACATTTCTATAGTGGGTTGACTTCCTTGAGTCTTTTGCCTTTCAGCTTCTTCCTCCCTTGCTTCTCTGCGGGACTTTCTTCCTGCTCTTTTGGCAGGCCTTTCTAAGATCTCATCCTCCGATGAGCTTGGTGATTCATGTACTTTCTTTCTTGCTATGTCGGCATAAGAGGGGGAGGGGACTACTTCGGGGGTTCCTGCGTTTTGCCCTTACTCCTCTATTCCTTTCCCGTTAGGAGGGGATTTGGGTTGTTCACTGCAGTCCTTATTTACTTCCAGACGGCCTTACTAGGCTCTGCATTTTGAGATCCTGATTTCGACATGGGGTTAGAGTTCCCATCTTTTTGTTCCTGCCCTGTTGGCCCAAGGTTGTTTTCCTTTGTTATTCCTTTGCTTCTAGGTTTTGTTGTCCCTGCTTTTTGCATTGTGGTCCATTGTTATGCTTTCTCGCTCTCTTCTGCTTCCTTTTTTTTGCAGTGTCTTGCGAAATGGTCGTAGCCGTGACAGTGTTGGCATTTGAAGGGTAATTGCTCATAGTCTAGCTCCTGGATGTGCATCTAGTATGCTGAAGTAAGTTTAATTTCCTCTGGCAACCCTACTTCCAGATCAACCTCCATGCAGATCCATGCAGATGTGTACTGATCCTTTCGCACTGCTTGATCAATATACCTTCCAAGCGAGTTGTCGATAGCTTGTAGTGATTTTTGATTCCAGCAATGTAAAGGAAGATGAGGTAGGCGAACCCAAATTGGAACGAAAGACGACACATACTGGGCTGGGTCGAAATCAGGGGTCCATTTGTTCAGGTATAAATCCTGAGGCCCCATGAAGTATGGGCCATTTCTGAAGATGAGATTTTTATCCTCAAAGCTTTCAAACACGAATACATAGAATCCTTTTCCTACAAAGTGGCTCTTGATTCCTTCTGATATGAGCGACGTCCAATTCCTTTGCACCCAAGCTTCAACGGATTTGGGAGAAGGCCAAAGCTTGGTAAACTGTCCTATGATTCCTCTGTCTACAAGATTGACTGCTGATCTACATGTTTCTACAATTGGCAATTCCACAATTGGGATGCAGTCCAGCTTTTTGACGAATTTTCGCTGAGTCTCAGACAGTGGTCTCTTGAGAGATCCGGCGATGAGCTTCTTGAATGCGTGGAGTTCGTGCAGGGGAGGTGAGGGGTCGGCACCCCCACCGACCTCCATTGGAGTTGCAAAACTATGAATAGGTCTCTGTGGCGGCGATTTCTAGGTCACGAGCTGCGCCTCGCAGCACAACGAAAAAAATGGAGTAAGAGTGCACATTTTTTTTTTACTTCGAATGATTTCCAATGGAGCTTTTTTTCTCCCTAACAAATTTTGACTAGGAAGCAGTTAAGTTATTTATTTTATTTCAAGTTATGATTAACTAAATAAATAAATAAAAATAAATTAATAAATAATTACACTAATTGTAAGTGACTGAATGTAATTAGTACCAAAAGATGTCCCAACATTATAATGTTATATATCAACACAACTATAATTAACTCTTAAAATAATTCTATTCATTTATTTTAAAAGATATATATAGATTGATCATGTATGTAAGTGTATTTCCATTTCTTTTAAAAAATTGAAGCTTCATATCATGTACAATTTGCAATACATATAAACAACAACTTTACATGAAATAACAATCTTAACCCAATATACTCACTTATCTAATTTTTTATATTTGATTTTTAACCGGCTTAGATCCAACTCCAGATATATCAAGCGCTCTTGAGGTGCAAACATCTTTTCTGAGTGAAGAAAGGTGTGCACCTCGAGAGATTTGATCTGTCTCAGAGCTTGATAGGTTCAGAGTTAAGATAGATCTAGGTTGGTTTAATTATTAATTTTATTTTTTTAGTTTAATTTCTATTTTATGTAATCTCACTAAGTCAAAATGTTTTAATTTACAGCTTGAGTGGGCCTAATGGTTAAGAGCATGTGTTTCCTCCTAAGAGGTCACAGGTTCAAAACCAGATGGAGGTAGAGTATGTATGCCTTTGTAGACATTAACAGCCAAATTGTTGTGTGGAGGTGGGTCCCTTGTCCCACAAACAAGGGGGTCTCATACACAAATTTGGTGACCTTAAAAATGGATTATATATATATATATATATATATATATATATATATATATATATATATACATGTAATTTGAATGCGTCAAGCTGTCTAGATAACATAATATAAGATGACATTACAACATACCTTCAATATAGAGATGGAAATTGTCCCTTGGCCCAAAAATATAATAAATTAAATTAAAAAAAAAAATTTGATTGTGAAATGAGAGGTGGTTTTGGGCATGTTGTTGGTATTGGCCCATATTATAGTATGGTTTATATCCATGGTAGTATGGTTTATAAAATCCATGGTAAATTGGTGGTGACTATGGATATACTTATTTATTAAATTTAAATATGGTTACAAAATCACTATTCTATTTTATAAGGTAAAATGGATCTTAACTTATTGGTGCTACTTAAATATTTTATATATTTTAATGTAATAATTATATTATGATATGATTTTTTTTATTAAAAAGGTTATCCATTTCACTTTGCAGCTTTTCTAGGTGTTGCACTGACTCCATTCTTTGATCTTTGGGAGTATTTGATGGGAGTTTACTCCATTCCTTGAGGAACTTTTTTGTTATTTTTAATTTTTGTTCCCATACATAATTGGGGGAGCCATTGACTGAGGTGGACCATGCTAGTCAGACCGTTTCTGCAAAGCCACTCTTTCCATTCCACAATGGGCTGAATCTAAAAGGGATTGGGCCCAAATTTTCTTCCTCCTCTAACATTAGCGAGATGGGTTTGTGATCCGAGGTAAGCTTGGGAAGAATGGCTGATGAGATTAGCCTCCTTCCCATCAACATTGTGCTTTGAACCAAGAACTTGTCCAATCTGGCAGATATGTGGTCTTCCCCTGTCCTGTTATTGGTCCAGGTGTAGAGCCCTTTTCTTGGTTTAAAATCCAGTAGGTCCCATTGTTGTAACTGTCTTCTACTACATAGATCATCTAATCCTTACTGGTCCTGCCCCCTCTCTTTTCTTTTTCATTCATCACTAGATTTAGATCTCCAACTATGATTATGTTGTTTGGGGTATTCAGTTCCAAAAACTCATTTAATGTTTTCCAACAGTCTTTCTTTTCAGAATACAATACCGGTACATACAAATTGAATAATGTAATGATTAACTTACTTGCTATGTGCTTCAGCTTTGTGAAGCTCCAGTTTTGTGTATTGTGGGAGTTGACGATCCTGAATTGGTCTCCCTTCCACAGGGTTGCTATTTCATCGGAAGAGCCCATTGCGCTTATTGCTTTTCCTGCGTTCTTCTGCCATTTCTTTTTGCTGATCTCTAGAAGGGCCTCCCCTTCTTTGTCTCTTGGAGCATTAATATGTTTGCTGGTTTCGCTTTCAGTAGATCTTTGACCGCTTCAATTTTCATCGGGTTCCCCAGCCCTCTGCAGTTCCAAGAGACGATTTTCATTACTTACTGTTAGGGGTGGTTGGGACTCCTCCTTTTGGTGGCCTTGTCCTTGTACTTTTGCCAATTGACATTTCTATAGTGGGTTGACTTCCTTGAGTCTTTTGCCTTTCAGCTTCTTCCTCCCTTGCTTCTCTGCGGTACTTTTTTCCTGCTCTTTTGGCAGGCCTTTCTAAGATCTCATCCTCCGATGAGCTTGGTGATTCATGTACTTTCTTTCTTGCTATGTCGGCATAAGAGGGGGAGGGGAATACTTCGGGGGTTCCTGCGTTTTGCCCTTACTCCTCTATTCCTTTCCCGTTAGGAGGGGATTTAGGTTGTTCACCGCAGTCCTTATTTACTTCCAGACGACCTTACTAGGCTCTGCATTTTGAGATCCTGATTTTGACATGGGGTTAGAGCTCCCATCTTTTTGTTCCTGCCCTATTGGCCCAAGGTTGTTTTCCTTTGTTATTCCTTTGCTTCTAGGTTTTGTTGTCCCTGCTTTTTGCACTGTGGTCCATTGTTATGCTTTCTCGCTCTCTTCTGCTTCCTTTTTTTTGCAGTGTCTTGCGAAATGGTCATAGCCATGACAGTGCTGGCATTTGAAGGGTAATTGCTCATAGTCTAGCTCCTGGATGTGCATCTAGTATGCTGAAGTAAGTTTAATTTCCTTTGGCAACCCTACTTCCAGATCAACCTCCATGCAGATCCATGCGCATGTGTACTGATCCTTTCGCACTGCTTGATCAATATACCTTCCAAGCGAGTTGCCGATAGCTTGCAGTGATTTTTGATTCCAGCAATGTAAAGGAAGATGAGGTAGGTGGACCCAAATTGGAACGACAGACGACACATACTGGGCTGGGTCGAAATCAGGGGTCCATTTGTTCAGGTATAAACCCTGAGGCCCCATGAAGTATGGGCCATTTCTGAAGATGAGATTTTTATCCTCAAAGCTTTCAAACACGAATACATAGAATCCTTTTCCTACAAAGTGGCTCTTGATTCCTTCTGATATGAGCGACGTCCAATTCCTCTGCACCCAAGATTCAACGGATTTGGGAGAAGGCCAAAGCTTGGTAAATTGTCCTATGAGTCCTCTGTCTACAAGATTGACTGCTGATCTACATGTTTCTACAATTGGCAATTCCACAATTGGGATGCAGTCTAGCTTTTTGACGAATTTTCGCTGAGTCTCAGACAGTGGTCTCTTGAGAGATCCGGCGATGAGCTTCTTGAATGCGAGGAGTTCGGGCAGGGGAGGTGAGGGGTCGGCACCCCCGCCGACCTCCATTGGAGTTGCAAACCTGTGAATAGGTCTCTGTGGCGGCGATGTCTAGGTCACGGGCTGCGCCTCGCAGCACAGCGAAAAAAATGGAGTAAGAGTGCACATTATTTTTTTTACTTCGAATGATTTCCAATGGAGCTTTTTTTCTCCCTAACAAATTTTGACTAGGAAGCAGTTAAGTTATTTATTTTATTTCAAGTTATGATTAACTAAATAAATAAATAAAAATAAATTAATAAATAATTACACTAATTGTAAGTGACTGAATGTAATTAGTACCAAAAGATGTCCCAACATTATAATGTTATATATCAACACAACTATAATTAACTCTTAAAATAATTCTATTCATTTATTTTAAAAGATATATATAGATTGATCATGTATGTAAGTGTATTTCCATTTCTTTTAAAAAATTGAAGCTTCATATCATGTACAATCTGCAATACATATAAACAACAACTTTACATGAAATAACAATCTTAACCCAATATACTCACTTATCTAATTTTTTATATTTGATTTTTAACCGGCTTAGATCCAACTCCAGATATATCAAGCGCTCTTGAGGTGAAAACATCTTTTCTGAGTGAAGAAAGGTGTGCACCTCGAGAGATTTGATCTGTCTCAGAGCTTGATAGGTTCAGAGTTAAGATAGATCTAGGTTGGTTTAATTATTAATTTTATTTTTTTAGTTTAATTTCTATTTTATGTAATCTCACTAAGTCAGAATGTTTTAATTTACAACTTGAGTGGGCCTAATGGTTAAGAGCATGTGTTTCCTCCTAAGAGGTCACAGGTTCAAAACCAGATGGAGGTAGAGTATGTATGCCTTTGTAGACATTAACAACCAAATTGTTGTGTGGAGGTGGGTCCCTTGTCCCACAAACAAGGGGTCTCATACACAAATTTGGTGACCTTAAAAATGGATAATATATATATATATTCATGTAATTTGACTGCATCAAGATGTCTAGATAACATAATATAAGATGACATTACAACATACCTTCAATATAGAGATGGAAATTGTCCCTTGGCCCAAAAATATAATAAATTAAATTAAAAAAAAATATTTTGATTGTGAAATGAGAGGTGGTTTTGGGCATGTTGTTGGTATTGGGCCATATTATAGTATGGTTTATATCCATGGTAGTATGGTTTATAAAATCCATGGTAAATTGGTGGTGACTATGGATATACTTATTTATTAAATTTAAATATGGTTACAAAATCACTATTCTATTTTATAAGGTAAAATGGATCTTAACTTATTGGTGCTACTTAAATATTTTATATATTTTAATGTAATAATTATATTATGATATGATTTTTTTATTAAAAAGGTTATCCTTAATTTTATTAATAAAAACAAAATTACAATGTAACACATTGAATTTTATTACTTTTATTTTTTTATAAACACTACAATATCTTTTTTTTTTTCCCGTAGAAAAAAGTCGTAATTTCTATTAAGTCAAAAGAAATTACATTCTGTAGATGTCTGAGCATATGCATAATGAGGCTGGCTGCCTCTCGGATAGTAGCAACAAAATAAAACAGTTTGTTTCAACCATGTACAAAATAGCACAAAAGATCCCCTGATTTTGCCTCCACGCAGGGAGTTTACTTAACAGAGATAAGCATGTATATGAACTCCACGCAGGGAGACTTAGAGTATAAACCTGGAAAAAAAACTAAGAAAGCTCCAGGCCTGTAGCCGCCTGAAGTAAAGAAGCGTCTATAATGAAAGCTGTCAGCTGCTTACAGCAGCTGTATCACCGCTGCCCTGTAGAAGAAGTACCCCCGTGGGTCAAAACAATGCGAAAAAACACAACAAAAAAAACACACAGTGTGGATATGATGGGACCGCCTTCAAAGCTGTATCTCCCTTTGTGCCTGTAGGTCTACAAAAGGCCTGTGATAGTGTTGATGGAAAGTTCCATCCACTTCTTCCTGGATTAACCAGTCCTCTTCTTGCCTTTGCGCTGCCTGCTTGGAAAGGAGGTCCGCCCTTGAGTTGCGCTCCCTGTAAATGTGATAACAATCAAATTTTTCAAAAGCTGCTATAAGTCTGTGTGTCTCATCCAGAATATGTCTCAAAGAAAAAACAATGCAAGTAGATTTTCTGTTGAGCCAGTTGCAGACAAGTTTTGAGTCTCCAAACAGTTGTAGTTTGGTGCAGCGTTTTCCAAGTGCAAAGTGAATGAGGTGTTTGGCTGTGGATAGCTCGGCATAATTGTTTGTGCCCCTTCCCAGATATATTTGTAGTTTGAAGCAGTGGTCTTCCCTGAGGAAAAGGAGGGCTCCACCCCCACATCCCTCCGCTTGGGCTGAGCCATCAAAGTAGGCCCAGGGGTAGGATTTATCAATGAGTTCCGGGGAAATGGATCGAGGAGGGGCCTGTGGGGGGTCATCAGGGATGAGAGCGAAATCAGCAAGGATGTGGGAGACGATGGTTGGCCAGGATGGAATTTTTTGGTCAAAGATTACGCATTTCCTCGCTGTCCAGATAGCCCAACACATGAGGAGAGGGATGTTCGTATCTTTGCCCGAGTGGTGTTCCAGCCAATTCAGCCAGGCTTCGATGATTGACTGTCCTTGCCATCGTTTGAGGGAGGGGGAAAGAGAGGAAAGGAGGGACCATTGTTCAATGACTACAGGGCAGGACAGAAAAGGTGTTCAGTGTCTTCCTCATTGCTCCTACACAAATGGCACCAGAAAGGCCCATGGAAGGATCGTTTTTTCAAATTTGAGCCTGTGGGAATTTTGTTGAAGAGGATGGCCCACATGAGCATACGTGATCTGGGAGCTGCTTTGAGATGCCATATAGCTTTCCACCACTGCTGAGCATGTTCTGGCTGAAATTGTTGCATGAGCTTTTGGTAGCCATCCTTTGGAGTATATGAACCATTTTTTGCAAGTGCCCAGACTATCTCATCTTCTTCTTCCGTTATCCTGATGTGTGCTAGTGTGAGGGCTTCAATGTAGATCTCCCAATCTTGCCGCCATTATTCCGGGATGTGGAGGTCTGGTGCAGACTTCCAGGCCTGTTGGAGAAAAGTGGAGTTTTCTGGGTCTGCAATATGTGCTATATGAGAGACACCCTGTTCCATAAGATGAGCCGTAAGCTGTTCTGGAAGTCGATGGGCATTGCCACATCCTATCCAGGGGTCTATACCTATACGTACGGAGTTCCCCTGATGTATTCTCCATGTTAGACCCTCCCGAATGAGAGGGAGGGAATTGAGAACCGCTTTCCATATGATTGAGTGTCTTCCACTTCCCCTGTGTTCCCTTCGAATCCAGCTGAAGATGCTTTCCGGGGCAATATATTTCTCCACTACTACTGTTTTCCAGAGGCTATGGGATGTGATCAGTTGCCATCCTAGCTTTGCTGCCAGAGCTTTTGCAAAATATTCCAGTCTTTTTATGCCCCATCCTCCCCATTTCTTGGGCCTTGCTATGGTGTCCCATTTTACCCAGGCGAAGAGATTCCCCTGTTTGTTCCCCTTCCATAGGAATCTGCAACATATTTTTTGGAGTCTGGTTAAGATTCCTCTTGGTATCCAAGCCAAAGACATCCAGTATACAGGTGTTGCTTCCAGCACAACTTTTATAAGAGTGAGTCTCCCAGCCCTGGTGAGATATCTATTATACCATACATTTAATCTCTTCTCCACCTTTGCAATTAGCCATATCCAGTCAGCTATTTTGTATCCCCCATGTTTCACTCGGAAGCCAAGATATTTCAGCCCTTCCTCCATAGGGTGAAGATGGAAAGGGAAACGGTTTTTTATGTAGATGACCTCGTGATGCGAGCAGCCAGTTGCTGTAAGGGTGGAACAGGTCAAATACAAGTTGTAAGGCTGAGGTGTCGGCCAAGCTTCCGTTTAAGAAGATGAGCACATCATCCACGAACATGAGGTGAGTAAGTGAACAATTATCCATGATTTTTATCCCTTTAATCCTGCCTCTCCTGTGTTCAGATGCTATCAGCCTGTTAAGCCCTTCCATGATGAGGAGGAACAATAAGGGGGAAAGGGGGCATCCTTGCTGTAGACCTCTTTCGGCAGAGAAGAAAGGGGTGGGAGAGCCATTAAGAAGGACACTGAACGGCACATCAGAAATACAGCTCATAATCTTCTTGATGAACATATAGGGAAAACCCAGGTGGGTGAGAAGCATTCTGATATAAAGCAGATTTTCCCTATCGAAAGCTTTTGAGAGGTCTACCTTCAGGATCATTCCTTTCAATTGCTTGCTCTGCATTGAGTGGAGAAGCTCTTGTGCAGTGCCAATAGCTTCATGGATCTGACGGCGATGGAGGAAAGCAAATTGTTCAGAGGATATATGGGCTGAAAGGATGGGCTTGAGCCTATTCGCAAGGATTTTGGCCATAATCTTATATAGGCAGTTGCAGAGCGAAATTGGCCGAAAATCATTGAAAGAAACCGGCTTATCGGATTTAGGGATGAGGGCGATGAAGGTGGCTTTGATGGCCGAGGGGATTTTTCCTGAGAGGCTGCAATGATTGATCACTTTGAGCAGGTCCTGGCCCAGAAGCTCGAAGAAATCTAGATAGAATTCGATGGACCAGCCGTCAGGACCCGGGCTTTTGTCTCTTTGGAAACCCCGGATGGTGGCTTCCAGCTCTCCCATTGTAATTTCTTTAGTAAGCTCCGTTGCTTCCTCGTCATCCACAAACCTGGGGAAGAGTTCAACCACTCTCATGATTTCTAATAGGCTTGCTTCTCTCGGGGCCTTGTATATATTCCTGAAGTGTGATGAGGCTAGGAAAACGAGTTCTCTGGAGGTGTGGACCTGATGTCCTTGTTCATTTTTCAGCTCCCAGATAGTATTGATCGCTTTTCGACCATTTGCAAACCGGTGGAAAAACTTTGTATTCTCGTCCCCTTCCTTGAGCCAGATGGCTCTACTTCTTAATCTCCAGCTTTCCTCTCAGTCTCTGAGAACTCGTGTTCTCTGATTGATAAGGCCTTCATACATGACTTTCTGTTCCGGGGAGATATAGGTTCCCTCCGAGTGGGATTCTAGGTCTGCAATTGCTTGCTCTGCTAGGGAGATCGTTAGGTCATCCTGTTGCCTTTTCTTTTTAGCCCATTCTCTTGAAATCACCTTGATTTCAGAGAGGTTCCTTACAAAGCAAGTAGCTGGGTCTTCTTCCTCAGGGATCGGATGTGATTTCCAGAAATCTGTTATTAGTTTAATATAGGAGGAGTCCCGGAGCCAAGTGGAGTTGAACTTGAAAGGGGCCTTGGGGTTCTGTTGTCTTGCTCCAACTTCCAGATATATAGGTCTGTGGTCCGATATCCCTCCACTTCCAACCCACTGCCTGGATCTGGGGTGATTACTATGGAAAACCTCTTTGATAATAAAGCGGTCCAGCCTCCTGGCAAGGCTTTGTTCTCCAGTTCGATTGTTCTTCCATGTGTGCTGTATCTTAGCCGAGGGGATATCAATCCAGTGGTGATCCTCAAGCAGCTGCTCAAAGAATTCAGAGAGTGGGTCGATTTGCGCCATATGTCCCCAGGATTCTGAGAAGCCCATAGAGAAGTTCAAATCTCCTCCTATAATTATATTCTCGGCTAGGAGGAGAGGGGAGCTGAAAAGCTTTTGCCAAAAGAGCTCCCTGTTGAGACAAGGCCCATAGACATTTAAGATTCTTAGATCCTCCTCCAGGTCCTTGGAGTATATGTCTGCACCCAAAAAACCTCCTCCACCCCAGATATTCTTCAGTTTGATGGTGCAGTTCTTGAAGCCAATAGCTATACCCCCAGATCGTCCAGATACATCAATGGCGGAGAAGGACCATCCTGGCATCCAGGAGCCTAGGATGGAGGTGACCGAGTTTGCTTTGCATAGGGTTTCTTGTAAAAAGATGATGTCAACCGGTTCAGAGAATAAGAGACGCTTCAGGGCTAATTTTTTTTTAGGGCTGGCCAGCCCTCTACAATTGAAGGATAAAATCTTCATGGAGGGGGGTGTGGTAGGGTGTCTGGTGCTCTAAGTACCCTTTCAATGGTGTGCTGTTTGCCCTGGATGACATCGTCCCCCGCTTGTTTCTGCGCTTTGTGGAAGGAGGATGGTCTGCCTCTCCCCTGTTTGGGCGAGAGGATGAGAGGCCCCACAGACAACCCAATGGCGTCCGTCTCTTTCTGCTTGGTGATCGAGTGGGTAGAGTACCTCGGTGTAGAGTTTACCGAGGGGGAGGGCGAAGGAAAAGAGAGGGGAGGGATAGAAGGGAGGGAGCAGGAGGCAGGTAAGCCCGAAGGCAGCGGGATGGGGCAAGTCATGTATAGGGAGCGTGTAGGGGGAGGGGGCGGACGGGCGTCCTTTACCAGGTCGAGGGCAGACGGGGAAGAGGGAGGGGGAATCTTGATCCGGGGGGGCATGTGGGCGGGGAGTGATAAACTCAAAGAAGAAAGAAGCGAAGCAAAGACTGATAAAGGAAAAGACGTACCCGATGAGAAGACAACTCCTTTTGCAGCCTTTGAACGCGTCATTGGAGGAGATGGAGGCCGGATCGGGTTCGATGCTTGCTTCTTTTGCCGAGGTGCAGGAGGCGCTTCCACCGTGTCAGAGGTAATATTATGCTCCATTCTAGGTGCCACCGCTGCTGGAGGGTCAGGTAGACCTTTAGTAGTGGGCTGGTCCTGTATTATGGCTGCCCGCTGGGCTCTCTGGAGGAGGGGGCAGTCTTTATAGAGGTGTCCCACCTGATGGCATCTTCTGCAGCGATATGGGATTCCTTCATAGTCGAGCTTCTGCTTCCTTGAGGAGGATTTCCACTGGATAGTGATGTGTTCCGGCAAGCCCCCTCTGGTATCTAGATGAACAAGAACCCTTGCGAACGCCATCATCCCCGTCGAGATGTAAGATTTGTCAGATTCCATGAAGGTGCCCAGAGAGTTCCCTATTCTCCTGAAGATGTCCTCGGACCAATACTGTAGGGGCAGGCCCAGTAGTCTGACCCAGACTGGCCCAACCCCAATCTGTTCCGTCTCCGGGTCGAAAAGGGGTGTCCATCGCTTGAGGAGTACCAGAGCTTTTTCAAAATGCCAGAAGGATGACAGTACCGAGCTCGTGTGGTCCGCTCTTGCGAACCTCAGTGCGAACCAACCTCGCACGAAAGTCTGGACAGAGGGGATTTCCGCCAAATATTGGCCCCAAATCTCCATGGCCCAGAGCTTCAGTTTTTCCGCTGTGATATGCCTGCCCCGAATGTGTCCTACAAGAACTATGTCCGCCAAATCCATAGCGTCCCCCCACTGAATGTCTTCTTCAAGCCGCAGGATGACGTCCTCAGCTCTGGATTTGAAACAATGTTGTTTCTTTAAGGGGCGGGAGGACATGCAGCTAGGGTTTTCTGGTGCCTTGGAACCTACCGGGGGGGAGCTAGAGGGGGGGGGGTTAGGGTTCGAGCGGGGGGGGGGGGGGGATGGCCTTCGGGAGAGGGGGGATGGCATGGTAACTTCCAGAGGAGGCAGGGGGAGCAGGGGGAGGGATAGGGTCAGCAGGAGCAGGGTTCTCCAAAGAGCTAGTAGGTAGATGGGGGAGGGAGGGAAACCCCGACTGAAGAGGAGCAGCGTCGGTCGGGGAGGATTGTAAGCAATCCGCAAGGAAACCAAGGGAAGCCGGGGAAGGAGCAGTAAAAGTGGCCCAGGAGGAGGGCTCTCCAGGGAGCAGAGAGGCGGGGAGTGACGGATCGGTCGACTGAGTAAGGTCCTCTAAACTGGCGGACAAGTTTTCGCTGTACATACCTCCAGAAGTCGAGAACGTGGATCGCTAGATGGAGCTTTCCGCCAGCGGGGAATCCGAGTAATCCACCTCGTCCATGTCCATGTTGCCAGCTGCTTGAATCTGCCTCGAATCCAGGTAACCGCCTGAGACCGGCACCGACAGTAAGGTAAACCGTTAGGGTTGTACAAGATGGAGTTTGTGGATCAGCAGAGGCACAGCCAGGTCGCGCAGACGGAAGGAAAACGACTGTTGCAGCCGTTAGCTGTCGGCGATTCTGTAGAGCCCTTGCACCGTTCGGAGAGTGGTGAAAAGGCTGAAACGGGGTGAAAAAACAATAGGGTAAAAACGAGACTGAGGGAGATAAAGGGAGGTTCAACCGGGCGGAGAGACAGGGGGGACAAGACCCGGCACGAAGTCCAAGTGAGAGTACGGGGACGGGGGAGGCTACAGGGCCGTAGCCGGCCTGCTACCCCGTTCATGCAGGTTCCGTTAGCCCATTTCTCAGAGCCGGGCCATCAACCCTAACTTCCCTTCGGTAAGTTGAACTCATATTAAGGGATGTTCCAATTTTTTTTCAACACTACAATATCTTTTACATGTAACATGTAAATGTTTATCAATCAATTTTTACATATTATAAATTGAACATATTAATATAAATTCAATATTATAAATTAAATATATTGATATAAATTTTAATATATTAAACTCATATGTAAAAATATTGACAAACTTTCTTACATTACACTTATACATCATCTCTAAACTAAATTACTATACATCATCTCTAAACTAAACTACTGAGTTATAAAACTTACCCCTATACATCCTCTAAATTGACCAGCTGACTTATAAAAACAGGCTCAAAAACTATAACTACATTGAAAAATATAAATTACCTACACAAGCCAAAACACTTCATTTTGATTATCTCGTAAGTGTCACATTTGGTTCACTTTACATTACACCTATACATCATCTCTAAACTGAATTACTATACATTATCTCTAAACTAAACATCTTAGTTATAAAACTTACCCCTATACATCCTCTAAACGGATCAAACGGATCAACTGACTTATAAAACTAGACTCAAAAACTATAACTACATTGAAAAATATAAATTACCTACCCAATCCAAAACACTCCATTTTGATTATCTCGTAACTGTCACATTGGTTTCACCTTACATTTTGAAGCGAAACGGTGCCTATTTGTTTCTGGGTGTTTTCCCATTTCTCCACGATCGATTTAATTTTAATTTACAATTTCTTTTTTCCAATATAATTTTTTTTCAAATGGGAACATATTCCTCAATACAGAAAATTTCAATTTTCTTTCCACACAGGGATGTCCCTTGCTCTCGACTCACATAAATTAGGGTTTCACGGAGATAAAATTATTTCATTTCTCAATTTACTCTGGCATTGCACTCTCAACTCACAGAAGTAGCTGCTGTCACGAAACACGTCTCTATTCTCTCAGGTTTTTGGGTTCTCTGCTTGCTCAACATGGGGGCCACTAGCACGAGGAACGCAATGCTCTCCCTCTGCAACAACAACATCTCCATTCATCGACTTTCCTTCCGCACTTTGAGCGCCTCTGCAGACACGCGCATTAAGACACTCTGTCACACCAACAGACTTCAAGAGGCACTGGACACCTTCAAGCACCTGCTTTCACCTAAATCTACATCCATCCCCTCTCTAAGCACCTGCAATCTCTTGTTAAGTAGCCTGCTTCGACGGAATCAACATGAATCTGCATTGTCTGTTTATAGGCTTATGATTGAAGCCGACATTATCCCAGATCTCATAACTTTGAACATTATCATCAATTGTCACTGTGAAACAGGTAGAATGGATTATGCGTTCAAAGTGTTTGAAGGAATGGAAGCACATGGGTATGTTCCAAATGTCGTAACCTTCAATACCCTCATCAAAGGGTTTTGCAGGAAATTCAGAGTCGAGGACGCTATCAAGGTTTTCAACCAAATGAGGAGCAAACAACAAGCTCCTAGTCTTGTTACTTATAATACCCTAATAAATGGGTTCTGCAAGGCCGGGAAATCCTACGAGGCGTTCGGGTTGTTAGCTGTTATGCTGCAAAAGGGCCATGAGCCTAACATAATCACATTTAGCGCGCTCATGGATCGGCTATGCAAAGAAGGTAAGCTCCAAGAAGTCAAGAAACTATTGTATCTGATGATAAAAGAGGGTTGTAATCCCGATGTTATTACATACAGTATACTTATTGATGGTTTATGTAAGGAAGGCAAGTTGGCTGAGGCGAGGAAGCTCTTCTCTGAAATGTCTGACAAAAACATATCCCCTGATGTGGTCACATACAGTGCGCTTATTGATGGTTTATGTAAGGAAGGCAAGTTGGACGAGGCGATGAAGTTCTTCTCTGAAATGCTTGACAAAAACATATCCCCTAATGTGGTCACGTACAGTGCGCTTATTGATGGTTTATGTAAGGAAGGCAAGTTGGACGAGGCGATGAAGTTCTTCTCTGAAATGCTTGACAAAAACATATCCCCTGATGTGGTCACATGCAATGCGCTTATTGATGGTTTATGTAAGGAAGGCAAGTTAGACGAGGCGATGAAGTTCTTCTCTGAAATGCCTGACAAAAACATATCCCCTAATGTGGTCACATGCAGTGCGCTTATTGATGGTTTATGTAAGGAAGGCAAGTTGGACGAGGCGATGAAGTTCTTTTCTGAAATGCCTGACAAAAACACATCCCCTAATGTGGTCACGTGCAATGCGCTTATTGATGGTTTATGTAAGGAAGGCAAGTTGGACGAGGCTATGAAGTTCTTCTCTGAAATGCCTGACAAAAACATATCCCCTAATGTGGTCACGTACAATGCGCTTATTAATGGTTTATGTAAGGAAAGGCAATGGCAGGAGGCCACCAGAGTGCTTCATGAGATGCTAAACAAAGGGTGCAATCCAAATGTTATCACATACAGCACTGTTATTGATGGTCTTTGCAAAGAAGGCAAGCTTCAGGAAGCTCTCGGGTTATTAGATGTTATGGTGAAAATAGGCATTCCACCTGATCAAATAACATACAGCACTGTTATTGATGGTCTTTGCAAAGAAGGCAAGCTTCAGGAAGCTCTCGGGTTATTAGATGTTATGGTGAAAATAGGCATTCCACCTGATCAAATAACATACAATACACTTATAAATGGATTTTGCAGAGCAGGTAATCCGGAGAAGGCAGGGGAGCTTCTTCGAGAGATGCCAGAGAAAGGTTGCAGGCCTGATTTAGTTAGTTATAATACATTAATACACGGGCTTTGCAAGCATAATAGGATAGACGAAGCTCACCAGATCTTCTATGAGATGCAAGGCCAGGGTCAGAGCCCTGATATTATCACATACACCACATTGATGAATGGACTCTACAGAGTGGGTAACCTGAAGGAGGCAATAAAATTATTCGAACAGATGAAAGACAGAGGTCATGGGCCTGATATGATTACATATGCCACCATCATGGACGCACTATGCAAGGAAGGCACACGCCAAAACGCCAATAGAATATTGGATGAGATCTTGAAAAAAGTTTGATACTTGTGTTGTGACATTAAGTTGTAAATAAAAGCTTCTGTAACGATATTGCTGAAATGCACCTCGCAAGATTTAGTAAAAGGGAGTAAATTGCAGTTGATGAAGTACAGGGATGACTTTGGTAATAATGCACTATCTGAAACAGGTATGGTGGCTGAGTTGATCAAGTGGTACACATGGAATTCCAATAAGAGTGCATCAGGTGTTTAATATTAGGAGAGGATGTTACAAATCATAGGAGTGGTGAATTACAAATTGATATGATATTTTCTTAGTCATGACATTGTTTCAAAGGTGGTTAATAGATTGATAAGGATTTCAAAAATATTATACAAAGCGTTAGACTTTTCTTCAGTTTATATTGTCTGTCTGAAGTGGTCCTGAGGAAGCGTTTTATTGGAGTTAGTATTTAGAAAATCGCTTCCAATAGTCGCAACTTCTAATGTAGGCAAAACAGATGGACTTACTGTAATAGCACCTATTAGTATAAGACTTGCCGGCAGCCATATAAAATACTATCAAGTCAGTTTTATGCGTGAAAATTGATGAACTGGGTTTGGTCTACTCATGGCTTGCTCTACCAGTTAGTGAGTTACTGTTGCTGAATTGTTCATGGTTAGTTTTAGGTAAAAACTAAAATAGATGGTTGATCAATCGGCTGTCAAACGCATTCAGTAATTAATTTTGTTTGAGAGTTTGACATTAATTATCACTTTCCCTGAGGTCATGTAATTTATTAAGATTCACTGTAATAAATGTGACCTAGCAACATGGGGATTTGCTTCACTAGGTTTGGTATTATTGCATTGAAGGTAGTTTGACTCTATGAACACTATGTACTTTAGAGGCTACGTGGCAAAACAGTCTACAAGAACAGCATGAGAGTATGGAGGCAGAGATAGGGCATTATTCACAGTATGATGGCAGAGATCGGACATACTTTGTGGCTATGTCATGATTTAACTGTCCTAATTAGTTGCATGCATATATGAAACTCGAATGGCAGTACACAATGATCAAAACCTTACTGTAGATTCACTTCTCACAGGCTGTTAAGTTCAACTAGTTTAACTTCCTCTGCATGGCTAATGTGCAATACTAGCTCGAAGCTTTGCTTCTTACAGGACATATGATTAGAATATACAGAAATTTGGATTCATAGGTCACAGGCTGTTAAAATCAATTAGTTTAACTTCCTCTGCATGGCCAATGTGCAATACTAGTCTAAGCTTTGCTTCTTACAGGAAATATGATTAGAATATACAGAAATTTGCTTCTGCCACTAGTTGGTGAATATAATATAGTCTTTGCTGGAAGTGAACAACGTCAGATTTGTCTACTGTATATTGCACTAGACATATGTTTTTCAATCTCGTGTTTTTCCGTTTCTACTCTTCAATGGTTGTGGCTTGGGGAGCTTTGATTCCAATAGCTTTGGGATCTCAGAAATAGGATAGCTCGGTATATATTTATAATATTATTTGGGATAAAAATTGAAATGTTTGGTTTGCTTAATGTGAAATGCCAGGGAGCAACATCTACAAGAATTGAAGATAAGTGTCCTTCAAGAATTAGTCAACAGGAATGACAGGTATTGATCAGCTATTGATCTGTTGTCTTCATTCAAAATGAAATCCAATTTTATTATTTTACATCATAGGATTCTTATTGAAATGTGAGAATTCCAATAAAGAAAGATATAATTTCTAGATTTCTTTATGTTTTTGTTGTATCCGATCATATTGTAATTTTATATAATCCACACGAGAACTTGCAAATTTGGTGCGACATGGAAATTCCATACAAAGAACTTCGATTTGGTGCGACATGGAAATTCCATACAAAGAACGAAGTTCAGGATGGGTAGGTATGAATGTCTTGTGTAGTTAATGGAGGTTACAAAACAAGAAAGAAATAGGATGGGTAGGTATGAATGTCTTGTGTAGTTAATGGAGGTTACAAAACAAGAAAGAAATGAAACCGACAACAACCATATAAGTAATAACTCAGGATTTACGTGGTAAATATTAAAACTTTCACTGAGTGTCAAGGAAACATCCACGGGGCAAAGGATTGGATTTTCTATTCAATCAATGAAATAATTCTCCATTACAATAGTTCGGGCATTCATCAGTTTTATATCAGCCTCCATAGTTACATAACTGCCGATTCGGTATGAAACTAACTTGTCAATAACTAAAACAATTTATCCAAATTTACATTTACATTCATTTGTTGTCAAATTACCAACAAACTCCACCTTGACAACAATTTTCCTAATCCCTTGCCCATGCCCATTCATCATATTTTCTGCAAGCCAAGAGAAGCTAAACACCATCGCAGCTTCTCTGATCCGAATGGAAAATGGTATCAACCCATGGTATTCATCCACCCATGGAATTTACCTATGGTATTGTAAGTAGCATCTACCCATGGTATTGTAAGTGACATCCACCCATGGTATTCATTCACCCATGGTATTTTCCCATGGTATTGTGACATCCACCCATGGTATTCATTCACCCATGGAATTGACCCGTGGTATTGTGACTTCCACCCATGGTATTCATTCACCTATGGAATTGACCCGTTGTATTGTAACTGAGAAATACTATAAGTAACAAGTCACATTTTGTAAAAGGACAGATTGTCCACCACAATGTAGTCCTTACAATTATTATTTGTTTTAATAAAAAAATCTTTGTGGTTTTGTTTATTAGGCATTCTACTCGTTTTCTTCTGGTAATTTCAAATTTTCAGATCTTGGGGGTCTCCCTCCGAAGATCCGGATCAGTGGTATCAGAGCGGTCTGTTTTTTCTCTGTTTTTCTTTGCATGTCCCCAATGAGGTCGGGATATAAGGAGTTAGGGCTTGAACTGGTCGAACTTTTGCAAGACCAGGGCCTCCCATGGCGGATGAGAAGAAAGATGAGGGGGCAAGAGATCCTATCAAAATCTTGCTCGAAGAAGCCCTCTAGCAACAAAGGAATGCGACGATGGACAACTTTTCCCATATCCTTCAGCGACTACCCAGAGGCGACGCATCGGCTTCCAGCAGCTACTTTGGAAACGCCACACCGTTTAAGGTACAAGTTAATTTTGAAATCTCCATCTTAGAGGGTTGATAGATGCAGAGGTCGTAGATAAATGGTTAAATCTGCTAGAGGGTTATTTTTCTGTTCATAAATTTTCGAGTCGGGAAATGATTGTTTTCACTCTTCTCAAAGCAGCCCCCCACGTTAAGGACTGGTGGGAAACCTACTGCGAGCAGAAGGATGGAAGTACAGACTCACTATTTTCAGCCGCACCCACTTGGGATTCATTTCGGGATGCCGTCAAGGAGCAGTACTACCCTGTCAAAAGCTATGAGGACAAATACATCAAATGGACCACGCTGCGGCAGGGAAGGGACCAAGATGTGCCGAAGTTCACCAACATTTTTCATACCCTTCGCACACCGCTGGGTATCAAGGACTTTGAGCTGCATTTGGTACTCAAATACCGCGACTACCTACACAGATACATCCAGGAAGAGATGGAGTTCCTAAACATCTCCTCGCTCGGCATAGTGTACCGATACACTGTAAAAATCGAGAAAAAGTTCAAATAGAAGAAGAGAGACTTTGGATCTGCGAATCCGAAGACCAAAGGACAAAGCCAAGGCGGGGTGGCCCAAGACAACCCATCGAAGCCGCAAGAAAAGAACAACACCATGAAGTCAAAGAAGGACACAGGAAAGTGGTGCGAGTTCCACAAGAGCCCCACTCACAACACAAGTGAGTGTCGGACCAAGCAGTCGCTGGTGGCCGAGTTGAATGCTTCAAAATCAGATGCATGTTCCGACCCTGAGTCAGAACCCGACAAGGGGAATGGCAAAGGGAAGCAAATCATTGATGCGAAGCCCAGCGTCACTGTGGCCACCGCCAAGATCCAGAAGAATGAGCCCGAAGATCCAGAGGAGGTGGAGCATCTTTTCCACTCACAGATGTGGGTGAAGGGTTTGCCGCTGCAATTCATTGTCGACAGTAGCAGCCAAAAGAACCTCATTTCAGCAGAGGTCGTGAAGCGGTTGGGCCTACCAACTACACCACACCCGCAACCGTACAGTATCGGGTGGCTTCATGAAGGACGAGATCTGAAAGTTTGCCAGCAGTGCCGCCTTCCCTACAACATCAAGCCCTTCACAGATGAGGTATTGTGTGATGTTACACCTCTGGATGTTTGTGATGTATTATTAGGCTATCCATACTTGTGGAGGCGACATGCTGTGTATGAGTCAAGGCCTCGTGCTGTCATTATTTCGTTGAATAATTCATTATACATGATACCAGAGGTAGCCCCACCTACCGCCACTTCTTCGATCACTGCTAAGAAAGGCAACAAACTCATTTCACAGACTAGGAAATTCATTTTCTGTCTGGTTCACTCCCAAAGTGAGGGGAAGATCATCACCACATCCATGACCCCCGTGAAGGGTTCCTCCACACAGCAACAGTAGCAAAGGGATACGATCATGATAGAACACAGGAACAACTTCTCCTCACCCATAGGGGTACCACACAAACTTCAGGTGGGCAACAAAGTCGGGTTGCATCTGCAGAAAGAACGCCTGACAAGAGCCCATCAGAAACTCAGACCACTCCGACAGGGTCCTTACACCAGTATCAAGGCTACGGGAAACAGTGCTTTGGAGCATAACATTCCCCCATTTCTTCGCTTGCACCGAGTCTTCAATGTGGACCGTCATCAACCATACTTCCCACCATTACTGGACACATCAAAGATTGCAGAACAGCTCACCAAGGACCAAGTTCAGCAGCAACTTCCTCATCTCATGGAGGAACTCAACGCAATGAGGACCATTGCTTCCTAAGGGGGGAGGAATGATCCAGGTGGATGTTGGTGGCCACCCACCTATCCCATTTGGACCCCCACAACTGTCTCTTTCAGTTTTCGCAATTGTAGCACAATTTATTATTTTTAGCAGTTTTCTGGGTCCTGAACTTCTGAAGCCGTTTTGAAGCTCTAAACGACGTTTTTGGGGAAATCTGGGAGCAACATGGGTCCATGGACTGATGTTGATCTTTTTAAAGTTATAGTTCTCGGATAGATCTTTCTAACGAGCTATTGTACGCGTCAAACGAAGATCAGGTGCCAAAGTTACGACCTCGGGAAATTGATGTACCAATTTACCGAAACGGGGCCCACAATTTGGCGTTTCATCTTCTAGGGTTAGGTTTTGGGATGTGAAGGGCTTTCCATTGTTTCTCAACAATAAATAGGCCTTCGAGCATCATTGTAACATAGTTCATAGGCATGTAGCCGCCACATCTCTTCTCAGAGATAAGCTACCATCACCCTAGCTGGTTTATTTCCATTTCTGTTTGTAAGCATATTTTAGTATTTTATAGTAATGAAATGAAGTATTATTTCTGTTGCATCTCTGTATTTATGGTTATCGCACCTCTGTATTTATGGTTATATCTGTAATTTGTTGCGTTCCTGTTTAAATCCAGATCATTCTCTACTGTAACTGGCTTTGTGAATATGTCTGCACAATTCTCTTGTGTATGGACCTTTTGAAGAGCTACTTTTCCGCCATCAATGACATGTCTCAGAAAATGATACCTTACATCAATGTGCTTGGTTCTGCTGTGATAAGCAGGGTTTGTAGCCAAGTGAATAGCGCTTTGACTGTCACAAAGTACATTCACTTTCTCCTGCGTCCTTCCAATCTCATCAAGTAGACCCTTTAACCCAAATTGTTTCTTTACTAGCATTTGAAGCAGCTATATATTCTGCTTCGGTAGTGGACAACACAACTGTTTCTTGAAGCTTTGACATCCAACTAATTGCTCCACCTGCAAGAGTAAAGATATAACCTGTAGTAGATCTTCTTTTGTCCAAATCACCTGCATAATCAACATCTACATATTCGCAAACTGATTCTTCACTACCATTAAAGATGATGCAATGGTCACTTGTGCCTCTTAGTTATCGAAGCACCCATTTCACTGCTCGCCAATGTTCTTCACCTGGATTTGCCATGAACCTGTTGACAACTCCAACTGCATGTGAAATGTCAGGTCTCGTAGATACCATCGCATACATTAAGTTGCTTACAACATTTGCATATGGTACATGAGATATATACTGCTTTTCTTCATTAGTTCTAGGACTCAAAACCGAAGAAAGCTTAAAATGGGAAGCTAATGGAACATTAACAGGTTTCACATTGTTCATACATAACTTTTCAAGTACTTTCTCCACATACTTCTACTGTGATAACCAAAGCTTACCATTTTTCCTGTCTCTGTGTATCTCCATGCCCAAGATATGTTTTGCTGCTCCAAGATCCTTCATATCAAACGTTCTAGAGAGCCGAGCCTTTAAATTGTTGATCTCTTCCATGCTTTTGCTTGCAATAAGCATATCGTCAACATACGAAGCTAAGATAATGAATATGCCATTGAAACTTTTGAAGCATACACAATGATCATACTCACTTCTAATAAAGTTCTGGTTCACCATGAAGGAGTCAAACTTCTTGTACCATTGTCTGGGAGACTGCCTCAGACCATACAATGATTTCCTAAGCTTGCAAACTAATCTTCTGCTACGACCTTGTACAAAACCTTCTGGTTGTTCCATATATAACTCTTCATTCAAATCACCATGTAGAAACGTTGTTTTAACATCGAACTGTTCTAACTCAAGGTTAAGTAATGCAGTTAGTGCCAACATAGTACAAATAGAAACAAGTTTTACAACTGGTGAAAAAATCTCATGAAAGTCGATACCTTCAACCTAAGAATACCCTTTTACTACCAGTTTCGCCTTATACCTTTCGATACTTCCATCAACTTTTCGTTTCAGTTTGAAGACCCATTTGCATCTAACAACATTTCTCCCTTCAAGAAGTTCTACAAGATCCCAGGTATTGTTCTTGGTTAAGGAATCCATTTCTTCTTCCATAGCTGTTTTCCATTTTCGCTATCCATATCATCTACTGCTTCTTGATAACAAGAAGGTTCCCCATCTTTAGTAATCAAAGCAAAAGATGAAACATAATCTTCATACCTTTTGGGAGTTTTTCTTTCCCTTGTAGACCTTCTTAGAGTGACTGGTTGCTGAACTGGTTTAGAAACTTCAACAACTTCCTTTGTATCTTCAACACCTTTTTCTCCAGAAGCCTTTTCTTCCTTTTTACTGTCACCAAAAAATCTAGCCTCCAACTGAACTTGTTGATTTGGCAATACCTGTACCTGTTCAATTCTTTCAACATTTGATTTTAAAAGAGAAGATTTATCAAATGTTACATCTCTGCTAATGACTATCTCCCACGATGTAGGATCCCACAACCTATATTCTTTCACTGCATAGTCATACCCAAAAAAGACATAACATTTCGATTTTGGATCTAATTTTGAACGCTGCTTTTTAGGAATAAGAGAATAAGCATCACAACCAAATATCCTTAATTGTGAATAATCACAAGACTGACCTGACCAAGTTTCTTCAGAAATTTTACAATTAATTGCTACTGAAGAAGATCTGTTAACTAAATAACAAGCAGTGGATACTGCTTCTGCCCACAACTCCTTTTGCAAGTTAGCATTGCTGATCATGCTTCTGGCTCTTTCGATAAGAGTCTGATTCATACGTTCAACAACATCATTTTGCTGAGGAGTATAAACAACAATTTTGTGTCTAACAATTCCTTCATCCTTACAGTATTGTTCAAATTCTATTGAAGTAAATTCACCACCATTGTCAGTTCTTAAACATTTAATTGATTTCCCTGTTCTTTTCTCTACCATTGTTTTAAATTGTTTAAAGACATTGAATACATCAGCTTTTTTTTTTAGCATAAAGACCCAAATTTTACAGGAGAAATCATCAATAAACGTTAAAAAATATAGAGCACCTCCATATGATACAATAGGAGATGGTCCCCACAGATCAAAATGAATATAGTCTAAAATATCTTTACTATTATGATTCCCAATTTTTAATCTCTGTTAATACTGTTTTCCATACACACAATGTTTACAGAAATCCAACTTCAAGGATTTCAAATCAGGAAGTGATTTATGTTTGATCAGTACTTGAAGACCTTTCTCGCTCATGTGACCCAATCACTGATGCCATAGGCGAGTACCTTCTTCTTCTTTTCTAACACAATCGCTGCCTCACTGACCTGAGTACTTCCTTTGAGTCTGTAAAGATTTCCTACCTTTTCTGCTTTCATAACAACTAGGGCGCCTTTAAAGACTTGCAGCACTCCATTCTGACCTGTAAACTTATAACTATTTGAATCCAACACTCCCAAAGAAATCAAATTTTTCTTCAAATCAGGTACATGTCTAACACTAGTTAATGTTCTAACTGTGTTATCATACATTTTAACCCTGATATTTCCCATCCCAACAGTCTGATGTGTTACATTATTACACATAAACACAGAACTACCATTTACATCTTCATATGAAGTGAACCAATTTCTGTGTGGACACATGTGATGAGAAGCACCAGAGTCTAACAACCAGCTTTCTAAACCCTGAGAGACATTACATACAGGTGCAATTTCATCTATCATACATAATTCTTCAGCAGATAAAACTTCGTCTATCATACCTGAATCAACCTGATTTGCTTCCTTCTTCGGGTTATCAGACTCTTGTCGTTTCCAACAGTGTTTCTTCAAGTGTCCAATTTTATTGCAGTGCCAACATTTTTCCTTACACTTCTTTCCCTTTGATTTAGATCTGGAAGACCCCTTTGTTTTTTCTTCTCTTTCGTTTGACCGTCCTCTAGCTATCATGGCTTCTGATGCACTCGTTTCAGTACTGAATTTCCTTCGTACTTCTTTAGACAAGAGAGATCCTACAACTGATTCAAATTTCAAAGAATCAGCAGTGCTCAAATTGATTGAAGTTACGAAGTGGTCCCATGACTCGCGCAGAGAACACAACAAGGTTATAGCTTTGTCTTCTTCTTGAATTTTAACTTCCATATCTGATAATTGGCATATAAGTGTATTAAAAACATTCAAATGTTTTGCAACTTTTGAACCCTCCTTCATTTGAAGACTGTACAGTTGTCTTTTCAAATAAATTCTATTTGTTAACGACTTTGTCATATATAGTTTTTCCAGTTTTTCCCATAAGCCTAAATATATTTCAAATGTGTTTTTAACTAAATCATAAAGAAAACAAAAATTGTGTTTATTAAATTCTAATTGTTTAATATTTGAGGAATTTTTAAACCTAATAAATTGATCTATACATTGAAAAAGGTGATTTAAACAACACAAAACTACAATTTCGTTAAAAAATAAATTTCTTAATTCTTAAAAAATAAAAATTAAAATAGTTAATAATAATGGTCATTTAAAAAAAATACACATATATGAAATAAACATTTTTCTAAATTTTAATTTTCTATATCAAACAAAAATAATAATAATAATGATTATATTTATTAATAAATTAAACAAAAAATGACTCAAAATAATCTCAATATATAATTTTAACACACACACACACACATATATAAACACTTTTCTAAATATAAATTTAGTACACCACCACATATAAAAAATAATTATATATATTCATAAATTCAAACCAAAACTAATATATTTATATAAAATAAATATAAAAAATAACATTTAAAAGCAACTATTAAAAAATAACATTTAAAAATAATCATTACTGAAAAGTTCAATTCTTTAATTATAAGTATGATCAGAGTGCTATTTAAGGTTTCTAAAATGTAAACCAATTGATGATCAAACACATCGCCCACTCAGAGTACAAGACATATTTCAATTTCTTATTCAGGGTAGAGACTTATATTCTATTCTAATATCGCGAAGTTTCTAGGAGCGAAATGTCTAGATAAGATATTAATAACTTTTTCAAAATATTATAAGCCATCAAAAACACATTCTTCACTCTTCAAACCATGTTATGCCAAATGGTCATTTAAAAATTTTCAACGTATTTAATGACTAAAATGGCTTTGACAGGCAAAATGCACGTCAAATTCCAACTCTGCTATCAAGGACCCTTTGAAAACAATCAACCAATTCTTGTACGGATCGGTCTTGTACAATGCTATCAAGGACCCTTTGAAAACAATCAACCAATTGTTGTACGGATCGGTCTTGTACAATGCTATCAAGGACCCTTTAAAAACAATTAACTGATTCTTGTATGGATCGGTCTTGTACAATGCTATCAAGGACCCTTTGAAAATAATCATTTTTTTAAAGTAATGATTTATTACTGGAGAAGCCTAGTTTTTGACCAAATTCCTAATATTCAAGCCTATGACCTTGCTATTGCTATGCAATTCATGGTAATGTTAAATTCTTAAAGTAAATGGATGAAAATGAAAGATTCATCATTTTACTTACATTTTTAACATTACCATGAAATGACTCAGGGTGTTTGAGAGTAGTTCCAAACTTATTGAGTGGAGAAAGTAGAATTTTAGATCCCACTCAAAATCTAGCAAACTAAACAATTTTTTAGGATTTCAGGATTTGGGGATTGCAATGTTTCGGTTGGATTTTTTTATATACGAGGGTATGGAACTAGCATATAATCAAGAGCACCAATCCCTCTATGTATCTTGTTGTTAGTGGCATTGATTGTTGAACTCCTCTATCATGATCCTACTAAAAATGTACCCATTACTCAAACAAAATCTTGAATTGACATTCTAAGAATTTTCTATCTTATTTTAATGCTTAGAGGGTGATATTGATGATGAAGTTTCCAATATAGGCAAAGATTTTGATGATATGTATGTATTGGTTGTAGCATGTTTTTTTTTTGGATGCTAGAGGCCATCTAGGGCCTTTTTGTTGATGTATTTTCGGTTCAGAGATGGATTGCACTCAGTGTTATTTTGGTTATTTGCACCCTTACATGCTATATAAATGAGAACATTTGCTTATTTGTGTATAAATGGTTTGGATTCATATGGATGAGCATTAATACATAGTTTTTTGTATGTTTGTTTAAATTTGAATATTAAATGTGTTTTTGGTTAACCGGTTTTTTGGTCCAATTTTTTTTTACCGGTTTCGGTCCAATCCAATCAATTCCCAGTCCTAGGGGCCTACTGGTTTGATGATTGGTCCAATTTTGATAACATTTATTTGTAATGCATATGGCTTATTTCTTTCAAATGTTTCATTTCCCTATCACATTAATTAATAGTCAAACCAAAACTAAATATGATCTTCAACGATGCAGAAGATAAGTATTACTTGCCATTGGAAGGAACGAATGCTTCTTCCTTGCAACATGGTTGGAGTCATCACTTTATGTTTCTTATGTCACTTTGAAGATGTAATTTGTTGTTGGCATTATGATTCAAGTGTTGTCCTTGATGGCAACTCACTCAGAGGTTGGTACAGGTGCTCAGAGGTTGGTACAGGTGATGGCAATTTAATCAGAAGACAGATCCTAGTACAGCATGCCAAGGAAGTTCATACACGCAGGTTCGTTAAGCCCAAGTCGCGTGTACACGCAGGTTGGCTTCAGCAAAAGCGCGTGTATGTGGAAAAGTACCTTTGGTCCATGGCGGTTAGTCCTTGGAAGTTGTGCCTATGGTTTCGGACCATTGTGTCTCGACGGGCATGTCGATCCCTAGTTTTGAAGTTGATGGTATTGTGTTACTATGGTTTTGGCTCTTGGTATTGAGCAAGGCCTAAGGCTATACAAGGAGAAGAAGATCATTAGGCAAGATCATCTTTTGGACAAGGCTTGAATATCTGAAAGAGAAAGAGATCTGATATGCAGGTTCTGGGTTGCTTGATCTGAGCTAAGGAGAAATCACATCGGTTGATGGAAGACTAGATCTAAGGATAAATCGGGATCTAATGGTTTGAAATGCACTATTATGATATGGCTGATTATGCGTATTTCTAGATCTGCATACTGTCGCAATATTATGTTCTGGGTCTAATTGATGTCTGGTACAGCTGCAAGTTGAGAGAATTTATTTTTAGATCTGTACGCAGGTTGGCTTAGGTAAAAGCGCGTGTATACGCGGGTTTCGCTCATTGAAGTAGCGTATATCTCTTGAAGCTTGATTTTTGGGTTTGCAGTTGGATCTGACTGTTATTGCAGAGTTCTGTAGACTGCTCTGTGTTCTGGTATCTGGTGATTGACAGGGTTCAGTGGTTCAGTGATTCAAAGTTTGATGATGCTAGTATTGGTTGTTTTATGCTTCAATGATCTGTTGTGAAAGTTGAATGAATTGTGGTCTACAGATTGTAATGTTGTGCTTCAGGAATATCCAGTCTGAAAATGTATGAAAGGTGGTACCTGAAAGAAAGAAGATTGTAGGTCAGCACCTACGTACTAGTATCTTAGCTAGTACAAGAGCAAAAGGGGGTTGGAGCTCCCTTCCAAGGAAGTTTGGAGAACGAGAGAAGGTTGTAGCCTTCTACAGGTTGTAGCCTGCGTACTGGTATAAGGCTGCACCAGTACAAAAAGATTGTAAACTGAAGTTTCATATTAAAGAAAGATAGAGACAACTTGCAGCAGGTGGTTTTCACCCACATTGGGTTTCCACCTTATATCTTGGTGTTCATGTGTATGGTTTCTGTGTGATCTGTTCCACTGCATCTGCTTACTCTTAATATGGTGAATAATGTCCTCATGCACTTAACTGAAGATAAACTGACTGAATTATAAGATTTCTAGTTATACGCTGTTTTCTTTATTCACAGTTGCGTGTACACGCTGGTTCTCTTAACGAAAGTAGCGTATATGTTTCTGAACATTGAAAAAGTTTTACAGTTCTGATAATACTGATTCACCCCCCCTCTCAGTATTATTTCCAACAATTGGTATCAGAGCAGGTCCTTCAGAGAAGCTTGATCGCTTGAAGGTAGATCGTTCATTATGAGCAACTACGAGAGAGAAGCATCAATCAGGCCACCCGTTTTCGATGGGACAAACTTCAATTATTGGAAGGTAAGAGTTACTGCATATCTTCAATCTCTTGGTACAGAAGTTTGGGACATTGTAGAAACAGGCTATGCTTTTCCTTCAGCTACTCCTACAGATCCAGCTGAGAAAAAGAAGTATGAAATAAATGCAAAAGCAGTCAGTACTCTATTAGGAAGTATATCCCAAACGGAATTCATGAAGGTAATGCAATTTAAATCCGCAAAAGAGATATGGGACAAAATGGTCACAAGCTATGAAGGAGATGAACAGGTAAAGTGTGCTAAACTTCAAACTCTCAGGATTCAGTATGAGACTCTCAAGATGTATAATGATGAAAGTGTGGCTAATTATTTTCTTCGGGTAGATGAGATTGTTAATTGTATGAAAAATTTGGGTGAAGAAATAAAAGAGGCTATAGTTGTTGAAAAGGTTCTAAGATCATTGTCTCCCAAGTTTGAATCTAAAGTATCTGCAATAGAAGAAAAGTAAAATCTCCGAATTCTCACTATGTCTCAGCTTCATGGAATTCTAACCGCTTATGAAATGAGAAAGGGAGGTCCATCAGACAGAAGAGAAGCTGCCTTCAAAGCTTCAGGCAAAGAAGATTATTATGAAGCAAGTCATGTGCCAGAAGATGAAGAAGAAGAATCAAATTTTGTCAGAAATATTCAAAGGGGTTCTGGAAGGTTCAGAGGTAAGTTACCTTTTAAATGTTTTGCTTGTGGAAGAGTAGGTCATTATGCTGCCAAATGTCCTCACAAGGATAAGAATGACAAGGGAAAGGAACCTGTTAGATGGAACAAGAAACAAAATGAAAAGAAGAAAAGCTATTACACTCATGAGGATAGTGATGGTCTTTCAAATAGTGATGAAGATGAACAATGTAATAGATATAAACTTTTAATGGCTTTTGAAGATGATGACTACTTGGATGCTATAGATGTAGAAGGCTTTTGTGAAGAAATGAAAGATCTCAAAGTTTGTTTAGAAGAGAAGAGTGCTATTATTGATTCTCTACAATGTCAACTCGCTGAGAAGGAAAAACATCTTGAAAAATTGGAATGTGAGATTGTTTGTCTTAGAAAGGAGATTGAGAAAACCAAAGCAATTAATCTTAAATTTGTTAAAGGATCTGAAACCTTGGATAAGATTATCAATGTGCAGCGATCTCCTATGATCAAGACAGGTCTTGGATATAATGGAGAAACATCTCAAGCCTCTACCTCTAAAAGTTATCTTGATGTAGCAAGGAGAAGCGAGCAAAGGCTAAATAAAAGTCATCAGGTAAATCAGGGACAATTTATCTCAAGAACAAATAAAGACCATCAAGAAATTCAGGGACAAACAGCCTTAAGGACAAACAGAAGCTACAATCATCCGCAGGTAAAATCTTCCCAATTTTCTCCAAGAATGAATAGAAGCTACAATCGGTTGGATGATAGATCTGATTATCGCAGAAGTTTCTTTAATGGCCAATGCTTTTCTTGCCATAACTTCGGTCACAAAGCAGCTCAATGTGTTGCCTACAAAACAATCATGACTAGAGAAGCTCAAAAGCAAGGGAGAATGACTGAAACCATGAAAAGGACTTATAACAATTTTTCGGTTCTTGAAAATGAAGTTGAATGCTCTATTTGTAATAACTTTGGTCATGAAGACTCTGAATGCAGGAGCAGATTCCGGAAGACAACTCAGAAGGAACAAACCTCAAATGTTAGAACATGGAGAATAAAAGAATCACAACCAGAAAGATGTGGGATAGCCTTTTATGCAGAAGGTCAAGAAAGTCTATGGTACATTGACATCGGATGTTTGAAGCATATGACAGGGGACAAAGAAAAGCTTGAGTCATATACCGCATTAGAAAAAGGGAAGAAAGTTTCTTTTGGGAACGATATCTCTGCAGCCATAAAAGGAAAAGGTGTTGCTCCATTGAAAGAGAAGGTCAAAGCAGGAAATGTGTTATATGTTGATGGATTGAAGCATAATCTTCTAAGTGTCAGTCAGATGTGCGATCAAGGAATCGAGGTAATATTTAGATCGAATGGATGTTGTGTTCGCGATCTTGATACAGGTAAAACAGTGATCAAAGGAAGAAGGACTCCAAATAATCTATATATCTTTGAGGAAGGACAACAATGCTACTTAAGCAAGGATGATGAACATTGGCTATGGCATCGGAGGTTGGGGCATCTAAGCTTTTCACAAATAAGGAAAGCATGCAAATATCAGGCAGTTCGTGGTCTTCCAGATATCAAAATTCCAGACAATACCATATGCAAATCTTGTCAGTTTGGAAAGCAAACCAGAACTAACTTTCCAGAGAAGGAAGGATCAGCTAGCATGCCTCTCGAGCTAGTCCATACAGATGTATGTGGTCCATTTAGGAAGAGGACACCTCGAGGAGAAGAATATATGATATTATTCATTGATGATTTCTCCAGATTTGTTTGGTTAGGGCTCATGAAGCACAAAGATGAAGCATTCGAAAAATTCAAATCCTTCAAAGCCTTGGTTGAAAATGAATCAGGACACAAAATTAAGTGCCTCAGATCTGACAAAGGTGGGGAGTTCACCTCAAATGAATTTTTCGATTTCTGTGACGAACATGGGATAAGAAGAGAATTCTCTACAGCTAGAACTCCTCAGCAAAATGGGGTTGTGGAAAGAATGAACAGAACTATCCAACAAATGGCTCGTGCTATGCTCGATGAATCAGGTACTCCCGCAACCTTCTGGGGTGAAGCTGCACATGCTGCTGTTATTATTCTTAACAAGACAAATGTCCGAGTAAACAGCACTCAAACACCTCATGAGCTCTGGAGCGGTAAGACTCCTTCAGTGAAGCACTTCAAAATCTTTGGAAGCAAATGTTATATCAAGAATACTGATGAGCAACTTGGCAAACTTGAACCAAGAGCAGATGAGGGCATTCTTCTTGGTTATTCTCCACATAGCAAAGCATACAAGTGCTACAATAAAAGACTTGGCAGAATTGTTGACAGCATTGATGTAGTGGTTGATGAGAAGGGATATATTCCTAGGCAAGTTCATCATGAAGACATTGAAGAAGATGAAGGTTACCCCCAAAGGCGGAATGATGAAGAAGAAGAACCTCAAGAAGAAGAAGAACCTCAAGAAGAACCAGAGGAGCAGACAAGAATAGAAGAGAAGACTCCATCCAGATATGTTCAAAAGAATCATCCAGAATCTCAGATTGTGGGGCAGAAAGAAGCAGGAGTACAAACAAGAAGGACACTTGCAGAAGCTTCAAGCTATTTGGCATTACTCTCCTCCACTGAACCACAAAATGTTAAAGAGGCTTGCAAAGATGAATGTTGGGTCAAAGCAATGGATGAAGAACTTGAGCAGATCGAAAAGAACAACACTTGGGAATTAGTTCCTAGACCAAAAGATAAGAATGTAATAGGAACAAAATGGGTCTTCAAGAACAAATTAAATGAAAATGGAGAAGTAATTAGAAACAAGGCCAGACTTGTTTGTAAAGGGTATGCGCAGCAAGAAGGAATAGATTTTGAAGAGACCTTTGCTCCTGTGGCAAGACTTGAGGCCATCCGAATGTTCCTTGCTCTCTCAAGCTTTCAAAACTTCAAGGTATTTCAAATGGACGTGAAATCAGCCTTTCTGAACGGGGACTTAGAAGAAGAAGTATATATTGAACAGCCAGATGGTTTCATTCTTGGGAATGATCCAAACCTTGTATGCAGATTGAAAAAGGCTCTCTATGGACTCAAACAAGCTCCATGGGCTTGGTACTATCGGTTGGACAAATATCTTCACCAACAAGGCTTTTCAAAAGGATCAGCAGATAGCAATCTCTATATAAAAGTTGAAAATAACAAATTACTAATTCTTGTTGTTTATGTAGATGATATTATCTTTGGCAGCAATGAAGAGACTATGAGTCAAAACTTTGCCTTGGTTATGCAGAAAGAATTCGAAATGTCACTACTTGGAGAATTGACATACTTTCTTGGATTGCAAATCCAACAAAATGAAGGAGGTATCTTCTTGTCTCAAACCAAATACCTCAAGCAGATCTTGAAGAAGTATGGCATGGAAGAGTCAAAGCCTGTATGTACACCCATGGTTACAGGATGCAGCGTCAGTGCAAATGATGGATCAGCAGCAGTTCATCAACCCACTTATAGATCCATGATTGGGAGCTTGCTTTATTTGACAGGTACCCGACCAGATATTACACATGCAGTAGGAATTGTTGGAAGATTTCAAACCAACCCAAAGGAAACTCATCTTCAGGCAGTCAAAAGAATCTTCAAGTATCTTCAAGGGACACAAAACTATGGCTTATGGTATCCTAGAAATACAGATCTCACTCTTCATGCTTACACAGATGCAGATTGGGCTGGAAGTGTGGATGATAGGAAAAGCACAAGTGGTGGTGCTTTCTTCATGGGTTCCAGACTAGTATCTTGGTTCAACAAGAAACAGAGTTCGATTGCCTTATCTACAGCTGAAGCAGAATATGTGGTTGCGGCATCTTGTTGTACACAACTTCTTTGGATGATGCAAACCTTGCAGGACTTTCAAATTACTTGCACTCCACCAGTCTCTATCTTATGTGATAATACAAGTGCAATCAGCATTTCGAAGAATCCAGTCATGCACTCAAAGACCAAGCACATACCAATCAAGTACCATTTTCTTCGGGAGCAAGTGCTTGAGCAGAAGGTCAAGTTGGAGTATGTTCCTTCTAAGGAACAAGTTGCTGATATTCTCACAAAACCACTGCCCAGGGAAACTTTTGAATATCTCAGACAAAAGCTGGGAGTAGTTGATGCTTCATCTTGCTGTTAAATCTTGTCTGTTCTACATAAAAGTTGGTATACGCAAGTTACGTAAGGGATATCCGTGTATATACGCTGATTTATGGGGGGTAAGTCGCGTGTATGTTGTACGCATGTTGCAGAGAGTATATCCGCGTACATACGCTGGTCTATGCAGGAGAAATTGCGTATATGGAGTTCTGAACAGCAAGTGCAAACTCTGGTTTAAAAGATCTGAGATGGGTATGTCAGAATTCTTCAGACACAGTTTCAAGGGGTGCAGCAGGCACAGGTTCAGGGGGAGCAGCTTAAAAGTCTCATAAAGCATTGTTGGCATTTCGATGTTTTGGTTATTGGTTTCTCAGAAAGAAATCCTGGTTGCTGATCTAAAAGATGTTTATCAGATGCTGCTGGTGACTTTCATAAGTCTTGGTCTAGATCTGTTGTCTCTATGTCATGTCTCTCTTTTGTGATATTTCTTTTATGGTGTCAAGGTCATGTAACGGCCTATGTTGGTTTCCCCACTATGCTTGGGATGAATGATGTATCATAATTGGTTGTTTCTGTTATGTCCCCTCTTGGCAGGGAGTATGGATGTATGTATTGAGTCTTTTGGTGATAGGAAGGTCCCTTATGGTGTATAAGTCTTGGTTCTTGTTGAAGAACATCTTTTGCAGATCTGGCCTACTGTCAGGGGGAGCATGAGTCAGCACAGCCAAGCAGAGGTATCAGCATGTCCTCAGGGGGAGCACAGCCCTTTGCCCTTGATGTCAAAGGGGGAGAGTGACTTGGTGTGGTGGTTGCCATCAAGTCCAAAGGGGGAGATTGTTGGCATTATGATTCAAGTGTTGTCCTTGATGGCAACTCACTCAGAGGTTGGTACAGGTGCTCAGAGGTTGGTACAAGTGATGGCAACTTAATCAGAAGACAAATCCTAGTACAGCATGCCAAGGAAGTTCATACACGCAGGTTCGTTAAGCCCAAGTCGCGTGTACACGCAGGTTGGCTTTAGCAAAAGCGCGTGTATGTGGAAAAGTACCTTTAGTCCATGGCGGTTAGTCCTTGGAAGTTGTGCCTATGGTTTTGGACCATTGTGTCTCGACGGGCGTGTCGATCCCTAGTTTTGAAGTTGATGGTATTGTGTTACTATGGTTTTGGCTCTTGGTATTGAGCAAGGCCTAAGGCTATATAAGGAGAAGAAGATCATTAGGCAAGATCATCTTTTGGACAAGGCTTGAATATCTGAAAGAGAAAGAGATCTGATATGCAGGTTTTGGGTTGCTTGATCTGAGCTAAGGAGAAATCACATCGGTTGATGGAAGACTAGATCTAAGGATAAATCGGGATCTAATGGTTTGAAATGCACTATTATGATATGGCTGATTATGCGTATTTCTAGATCTGCATACTGTCGCAATATTATGTTCTGGGTCTAACTGATGTCTGGTATAGCTGCAAGTTGAGAGAATTTATTTTTAAATCTGTACGCAGGTTGGCTTAGGTAAAAGCGCGTGTATACGCGGGTTTCGCTCATTGAAGTAGCGTATATCTCTTGAAGCTTGATTTTTGGGTTTGCAGTTGGATCTGACTGTTATTGCAGAGTTCTGTAGACTGCTCTGTGTTCTGGTATCTGGTGATTGACAGGGTTCAGTGGTTCAGTGATTCAAAGTTTGATGATGCTAGTATTGGTTGTTTTATGCTTCAATGATCTGTTGTGAAAGTTGAATGAATTGTGGTCTACAGATTGTAATGTTGTGTTTCAGGAATATCCAGTCTGAAAATGTATGAAAGGTGGTACCTGAAAGAAAGAAGATTGTAGGTCAGCACCTACGTACTAGTATCTTAGCTAGTACAAGAGCAAAAGGGGGTTGGAGCTCCCTTCCAAGGAAGTTTGGAGAACGAGAGAAGGTTGTAGCCTTCTGCAGGTTGTAGCCTACGTACTGGTATAAGGCTGCACCAGTACAAAAAGATTGTAAACTGAAGTTTCATATTAAAGAAAGATAGAGACAACTTGCAGCAGGTGGTTTTCACCCACATTGGATTTCCACCTTATATCTTGGTGTTCATGTGTATGGTATCTGTGTGATCTGTTCTACTGCATCTGCTTACTCTTAATATGGTGAATAATGTCCTCATGCACTTAACTGAAGATAAACTGACTGAATTATAAGATTTCTAGTTATACGCTGTTTTCTTTATTCATAGTTGCGTGTACACGCTGGTTCTCTTAACGAAAGTAGCGTATATGTTTCTGAACATTGAAAAAGTTTTATAGTTCTGATAATACTGATTCACCCCCCCTCTCAGTATTATTTCCAACATTTGTGGTGACAATAAGATTGTCTATTCAGTTTTGTGCAAGTGAGTGACACCTTCAGTAATATCTTAGTCATATGAAGAAGGTATGGGTTATTGCGTGTTTCTTTTGATAAGTAGACATAACTTACCATGAGAATGAATAAATGTTTCGTCCTTGAATTATGGTTGAAGTTATCACTTGATATTTCTTATATCACTTTGAAGATGTAATTTGTAGTGGCAATATGTGGGAAATCCAAAATAGTTTTTAGTCACATGAAGAAAGTATAGGCTTTATTTTCTCATCAAGAAAGCATCATAAATGTTGTCATGTTGATGCTATTCTTTGGAAGCCATTAAATCTTTTGTTGATTTATGTTGTTTAATGAATGAATGTTGGTTGTATGTGAGAAGGCAATTGTTAGTTTCAAGAGGAAGAAATGGAGGATTAATGTGAAACAAAATCCCAAACTATGAATATGTGAGAGTATTTTTGACTTAAAATGATGGAAATCACACTTTGTTGGTTCCCAAGGTGTTTTAAATACAAAAATGAGGTTAATTACTATTTTAGGATTTTAAAGTATTTTTCACCCAATTGTTTGTATGATAACACTACTTTACCTTCGTAAATATATCCATCATAAAAAAACTTATTTCAACATTAGAATACTATAAACTTTATGATAAATTTGCATCTTTGATTGAATATATTAGAGATGTTGTTTTATGAAGTTTTCTTCTTCAGAAATTAAATTTACATTGTTAAGTTATGGGTATCCATGGATATTTTTTAAAGGCATGAGAGCCTTTTGGTTTGCAATTAGACTTCCATCTTTCATGTTTCAAGTAGTATGCCATGTTGACAAGAAATTAAAATAATGGTATGCAAAAATTCTTGAAATAATGATATAGTAGAAAAGATAGACAGAAAATTTGGAGGCACAATGCAACAAGATGTATCATTTGGTTATTAATTTGGTAAGGAGTTTGCGATCAACAACTTCTTTGAAAGGATGTCGATTGGGTCATCTCCAGATGAGGGAAATGAAGAAGAGTTTGTTCAACAAGCCCTTGGAAATGTGGAAATGGAATGCTTGGCTCAAGAGATAAAGTCATCTATGGAGGAACACACTAAAGCTAACAATGAACATGCTTTCACTAACATTTTCTTATGATTTGCAAAGTAATTTTGATTTTAGGCTTGTTTAATAGGATATATACAAAGTCAACCCTTTTGGTATTCCTTTGTGAGGTAAAATCAAATGTTTTTAATTGGATTGCCTATTCTTAGTAGTGACAATAGGATTGCCTATTCTTTTTTGCGCAAATGTGTGACATCCAAAACAATAATAGTCATATGAAGAAAGTATAGGCTTTCTTTTCTCATCAAGAAGTCATCATAAATGTTGTCATGATTGATGTCATCGACTCTCTATGGTTTTTGGAAGCCTTGGAATATTTTGTTGATTTATGTTCTTTAATGAATGAATGTTGGTTATACGTGAGAAGGCAATTGTTGGTTTCAAGAGGAAGAAATGGAGGATTAATGTGGAACAAAATCCCAAATTACGAATATGTGAGAGTATCTTTGACTTAAAATTATGGAAATCGCACCTTGTTGGTTCCCAAGGTGTTTTAAACACAAAAATGAGGTAAATTGCTTTTTTAGCATTTTAAAGTATCTTTAACACAAATGTTTGTATGATAACACTACTTTACCTTCTTAAATATATCCATCATAAAAAAACTTATTTCAGCATTAGAATACTATAAACTTTATGATAAATTTGCATCTCTGATTGAATACATTAGAGATGTTGTTTTATGAAGTTTTCTTATTCAAAAACTAAATTTGCATTGTTAAGTTATGGGTATACATGGAATTTTTTGAAGGCATGGGAGCCTTTTGGTTGGCTTGGCAACCATTTCGCGTCCTTTGTTCTTGGGTTTCTGTCAATTGGTAATGTCTAGGGCGTGGGATATAATTTGTGTAAATAATGGTGTCTGTTGTCACGTGAATTGTTCAGAGTGGGTTGAAGGGCTCTTATGGGTTGGTTTTCTTGGGTGTTTGAGAGTCTTTTGTGTCAAGGGTCTTATGTTTTGTGTGAATATGAGTATTTGTTTAATAGTGATGATTTGCCTCGTTTTGATCAGTATGATGATGATTATGTTTTCCAAACAGAGGCTAATTTTGCAATCAAACAAGCAGCTAGTTTGTGGAAGGAAAAAGTTCATTTTCAGCAACTTGAATACAATGTTCAGCCATCACATATCAGCTACGATGAGGAAAGTGCAGAAAATTGGGAAGTAAGTGAAGGATCTTTGCCTCTTTGTTTTGATTCATGTCAGTTCATTAAAGACAACTTCCATGAAATTAGAAATCAGCTGTCAACAAGTCTTGATCTAGACCATCTTGAAGGCAATAAAAACCTTGTTCCAGACTTTACATATTCAGATTTGCAGTCCCCAAATGCCATTGGTTGTCAAGTTGCAGGTGAAGGCATGTAAGTTGACATATTTGATCAAATGATACAAGAAGGTTCCCTACCTTTTTGTTTCGAATCATTTCAGTTTTTGAAGGGTAGGTTGTATAGTAAATCATTTAATGTTGAGGATGAGATAGATAACAAAATTCTTGAGCAGCCTGTAGCATCAGATTTGCAACCACTAAATGAAATTGAAGGTCAGATTACAGATGAACCTATGGCAGTCGAAATACATGATTTGATGATGCAGGAAGATTCTATACCCTTTTGTTTCGAAGCATTTCAGTTTATAAGGCAGAATTCTCATAAAATCTCTCAAGAACAAGATGAACAGCTAGAAGGATGTCATACATTTTCAATGGATACATTGTAGCAGTCTTTTCAAGTTTTTCATGATCCAATAGCTGATGTTTTGGATGAGGTTTGCAGTCAAAGTCTTTCTCCATTGACTACATGTGAGCTTGAAACATGTGCTGATATGAATTTGATCTGGCAGCCGGTTTCTTTGTCATTTTTAGCAGAGGTCTCGTCACAAGGTTCAGATCAAGGTTTGCATTCATGGTATGAAGGAAAGAGAAGTAATCCATTGCATGAGCTAAGTTCTAGTGTGCTTGAATTTCATGATCCTTATGCAGTGTTTTTGGAGGCGGATAGAGGATTCATATCATTCAACGGATCTGTTTCTAAGTTGTCATGGGAGTTGCCTTTCATTAGTTCTCTCTTGTTGGTCATAAGTGAGAACTTGCGGATATTTCAAACAGCAGATGAGATACTTACTTGGTTGCATTGGTTGTTTCATTTCACTTGATCAGGTCATGAATGAAACTGTTAGAGTAGGTTTTGATGAATAAGCTCCACTTTGAGCATCATTTTCAGTTTGTCGGTTGTGTTTAAGTATCAAGTCAGTTTTTAGTTGAGTCATGAGTCCTTTATGAGTCAATTTTTAGTCTTGTTGTTAAGTTAGTTTGTGTCAGTTTTCAGTCATGCATTTCAGCTTGAGTTTTTGACTCCATTGCCCAATAATTGTAAGGCACTGGTCTGCTCTCCCAGAGGTCTGCAGTTCTTGGCACCTCCAAGGAGCTACCATCCCCATTGGAGCCAATGTTAGTGTCAGTCTTTCCAGCCTTCCTCCAGTGATCAAATATGCTCTTACAAAGTGATTTTGAAGTGTCAAGGTCAAATTTTGTCATTTCAGTGAGTCTTCAGGCAAAATTTGGTCACTAGGCATTGGGTCTAGGGTTGGCTTTCACTCCTTCTAAAGTTGTCCAAATGGCGGTCCATGTCATCATTCAGCTGAGCCTATCATCATTCATAGGGTTGTCATTATCATGTCAGTGTCTAATGAGTCATTTTACATCTTGTTCATGCTTCAGTTGTGCCTAGGCAAGGTCATTTCCCTCTCCTAGGGTTTTGAAGCCAATTTCTCTTGGACGGTCAAATCATCGGCAAAACTTGTTTCCAGATGTTCATACACCTTCCCCTATCCTTCCTGTACCTTATCAAATGCTTCCCATCCCTTAGATCCGCCAAATTCCTCATTTTTGCACAAACCCTAGTTTCTAGCTACAACTTGGCAATTTTCTAGGTTTGGCCTGTGTTTTTCCCTTTTCGACCCCTTCCCCTCACCCAATCTCTGAGATTCCACTTTCCCCTGCTTCCTAACATCCCTCCCCACTCCCAAAAATTTCCTCAAGAATTTAGAAGCCCCTTATCCCCTTCATTTCGCTTCATTTCGACAAAACTCCTTGTTTCACACATCGGGACAAGTTTCACTCAAAAGATGTTTCAGAGCAGTCAAAGATGAATTTTGGAAAACTGAGAGAGGTTGTTGCTCATAACATTCCAAATAAGAAAAGCCTCCTTCACTTTTTTCACAGGTGTCATTGTTTGAGAGAAATGTCAAGAATACCGTTGCCTCAGGAGAATCAAAGACACCTCTGAAGTGACCTTGGGAAAATCAAGTTTTCTCCTAGATGGGTTCGCCAAATGATTTGCTTGATGGGTAAAATGATAACTAGACACAAAGAGATTTCCAATGAGCTATCATAAGCTCAATTTGGGGTTGAGGAAGGCATTCAAAAGTTGACTGCAACAACACTCTTCTTTCAGGCAGCCTCATTTGACACTTTTTGATCAGTCTTGGGAGATTTGATTTTTGACAGGTCAAATGAACTCCAAATTGAAAAATTCCACTTGAGTTGGAAAGTAGACTCAAATAATTTTCCAACGAGCCATCGTGCACCCGATTCCGACACCGGGAAGGCCTCCAAACAGGGCTCCAAAGTGCGCGACCCGTTGAGGAGGATGTGCGCGACCCGTTGAGGAATTTGTGCCAGATTTGACCAGTTCAGCCTAGAAAACGCAGTTTGGCTCCAGTTTGACTTTTTGAGGTTGATAGTGGTCCTTTTGGATGCAATTGTGACACTTTTTGGATAATTTTACTCTTGTTTAACTCTTCTAGAAGATTCTTTCATGTAAAGGGTAAAAATTGAATGTATGAACTGGTTTCCAAGTTTATAGAGGCAAGTTGTTTTGACTGCCTATTTTGTAGTGCTTAGTTTAGAAGTGGTTCAAACAGCTCCTAGGAAGGGGAGTTTGACCCCTAGAGGTGGGGAAAGAGGTTAGATCATCTATATTATGCACTCTTTTGCTCATTTTCATGGTTGGAATCTTGAGGGAGAAGTTATCATTGTATTATTCACTTGTATCTTTGCAATTTTTGGCTAAGGAAGACCAGGGTTTTGCAGTCATCTTTGGGATTCTTGTAGACTCATGTGTTGATGGTGTGTTTCTCCATGTTATTGTAAGCTTTGTTATGTGATTCATTTCCTTTCTATACTTCTGCATATTAAACAAATGAAGTGTTAAAGTAAGAATTCATGCTTGCCATGCTCTGTTTTTAAATTTGTTTAATTTCGATGTTTTCTACTGTCTAAAGAGAATTCAAATTCATTTTTTGCCCTCTTTAGCCTTCTTATCTTTCATTCCTAACCATCCACTTCAGTCAAAGACATCAGCACTGTCTCCTATCTCGCCCCAAAGAACCCCCTGCAGAAACTGTGTCAAATCCCCACACCCAAAATTGCAACTCCTCAATTTGCCACCAAAAACCCAAAAAACCCCAAATCAACCTTTTTAATCAGTTTACTAGCCTAATATCAATATTATCTTGTTGGTCATCTCATCCCATTGAAGATCTGCCGAGATTGACCGGAGAGAGCCTTCTCATGCCCCGTAGGACTAGCTACGAGGCTAAATGGTTTGATGTAGCCTTGAGGTTTACCTTTCTCAGCCTGAGGTGAAATTTCAAGCGCTAACACACTTCTTGTAATTCTCATGATTCTCTCAATTTTCATGCCCCCAAAGTTTTGTTTTATGCCAAAAACAATCACAAAATACTTAACGTAATTTTTTATATTATTTTTTAACAATCATAACATGACTATGATAACCTAATGTATTAAGACAAGCTTGCAACATAATAACAAAATATATTACCAACATAACAAAAAATTATAACTATATTAATTAATGCAATTATAAAAGATATTAATATATTAATATAATTAATACAATTAATATATTAACATATTAATACAATTTTTATAACAAACATTAATTAATAGTTAAATAACATAAATAAGAAATATTACAACAAATTATAATTAAAAAGATAACATATTAAAACTATTATAACAACATATTAATATATTAACATATTAATACAATTAATATATTAACATATTAATACAAATAACTTAACAAACATAACATATTATAACATTTATAATTAGATTAATATATTAGTATATTAATATAATTATAATAACAAACATTAACGCATAGTATAACCAAATCAAAACAAAATAAATAAAAACAAAATAAACCTAAAAATACAAAACAAACCAAAAGAAATGCAAAACAAAACGGGATTGCAGGCATATGAAGATTTTGGATGGATTGAGCATTTGCCCCATCTCAGCAAATGAAACGGAAACCGCAGGTACAATTGTTGACAATGTTTTTGGAGTGGATTGAGCAACCGAAGTCCTTGCAAGATCCTTCGCCATTTCAGTGCAAAATGGCAACATTCTTCGATAGCTACTGATGTTTGAGGCTTCCAATAACTTCAACTGCGAACTTGGAGAAAGTGTAACATGCCTGCTGCACTGTTCGTTGAGGATGCCCCGCCGCTTGGGTCGTCTTTACACTTATTAGCTGCCCACTGATTTGTCTCCAAATCCAGAAAAGGAGGTCTGCTCGAGGGAAGGGTTAATTCAGTCAGTCACGGTGAAGAAGATGGCTCGAATAATCCCAATCGCATTGGCTTCTGCGATCTTATTAGTGGCGTCTTTTCAATCAGAGGTCAATGCCGCCATTCAGATCTTCAATGACGATTTTCAGATATTGTATGCAAGTGATCATGTGAAGACATCTGATGATGGCTAAATCTGGGAGTTGATGCTTGATAAGAAGTCGGGTTCTGGTTTTCAGAAAAAACACAGCTACAGATTTGGATTCTTCACCATGAAGCTCAAGCTTGTTGTGGATGAAGAGGGAGAATGAGAACGAAAGCCGAAAATCGAGGCAAAGACATCATGCAAGAGAAAACATCGGTGCAAAGGGAAGTGAGCTAATGTCGAAATACATTCAGAATGTATTTAAATCAAGTTTTTCGGAATCAACTCATTGAAGCCCTCCAAGAAAGCATTGATCTGAGGACGTATTGCTGTTGTGAGTCGATGCTCTGCAACAAGATCAACATATTCATGTTTATTTTCCTCAGTCACTCGGATATTGCGACCACCAGGAATCAGTTCATGGTCAGTAACCTCTTCCCTCTCATACAGTATCAGTTTCTCTTCATCCGCATCCATGCTAAACGTAAGATCAGGCATATCCCTTATGTCATTCTCAAGCATCCACTTCAAATTCTTATAGTAATCTGGATCAATAGCTTCGATGTCATGATAAGTAACTTTGACTCCAAGAATGTGTTTGTAAAATGAACGTGTAAAGTGAACATCCAAAAGCTGACCATCAAACAAAGCCTTTGCAACCACTCTCCCAATAAACTTGAAGTATGAAAGATGCTCTGTTTGGTAGACAGAATTGGGGTTCGGCTGGAATGTTGCTTCATTACCAACAGTTGTAAATAGCAAAGCACCCTTATCAAAGATTACCCTTGACAACGATTGGTACCATTCCCTTGTAAGCCCGCCAGCATCAATGCCTTCCTCCCCTTCAGGAGCGATCCGTCCAAGAACAAATTCCGCCTCGGTGGCCTCGTTCTAGAAGGGAGCGTGGTGCAGCCAGCCTCGACTACGGAGATGGAGTTCGTTGTCACGAATCTGGTCACCGACGTTCTGGTACGCCACAAGGGGCCAGTGCCCGATCTCTTCAGAGAAGGCCACTCCGTTGTCGTCGAGGGCTTTCTCCGCCCCATTTCTACTTCTTCATCGTCGGAAAACAGTGGCACTGAATCCTTCCGTCCCCTGTCGGCCGGTCATGTTGCGTCGGAAAAGGCGAGAAGCAACAACTGCTATTTTTCTGCCATCGATGTCCTTGCAAAGCACGACGAGAAATACATGCCCAAAGAAGTTGTTGCTGCCATTGAGAAAAACTGGGCTGCAACTGAAGCTGCTCATGCCAAGCCTCAGCGTCAGCTTCAGAATTCACAGTTCCAAGAGTCCGAGCACGTTCATTCTTGACCTATTTTTTATATAATAAATCGCCTCCTTTTAGTGTACGGGATAATTCAAATGAGCTTCCCTTTGATGAATAGATGCGGTGTATCGCTCTGGTTTCTATCTTATAAAAAACAAAAGAATGAAAGTCAATAATTAATATATATATATATATATATATATATATATATATATATTTAATAATAATAATAATAACATATATATATATATATATATTATTACATGGGAATTTTTTATTTATTTATTTATTTTTTATTATTTAAAAAAAACTAAAATTTAAAAAGATTAAGTTTTATAAAAATAAAATAAATTAAGATGATTTTTCACTCATCCACAAATTTTTTTACTGTCGCATTGCAGATTAGTTCTCCCGCAAGAGTATTTTTATTTGAAATAAATCAATAGATTTTCTGATCTTCCTGATCGCACGAAGCGCAGGAAGAGAGCATATTAATCGCTTGATTTGTTTTTATTTATGCAGGGGGGGTTTTAAAAAAACTGAATTTAAAACTAGCTAAATACTAAAACATCAGAAAACTCAAACTTGAACTCCTTTGTGAAGATCCTGCTGTCACCAGGTTTCACAAGTTAGTTTTTCTAAAGAAAAATACTAGTACTGAATTAAATTCCTAATGTCTAATCCCTTAGCACCATCCCCGACAACGGCGCCAAAATGTTGGGCAATTTAATTGCTTAAATTGTTTTCATTAAATTATCAACCAGGGAAACTCGTAAGCTTGTGATGGTGCCAGCAAAATATATGTAGGAGTAGGCAACTAACTCTATGTCTAACTAAATTATTTACGATTCAATATAATATGCAAGGGAAGAGGCTCCTAATTAAGGAGGTCCTGGTTGTCCTTCCCTACAGTATCATAGAGAAATCATTGATTACATAAAACCAAAAACTTGAAATAAAGACAAGAGAATGAACTTTAATTATTGTTCAGATTCAAATAGAGAGAAAGACTAACTTAGTCCCTTGATTGTCCCCTCATATACTAATCCAAACTAAACTAAGATTTATTCATGAGCATAAGAAATGAAATACTTGAAACATAAAAGCAAAAGAATGAATTTCAATTATCATGCAAATCAAATGGAGAGAGAGCCTAACTTAGACCCTTGGTTATCCTCTCATATGCTGATAAGATTTAAAACTCATTCATCAATCACAAACAAATCAAACATCTAAGCAATTAAATGAAATAAGATCTATTATGAAATAAAATGTTTATTTCATCCTTTTTAGAGTGAGCTCAATTCTCTTAAGAACAAAGTGACAAATTATTCCATTTACTACACTAAGACAACTTATATCTAAAACTATATAATGGAAATTTATGTAAAATGAAGCTTTATTCTATTCCATCATAAGTTGGATACATGCTCCAAGAGTCCTCCCTTTGGAATGGAGGAGGTACTCCTATTTATACAATGGGATGAGATAACAAACTCATAATGATGATCCACTAATCTCTCTTTAGTTCCATACATTTCTCAACCATCTAGACACATAACCCCCTTTTGTCCTTGATCTTCTCCATAGCATGAGGCTTATCTTATCAAATTCGAATTTGATCCTTCAAGGCCACATAAAGGTGTCTTGGAAGCTTCCTTGGAACCTACACATGTCACAAAAACAACCCACTTTCCATATATAAAGTAAAATATATTATTTTCTAATATTTAATCAAGAATTTCTCTAAAAAATGCTTAAAAATAAACAATATTTGGAAAATATAAATGAGACCCTTTAATGGCGAATAGTAGGGAAAATGGAGTGACAAGGTGGTGAATAGTGAGTGATATAATGGAAGCATAGGTGAAAAATGTATGGTAATGAGTGATATTTGTATGACATTTTTGGAGCCCAACATCCATCTCTTTGTCCTCCATCTCTCCTCCTCTCTCTCCCTTTCTCTCCTACCTACCTCTCTCTCCCCCCATCTCTCTCTCTCTCTCTCTCTTTCTCTCTCTACCTTCCAACCCTATCACTATCTCCCTCCCTCTATCCTTCTTTCTCTCCCCCCCTCTCTCCCCCTTCCATCTTTGTGTCTCCCTCTCTCACTCATCTCCTCTCTCTCTTCATTCCTTCTCTCCCCTCTCCTTTAGTTTATCTCCTTCAATGCAATCAATCAAATAGGATTATAAATCACCATCTACACTGAAATCAATGCATCTAGTGCAATAATTCTTCTTCCCTCTCTCCCCCTCCATATATATATATCTATATCTCCCTCCATCTCTTCTCCTTTGTTTCTCTATTTGACCACCCCCCAAACACACATTCTTTTTTTCTCCATATCTATCTATCTATCTCTCCCTCTCTCTATCTATCTCTTCTTCCATATCTTCACCTTCCATCTATATATCTATCTCTCTTTGTCTCTCTATATCACCCCCAAAACATACAAACTCTTTCTCCATATTTATCTATCTCTCCCTCCCTCTTCCTCTCCCTCTCTCTCTCTCTCTTTCGCTTCTCTCCCTCTCTCCCCCCTTCTATCTCTCTTCCCTCTTGCTCTCCTCTCTCCCTCTATTTCCTCCCCTATCACTCCCTCTCTCTCTCTCTCTCTCCACCTTTCTCTCTCTGTGTTTTTCTTCTTACCTACCTCTTTCTCTCCCTTCCTCTCTCCTTCTCTCTCTCACATCCTCGCTCTCTTCCTTCCTCTCTCTCCTGCCTCCCTCTATCTCTCCCCCTCATCTCTTTGTCTTTGTCTCTGTCTCTCTGTCTCTCTCCACTCTCCAACTACGCCACTATCTCTCCTTCTCTCCCCCTCTTCTCTCTATCTCTCCTTCTTTATCCCTCTATCTCATCCCCAAACATGTACACTCTATCTCATCAACAAAAACGATGCCATAGTGTAAAAGGTAATGATGGCACTATATTTGCGAACAACAGAATCTCATAGCTACAGAGTTAATAGAACCATAAAGCCATATCCATCACAGATTGTGAGCTTGTAATGTGTGCCTACCACAGAGATGTGCTTCCATAGACATGAGCCACACAAAGAATAAGCCACAAAGAAATTACGTAAGAGAGATACGCGAACCATCGATTGAGCCTTTGAGATAGAAAATGTGAGCCTCAGGAAAGAGATGTCTTAGCCTTCAAGTAAGCCGTCCCTTTTTCTACCATTGATTAATTTATAGTTGATCTTGTATGTGAAAAGTCATGTCCATAAGGGTGAGTCGACATGAACTAATTTGGAGGGAATTCAAATTTCATTCTAAATATTCCCTTTTAATAATGGCCTTTCCACACATTAATAATAAAAGTTAATTTAAATTGACCATTACAAATTCTCTTTGGGGCAGTGGGGATACCTTTGAAAATTTCTCCCTGGCTGCCAATTTTGACACTTCCTGGTCTCGGTGTCATTCTTGTTATACTAGATCAATTGTTGGGCATTTGTAGGTGCAATTTGTGAGTTCTTCACAAATTATAGCACCCCATTATCTTCCAACACCATTGAAATTTGCTCCTGTTGGGCACCAAATCGGGCTATCTTTCTGTTGCATTTCCATCCCTCTTTCTGTCCTTTTTGCACTTATTCATCCACATTTACTATGCTAAATCCGAAAGGTAATTAACCCTTTTCTGTCTATTGGGATATTTTAATTAATGAAGTAAATTCACGGGGTTTTGCCTATTCACAGCGCTAAAACGTATGTTTGACCGCAGCTTCTGGAGAACATATACCAATCTTTCAGCTTCCCGCAATAGATCCGCAATTCACAGCAACGACCAGCCATAAGGAAGCCATGTAGCTGGAGTCGCAGATCCCTGAACCATTCTTGGACCATTCGCTAATCTTCTTTATCTGGTGTTGGTGCTGTTTTAAACTAATGTATATTTCTGGGTATACAGTTACCAGGTTTTGGGGAAAGATGTTGTTCTCCCTTGCTGTGTATAAAAGACATGTTATTCCTGTAAATGGGGGACACCCCTTCAATATTGTAATAGCTCTTTCAAGATTAATAAAATATCATCTCTTTTGCTGCTTCATTTTTGCTGTGATTAATGTAGCCCTGATCAGAGAGCTGGGCCCGCTCTTCTGATCAGGTGCTGTGTATTTCCTGTGTGTGTGTTAGTTATTATTTTATGGTTGTTGTTACAGATTTTTAATTCCTGTAATTTCTTTTCTTGAGTACTGTAACTAGTTCAGTTTTACAACAATGTTTTGAGTGTTAATCATGAACCCTTGGTCGGAACGGATGGTAACCTTGCCCCTACACATATTTTGCATGTTACCTTGAAGGATATGCACCCGGATTGATAAATTAATGTAGGAAAAAGGGTGAATAGATTGTTCATACCTGGACACCAAAATTTTGGCGTTGTTGTCGGGGAGGCTAACAAGGCGCAAGACATGATCCAGACCAACCAGAGGGTCAATCTCTCGTCCTGGGGAGAGAACGAGTTTTCTCACTCTGCTCCAGGTCCTGAGTGTAGGTGTTTCTTTCTGCTTGTCTTTATTTGCTTTCTTGTTTTGATAGGGCTGACCTGTTGTCCTTGGGAGGGAGGAGTCTTTTGACGCGCTTTTCTAGGCCCTGAGTTAGATTTATTTCTTTCAACCCTTTGTGTGTTTTAATTTCGGGAAACCCTAGATTTTACCCTGGGGAGCAAGGAGTCTTTTGATGCCCCGCTACAAATCTAGAAGTATTAGGTCTTCTCGGAGGTGTGTGCTTATTCCTGGTTCTTGTCCTGGGGAGGGAGGAGTCCTTTGATGCCCTGCTTCGGGCCTTGAACCCTAGATTCCTGTTTTTAGCTGTCTCTCTTTTTGTAAGATCTTCCGTCTTGGGGAAGGAATGGTCATTTGACACCTTGCTTCAAGACTAGAGCGTTATAGGTTGATACCAAGACCTTCTGTCATATCAACATTTGTATGAACACATAACCAAATAAGAGGGGCAAAGGAAGAGCCCCAAGGAGGGGAGGACCAGACTTTGGAAGAAAGACTTACATCCAACAAATTATAGCAGATGCTGAATCAGAAGCATCCTCTCGCGCAGCCGTGAGACCAGGTGCACAGAGAGTAAAATCCGAGGGACAATCAGTAGATCAACCAGTGCTGTCTACAACATTCTTTGGTGATTCGACACAGCAAGCCCCTCCAACAGTAGAGGAGACATCTAACAGTATACCTGCCCAGGGGAACCTTACGCTGGTAATAAAGCAGAACATCGATAGAGTCGGGTCACTCCAGCAAAGGAAAGGAGGTCATAACCGAGGGATCAAGTCATCAGGACACAGGAGAAGGAAACGTAGGAGCACTTGCATCACTAAGGGACCGGGGAAGTGCTATCAAAACAACTCGAACCTGAGTGGTAAGGAACCCTCGGCCATCTTCCACAAAGCCTGTTGAAATACCTAGCGATTATTGGAGAATATTTATGGCTCCTACAACCTCCACTATCGATTTTCTGATCGGAGATCTGGGAACTAGTGTGCCCACGAAGCCTATTCCATTAGAAACCTTACCAAGCTTTCATGGGCTTGTTTCAGAAGACCCCGACACGTTTTTATTCGAGTTTGACATAGTGTGTCGGGGGTATGAATACATGACGGATGCCCAGAAGTTAAAAATTTTCCCTGCTACGCTAAAAGGGATAGCACTGTGATGGTTCATGGGCCTTGGAGGAAGTTCTATTTCTACATGGGAAAATATGCAGACAGTTTTTCTGGAAAAATACCAGGATTATTGCAAATCCTGGAACATCAAAGAGGAAATTTTTAAGTTCACACAAAAAGAAGACGAGAGCTTGGAAGACTGTGTGGAACGGTTTGAGTACACATTACAGAGGTCATGTCATTCCGACCTGGATAAGGATATTTTAAAAATTATCCTCCTCCGGGCTTTTCATGGGGACTCTTTGGAATTGTTGAACATTGTAGGAAAGGGAGATATATCGAAGGAAACCTTCGAGGTTATTTGTGAACTATGCATTCAGTGCTCAAGAGGGCTCACAAGAAATAGACAAGGAATTCGCTCAGCAAGGGTATCTGGCGGAGGTGTTACGAAGGCAGAAATCGGAAACCTACTGGACAACTTGAGAAAGGATATCCTGAGTACTTTATCAGCACAGATGGATACGCTACAAGTGAAACAAAAGCAGCTGAAACTGGAAAGGACCATGGCAATATTCTGCCCCAAGTGTAGAAAGAAGCATCTAGAGAGGGAATGTCCATTGAAGTCCATAGAGGAATGCACAATCTGTGAATTAAATCATGCAACAAGCTCATGCCCCTCCTTGCCAGGCTTGAAAGCAGTGTTTCAAGGGACAGGAGAAGACATGGAGCAGCTGTACCTCATGGGGTCTAAAAAGCCATGGCAACCTCGACCACCAATGGGAAATCAAGGTATGTACTCAGACCCATCTCAATATTTCAGTAATTTCAATATGAATCCTTAGTCCATGCCCTATCCACCCATGTGGCCACAATACTAGTTTCCACCTTGGCAGCAGTGGAACCCTCAAGCTAGTTTGAGCTCCCCATGGGCTCCAACTTGGCGAGGATCTTCTCCTGGGCAGTTTCCTTAGCCGATGCCACAGCAACAACTCCAACTTCCCTCTAATGTACCTCTTAGTAGTCAACCTGTCCGTCCCCAGCTTCCCATCCAACCTAACCCGAATCCTAATAATAAAGGAGTTCATCAAACCGACACTCTCAACCTACCCTCGTATAACATTTCCACCGCAGAATTGTATGAAATGAATTTGCGATCAGGTCGGACAATCGATGCTCAACCTCCACCAGTTATCATTAAACAACTTGATAGTGAGGGTAAAAAGTCAAAATTAATTAACAGGGAACCAGAACAAACTGATAGAAGTCAGGCACCTCCTGCAAAACAACATCAAACTGAGCCACCCTATCCAGAAAGACTGACTTTGAGTAGATCAAGTCCTCAGGCTGAATTTGACTTGTTAGGTGAATTACATAACTTGTTTGTCAAAATTCCCCTATTGCAAGCTATGAAGGATGTACTAATATATGCAAAGACTCTTAGGGAGTACTGTTCTAAGAAACCTACAAAGAAATCCAAAGACCCCCTTACTATTCACGTTATGGGAAAATTATCAAATTTTATGATGGGAAATTCAATGCTTGTAAAGTATCGAGATCCAGGGAACCCAATTTTGACAGTACACATTAATGGGGTAGAAATTCTGAATGTGCTGGTAGATCTAGGTGCTGCAATTAACGCTATCACCACTGAAACTATGCACACATTGGGTCTTTGAAACTTGAAGCACACACCTACAATATTAAAGCTGGCAGATCGATCTATAGTAAAACCTATAGGGAAGTTAGAAGATGTGACAATTTCGGTGGATTCATGGCACTATCTCATAGTTTTCCTGCCTTACATACGCAATCTTCAGTTGGCGGCCATCCCCTATTTTAAGTAGGCTATGGCTGGCTACTGCAGATGCTTACATTGGGTTCCGTTCAGGGCACATGGTAATTTCTAATGGGCACAACACTATGAATTTAGTGTTATACCCACCTGCAGAACCAAACCCATCCACAAAACCAACAGGTAGCAAGAAAATCGTATCCATGAAGGAGCCTGAAACAAAAATTGAGGAATTAAGACCAGTCCTCACTATTGGACAGGCCCTCTAGTTAAAAATGGAATCGGAAGATGATGTAATCACCTCCTTTATGGTTGATCCTTGCTTCGTTTTTGAGCCAAATCAACAACTCCTAGTATCCATCCTAAGATGTGAAACTCAAGAAACTATTGAAACAACGGAGGGATCTGAGGAGCTACTCGTAGTTGCACCCCATGGAAGTATCCTAGTAGAATTAGAACCAGGGAAGAACCTGAACATTAATCCAAACCTGTCAGAATCCCAAAAGAAGCAACTTTTAGATGCCCTTCGGAAACATAAAGAAGCCTTCGCCTGGGATTACTCAGACATGAAAGGGGTTCCTGCTAGTTTGTGTACCCATCATATATATATTAAGGAAGATTGTCGTCCTGTGAGACGACCGCAAAGAAGGATGAACCCTGCATTAAAAAATGTTGTGAAAGAAGAACTTCAGGAATGACTAGATGTAGGTTTTATTTACCCCATTTCAGATAGCCAATGGGTTTCTCCATTAGTAATGGTTTCCAAGAGAAATGGTAAATGGTGGATATGCATGAATTATAGAGAATTAAATAAGGCAACGCAGAAAGATCATTTTCCTTTACCATTATTGACCAAGTTTTGGACACACTAGCTGGCAAAAATTTCTCCTTTCTAGATGGATTTAGTGGGTATAACCAAATCCAGATAGCTCCAAAAGATCAGGACAAAACTACTTTCACATGCCCCTGGGGAACATTCGCATACCGGGTCCTTCCTTTTGACCTGTGTAATGCGCCTGCAACATTCCAGAGGGAAATTTTGGGGATCTTCTCTGATTTGGTGGATGATAGTGTTGAGATTTACATGGATGACTTTACTCCATACGGGGATTCATTTGTAGAGGGGTTGAGAAATCTAGAAAAAGTTCTTGAAAGGTGCAAACAGGCGCGAGTCTCCTTAAGTACTGTAAAATGCCATATGACGATGGAGGAAAGAATTGTTCTAGGACATTTTCTCTCGACTGAAGGAATCCAGATGGACCTAGCTAAAATAAAGGTAATTCTGCATTTTCTGACACCCAAAACACTCACGCAGGTACGCAACGTTATTGGTTGTGCTGGTTATTACAGGCGTTTTGTAGAAAACTTTGCGAAAGCAGCACATCCACTTTTTCAATTGCTGACAAAAGATTCAGATTTTGTGTGGACAGATGACTGTGATGTAACTTTCACGAAAATCAAGGAAATGGTCTGTAGCGCTCCGATCCTTAGAGGGCCAGACTGGGCATTACCATTCCACATTCACACGGATGCTTCCCAAATAGCGGTTGGTGCGCCATTAGGAAAACAAGAGGATAGGGTACCATATGCAGTTTACTATGTTAGTAAGAATTTGGCCCCTGTTGAATTAAATTACATAGTGACAGAAAAAGAGTGCCTTGTTGTCATCTACGCCATCAACAAATTCCAGCACTACATCACCGGGTATCCTACTTTTGTACATACTAATCATGCAACTATCATGTATTTAATGAATAAACTTGTTACCCCTGGTCGCATTACAAGATGGCTTTTTCTACTACAAGAATTTGACATTACTATAGTAGATAAACCAGGGAAGGACAATGTGGTTGCTGATTTTTTGTCTAGGATAGAAAACGATGGTAAGGATACACCCGTTGAAGATAATTTTCCAAATGATCATCTTTTTGCAGTTTCTGCTAACACTCCATGGTATGCAGATATTGCTAACTAGCTTGCTACAAGGAAAGTGCCTCGTCATTTTTCATATAAGGATCATAGGAATATTATTCATCATAGTACCCAATATTCATGGATGGTAGGGTATCCCTTTCATACAGGGGTTGATCAACAGATTCAGTGTTGTGTGGCAGACGATGACATCTATGAGATATTAAAGGCTACAAAGTGCTGCGGATGGGATACTACTGGCTTTCCATCTTTTGTGATGCTTGGGATTATGTCTGTATATGTGATAGTTTCCAACGGATGGGACAGCCTGGGAAAGCAGATGAAATGCCTCTACAGCCCCAGATAGCCCTTGAACCTTTTGAGAAATGGGCCATCGATTTTGTTGGACCTTTCAATCCACTTTCTCATCAGAAATATTACATCTTGGTCTGCACCAATTATGTGACGAAATGGGTGGAAGCCAGAGCGGTTGCGAGGGCAACAGAGCAAGTAGTGACAGACTTTCTTTTTGAAGAAATTTTTTCTCGATATGGTAATCCAAGGGAAATTGTGTCAGATGGAGGAGCACAGTTCACATCTCACATGATAGGTACACTGATGCAGAAATATAGGGTTAAACACAGAGTGACAACCCCTTATCATCCCCAGGCAAATGGACAGGTAGAAAGCACAAACAAGATATTGGAAAATATCTCGACAAAAACAATAGCAAGTCATCGCTGGGACTGGGCAGAGAAACTTCCAAAAGCTTTATGGGCGTATAGAACAACATGGCAGAACACAACCGGGTTTTCTCCATTTGAGTTAGTCTATGGGAAATCCCCCTTGTTTCCGGTAGAATTTGAGATTAGCACGCTCAGAACGGCTTTAGAAGTAGGCCTAGACTTATCAGAAGCACAGAAACACCGACTGGAATAGCTCAATGAATTGGATGAGATTTTATAGATAACTGTACAGAAAACTATTGCTGTTCAACAACAGAGAATGAAATGGCATGATACATTTATCAAGAGCAAGGTGTTTCATGTGGGAGATTGGGCATTACTTTACGACTCCCGATTTAAAGATTTCAAGGGCAAGCTTCCCACTCGTTGGATGGGACTGTATGAAGTGGATGCAATGTTTGACAACGGAACAATTAGACTAATTACAATAGACGGGAATCATACTTCGTTCTTAGTAAATGGACACCGTCTAAAGCTATACCACCGTCCAGCCTCTAGAGATGCCTTTGTCAAACATATTTCTGATTCATCTAGTTTAATGGTTGTTGGTATAAAGGACACTCTCACTCTGCTCTTAACCAAAAATAGAAAAAATAAAAATAAAAATAAAATTATTACTCACTTGTTTGTATTTTGCAGGAATAACAAAGGAATATGGCTCAGGAGAAATGTAACACTCGACGCTATTGCTGTTAGTCTGCTGGTGCTGCTACTCCGCTGTTGTTACTCCACAAATGCTACTACTCAGATGTTGCTATTACTCCACTGGTGTCGTTACTCAGCTGTTGCTGTTACTCCACCAGTGCTGCTACTCAAATGTCGTTGTTACTTGGATGATGTTGTTACTCCGCAATCGTTGTTACTCCGTCAGTACTCCGCAATCGTTGTTACTTCGCCGGTGTCGTTACTCTGCCGGTGCCATTACTCCACAACTGCTGTTACTTCGTCGGTGTTGTTACTCCGTCAATGCCGTTACTCTGCCGATGACGTTACTCCGCCAATGCTGTTACTCCGTCGTTGTCGTTACTCCGCAACTGTTGTTACTCCGCCGGTGTTGTTACTCCCTGTTGTTGTTACTCTGTTAAACATTTCGTTACTCCACCACAAGGTAGGTCCCCAGGTACGTCTCTGCTGACTTTTACAGATTTAATTAAAATATTCCAAAAAGACACCAATACGTGCTGCGGACGGTCGTAATTAAGTTGGGGGGGGGGGGGGGGAACCGTCATAATAAATGATGGCGTACCACGAAAATGCATTCATGTCACACGATCCACACCAAACTAAATCTAATGATTATGGTACTTCGTAATCACGACCTCGACGCATTGGAATGCGTATTCGTACGCAAAGAGTCATAACCAGTCACCTCCCCAACACGTTGCATTAAACCACTGAAAATGTCCAACCGTACCGCCATAACTCGCCATCATTCTCTGAGATTTATCAAATGTACCAGTACTATTCCATCCTTTTTCCCCGAGGCGACCATGACATTATTATTGTTGCCAACGGTTTGGGTCCCTGTCATTCTCCCCTACCAGCTAAACTGTATTCGTCATGCTGATCCCACCTCTACAGCGATGGGTGGATGGTATGTGTGGCATGAGCTAGAAGATACAACAAGAGTTCGAAACAGTCAGGAGGTATGGTAGGTCTTTGAAAACGCAGGTTGGAATGTCTACTTTGACAGGTTTAGGGGGTCAAATGAGGAAATCGTGGTAGAATTCACACACAGCCTGGGGGAAGAAAGCTCTCGGGTCCGCGGGATAGAAGTCCCTGTTACGGAGGAAGCCATTGCAGAAGTTAGCGGGCTCCCTCAAAATGGACAACGATGGTTTTCAAGGAGGACTTCCTTGCACGTGTTTCCGAAGCCTTTTTGTAGGCAGGAGAAAGCATCGCCCAAAAGGGTCGAGGATACGATCGAAACTCGTTACCGCATCCATGGGGAGGGGTAGCAAAGTTTGTCATAAAATATATAACTTGTGAGGGGAGACACTCCACTGTGTTCAAATACCATCTCTGAATATTAGCTCACCTCTGATTCCCCCAAGCAGAGGCCTTGTCATTAAATGTGCCTTATTTCTTACTGAAAAGTCTTCAGCTGATGGCACATTCGGCTCAAAGGTCGCGACAGGTGATGGCAGTCATTACCCACCACGGGCTGGTTCAACTGTTGGTGATGAATGAAATTAGACGAATTTCGATTCCGTGGGCACTGTTTCAGGATTCCACAGAGGAAGAGATAGCAACCACTGTGGCTGCTAGGGAAGATCAACCAGAAGCAATGGAGGAAGAATATGTGGAAGGAGATGACTATATCGACCAAGAGAAGCCGGAGGAGATGGAGATGGAAGCCGAAGATCTTGAAGAAGAGGCTGCTCCTCAAGAGCAAGCTGCAACTGCAGAACCAACAAAAGACGCAGGAGTCGACATAGAAAGACCCACTAGTACCACGGCTGAGGCTGTTCCACAAGAACCAGCGTCGACGGTGGAGCTAGTAGAGCAAATTGATAGCATGACAACAACATAGGCAGTACCACAACAAGCAAGGACGGAATAATTGGTCGATATTGCGACCGAAGGTACTCCACAAGGACTTCCTGCCACCGTGGAGCTGATGGAGGAAGACAACACGAATGAAGAAGAGGTTGTGACCACCCCGACCATAGAACCAATGGAAGAGGAGGAACCAAGACAAGAAGAGTTCGGAGCTGGGAAAACCATGGAACCTGTGGAGGAAGCTCTGGGAGAACTAGGGCATGAGGTTGGTGCTGCTCCGCAAGAACCAGCGTCAACCTTAGAACCGAACACTGAAGATTCTTTCCAGTTCTCCTTTTTCTCTTCTATCCCAAGAGGAGCAAGGGTATCTCGTTCCCCTTGGTGCACAGAACAAGATATCGCCGTTCCTCTTGCCTTGAATTTATCACGAAGACCAAAACCGGGTGGGATAAATGCTGCTTAGGCGACAGGCACTTCAGAGCCTGAAAGGGGAGAAGAGGCAGATATCCTTAAGGCATGGGAACCGGAAGGGGTTCCAACAGATACATTAACAGGTGATCATCTCACAAGGGCACCACCGGTCGTGGTGATCACACAACAAAAGGAAGCAACTATTGGCGAAGAGGAGGGACCAAGCGAAGCGGTCCTGATGAATGAGCCAGTGCTAAGGCTAGAAGAGAAGGCCGTAAAACAAGAAACAATCGAGGAAGAACGGGCAGTGGAAGGAAACCTGATAGTCAGTATAGTAGAAGTTGTCCCGGGGGATTTACCTCTAGCTGAACCAGTTGCCGAAACTGAGGAAGTTTTGGTTAAGCAAGAATGGGTGGAGCTATGTGAACAACGAAGACTCCCTGTCAAGCAAAAATACCAGCTGCAATTTAAAGAAATAATGCGGCTTAAGATGGAGGTCAGGAAACTAAGGAAGCAGGTACACAAATTGCAGAAGCGGATGAAGAAATACAAGCGGCAGGCCAAAAAGTCCAAGGCCACAGTAGTAGAAGCAGAGACTCAAGTGGACCATATAGCCACAACTTCTGCTGCCACTCAAACGGACCTGGTCGAGTGACTGTTTGAAGACCATGAATATGCCTTAACGACCGAAGTGCAAACTTGGAAATCCACTGCAACTTGGTATCAAAGTGAGGTCAGAAGAACTCAGGAACGAGCCTCCACAACCATTTTTGAATATGTGGAGCGCATAGATGTCATGAGATTGAGGCATGCGAAGCAGTAGCTCAAGATGGAGCAACTCGAAAGGCAAGTGGCAGAGTTGAAAGCTGATAAGGAGCAGATGTTTAACTTAGCACAAGAGGTGATGGCATGTCGTTCCCCTGCTTCTTGTTATTCTTTATTCTTGCATGAACTTTTTCTTTTATTTTGCATGGACAACATCAAGAACGAGATCAGTTATGAAATAGAAGACGGTGTACAATTCCTCCGCATATTGAGGAGCCATGACGTGCCAACTCAACCTTTGATGTGTGAGTTTTACATGCATGGGTATCAACTGCGCATGGACAAAGAATTTAACCAGGTCCCATATGTGGGAGACATTCATTTAAGGGCTCTCACCTCTTACACTTTTAATCAGATCAGCTGGCAGAAGGCTTTTAATACATTTGAGTCCAATTAGGTTACAAAGCCATTTATAGTAAGAGGAGAACATGAAAGGTCAATCACCATGTTCACTAAACACAACACCTTTTTGGGAATTGAGGGGAACCGGGAAAGAATGCTAAGGACACCAAAATGGTGCCTTGATCTTTGTGTCAAACAATTAGTCACATTTCAAGATGAAGCCCTTGATTGTTGTCAGAAAAGGTGGATGATGTCACCTACAGCCGTCCAGAATAGGGAACCGTTTGGAGCACTGAATTTTTCACGAGCGCTCACCAGAGTACCCAGGTATGTGGCATGTGTCCAAACATGCGAGGTCCGGTGGATGGGGACTTGGTTTCAGTTCCCCGCTATTTGGTTGCCAGTAGAAAATTACACCCCAACATATAATGTTCCAGGGGATTGCTGGAAGGAAGTCCTCCTCTTAGAAGGTTTTAAAGTCCCAGGGATAGAGATGGCCGAAGAGTATGATCTCGCTCAACTCCAGGAGGCCAACAGTCTGCAAAACCCAGACCTGCAGAGGTGGCGAACTACATGAGAGCATGCAGAAGGCTAGTTGGGGCACCAAATCGGGCTATCTTTCTGTTGCATTTCCATCCCTCTTTCTGTCCTTTTTGCACTTATTCATCCATATTTACTATGCTAAATCCGCAAGGTAATTACCCATTTTCTGTCTATTGGAATATTTTAATTAATGAAGTAAAGTCGTAGGGTTTTGCCTATTCACAACACTAAAACGTATGTTTGACCGCAGCTTCTATAGAATAGGTACCAATCTTTCAGCGTCCCGCAGCAGATCCGCAATTCACAGCAACGACCAACCATAAGGAAGCCGTGTAACTGGAGTCGCAGATCCCTGAACCATTCTTGGACCATCCGCTGAACTTGTTTATCTGGTGTTGGTGCTGTTTTAAACTAATGCATATTTCTGGGTATACGGTTACCAGGTTTTGGGGAAAGATGTTGTTCTCCCTTGCTGTGTATAAAAGACAGGTTATTCCTGTAAATGGGGGACACCCCTTCGATATTGTAATAGCTCTTTCCAAATTAATAAAATATCATCTCTTTTGCTGCTTCATTTTTCGTTGTGATTAACGCAACCCTGATCAGAGAGCTGGGCCCGCTCTTCTGATCAGGTGTTGCATATTTCCTCTGTGTGTGTTAGTTATTATTTTATGGTTGTTGTTACAGATTGTTAATTCATGTAATCACTTTTCTTGAGTATTGTAAGTAGTTCAGTTTTACAGCAATGTTTTGAGTGTTAATCACGAACCCTTGGTCGAAACGGATGGTAACCTTGCCCCTGCATATATTTTGCGTGTTACCTTGCACCCGGATTGATAAATTAATGTAGGAAAAAGGGTGAATAGATTGTTCATACCTAGACACCAACAACTCCATCAATAAGCAAAAATTATAAGCTTTCTCTAAACAATGATCTTCCCTTAGTCCTTGGAATGACATACGACTATCCAAACGCCGCTCTTAAAATTCTAGCACAAGCTTACTAAATGAACTACACTCTTCATTGACTGGACAAATCCTGGTGTTAGTTTTTATACAGAGTGTGGCTCTGATACCGTGTTAATTTTCTTGAAACTCTGCAACTACTTAGATGAATCTATTGAAAATCAAGATAGCCAAAACTGAAACCAAGTTTAACTTTCACCAAGATACAAAGTTTCTTAACATTCAACATGAAGTGGAAAATAGTTGAAATAAAAACACAGAAACACATAAAATTTGACACCAGTGTTTTACCTAAGAAACCCAAATGGGAAAACATTTCTTTGTTGTGGGATTTTATTGATTGTTCTTTGAGCAAATAGATCTTTTAAAAATTTAGTATGCCGCTATTGCAACCAACAAATAGCCTATGAGAAATTAATCTTAGCTCCACAATTGCTTAGGACGTGCTCCTGGGTCACTGCTCTCAACCTTGAGAAGATGCTCTTGGCCCTGCATCTTGTTCTCGACCTGCACACACAATTATTTCCTATTGAAACTAGGCATGGCTTTTGCTCTTCGAATTCTAATCTTCACTCAATCAACGTGCTTTGCCAACAACAATGAATCATTAATCTTTGTGCCTTTATCCTTCTCTTGCCTTAATAGACTTTGATCCATGCAAGGAGGCCAAGTTTGAATCATTGTTCATACAAGTGCAACGAGTTCCTTTTGCTAGTTAACTGAAGCAAGTCTTGATTACACTTGGACTAGCTCAAGTTGCTCCTTGATTTCCTCTAGTTGTGAACTGAGTTAATTGAGGACTTAACTCGTCCTCTCTTCACTTGTCTCTGAAGTCTTAACTTGTTGTAACTGAATTTTTCTCTGCAATCTTAACTCGTCCTAACTGGACTTGTCTTCGTCGCCTCATCCTATAGTCTAACTGAAGAATACTCCAATGAACTAAAGCTCTAACACTACGCATGCAATCTATTGTGACCATTCCTGTGAACTGGAAATCAACTCATCACGTTGAAGTCTATCTTAGGAATTCACATTCATGCTAGAGAAAGACAATTCAAAGTCTTTACTGGCTAAGGCACAAGCTATAAGACCTTCATTCGCTACATTTTCAATAATGTTTGGTTGCACAGATATGCGTGTCTATTTTGGAATAGGGCTTCCAAAATTTTAATTTAATTAGCGATAATTATTAGGTGGATGATGGAGATTTAACCTCCATAGAATATTCGAGAATATTCTTATTAGCACACAAATCAAAGGTTGAGATTTATCTCCAAAGTAGTCATGCCATTTTTATGCTTTTAATTAAATTGATTAATTAAATAAATGTGATATAAACAAGTTTCACATGAAGTGAACTATTTTTTTTTGGTATTGATAAGCCATGGTATTGTAGCAAAGCCTATTTATATATTAAGAATCTCCATGGTAAAATGAGATAAATCTCCATGGTTAAGAATCTTGTTCCATGTTTTTTTTTTAAATCTACATATGTGTTTAAATTTTATATTGATTCTATTAATTTATCGCTGATGGTTTTTGAGCTCCAAGTTTTGACAACCCATGATTTTTCCCATGGTATTTGTTATCATGAAACATATTTAAAGGTTGAAGGAAATCCATTATGGAGTGCAAGAATACCAATTTAGATCCATTTTAACTCATGACTTGAACCCTCTCGACACCTGGTAGATCTAGATTTAAGATGGATTTAGGCTGATAATTAACAATAATAATAATAATAATTAGTTAGTTTTTATGAGTTTTTTAATTTTAGCAATGTACGATGTATTATAAAATATTTCAATGCTTATTATGAATTGTGATGTCTATCGGCAATTACCAACCATTTAATTTATATAGTTATATTCTTTTATGATACCTCGGCATAGATCTTGACATAAATCAAAGCATGTTCATGTTCCTTTAGGTTTACTTACACCTTATACCTTTTGTAATGTCTCATAACCATCCAAGCAGGTTTTTTAACATTGGAAAAAAGCTCAAACTAAATGGAAATCAGTCGAACCTTTCACTTGTTAACCTCATGGGAATTCCCCCTTAGGAGATAGTTATCCTTCATCCCTATGTTTGAGATCAATATCCTTTTCCATGTTGGGAATGTTACAACGACATTTTCTTCGAGCAAGCATGAATTTAGAGTTTTTGGGAAGACGGAGATGTGTTCATGACCAATTTGTCCTTGCAAAGGTGTCGGTGGAGTTAAAGGACCTAGGAAAGTTATTGACCCATCCGCGAAGTGTTGTTGGTCAACAACTCCCACATGAAGCATCCCCTGTGCAATCAAATAACAATGACAAGACTATTGCAAACAATGCAGGAATCACATGATCAACATAGGCTGCAGAGAAAGACATTAGAGTTGGTTAGAGCATAGGCACAGTGACAAGTGCTTTCTTATGCAACAATACATACCCACTTGTTTTGTTCATAATTCAGATAACAAGTACCTGTCGTCTAAGGTACACCTGGGCTAGACCATAAATATGTCAAATAACCATAGCTACTAAATTCCATCGAAACGGGAGCAGATAATATGAAAATTCGATTCAATTGGGATTTAGTTGGTTTCATTTAGTTCGCTTGCCATGTGTGAAGAATTGCCATTGATAATGGGAAGCATCACCCTCTGGACAAGAAGCTAGGACACATTCCAAATGTCGTCCATCCGTTTTCAAAGCATCGGATGTTGAAAAGTAGCGAAGGAATGGATCCTTTGATTTCTGCCTTAATTCAAGTAATCAAATTTGAGTTCTCCTTAGTCATGTAAGAGTTCCAATGATGTGGACAAGTTCAAGAAGTAGTTTGACTAGTGCGAGTTTGTGGGAGACCGAGTTATTTGTCTTCTAGTGTGACTTGGTTTGAGAACTGGAAGAATTGTTGAAGTTAGCCTCCTCATTTTTAGGAAGGACTACTTAACAAGATGTGTTAATTATTGTTAACTCGGAAAACACTAAATCTTCCCAAACATAGAACTTGCTAACAATAACCTATTTGAAGTGCTTACAAGGAGATAGAAGGCACATCTTGTAATCATAATTGAGTACGGGTTTGTGTAAGCTTGTGTGGGAAGAAGCCAAGGTTTTTCTTGTGTGAATTATTGGAGGAGATTTCCATCGGGAAGTGCGCACAAAATAAGAGAAAAATTCCTATTTTCTAGGAGGCCGAATGCACTAGAACTTGCTAACAATAACCTATTCGAAGTGCTTACAAGGAGATAGAAGGCACATCTTGTAATCATAATTGAGTACGGGTTTGTGTAAGCTTGTGTGGGAAGAAGCCAAGCTTTTTCTTGTGTGAATTATTGGAAGAGATTTCCATCAGGAAGTGCACACAAAATAAGGGAGAAATTCCTATTTTCTAGGAGGCCGAATGCACTAGGAAATAGGGGCCTATTTCCTAAGGAATTGGGCTTGAGTGTCGGCTAGTTTGAGGGAAGCAGATCAGTATTCTTGCAGATTGTTTCATCCTTGGTCTAAGGTTGAGAGATCAGTTTGTATTCTCTACTGAAGCAAGTGCATTTGTAAAAGATCTATAGCTCATTTTTCATTTTTCTTCAATAATATGGGTTTTCCTAGTTGGGTTCCCTAGAAAAATTGTATTGTTCTATTGTGTGAATTGTGCTTTATTTCTGTTACTATTCCGCTGCATGCATCTAGTAGAGAAATTCTGGGTTTATTTGAGAAAAAATTATATTTCAGATTGCTGCATGCATCTAGTAGAGAAATTCTGGGTTTATTTGAGAAAAAATTATATTTCAGATTGCTTATATTAGCAGATCATAATTTTGTGGATTTTCTACATGGGATTTCAGTATGAAATTGAAGGATAAATTATGTGTTAGAGTGATTACCAGCGCTCTGATCCATGCAACTAACTCATATTGCAAAGCACAGTTATAGGTTGCATTAACCTCTTCATCGGACATGGTTGGGGTGTGCGAAATCCGGGGAGTCCAGATGCAAATTAGTGACGAAAATGCAACTTAGTCAAGTTGATATTGCGCAGAAGCAGGGCCTAGTTAGGCGGAGGCCTGACTTATACCTACAGGCAATGAATTCTCTGTGTACTTATTTTAGCCTCCACTGGCCTGGAATCGAAATGAACATAATCTGTCAGTGTGTCACAGCTGTCCATCAATATCTACGCATCTCCACACTACATGTCAACAAATGTTTGTAGTGAAAACGAACAGCTTGACATATTAATTAATGGAATCTGCAGGGTTTGAACCACCAACCACTTGCTATACCAAGAGTTGGTACAACTTCCAAAATTTGAAAGAAATATATAGTATTTACTATTTACTATTTGGTGTCTTCAAGAGGTGGACTTCAGAATATCTTATCAGAATTTAAAATTCTAACTTGGTAACTATGCAGTCACTGCAAGATGGTACAAATGATAATGATGAGTTTCCTTTGTAAATTATGCCGAGCTTAGCTAGGAAACGGGAATACTGTTTTATGTTAATGTCGTCACTGATCCGGTGATATGGTAATCCCATGAACGAGGTTAAAAGCGCTCTAAAATCATTTTGACCTTTGTTACACTGTCACTTTTGTTATTTTTGTTAGCCTGGACTTTCATCCATCAGTGTTGAGTGCTTTCAGGTTTTTATGAAGGTTTCTGGATGGCCCGTCCCTTCCCAACGTTTCTCTTCAATATGCTGCGTGAGATAATGTTTATTTAATAGAAATTTGATTGAACTTCCCCCCATATCTTTAAAACCTTAAATGCAAGGGCAAGATGTACCACATCCATCCATTACACCAAAGCCGTTTAGTGCTCTTAGATGACAATCAAAGACGGGAACTAGGATAATCATGGGGTTTCTGCAACTCGCTCATACAATACGTTCGTCCAGATGATAATAGTGCAAAATTGGCTGCTTGCAATACTAGTATGCAAGATTGGCTTCGGAACAGGCAATTGAATGGCCATTTATGATTTATCTGAACGTCAATCTGAAGTACATTTTATTGTACCCAGTTAAGAATTTATATGGAAAAGGACTGGAAAGAGATTGTTAGTGCGTTTTTCTTAAGAATTGTTTTCCAATGGTTATGGTTATTACCGATCAATGTTTTTCACCCTGTTACAGACTAGACAGTCAGGCCCACAGCCCTCTGTTCCAGTCCCATGGTGATTGTCCCATATTATGGTTATAAATTTTAACTCATCTCTACAAAACTTATAAAACACAGAATTGCCAGCAATAATTCTAGCTTGAGGTTCACCAATAATCCCTACAAGAATAAATCCCATTTTTGAAATGATGAAAGCGATTAGCATCCCTAATAACTATTTCTCTTCCAACTATTTTAGATATGAATTTGATGGCATTGTGACAATCGCCACATGCACGCAGGTTTTTGACAACTCTAAGAGGTGTCCTCGGAGGGGTGTTGATAAGGCCAAATGCAAGTGCAAGCTTTTCGCTATGGTGACAAAGGACATGTTCCTTCTTTTCCTGTTCAACGTCATGTAGGTCAAAGTTTGTATCTGGTATGTACCCTGCTATCTTCATCTGTTCAGCCAGTTTCTCCAATGTTGCATAAATTTCCTCTGTTTGAGCGTGTGATCTATCATCAGCAACAAATGCATATGACCTGTTATTTACCTCGATCCAGCTGTATCCTGGCTCCTTTTTAACTCCTCTGTCTTTCATCAGCTTCTTGATCCTTGCAGCATCATCCCACTTGCCAGCTGCAGCATAGATGTTTGACATAACCACATACGGCGCACCATCTTCTGGTTCCAATTCAAAAAGGCGTTTTGCTGCGTGTTCTCCTAGCTCTATATTTCCATAGGTTCTACAAGCACCGAGCAAAGCCATCCACATTCTAGCATCAGGTTCGAGGGGGATATTATTGATGAAGTTTTCTGCATCATTCAAGTGCCCAGCGCGGGCAAGAAGGTCAACCATGCAAGAATAGTGTTCTGCTCTCGGCGTAATGCAATAATCTTTCGTCATGCAATCAAAGTAGCTGCGACCTTCATTCACTAGGCCTGCATGGCTACACGCAGCAAGAACACAAATCAAGCTGACATGATCTGGCTTTGTGCCTTCCTGTAGCATTTGTTCAAAGAGTTGAAGTGCCTCCATGCCACAACCATTTTGGGCATATGCTGATATCATGGCATTCCATGAGACTAAATTCCGCTCAGGCATCACACCGAAAATTTTATCAGCATCATCTATGCTTCCGCATTTGGCATACATGTCCAACAGAGCACTTCCTGAAAAAATGCTCGACTCATAACCAGTTTTAATAATGCAGTCATGGATTTGCTTGCCCTGTTCCAGTGCTGCTAGGCTTGCACAAGCTCTGAGAACGCTAGCAAAGGTTGCTTGATCGGGCTTCACATCTGTCTTCTGCATTTGAGAAAACAAATCCAAAGCTCCCTCACCACATCCCGCCTGCGAATATCCTGTGATTATAGCAGTCCAGGAAATCGGGTTTCTGTTAGGCATTTTGTCAAACATCTGATATGCATCCTCTATGCTAGCACATTTAGCATACATGTCGATAAGAGCATTCCCAACAACACCATTTGACTCGACACCAGCTCTGATAACCAGAGCATGAAGCTGCTTACCCTGCTCGCAAGCCTGTAAGCTGGCGCAAGCACTGAGAATGCTCGAAAATGCAAATTGAGACAAATCAAAAGATATGCTCTGCAATTGCTGAAAAAGATTCAAGGATTCCTCAACCTGTCCATCCCACAAATATCCTGTGACCATCACATTCCACGAAACCTCATCGCGCTCTGTCATTTGATCAAATAGTTTGCGGGCATCTTCTATGCTACTGCACTTGACATACATGTCCATAAGTGCGTTGCCTACAAAGACATTCAATTCAAATCCAGACTGAATAACAGTCCCATGAAACTGTCTCCCTTGTTCCAGATAGGAGAGGCCAGCGCAAGCACTGAGAACACCTGCAAACGTAAACTGTGTTGGCTTGATGCCTGTCATTTCCAATTGTGAATACAATCCCAAGGCATCTTCGCAGTAGTCATGCCGAGCATATCCTGCAATCATGGCATTGAAAGAAACGCCATCTCTTGCAGGAATTTTGTCGAACACCTGGCGTGCCAACTCTATATCTTCACATTTGGTATAAGTATCAACAAGGGTGTTTTGCACTAACAGACTAGATGCATGTCCAGTTTTAATGATATGGGCATGGACCTGCTTGCTCTCTCTGGATGTTGGGAAATAGCTACAAGCACCCAGAACTCCAGCGAACGTGACTCGGTCCGGCTTAGCTCCCATTTGCTGCATTTGGCAGAAGAGTTTGAGGGCTTCCTGGCTTTCCCCAATCTGCGCATAACCTCCTATCATCATGGTCCATGAAACTGTGTCCCGTTCCGTCATCTTGTCAAACAGTTGGCGTGCATCCTTCATACACCCACATTTCACATATCCCGTAACCATGAGATTCCATGAGAATTTGTTTCTTTTGGGCATTCTGTCAAACACTCGGCGTGCTTCCACCAAATTCTTAGATTTTACGAAGGTGTCAATGAGCTTATTCGTCCTGTAAATATGGGGATCGAATCCTGTTTTGATCATGTGGAGGTCGACTTGCTTGCCATCCACAAAGGCTTTGGCAGTTTCGAGTTGATTTGAAAAGTGTCTACAAATGTTTTTGAGAAAGAGTTTGTAAGGCGTGAAAGCTTTTGGAAGAGTTCTCATGCCTCCATGTTTCACAGCACATGGGCCGAAGCATTGTCTTTAAGCTGGCGTCATAGTACCGTACATTTCATTTTTACCTATTGAAAATTCCTTAAGCAGAGATAAGCTTAAGGGAGATTTACGATCCACGGCAGGGGCGGTCCACGGGAATTCAGTATCGCCGTAGAATGGACACAGGTATCTTTCACGTAGAGTTCAGATGGTAACAGCATACAAGGTAGTTTTTAATGGAAGAGTGCAGTATGAAATGTTATTATAGTTGATGAAGGTGTACAAATTTTATTTTTATTTTTATTTTAAATTTAATCATTTGAATTTTTAAAAGAAAATATATGTTTTTAACGGTTAGGTTAGGTTTTTTTTTAACGGGTCTCGACTCTTTGCAATTATACAGTGGAGACCATGAGAGAAATTAGGACTTTGGCCATATCAAGTACAAAAGAAATAATATCTAAATTTTCTTGGCATTTTGCTGGTAGATGAAGACTCTATTTGGCTTGGTTTTGAAAGATAAATCACTAGAACGCTACCATGTATTTGGATTACTCGAAGACATCAAGAGGATGTTACAGAACCAACACTTTATTATGGAGAACGCTACAATGTATTTGGGTCACTGGAAGACATCAAGAGGATGTTACAAAACCAACATTTTATTATGGAGAACGCTACAATGTATTTGGATCACTGGAAGACATCAAGAGGATGTTACAGAACCAACACTTTATTATGGACATGCTTGATTTAAGACTGACTCACGTGGAAGGACACTTACAAGTGACTCAAACAATGATGCTTTTCCTGGATGAGTGTCAAGGATCCTCCTCCACCCATCATGATTATATGTTTTGTAATATTGTATTAGCAATATGGCTATTAGGCTTGGATGATCAATGGGAGGTGTTATTATGTTTGTATCTTTTTGTAAATTGTGCTTAGTTGAAAATTTGAATCACCCAGTTACTTTGGGAGTTAACAGTGGTCTCTGTGATTATCTGAACAGTTGCAGCGATATAATACATGTGTTTTTATGTTAATACAAAGTTTTAAAATTTACAAAAAAAAAAACTATTAGGTCCACTAACGTATTACCAATTTCCTACCATTGTTATATCAATAAACACAACTACTTGGATGATAAGTAGGAGGTGCTATTATGTTTTGTATCTTTTTGTAAACCGAGCTTAGTTGAAAATTTGAATCACCCAGTTACTTTGGGAGTTAACAGTGGTCTCTTTGATGGTCTAAACAATTCCAACAATGTAATACCCACATTTTATGTTAATACAAAGTTTTTAAATTTACAAAAAAAAAAGCTATTAGGTCCACTTATGTATTACCAATCTCCTACCATTTTTATATCAATAAGCACAACTACAATATTGATTAGTTGTGGTGTGAATATTACTATTTCTCGACCTTCTCTTGTTTATAGAACCATGCAACGATTTGAGTGCTAAAGCCTACAGAGGTTTGCATACCTCTCGATTTGAACTTGTGACCCTTAAAGAGGAAATATGTGTTCTTAACCATTAGGTCCACGCAAACTTTACCATGGTCCAATATTAAAGTTTTATAAGCTCCAATAAACCATGATCCTTATGCCAAGTAAAAAAACCACAAGAGAGTGGTGCCTCCTACTAATATAATGGTCGATAGTTTCATAGTTAAAAAAAAAGGGAATACATTATCTCACTTGGTTTTTTTTCCAATAATTATTAGTGTAAGGTCCTCTTCTTAGTACAACTAAAAACCCTAAAAGGGCCTCCTCTAATTTGAAAGAGAATGACTAATGATTGAACATCATTTTTTCCCCTTAATCCTCGCTTCTAAAGTTGGTTCCAAGATGGGCTCTCATTCTGGGAAGATTTTGTCTTACATATGAAACTTAACATTTTAGTTTGAATCCAATATCAAAGATGTAAACTCCTTACATTTATGGTTAATATTACTTAATCTTCCTCTATACTTCTATATGAAAATGCTCCCTAAAATGATGGGAATCGTGTCCACAATTTTATCTTAATGGATTTTTTTTTTTTGGAAATATATTTTTCAAGGAAACCTATCTAACACTCTCTCTTTTAGAAGATGGTATCCTAAGAAAAATGGGATTTTCAAAGTTACAAACCTTTAACAACCATATTCTCATTGAAGAACTAAACATGTCACTTACGTAATTGAAGCTAAGAAGGGAGAAGAATACTCCTCTCACAATTGTCTAGATTAAACCCAATTGACCTCAATAGCTAAGAAGGGAGAAGAACACTCTTCTCGCAATTGTCTAGATTAAATCCAATTGACCTCAATGGATTTTTTCTATAAAAATAGCATGTGTTTCTATAAGAATAATGATGATGATCTAATTTTAAGGTCACGACCAAACCAAACACCAAATTGGTGTATGAAACCCTCTTGTTTATGGGACAAGGGACTCACCTCAGTGCAGTAATTTCACTGTTAAAATTTATGTAGGTGTACATACTCTACCCCCCTCTAGATTTGAACCTATGACCTCTTACGAGCAAACAAGTGTTCCTAACCATTAGGCTCACTCAAAATGTAGTAAATTATGTATTGAAATGGATTTTTGTAATACAATTTTGTATGAATTAATGATTCAAATAAGAATTACTCTAAAAATCAACCCATAACTTATTAAAAATGTACCATTACAATGAATTTATGTAAAGTATATCATGGTCACTTCTCTTCTTCACATTCAAGCTCAAGCAATATTTGGAGATGCAAAGCTAGTTACTTGAGTATGGATCATTAGTGACCACAAGAGTATGAGCATCATCTTGAAAAGTCGATTGTTGAACTTTAGGGACATTGTACTCCTATTGTTTTTATTAACTCCTTTGTCATCAAGTATCGATGCTCTATTAATATTGTGGTGTATCCAATAGAGATCGAATGTGATGAAAATAAACCATCTAGGTCGAAACCATCTAGGTCGAAACCATCGCAGCTTGGAGATTCATGCATCTAGAATAAAAAATGTTTCCTTTGAGATTATTTCCTCTATCGATCCAAATACCATTCTTCAAAACACAGAGAGGAATCCATTTTGAATCTAAAAAAAGAAGAAGAAAAAAACCCTCCAGTATAGATGAGCCTATGGTTGGGTGGAGAGTAGCTCTCCCTTCTTCAATTTCTAGCAAAATTAAGTAAATATATGTGTAATGATCTTCATTGTTATTTAATGTCTCATAAATATTGTAATGCTAAAGACTAGATATGTTGCAATGACGAGATTGATCAATGTGCAATTGTGTATGTTTAGTAGATATGATTTTCTTATGTTCCTTGAAATATGTTTCTATGATATATAAGAAGTGTTGTGTAGTGGAATTCTTATGTGGATGGATCTATTAGGCTATCGATGGAAGGGAATAGTTGTATTGTACCCCAGTATGGTGATAAGAAGGTTGGGGGGGGGGGTTTCCCTATATTGAAGACCTTGGAAAAGGGTAGTCAAGACCTATTATGGTATCTTTGGGTGGAGGTTGTAGGTATGATAATTAAGGAGTTATGGGCCCCATGTATTGAGCCTGTTAGGTTCCTATACCAATAGGAGTCATAATTTTGAATGACTAAGGTGAAGCCTTGTAATATTGTACATATCTTTGCTTTCTGCAAATGTTTTCCATATTAAAAAATTTAAAAGAGGGCATGTCCTAAAAGAATAATCAAAGGACAAAAAGAATAAGGAAATGTCAAAAAAATGAAAATATATGAATCCCAAAAGACAAAAAGAGATAATGAAAGTGAGCAAGTCAAAAGGCCGCTACTATTTACTTTTATGCATAATAAATGATTGTGTGCAGCTTGTTACTCATGCCACAATCCATGATAGTCAAAATGTTTAAACTTGACTATTTCATGTTTTAAACTTTATGTTTATAGTTAGAGAATAAAATCTGATCAAACAGTGTAATCTTGGCAGAGCATTAGATAGGTGGAGTAAATAAAAGGAGCTCATCAATTTAATCTGAGCCCTTGGATGATATAAGGTTAGAATTAGATAGTTTACTTTGTAAAAGAAAAGAAAAAGATTGATAAGGGTTTGCTAGCCTAAATGCACCCAAATAAAGTGAAAAAAAATGGTAGGATAAAGTAAATGGGTAAGTAGTGGAAAGGTTGCAGAAATATCATATGATTACATAAAAGCACTTATGTCATTTTTTAAATGCATCTTTCAAATATGAATACACAACAAATAAAGCAAAGAAAATGGTTCACAACATGGTTTATTTAACATCCTCTCATTCATTTCACCCCTTTACTTCACTAATTTCCCATAAATAAGTTCTAGTACTTAAATCCTACAAGTAAAAAAGGCTCAGAGCATTTCTCTGGCTTTTGGAGGGATCAGACCCTCGGCTAAATGACTTAGGGGGACAAGTACTAGAACCCCCTTCATAAAAACATATTCCCCCTTCATAAAATCTGTTTCCCCTCATTTCCCTAAGAAAATCCCTTTTCTAAGGTTTAAACACCTTTTACCTAGGAAAAATAATACCCCCCCTCCCTCGTATAAAACCCTTTCATACAAAAAACCCACACAAAAGCCTTTTCCTTAAGTATAAAGCTAAATGCGCAAATGTTTACTTTACCCTTGTACTAAGGAAAAGTCCACTCCGCCATCACAATTTCATATTAATTTCCAATATTATTATATAAATTCCCTGAAATCCCCATTATCCCGTATTAAATTAATTCCCTTACGTAATTATCCCCACCCTTAGTTTTCATAAAAACTAATAGAAATTCCCCATACCCCGATATAACTTTACTTAGTTTACCTAATCCCGGTAAACTTAAGTTAATCCCGGTATTAAACTCACCCGACTCCCTAATCCCTCATTAAGCTTGGCCCGATCAATATAGACCTCTAATTTATCCTTAAACTAATCTCGAACTACCATGATTAAATCCTTGGGCCCCACATCAACTTCCGTCATTTTCCCCCGTGTAGCTCTTCCACCTGACTACTGTTGATCATCACCCCCCCATCCAACGGCGCACAGCCATATCGGCCACGCCCGATGGTTGAACGTTAACCACCCGATAAAGTGGTTTTCCCCAACCCCGCGGATGCTACGTGTCAAGTATTGTATCGCATCGAGTGACCCCTCCCAAATACCGCCCACACCATAAAAGCGGTGTGATAACCCTCCAAAACCATTTCCCCCACTTAACCGAAAAACCATCAATTGTTCATCCGAAAGTGAACCCGCCAAAATTAATCATTTTGTCTATAAAAGACCGCAAAGCCCTCTTTCACCATTTTCCCTCACATTCTTTGTGTAAACTCTGTGAACCATTGCAATCCTCGCGAATGCCAAATTTACCACCAGACTTTCAGGACCGCTCCAAAAGACGTTGCAGACAACCCAACTAACTTTCAATCTACACCAAGACCACGCCAACCACTACAGTTGCCGTGAACCACCATTTTTATAGCCAATTCGCCCAATTCCATGTATTTCACCACAAATTACCCTTTACCCCTGTAAATTTCAAAACCTTTAGTCTGTGCAACATTTTGATTTAAAAATTGAGAAAGAATATAGCCAATTTTAAAGAAACTGCTTGCATAAACCCTCTGAAAAATACCAAAACCTTTGATAAAACCCCACAGAGCATAATTCCAATCCACAAGAATTGAATTATGGCTGCCCCTGTCGCCATGGACGTTAGACCCATTACCACTCCACACTTAGACCTGGACCACCTTCCCTTGGCTGACAGGGATTTCCAAATCAAAGACACAACTGCAATAGAGCTCCTGCTAAAAATTCATTGCTTAAGCAAAGACAAACACCTAAACCATACAGATGATATTGGCCTCTGGGAGTCCAATTTACCTAGATACCAGTTCCCCCAAGTTCATATCTTTCTAGAAGTTGTTCATATGTGCTATGCATGCTACGTCCCCAGCCATAGAGCCATAATGTCTCATGACCAGAAGGTTCTATTCACTATCACAGCTGAGTCCATTAATGAAATGTTGCAGTTCCAACCAGGGCCAAACCTAACCCCACTCTCAATTGGAGACCTGTTGGACCAGTATCCCAAGCTAAGCCCATCAAGGTTGGCCCAGTTGTTCCAAACCTTCATTAGAGAGGAAAAACACATCCCTAAGGATCCCCGTCCATATGTAGCAACTATTTTCTCTAAATGGGGCCAGAACATTGTAACCATGATATCCTGTGTTTTGGGTTACTCTACGAGTGAATACATTGATGAAATTATTCTTGCCTTCATGTCCATTTATACCCCAGAACAGCCTCCTGCAACCATATATGACTTTGCTAATTTCATAGCTGATAGAATGCATGAGAAGTTCACAAGAATGGGCAATGAGATCAAATACTCCTCTGTATTGTACCATCTATTTTTGTATTATCAATCGGATAAGTTTCCTTTTACACTCTAGAAGCTTGACACCAGGGGCCAGCCCAAATCTATTATTTTTTGGACCCCACTTTTCCATGAGTTTGGATCACCATATACATACTCAGACTTCATAGAGTCGTTTGTGTATCCAATCATGACTATGCTCACTAGAAATCCTCCACCTAGGATAAGTCCATAGATAAAAAGAGTCCTCCAGCTTTCCGAGCAAACCAAAGTGGGTGATTGGTACCTTTATCAAAACCACACAGAAATAAGAATATATGGTTTCTTGCCTGCACCATAGAAGTTGCCAAGATACCTCCCTATGAGGTTGTTTGCCTTAGAATATTACAGACAGATCATCAATGTAGATGAAGTTGACTTTGTCAATGCCAAGAAGAAGGCCTATTTCAAAATCAAAGACCAATTAGGTCCCTTCATATGCAATTCTAGAGAGGCAGGGAAAGAGGCAGACCTAATCTCGCAAAGAATGAAATTCCAAAGGAGTTTTGTATGGAGATATGACCCTTTAGAATTCATAACAGGGAAAAGGCAAAAGGTAAAGCTAGGACCGTTTATCCACCACCCCATACCAAAAATAAAAATAAAGGCATATGCATATCAAACAAAATGGGTGGAAAATACCTTAGTAGACAAAGACAACACAAGGGTAGATGTATAAAATGCTTTGATTGATTTGGAAAAGCAGCTTGATGAGAGCTCTTTTCTGTAGGTACTAGGAGAGCAAGAAAGAGCCATGAGCACCCCTCCAGTCATGTAGACTCCTCAAAACGAGGAGAAAAATCCAAAAAGGAACAGAGAGGGAGCTTCCACTTCAGGAATGGACACCTCTAATTTGCAACAGGAAACAAGTCACAGTAAGAGGCAAAGGCTCAATCCGGCCTCGAAACAGGAATATACAGAAGGATCAGCACAGGTAACCAACATAGACGTAGACAAAAGTAGGTCGACAACTGCATCTGAAGACATACAAGAGCCTTACACATCACAGACTCAGATGTTGGAAAGGCAACTTAGTGTGGAAGTGTCTTCCTTCAATAGGCCTACTGACAAAGACTAGGACATAAAGGACATGTATAAGGAAATCAAAATGAGGAATGAGAGGCTTAAAGCCCAAACATATGCTCAATACCTAAAGCTCACTCCCACAAATCAAACAAGGCTAATGTCAACCTTTGACGTCAAGGAGGGAAAGCTGCAGATGTCCTTTATCAAACCTACAACACAGCAGCCCAAGACATCATCAGATTTCAAGAGGGTTGACTTTGAAGTGTTGGCAAGGGATATTCATTCCATATACCAAATAGAATTGCATAAACAGGTTGGAGAAATGATATACTCCACCCTCATAGGTAAAGCCATAGCTACCCATCAGCTACAAAACTCATTGAAAAACATCTCATCACAGTTTCAGTTAGAGAAGTCCTCCTCACAGGCCAAGGATACGAGGATTAAATCTTTGGAAGACTTGGTTATTGAGTTGGGACATGATCCCAAAGATATAAAAGCTACTGAGAAACTGATAAAGAAGAAGAGCGATGATATTGTTGCATTGAAGAAGCAATTGAAGATACCTCAGCTGCAGCATCCTCAAACGCTTGAAGTCACAAAGGGCCAAACCAGACATGAAGAGTTGATGGACTTGGTCCTAAAACTCAATGATCAACTAAGGGATATAGAGAAAGAATTGGATAGCGTCATCTAATTAAAACAAACTGACATTGCCACAACTTCTACAAATGTCATCCCTACAGTATCTACAACAGTCCCTTCTACACTGGAAACTTCACTTGCACCAACAGCTCCACCTACCACAGCATTGCCAGTTACAATAGAGTCTACAACAACAACAAGTACATCAGGAGAAAAAGTAATAGAATTAGTTAAATCCATGGAAGAGATGTCAATTTAGGCTATAAAAATGAATAGACTGAAGGAAAAGGTGGCAAGTTTAGAAACTGATTACAAACTTGCACAAATTATGCAAAAAGAAGAGGCACAAAAAGCCAACAGGATGAGTGAAAAGGTCAAAGCCTTGGAAAATGACCTAACATTAGAGAAACCCCTTGGACAGGTCAAGGAACTGTTATGGGCCAATATTAATGACTTTGTCAAGGATATTTGGCCATCTATTCAGGTTATGTTTGAGTAGATAGAATTGATAAAGATAGCTACAATAGTTATTCAGAAAGTCAAGCAGGAATTGGGTGAAATGCTTGAGGATATCAATAGACTCATCCACTTCCTTAACAACAAAAACAGATATGAGCTTCAGGAGCTAAATATAGAAGACAAGACTGAAACCATTTTGGAAATAAGGAAGTTCCTTTCCAACAGAAACCTAATGCTGAACTTAGAAGAAAAGTGCCACAACATGCAGGTGGACATTGATAGATTCATGGCCAAATTCCAAATTTTGAGGGAGAAAGGATTGTCCAGTCAATTGATCATTAATGAAAACCTTATGAATCAACTGGACTATGATAATAGACTCAGGTAGTTGGCTAAAGATCAAACTAGCACTTCATCTATAAAAGCACTGCCAACAGGCAAAGTTTAGTATAACACCTTCGAGAACTTTTTTTTTTTTTTCCAGCATGAGATTAAACACTTATTCATCACTAAGCCCAATTTTGCGAAGTATACCGAAGCTGATGAGATATATAGGTAGATGATGAATGTCAAATTACCTGGTGCAGAATGGTGGGAAACAATGACTGATTTACTGTGAGAAATTTATAGTAAAAAGTTACTGCACAATAAGAATAAGAACAGCTAGATAAACAGATGAAAATAGGATAGCATGGTTAAAGAGTATCAGGTGAAAGATAAAAGTTGAAGAAGATTCCAGCGTAAAAGGCCACAACTACAAGCCAGCATAAAGGGTTACAAATCTAACCATAAAAGCCAATAGTACCACATAAAAAGGGACAACATGAAACAGTTCAATAGTTGTCCTTATCTTCTTGCAAGAAGATATTTGTATTTCCTAGATTAAATCTCGAGTTAGTTTGAGATATTTCGTAATAATTTTTTGTATAAATACTTCACAATTCGAAGTATGTAGGGTGGATTCTTAGACATTTCTATAGACCTTATTGATCAAAAGACTGTAATCTATTGTATCACTGTTTGGACCAGCAAGCTGGATTAATGAATAAAGACAAGACATTTCACAGGATTCATGTGTAGAGCGAGGTACAGACAAGTATTTTCTCTTGTGTTGCTATCTTTCTTTAAAAGTTTTTCCACAATATTTAATGTATCTGAAATATGAATGCTATAATATGGAATTGTATCTCAGAATTTGCTTCATTGCACTCTGTTTTAACTATTATGCATTTTAATGTTTTATGCTAATTATCTAAGTTAAGGAATTCTTGATTGACCCTTAGTTTAGGTAGTCTCCCTATAGTCTATAGCAAAGGATTCTTAGTTTCCATTTGCTCATGATTATCCTCTGTTCCTCATTTTAATCCTGGTCTGAGAATTCTTAAGTGCTCTCTCATCTTGGTTAAGATCGTTTCACCCATCTGGCCCAAAGACCTGCACTTTACTCTGCTAGCTTGCCCTTTAAACACTCCCTTTAATGAGTTAATTCCAGTTCTGCTGCCCTTCTTTGACTCCATAGCCCAATGGTCCAGAGACATCATTCTATCCATCTATTTTAATGATTCCATCATCCAACCTTCAATACAAATCAAAACCTCCTAAACTTTAAGAACTAGCCTAAAATCCTAGCAAACAAAGCTAAATCATATAAAGAGAGCCCTCTCTGAGTCACAGATTGGCTAGAGCCTATACTTAAAAAGATTGGTTTGTGGTTACCTCCGTCTTTTCCTTCTTCTGATAACTTCTATGGAAAACTTCTGAGTGATAACATAGTGGCGACCACACTGGGGAATCAAACCCTCAGTCCTAATAAAGCTTTAAGAAATTTTTAGATTTATATTTTGAGCCTCTTAAAGTAATTTATTAGAAGTTATTTTAAAAATATCACAAAAAGAAAACAATTAGAAAATTTTTGAAATTCTGGCTTCAAGGAGAACTCATTTTACCAGAGCTAACCCTACCCCAGTAGTTGATAATCCCAACCTAATTTCAAGAAAATCTAAAAAAGAAGAAATTTCAGTTAGCCAAATACCATTAGTTAAAGCAGATTCATGTCCTGATGAGTGGTTATTTTTAGAAGAACTTCCCTTTGATGTGCCATTTGATTTATCATTATTTAGAACAAAATCCGAAAGTGCACTTGACGAAATTGTTCTAGACCCTGAGTTTATTGCAGACCTTGAAGTCCAAAAGGCCAACAAGTCAATTAATGAATACATTCTGAATTCTCCACAATCATCCCTTAGTACTGCCAAGATCCCTGAGCTTTATGAATAATTGTCCACTACTCTTAGTTCACCGTTGTTCCCTTCAACTTCTGAAGTCCATTCTTCACCATCATTTATACCATCACTCCCTCACCAACCTAGCATTACTCATTCACCACCTACTAGTCCTGGTTCGTCATCCACTACTGCATCATCTCCAAGTACCTCAACCCCACATCTTAGCCTCTCCCAACTTACAGCCATGGCAGATAGATATGCTCCTCTTGTTTTACCTAGCCCACTTGGTGCTATGCCAGTAGACTACAAAGTAAAATTGTTCAATTTGATGGTATAGGACACTGCACTGCACAACACCATGTCAACAAGATGGCAAATTACTTTAAACCACATGAAATTGATATTGGGGATGTTCAAATGAGACTATTTGCTCAGACTTTAGCTGGTGATGTTAGGAAATGGTTTAGAGCATTACCTACTAATAATTTAGATATGTTTTACCAACAATTTTTGAATATATGGGAAAAGAAAAAGAACCCCTTACAGATCCTTTCAGAGTATGAAAATATTAGAAGGGGACCCAATGAAACTGTACAAGATTACTGCACTAGATTCAATAATATATATAATGCAATCCGGGTTAACCTTAGACCCCCACCTGACTTAGCATTAATAAAGTTTCCTGATGGTTTTGACATGGACATGGCATACCAACTCAGGGAAAGAAACCCCCCAACCTTAGAGGAAATGCAAAGTGTAGCAGTTAGTGTAGAAGCTAATTTGTTAGCTAAAAGAGCCAGAGTTAGGAATGAAAGGAGAGGAACTGCAAAAGATGAAGCTTCACCATTTGACCTCAAAATAGATGGTTTAGCCAAAAGTATGGAGAAACTAATGGATAGAATAGACAATATGGAGAGGAAACCTCAATGGGATAACTAACAAGCACCTCTAGTTAGAAACTCAAATTTTAGAAAAAAAACCAAAACCAAAACATTGGGAAAAATGGACCTGATCAGAACATTAGGCCTCATTTTCAAGAAAATTATGCAGAAACATTCCGGCTAGAAGATCCGGAACAAGATACACAAATTAACCTGATGGGATTAGATGGTGAGGATACTGTTTTTCTAACCCAAGATGAGCAAGAACTGCATATGTTGCAGCAATTGCAAATCTAGTTTAGAGAGTCATTTGATTATAAACAAAGATATGATTCTACCATCTTTGAAGTGCATAAATAGTATAACCTAAGGAGTAAAAAGAACGTTGATATCCCTGACCAAACCGAAGAAAATAGTGGAAAATCAACCCAAGAAAATCAAAGAAGCCCCTATTTCAAAAATCCTCTAGATTCTCCCTAGACAGAACCATAATCCTTCCGGCCCCACCATTGTAGATATAACCCCTAATCAACCTTCTGATAATCAACCATCCACTTCAATTCCCCCTAAAGAACCAGTGGACAAACCTCAAAACACCAGATTTGAAAATCCACACAAAGAGGTCCCCAATAAAGGAAAAGAAGATCATCCTACTCAGATCCCTACTGTGAAAATTCAAAACCCTCAAACAGAAAAAGCCTCTTTTCCATTCAATCTGGGAGCAGAGGTAGCAAAGCTAAAGATTTTAGTTTCTTTAATAGGACTAATCAAGAATGAAACCTACAAGTCATAGATAAACCAGACTTTAAACATTGTTGAAAATGAGGATTCGGTCAACCTGTTTGATGACCAACCAGAACTTATATTTGGTCCAGATGTTAATGGCAAACCACTAGAAGGAGGAGTACCACCTTTCTACATCAGCCTCAATATCCATAACAAAATTCTACACAATGCAATGTTGGATTTTGGGGCCTTCCACAACTTAATGCCCAAATCAGTAATGGAGAAATTAAACCTAGACATTACAAGGCCTTACAAGGACTTATTCTCATTTGACTCATGTCAAGTAAAGTGTCTAGGATTGATTAAAGACCTGTGTGTTACTTTAATTCAATATCCTGCCAAAAGCATCCTTATGGATATTGTGGTTGCTGACATCCCACCAAAGTATGGCATGCTGTTATTCAGATCATGGGGAGCCAAACTTCAGGGATCTTTACAACTAGATATGTCATATGTAACAATCTCTATTTTTGGACAACCTGAGAAACCGTACCAAGAAACCTTAATGAAATATATGGTAAGTAGCCATGATTAGCCTCAAAACTTTCCTATCTACTCCGTACACTCAGACATTGATTCCTTTATCCTGTATAATGCTAATCAAACACAAGAAACTATTTTAGACAATATTGATACAGAACCAAAAGAAATTGCAGTTTCTATACAAAATGGAAACTAACAAACTTTAGAAGTTTCCAATAAACAAGGTGGCCAAATTGCTATAAATGAGGAAATGTTTGTTGCACTAGATAGTGAAAATTATGAGCATGAGATATTATGGCATCTTGAGTTTGATGGGTTAGTCAATAAGTTTGGAGCAGGAGCAGGAGTGTGGATATATAATCTGGAGAATAATCACTCAGAAGGCCATGCATACAGACTGAATTTTAAATGTACTAACAATATGGCCGAGTATGAAGCATTAATTTTAGGTCTTAAATTAGTTAGGAATCTAGGAGCTAAAAGAGTTTCTGTCATGGGAGACTCTGAACTAGTTATAAAACAGATTGATGCTGCATATATGACAAAAGACCCTAGATTAAGTTGTTATAGAGGAACTATTGTAGAAATGCTTCACACTTTCTTAGAAACCAAGCTTGTAGTAATTCCTTGAAAACACAATATGTAGGCTCATAGTTTAGCAATGTTTGCCATCATCTGCAAGTTGCCCTTCCAACCCAACTATCAGTACACTGCTGAAGTTAGGCACATACCTGCAATTCTAGATAATTTGAAGAACTGGAAAATATTTTCTGATGCCAAACAGATAAATAACTTTTTAATCTCAGAAGAAGAGTTTGTAAATAACAATATAGATACTGACACATCAATAAATCCTAACACTACAAACGAGATAGAAATAAATCAGATAGAAGGTGAAGAAATAGATAGATTTCATCCTACTAAATTTACTAAGTCAGATGTGGAAAACCTAGAGCAAGTTGAGATTGATGAAATAATCAGTGAAGACACCAAAGTAATTAATCTCAAAGATAATTTCTTACCTAAGGGGTTAACCCCTTTGGAAGATTTGTTTGATTCGAATGATGTTCCTAGGAAACCTAAAATTGGACCTTTGAAATATGATATAGAGGAGTCTAATATAGGCACTGATGAAAATCCAAAATTGATCAAACTTTCGAAATCACTACCTCCAACTGCAAAAGTGAAATACATTGAGTTATTAAGAGAGTTTCAAGATATCTTCACTTGGAGTTATGAGGACCTCAAATCCTATGACACCAACATCATACAACACACCATTCCTATAAAGGAAAATCAAAAGCCTTTCAGACAAAAACTTAGGAGGATCAATATGGCCTTATTACCTTCAATTGAAAAACAAATTCAGAGGATGTATGATGCCAAAATAATTGCACCAATCAGATTTTCTGATTGGGTCTCAAACTTGGTGCCAACTAGGAAGAAAATTGGTGAGATCAGACTCTGTGTGGATCTCAGAAACCTTAACAAAGTGTCACTAAAAGACAATTACGCTCTCCCCAAAATGGATCACGTTTACAAAGGGTAGTTGGATCAACCAGAATCTCATTATTGGATGGGTTTTCTAGCTACAATTAGATCTTAGTTCATCCTGATGACTAAGCCAAGACTGCCTTTACTACTCCTTGGGGCAAATTTATGTATGTGAAAATTCCTTTTGGACTGATGAATAGGGAGCCACTTTCCATAGGGCTATGGATATAGCCTTTGCAAAAGAAATTCATGATTTCCTTATGATATATCTAGATGACATTACTGTATTTTCAAAATCTGACAACCAACATTTATATCATCTAAGGAAAGTTTTTATTAAATGTAGGAAATATGGAATTTCTTTAAACCCCAAGAAGTCTTTGTTTGGGTTAGAAGAAGGAAAATATTAGGTCATATAATTTCAAGATGGTATATGAATAGACCCTGCTAGAATATAAGCCATCTTACAGATACAACATCCGAGGAACATTAGAGAATTGCAAGATTTCTTAGGGAAAATTAATTTTCTTAGATTTATTTCTAATTTAGCAGAGTTAATATGCTGAAAAAAGATTCGACCATAAAATGGACTGTTGAGGCTAAGAAATCCTTTGAAAATATTAAAATAACCTTAACTAAAACACCAATGTTAATCAGTCCTAAATTTGACAGAGATTTCATCTTATTTTCCTTTGCTTTTGAGCACATAATCGCTGCAGTTCTACTGCAGAAAAATGACTAGGGCTATGAACAACCTATTGCTTTCTTTAGCAAAGCCCTGAGAGATGCCCCCTTGAAATATAACATAATGGAAAAACAAGCCTTTGCTTTGGTCAAGGCCATCAAGGATTTTAGGGTATACATCTTATATTCTCATATAGTGGCCTACGTTCCCAATTCAGTAGTTAAAGGCATCTTAACTCAGGAAGGTCCAGATGGAAAGAGGGGAAGTGATTGCTACTATTCTAGAATATGATATAGAAATCAAACCAACTAAGTTAATCAAGGGCCAAGGTTTAGCCAAGCTCATGGCTGAATTGAACTATCAGGCCTTGGATATAAAATTTATTGCAACAATAGATAATGGAGAGGAGATGGCGACTCCACTAATCAACCAGGCCTTTATTGAATCACCTTGGTATGCTGATATCATTTACATTTTACTGAATTTGCAAGCTCCTCTTGAATTATCTAGGACTAAAAGCAGATTTTTGAAGATGAAATCCTTAAAGTTTTGTATATTAGACAATGCATTGTTTTGGAGAGATCATGAAGGCATTCTTCTCAATTTCTTATTAAAAGATGAATCTGACAAGGTGTTGTAAGAGTTTCATGCAGGTGACTGTGGAGGACACCTTTATTGGAAGACCACTGCAGATAAAATTCTTAGAGATGGTTTCCACTGGCCTACCTTGTTTTCTGATGTTAAGAAATATGTGACCTCCTGTCACAGATGTCAAATTTTTTAGGGATAGAAAAAGTTTTTACCTTTACCCCTCAAGCCAATCTCTGCTGAAATACCTTTTCAACAATGGGGTTTAGACTTCATTGGCGAAATCCACCCACCCTCCTCTTCCCAACACAAATGGAACCTCACAGCCATAGACTACTTCACAAAATTGATAGAGGCCATACCTTCAAGGCAAGCCACATACACTGCTATCATAACCTTCCTTGAAACCAATATTCTATCCATATTTGGATGTCCAACTAAACTCATTACGGATAATGCTGCAGCCTTTAAATCCAAAAGAATGATATATTTCTACAACAAGTATCATATAACCCTGGGCCATTCCACAGCCTATTACCCTCAAAGAAATGGAATGGCAGAATCCTCAAACAAAAGCCTGGTAAACATCATCAAGAAGTTACTAGAGGACAATAAGAAAACATGGAATAAAAAGCTAGTCAATGCCTTATGGGAAGACATACTAACCACTAAGAAATCAATTGGTACTTCTCCCTATCAACTAGTTTATGGGATGGAAGATGTTTTTCCATGTTGCTAGGGAACACCAGTGATGAAGTTGCTTTAAGAATTGTAGGTTGAACCAAATAGTATCCAAAGAAGAATCAACCAAACAATTCATATTCAACAAACCAGGGAAGAGGTCTATATCAAGTCTCAAGTTGTGCAGGAAAGGATTAAAAAGATTTTTGATAAGAGAACCAAGGCTGAAGATTTCTACCTTGGTGACAAAGTACTCAAGTGGGATTCAAGAAAGGAAGACAAAGGTAAACATGGGAAATTTGATTTCCTATGGAAAGGCCCATATGTCATTTATGCTTTTAGAGGTAATAATGTTTTTTTCCTAAGAGAATTGGATGGCACAGAAGCAGAAGGTGGGTCAGTGAATGGTCGAATGCTAAAACACTATTTTGAACCTGGTTACTAATTTTCATTTTACATTAGAGCATATTTTATTTTCAAAAGCCTAGACTGGATTGGATGGTGATGTTTGAAGTTGAAGCGCGAAGAGAAGGCCCTAAGCTATGAAAGATTCACTGTCATAAGTATTAATAATGTAGAAGCATAGAGAAACATTTTGCAAGGTAACATCAACAACGATTCAGGGGCTATTGATCTACAAATTTCTTGACATTTCACTAGAAAATGCCATCCCCAAGTGGAGCCACTGTTAGGTTCCTATACCAATAGGATTCATAATTTTGAATGACTAAGGTGAAGCCTTGTAATATTGTACATACCTTTGCTTTTTGCAAATGTTTTCCATATTAAAAAAATTAAAAGAGGGTATGTCCTAAAAGAATAATCAAAGGACAAAAAGAATAAGAAAAGGTAAAAGAAAATGAATATATATGAACCCTAAAAGACAAAAAGAGACCATGAAAGTGAGCAAGTCAAAAGGCCACTACTATTTACTTTTACGCAAAATAAATGATTGTGTGCAGATTGTTACTCATGGCATAATCCATGATAGTCAAAATGTTTAAACTTGGCTATTTCATGTTTAAATTTTATGTTTATAGTTAGAGAATAAAATATTACCAAACAGTGTAATCTTGACAGATCATTAGATAGGTAGAGTAAATAAAAGGAGCTCATCAGTTTAATTTGAGCCCTTGAATTATATAAGGTTAGAATTAGATAGTTTACTTTGTAAAAGAAAAGAAAAAGATTGATAAGGGTTTGCAAGCCTAAATGCACCCAAATAAAGTGAAAAAAAATGGTAGGGTAAAGTAAATGGGTAAGTAGTGGAAAGGTTGCAGAAATATCATATGATTACATAAAAGCACTTACGTCATTGTTTTAAATGCATCTTTCAAATATGCATAAGCAGTAAACAAAGCAAAGACAATGGTTCACAACATGGTTTATTTAACATCCCCTCATTCATTTCACCCATTTACTTCACTAATTTCCCATAAATAAGTTCTAGTACTTAAATCCTACAAGTTAAAAAGGATCAGATCATTTCTCCGGCTTTTGGAGGGACCGGACCCTCGTCTAAATGACTTAGGGGGACAAGTACTAGAACCCACTTCATAAAAACACATTCCCCCTTCATAAAATCTGTTTCCACTCATTTCCCTAAGAAAATCCATTTTCCTAAGGTTTAAACACCTTTTACCTAGGAAAAATAATAACCCCCCCCTATAAAACCATTTCATACAAAAAACCCAAAAAAAAATCATTTTCCCTAACTATAAAGCTAAATGCACAAATGTTTACTTTAGCCTTGTACTAAGGAAAAACCCAATCCGCCATCGCAATTCCATATTAATTTCTAATATTATTATATAAATTCCCCGAAATCCCCATTATCCCGTATTAAATTAATTCCCTTACGTAATTACCCCCACCCTTATTTCTCATAAAAAATAATACAAATTCCCCATACCTCGATATAACTTTACTTAGTTTACCTAACCCTGGTAAACTTAAGTTAACCCCGGTATTAAACTCACCCGACTCCCTAATCCTTCATTAAGCCCAACCCCATCATTTTAAACCTCCGATTTATCCCTAAACTAATCCTGAACCATCGCGATTAAATCCCTGGGCCCCTCATCAACTCCCGCCATTTTCCCCCGCGCAGCTCCTTTGCCCGAATATCGTTGATCATCACCCCCCCCATCCAAAGGCGAGCAACGATAACGGCCATGCCCAATGGCTGAACGTTAACCACCTGATAATGTGGTTTTCCCCGACCTCATAGATGCTACGTGTCAAGCATTGTATTTCATCGGGTGACCCCTCCCGAATACCACCCGCGCCACAAAAGCGGTGCAATGGCCCTCCAAAACTGCTTTCCCCACTTAACCGAAAAATCGTCAATTGTTCATTCGAAAGTGAACCCGCCAAAATTAATCATTTTTTATATAAAATGCAGTGAAGCCCCTTTTCACCCTTTTCTGTGTGTTCTTTGTGTAAACTCCGTGAACCATTGCAATCCCTGCAAACGCCAAATTTACCACCAGACTTTCAAGACCACTCTAGAAGAGGCTGCAGACAACCCAACTGACTTTCAGTCCGTTCCAAGACCATGCCAACCACTGCAGCTGCTGTGAACCACCATTTTTAGAGCCAATTCGCTCAATTCCAGGTATTTTACCACAAATTACCCCTTACCCATGCAAATTTCAAAACCTTTGGCCTGTGCAACATTTTGATTTGAAAATTGAGTAAGAATACTGCCAATTTTAAAGAAACTGCTTGCCTAAACCCTCTGAAAATCCCAAAACCTTTGATAAAACTCCCCAGAGCATAATTCAAATCCATAAGAATTGAATTATCGCTGCCCCTGTAGCCATGGACATTAGACCCATTACCACTCCACACTTAAACCTGGACCACCTTCCCCTCGCTGACAAGGATTTTCAAATCAAAGACATAACTACAATAGAGCTCCTGCTGAAAATTCATTGCTTAAGAAAATATAGACACCTGAACCATACAGATGATATTGGCCTCTGGGAGTCTAATTTACCCAGATACCAGTTCCCCCAAGTTCATATCTTTCCAGAAGTTGTTCATATGTGCTATGCATGCTATGTCCCCAACCATAGAGCCATAATATCTCATGACGAGAAGGTTCTATTCATTATCACAACTGAGTCCATTAATGAAATGTTGCAGTTCTAACCAGGGCCAAACCTAACCCCACTCTCAATTGTAGACCTGTTAGACCAGTATCCCAAGCTAAGCCCATCAAGGTTAGCCCAATTGTTCCAAACCTTCATTAGAGAGGAAAACACATCCCTAAGGATCCCCCTCCATATGTATAAATTGCTTTCTGTAAATGGGGCCAGAACATTGAAACCATGATCTCATGTGTTTTGGATTACTTTACTAGTGAATACATTGATGAACTTATTCTTGGCTTCATGTCCATTTATACCCAAGACAGCCTCCTACAACCATATATGACTTTACCAATTTCATAGCTGATAGAATGCATGAGAAGTTCACAAGAATGGTCAATGAGAGACTATTCAAATACTCCTCTATATTGTACCATCTATTTTTGTATTATTAGTCAGATAAGTTTCCTTTTACTCTCCAAAATCTTGACACCAGGGGCCAACCCAGATCTGTCATTTTTTGGACCCCACTTTTCCATGAGTTTGGATCACCATATACATACTCAGACTTCATAGATTCGTTTGTGTATCCAATCCTGACTATGCTCAATGGAAATCCTCCACCTAGGATAAGTCCACAGATAAAAAGAGTCCTCCAACTTTCCAAGCAAACCAAAGTGGGTGATTGGTACCTTTATCAAAACCACACAGAAAAAAAAGAATATATGGTTGCCTGCTTTCACCATATAAGTTGCCAAGATACCTCCCTATGAGGTTGTTTGCCCTAGACTATTATAGACAGATAATCAATGCAGATGAAGTCAACTTTGTCAATGCCAAGAAGAAGGCCTATTTCAAAATCAAAGACCAATTAGGTCCCTTCATATGCAATTCCAGAGAGGCAGGGAAAGAGGCAGACTTGATCCTGCAAACAATGAAATTCCAAAGGAGTTTTGTATGGAGATATGACCCTTTAGAATTCATAACCAAGAAAAGGCAAAAGGTCAAGCTAGGATCATTTATCCACCACCCCATACTAGAAATAGAGGCATATGCAAATCAAACAGAATGGGTGGAAAATACCTTAGTAGACAAATACAACACAAGGGTGGATGTAGAAAATGCTCTAATTGATTTGTAAAAGAAGTTTGATGATAACTCTTTTCTGTAGGTACCAGGAGAGAAATAAAGAGCTATGAGCACCCCTCCAGTCATGCAGACTCCTCAAAATGAGGAGAAAAATCCAAAAAGAAACAGAGAGGGAGCTTCCACTTCAAGAATGGACACCTCTAATTTGCAACAAGAAATAAGTCACAACAAGAGGAAAAGGCTCAATCCGGCCTCGGAACAGGAATATACAGAAGGATCAGCACAGGTAACCAACACATAGGTAGACAAAAGTAGGCCCACAACTCCATCTGAAGACATACAAGAGCCTTCCACATCACATACTTAGATGTTGGAAAGGCAACTTAGTGTGGAAGTGTCTTCCTTCAGTAGGCCTGCTGACAAAGACTAGGACATAAAGGACAGGTATAAGGAAATTAAAATGAGGAGTGAGAGGCTTAAAGCCCAAACATATGCTCAATACCTAAAGCTCACTTCCACAAATCAAACAAGGCTAATTTCAACCTTTGACATCAAGGAGGGAAAGCTACAAATGTCCTTCATCAAACCTACAACACACCAACCCAAGATATCATCAGATTTCAAGAGGTTTGACTTTGAAGTGTTGGCAAGGGATATTCATCCCATATGCCAAATCGAATTGCATAAATAGGTTGGAGAAATGATATACTCCACCCTCACAAATAAAGCCATAACTGCCCATCAGCTACAAAACTCATTAAGCAACATCTCAGCACAGTTTCAGTTAGAGAAAGCCTCCTCACAGGGCAAAGATACGATGATTAAGTCTTTGGAAGACTTGGCTATTGAGTTGGGACATGATCCCAAAGATATAAAAGCTACTGAGAAGCTGATAAAGAAGAAGAACGATGATATTGCTGCACCGAAGAAGCAATTGAAGATACCTCATCTGCAACATCCTCAAACACTTGAAGTCATGGACGGCCAAACCAGACATGAAGAGTTTATGGACTTGGTCTTAAAACTCAATGATCAACTAAGGGAGAAAAAGAAAGAATTGGATAGCTTGATCCAATTAAAAAAACTGACATAGCCACAACTTCTACTAATGTCATCCCTACAGTATCTACAGCAGTCCCTTCTACCCTGGCAACTTCACTTGCACCAACAGCTCCACATGCCACAACATTGCCAGTTACAACAGAGTCTACAACAACAGTAGGTACATCAGGAGAACAGGTAGCAGAGTTAGTTAAAGCCACGGAAGAGATGTCAATTCAGGCTACAAAAATGAATAGACTGAAGGAAAAGGTGGCAAGTTTAGAAATTGATTACAAACTTGCACAAATTATGCAAAAAGAAGAGGCACGAAAAGCCAACAGGATGAGTGAAAAGGTCAAAGCCTTGGAAAAGGACCTAACATTAGAGAAACCGCTTGGACAGGCCAAGGAACTATTATGGGCCAATATCATTAACTCCATCAAGGATATTTGGCCATCTATTCAGGTTATGTTTGAGTAGATAGAATTGATAAAGATAGCTACAGTAGCTATTCAAAAAGTCAAGGAGGAATTGGGTGAAATGCCTGAGGATACCAATAGACTCATCCACTTCCTTAACGGCAAAAACATGTATGAGCTTCACGAGCTAAATATAGAAGACATGACTGAAACCATTTTGGAAATAAAGAAGTTCCTTTCCAAGAGAAACCTAATGCTGAACTTAGAAGAAGAGTGCCACAACATGCAGGTGGTCATTGATAGATTCATGGAAAAATTCCAAATTTTGAGGGAGAAATGATTGCCCAGTCCATTGGTCATTAATGACAAACTTATGACACAGCTAGAATATGATAATAGACTCAGGTAGTTGGCTAAAGAACAAACTAGCACTTCATCTATAAAAGCACTGCAAACAATCAAAGTTTTGTATAACACCTTCAAGAACTTGTTTTTTCTCTAGCATGAGATTAAACACTTATTCATACTAAACCTAATTTTTCCAAGTATACCGAAGCTGATGAGATATATAGGCGGATGATGAATGTCAAATTACCAGATGCAGAATGGTGGGAGAAAATGACTGATTTATTGTGAGAAATTTATAGTAAAAATTTACTACACAGTAAGAATAAGAATAACCAGGTAAACATATGAAAACAGGACAACATGGTTAAAGAGTATCAGGGTCAAAGAGTATCAGGTGAAAGATAAAAGTTGAAGAAGATTCCAGCGTAAAAGACCACAACTACAAGCCAGCATAGAGGGCTACAAATCCAACCATGGAAGCTAGCAATACCACATAAAAAGGGACAACATGAAACAATTCAATAGTTGTCTCTATCTTCTTGCAAGAAGATATTTGTATTTCCTAGATTAAATCTCAAGTTAGTTTGAGATATTTTGTAATAATTTTTTGTATAAATACTTCACAATTTGAAGTATGTAAGGTGGATTCTTAGACACTTCTATAGACTTATTGATCAAAAGACTGCAATCTATTGTATCACTGTTTGGACTAGCAAGCTGGATTAATGAATAAAGACAAGACATTTCATAGGATTCATGTGTAGAGCGAAGTACAGACAAGTATTTTCTCTTGTGTTGTTATCTTTCTTTAAAAGTTTTTCCACAATCTTTAATGTATCTGAAATCTGAATGCTATAATATGGAATGATATCTCAGAATTTGCTTCATTGCACTCTGTTTTAACTATTATGCATTTTAATGTTTTCTGCTAATTATCTAAGTTAAGGAATTCTTGATTGCTCCTTAGTTTAGGTAGTCTCCCTGTAATCTATAGCAAAGGATTCTTAATTGCCCTTTTCTCATGATTATCCTCTGTTCCTAATTTTAATCCCGGTCTGATAATTCTTAAGTGTTTTCTCACCTTGGTTAACATCATTTCACCCATCTGGCCCAAAGACCTGCACTTTACTCTGCTAGCTTGCCATTTGAACACTCCTTTTAGTGATTTAATTCCAGTTTTGCTGCCCTTCTTTGACTCCATATCCCAATGGTCCAGAGACATCATTCTATCCATCTGTTTTAAGGATTTTGCCATCCAACCTTCAATACAAATCAAAACCCCCTGAACTTTAAGAACTAGCCTAAAATCCCAGCAAACAAAGCTAAATCATATAGAGAGAGCCCTATCTGAGTCACAGGTTGGCTAGAGCCTATACTTAAAAGATTGGTTTGTTGTTACCTCAGTCTCTTCCTTTTTCTGATAACTTCTAGGGAAAAATTCTGAGTGATAACAAAGCCAAACTGCTAGCTACTCTATTTTCCATTATTGGTGGTAGAAGTTGGAGGCTTGTAACCTAAAGGTGTGAGAAGAACTCTCCTAAACTAAGTGAATTAATGGATTTAGATTTAGCCATCTCTATGTTTTTCTTATGAGTATGTCAAGTTGAAATAAGTGTTTGGAGGCCTTCATAGGCTAGAGAAGATCTCTACATTTTCCAAAATATTTTGCGTAGGTCACTACATTGATAAGAGTCTATTTCAACCATTTTAAGCAAGCTAGAAACTTAGCAAGAATTTGAAATTTGAGGATTGACCTCCCCAGTTTCAAGTTGTTTTTAAATTTTGGGATTGGAGGTATATCGAACCTTGGTCACATGTATAATTGGAGTTGCAACTAAGGGATAGTCACAAAGTGAAGCACTTAGGAATGGGATGTGCCCATGGGACTGAATTCAAGTTTCTTGGAGAATTCCTTAGAAATCCCAATGGCGTGGTGGTCATTTGATAGAGAAGTTAACTAACAGAGAAATGGATCTCCAGTAGTTGATGGTATGTCAACCAAATCAGTCTAAACCAAGGTGAATGCATTGAAGTTGTTACTAGTGGTTCACTAATTGGATTGGGAGAGGGATATGAAAATGGAATTATGTTAAAAGTTGTTGATAGGAGTAGTAGGATATGTTAATTGACTGAGACTAGAGATTTGGTGTAAGTTGAGATGTAGACATTTAGACATCTGAATTTTCTTATAACTAAACCTTAACGGAAAACCTGGATCTCAACGCCAATGTGGCATGCGATGTGGATACTACTGGACCCCACAAGTAAGCAAGTGATAATGTGGAAATATGATGTGTCATGATGACATGGCAAAGGTATGTTTTGGGTGATGTGGCATGTTGATGTGTTGATGATCTGGCATGTCGATGTGGTGAGACAATGTTGCTTGGTAGTGTAAGTGAATTGACATGGTATATGGCATGTTAACTATCATGGCAGGTGACATGGAATCCATAGACCTACAAATCTAAGGTTTTGTTAAACTAGTACTTATGGATATTTTCCCAAGATCTAGATAGGATCATGGATAAATTTAGAGATTTTGAAAACCAAAATATCAAGTGAGTGGGGATTGACCACAAGGAAATATTCTAACATGGTGACTACTAATGAGGATTAGAGTAATGTTGTGGCATTAACGTGGAGTCTAGATTGCAACCTTGTGGTGGTGACATGAGCTAATGGATGTTCTAGTTAGAAAAAATCCAAAAATTTAAAGATTTGGAAAATGGATCTTTTCGATTTATTTTTTTTCGAATTCAAATGGATCTAGATCATCATGATTTGAAACAAATTCCCATTGATCAATATTAGTCTACCTAACTGGCTAAGGGAATGAGGATCGTTCCTAAGTTCTCTCATCACAGTGTTGGCTTGATGGTTGGTTGACAAACTTGCAGGATGATGCGTATCCAAGATCTATTGAGTGATGGGATTGGTTATCTAGATTCTGTAGTGATCTACAAGACCGAGAAGCTAGGAAAAAATTATTATAAAAAGTGTAGAAATTAATGTGTAGAATCGAAATCGCTCATGAAATTTACTAAATCATAAGACTCGAAGCTACTTTGCTAATATGCAGAAGTCAATTCACCATAAAGAACACAAATCATAGACATGCAAAAGGAAACATAACATTTGCACAAAGATTTATCTAGGGGAAAGTAACTGCTCAAAACCCCTTACTATCTATATTGCATTAATCAGAGAATAGAGATGAAATACATATGCTTACTCAAGCATGAGCACACCCTGTAGGTGTATAGTCTATCCCTCTGCTTGATTGATTGACTCTGGCTAACACTTAGCAAATTTTCAAGCCCTCTAAGCTACTAATTCCTTCTGTTGTGCCCTTGGGAAATTGGCCCCTATTATTTAGGAGTTTCCCACTATTGAATTCCACAATTCCCTAGGGTCCTTCCTCTAAGTGCATGCACCATATGTACACATTGGAATATGCTACAACTGATAGTACATTGCCTTGGAATCTCCATGTCAACTGGGTAACTCAAATTCTTTGCATGCAATAATTATTTTGGGTTGATTGATCAATTAATTGGTTGATCATTGAGTGTGGTTGAAGTTCCACTTCCACAACTTGACCTCCAATAGTTCTTCTAACATTTAGAACTAGTTAAACTGAAAATAACTCAAATTAACTGAAATAGATTGCTACAAATTAGCAATCAAACATGAAAAGCTAAAATCTAACTCCTCCAACTTGAATTTACTGAGTAAATTGCGTGACAAAAACCATGTCACATAAGTTAACATCATCCAAGTTGTTTGCTGATGTGGAAATTCAAATTTTCTCTAGTTTGAGCAAGGCAAAGTCAAACTGATATTTTCGTGCTGCATTTTCAATGCTCCCTCTTAGCAAGAAAGGGATTATCAACCACCCCTATCTTGCACCTATGGAACTCGAACTTCCCTCTTGACAAAGCCTTTGTCAAAATATTAGCATCTTGTTCCTTTGTTGGAATGTACTGCAACAACATAATCCACCTCTACACACAATCCCATAGATGGTGATACCAGACATCATTATGCTTGGATCGATCGCGAAAAATAGGATTCTCAGAGATTTTGATGCAACTATGGTTATCACATTGGGATACATCATTTGACCAAACAATCCAACAAGTATATTTCTCATCCAGATCCCCTCACATGTTGCTTGACTTGCAGCCATGTATTCTACTTTTTCCGAGTTGAGTGCCACTTGTCTCTGCTTCTTGTTGTACCAAGAAACTGCTATGGAACCAACAATGAAAATTCCACATAATGTACTCTTATGATTTGATGGACTTCTTGTCCAATCTGTATCGGTGAAGCCACACAACTACACTCCCTTTGTCCATTTGTACCATAGTCCAAACTGGGTAGGGCCTATGAGGCATCGTAGAACATTCTTATCTACCCTCCAAAATAGTTTGGTTGGCCTAGACATAGCTTGACTTAGTTGGTTGACTGCAAATCATATGTCTGGTCGTATGTTCACAAGATACATGAGTGAATGCACTAACTGTCGGTAAAAATTCGCATCCACTTCCTCATATGAAGTGGCATCCTCTTTCCTCTAGTTGGTTGTTAGAGGAGTCTCCATGGGTTTGCACATGGCCATGTGGAACCTATGAAGTATCTCGTTGGCATACTTTCCCTGAGAGAAAAACAATTCCCCATCGCCTTGCAATACTTCCAATCTAGGGAAGTAGTGTGTGAGACCCATTTCCTTCATCTCAAACTCTCTTGCAAGTTCCTCCTTGGAAGGTCTAATCAGATGCTCATCACTAGTCAAGATCGAGTCATCAACATATAAAACAATAATCAACAATTTACCTCATACCAAAATATGATAGAGGTTTGCATTTGCTTCACCAAACTAGTGAGATAATTATCGATCCTTGTGTACCAAGCACGGGGTGCTTGCTTGAGACCATACAACGCTCGCTTGAATTTGCACACATAAGACTCTTGATCAAAAGTATCCAAGCCTTCTGGTTGTTTAATATACACCTCCTCAATAACTCTATTTAGGAATGCATTTTTCACATCCATCTAATGGATATTTAACCCCATATGTGTAGCCAAAGCAAGGATTTATTTGATGGATGATTACCTTGCTACAGGAGCAACGGTCTGCTCATAGTCAATCCCCTCCACCTGAGAGTACCCCTTGGCCACAAATCTGGCCTTGTAATTTTCTATGCTTCTATATGTTTCCTTCTTCACCTTGAAGATCCACCTCGAACCCACAACTGATTTTTCTACTGGTCTTGGGACCACTTCCCAAACACCGTTCTTCACAATGGATTCATACTTCTCCAACATTGCATCAACCCATATTAGTTACTCTAGTGCTTCCTAGAAAGAGGATGGCTCAATCTCTACTAGCTCAATCATTAGGGCCATGTAGCCAGTGTACTGATCTGGTGACCTTCTCTGCTTGTTTTGATTTGAAGGAGCACCTACATTCTCCCTCGGATCTTGCACAAGTCTCTCAACTTCTTTCGATTACTTCCTACCTTCTCTGGATGGTTCTACTTGAGTGGCTATCTCCACAACATCCCGAGGCTCCTCCTTTGGAGCTAAAATCTCCTCCTCTAGTGGGATCTAAAGCTCTCTCTCAAGAGAGCATCACATGGATTTATCCTCATCAATTTTGACATACCATCACACAATTGTCATTATGAGGGATGGAAAATACACACTGTAGTTTTGGGGAGTTTCTGTGTAACCCAAAAATACCCACAACTCTGTTGTCGGCTCTAGATTCTTCCTTGATTCTTTGGAGACATGGCAATAGATAGAGGCTCCAAAGATCATGTAGTGTGACACATCCGACTTCCTCCCCAAGAAATCCTCCTCTAGTGTGATCATATCAAGAATCCAATGAGGACTCTTATTATGCAAATAGACTGCTATGTTGCATGCTTTAGCCTACAAGTTCAGAGGTAGGCTTTCTTCAAGCAACATCACTCGTGTTTCTCCCACAATGCTTTGGTTCTTCCTGTCAGCCACCCCCATTCTGTTGTGGGTTGTGGGGTGTTGTCAACTCTCATCGAATGCCTTCTTTTGCACATAAGTTTTTGAACTCATTCAATACTAATTCACCTCCATCATCGCTATTGAGAGCCTTTGTAGGTTTTAACCCCGTACAAAAATTACCTGCATACAAATTCTAAAACACAGAAACAATGCGAGAGCATAACACATATACAAAGAGATTTTCCCTTGGATCCCAAAACCGGGACTACCAGCTTGATTTTTCATTTTGTTCCTTTCAATGTTATAATACATATTTATACATGCCGAAGCATCCAATACCATGGACTGAAAACCATCGCGTCCAAAAACATGTGCAAAAAACATGCACAAAACCATGGGTGGGTCCACCGATCCTAACATAGGGTCCAAAACCAAAATTTTCCAGGGCGCTACCCTAGACCCCATAAAGTGGGGTTACGGGTACAGCTCAAACCCCCTGTAACCCCCCCTCCCCCCCGCTACACAATCGGCGCAACGAAAGGGGGCTCCGCTCCCCCTCTAACCCCCCGGTTAACTACGTGGGCTAGTTGTGGAAAGAATATAACACAACCCAACATTCTCCCACTTGTTGTTTTCTTTCCAAAGGGGGCCACCAGAGAGCTTAATCATTTTTCCAGCCCTGAAATGCCCATTGTCTCTCTAAACCATGAGAACTTCTCAGAGCTCACAAATTTTGTCAATGCATCTGCAGTATTCTTCAAAGTGTCCACCTTTACCAGCAACACCTTTTTGTCTTCTATCATATCCCTTACAAAGTGATACTGAACATCAATGTGCTTTGTCTTTGAATTATATGCGGGGTTCTTTGCCAAGAAAATTGCACTTTGGCTGTCACAGTCTATCCTTATAGCTCCCTGTACTAACCCCATACTTGAATACAATCTCTGCAACCAAACTGCTTCCTTGCTCGCATGAGTGGATGCCATGTATTCTACCTCTGTAGTTGATAGTGCCACTACAAATTGTTTCTTACTCATCCAACTGACCGCACCTCCAAATAGGTTAAACACATACCCACTTGTAGATCTTCTCTGATCCCGATTTCCAGCCTAGTCTGCATCAACAAAGCCATAAATATCCAACACTTTGTCCAATCCTGGTCTTCCTTGGTAGCAAAAACCATAATCACTAGTGCCACGCAAATACCTGAAAACCCGCTTCATTACTGTCCAATGCTCCTTTCCTGGTTTTGACATAAACCTGCTCAATACTCCCACTGCATGTGCAATGTCTGGTCTAGTACAGACCACTGCATACATCAAGTTATCGACTGCACTTGCATATGGAACACGGGACATGTCCTCTTCCTCTTCTTTTGTCTTGGGACACTGTTCGGCAGATAACTTCACACCTACAGGAATAGGAACCTTCATCGGTTTAATATCCTGCATATTAAACCTATGCAGTATTGTCTCGACATACTTCCTCTGGTTTAACCAGAGCTTCTTCTTTGCCCGTTCTCTTTTAATTTCCATGCCCAAAATATAGTTTGTAGCACCAAGATCTTTCATGTCGAATTTGGAGGACAATTTGGTCTTCAAATCCTGGATAATTTCTTTGTCATTTCCAACCAGCAACATATCATCCACATACAAGACTAGATAAATAACATAGTCACCAATTAATTTAAAATACACACAGTGATCTGCTTTGCTTCTGGTGAAGCCAAGTCCCTGTATAAATGTATTAAATTTATGATACCACATCCTTGGTGACTGTTTTAACCCATACAGAGGCTTCTTTAACTTGCATACCAGTTCTTTCTTACCCTTCACTGCAAAGCCTTCAGGTTGCTTCATGTATATTTCCTCTTCTAGATCCTCGTGAAGAAATGTTGTCTTCACATCCATTTGTTCTACCTCAAAATCAAAAGCAGCAACAACAGATAAAACTAATCTAATAGAAGTTACCTTGGCAACACGAGAGAAAAAATCACCGAAATCAATTCCCGACACCTGGGAATAACCTTTTGCTACCAACCGAGCTTTGTATTTCTCCACCTTTTCTTATGCATTCGTCTTCTTCTTGAATAGCCATTTTCTACCAATGGGTTTCCTTCTAGATCTCAACTCCACTAGATCCCAAGCCTCATTTTTGTGCAAAGATGCCATTTCATCAACCATGGCCTCTTTCTAGAGTTTTCCATCCTCTGAATCTACTGCTTCCTTCACAGTTCTGGGATCATCGTCAGTAATAGATAAAGCAAAATTTAAACAGAAAGCAGATGGACTATGCCTTTCTGGCTGCCTTCTTTCTCGAACTGATCTTCTCACACTCGAAGTTTGTGGCTCTTCATCTTCTGATTCCTCCTCTGCTGTAGAGTCTGATTATTCCTCCTTAAGCTCAAACTCTAACTTCTTAGCTTCCTTTGGTTGGACTTCATGTTTAATAACATCTTTTACCTCTCTGAACACCACTTCTCGGCTGTACATAGCCTTCCTTATGACTGAGTTCCAAAGCTTATAACCCTTTAAACCATCCTTATACCCAATAAAGATGCACTTTTCAGATTTACTATCCAACTTGGTTTGTTTCTCCTTTGGAACATGTACATATGCATCACATCCAAATACCCTCAGATGTGAAAGAGAGGATTTCTTATCAGTCCATACCTCTTGTGGATTCTTATCCTCCAACGCTGATGAAGGTGACTTTTTGACCAGGTAACATGCAGTATCCATCACCTTTGCCCAGAATTCCTGTCCTAACCTGACACCACTGAGCATGCTTCTTGCCCTTTCCATCAACGTCTTATTCATTCTTTCTACAACTCCATTTTGCTGAGGTGTATATGGAGTAGTCTTCTATCATGCTATACCACACTTCTTACAGAATTCTTCAAATTCCTTGCTTCTTACAGAATTCTTCAAATTCCTTGCTGCAAAACTCTCCACCATTATCTGTCCTCAGCACCTTTATCTTCTTCTCTATCTAATTTTCCATGAGAGCTTTAAATTCTTTAAACCTGTCAAAGGCTTCAGATTTCTTCTTAAGGAAATATATCCATGTATTCCTTGAGAAGTCATCTATAAATGATACATAGTACACATACTTACCCAGTAATGGAACCTTCACAGGTCCAAACACATCACTGTGCACAAGTTCTAATATCTGTTTCTCCCTCTTACTACCAGAGGGGAAACTCACCTGATTCTGCTTCCCATATACACAATTTTCACAGAAATCAAAATCCAGAGAGCTATTACTCATACCTTCTACCATACCTTTACCATGAAGTATTCGAAGGCCCTTCTCTCCAATGTGTCCAAGCCTTTGATGCCACAACATGGTCTTCTCTCCAGAGACCACTAGATTTTCTGCTCCACTTTCAGGAACCACAGAACTTTTGCACCCATCAATAACAGTGCTACCTTGTAGCTTGTATAGAGTTCCAATTCCAACTCCGCGCATCAATACCAATGATCCCCAAACCATTTTGCAGGTATCCTTCTTGAACACTGTTTTTACACATGCATCATCCAGCTTGCTTACAGAAATCAGATTTCTATCCAATGCAGGAATATGCAGAACACCCGGAAGTGTTCTAACCCTTCCACCTTGCAACTTCAACTTTACTTTTTTGTGACCAATGATTCTAGCCTTCCTATAATCCCTTAAGAAGACATCACCACCATCGTGTTTCTCATACTCGCAGAACCACTCTCTATGGGGAGTGAAGTGAAAGGATGCACCTGAGTCAATCAACCATGCCTCATGATCTACATGTGTACTTGAAGAAGCCAAGTACACATCCCCACCTTCATCTGAGGTGGTTTTCGCCTCTGCAAAAGGAGCATCATTAGATCCCTTTTCTTTATTAGGAGCTTTTGATTTATAGTCCCTTTTATAGTGCCCTTCCTTTTCGCATTTCCAGCACACCACTTTTATAGGTTTTCCTGGAGATTTAGATCTCTATCTAGATTTAGATCTCCCACTCGATGACTTATTTTTGTTTCTATTCAGGGATCGTCCTTGTACAGACAAGGGATCACCATTCTGGCCCTCCATATTTTTCCATCTCATCTCCTCTGTCAGCAAGGATGAGACTATTTCATCAAACTACAAGGCAGTTGCATTGCTACCTATTGAAATAACTAGACTATCCCATGAATCTGGTAGAGAACACAACAAACTGATGCACTTATCTTCATCTGAAATTTTAATATCAACAGATGCTAACTGACTTACCACAGTATTAAATGGGTTCAAATGCTCTGTCACCGAGTCTCCATATTTCATCCTTAGGTTATACAAATTTTTTCGTCTTTGTGCTCAATGCAAGAAATCCTCCACATTTAGCTTGTATAGGTTCTTCACACGAACCCCGTTCTGCTTCACCCATCCCGTGGAAATGTGTCTCAAGAATTCCTTTCCTTTGCTGAATATCACATCGTAACCATGGTCCTCCAAGACTACAACGGAGACAAGATTCTTCTTTAGACCCAAAACAAACATCACATCCTAAGAGCCTGAGAGGGGTGCCTAACTCCCTATGAAAGGTGACTGTACCAATATTGGTCATGTTATACCTTCCATTATCTCCAATATTGATGTGAATCTAGAGATCATTCTCCCCCAAATCACTAAAAAAGGATTTATTCCCCGTCATATGGAATGAGGCACCGTTGCCTAGGTACCACACACTTCCCATCACTATGTTGGCCATGCATGTAATGAGAGTAAAATCAAGCTTGAACTGTGAAGCCAAAGCTTCATCTGCTCCTCCTCCTAAGGTCTTCTTTCTTTCCTTCTTATGTGGACACTTCATGGCATAGTGCTTGAATTCATGACAGTGAAAGCACTTGGTTCTGGAAAAGTCTTTCTTATTTCCCTCTTAACTAGATTCTGCTTTGGATTGGGATTTCTTCCCTTTCCCTTTATTTTCCTTTCCATCCAAGGCAAAATTCTCCTCATCCGTGCCCTTGGATGAAGTCCCATCTCTAGTATTATGCCTTATTTCTTCCTACACTAGGTCGGACTATAAGCGCTCCCAACTTGGTAGTTTCTCCCTACCATTTACCAAATCTTGATAGATATTCCAACTGTTGGGAAGGCCCAAAAGGGTTAGAGATACCAAGTCTTCTTCAGGGAAATTAACACCGACCCTCCCAAGTTCATCATGACACTATGTAAATCTACTTAGATACTCCAGAATTGTTTCATTCTTCTGCGTATTGATACTTTGAAGCTTGTGCTTGAGTGTCAGCTTCCTGTGGTCACTATTATTCTTGAAAAATTATGTCAATGTTTTCCACATCACGAACATAGTCTATTTTCCATGGAGATTCGAGATAGTATGATACCGTACTCCCACCAATATGATTCTCCTCACTTTGTCCACATCTTTATTCCACTGAGCAAGATTCGGGGCATTAGATTCTTGGGGTTTTACTACATCTGTCTTGATGTATTCTAGCATCCCATTGTCATCCAATACTGCCTCCATGCAACAAAGTCTGAGGTTCCTTCCAAGGCACACTCGAGTCTGAGTCCATTGAAAGCCATCTTCTCAGTCTTGAATAAAACCTGCAACACTGATCTTTAAATTCGAATCTCCTGTAATGACAAGTTCAAAATATTTGTTCTATAATGATTCCAACTCTGATACCACGTATAAATTAATGTGCAGATTCTAAACTGCTCATGAAATTTACTAAATCACAAGACTCAAATCCACTCTACTGATATGCAAAATTTAATTCACCATATAGAACACAAATCATAGACATGCAAAAGGAAACATCACACATGCACAAAGATTTATCTAGGAGAAAGCAACTTCTCAAAGCCCCTTACTATATATATTTCATTAATCAGAGAATAGAGATTAAATACATATGCTTGTTCAAGACTGAGCACACCCTACAGGTGTATAGTCTATCCCTTTGCTTGAATGAATGACTTTGGCCAACACTTAGCCAATATTCAAGCCCTCCAAGCTCCTAATTCCTTGCGTCGTGCCTTGGGAAATTGGCCTCCATTATTTAGGAATTTCCAACTATTGAATTGTGCAATTCCCTAGGGTCCTTCCTCTGACTGCATGCACCACCTGTACACATTGGAATATGCTACAACTGATAGTACACTACCTTGGAATCTCCATCTCAATTGGGTAACTCGAATTCTTTGTATGCAACACTTATTTTTGTTTAATTGATAAGTTAACTGGTTGATCACTGAGTATGGTTGAAGTTCCACTTCTACAACTTGACCTCCACTAGTTCTTCTAACTGTTAGAACTAGTTAGACTGACAATAAGTCTAATTAACCGAAAAATATTGCTATAAATTAGAAATAAAACATGCAGAACTGAACTCTAACTCCTCCAACTCGAATTTATGGAGTAAATTGGGTGACACAAGCCATGCCACACTAGTTAAAATCATCCAAGCTGTCTGCTGATGTGGAAATTCAAATTTTCTCTAGTTTGACCAAGGCAATGTCAAACTGATATTTTTCTTGTTACATTTTCAACAACGAGGATTTATTTAAAATCCTGAATTCACATGCAAGTAGGTGTTGATATGTTTGATGAGGACATGGTCATATAATAATTTCCACATGTCAGTGACGTAATGCTAAAATAGTATTGTACATATGTTGAAATGGTGCCTTATAGGTAAAATATTTAATAGGCCATAACCTTGTGCCCATAGCTTAGATTTGGATGAAATTTATGTCGTTGGAAATTGTTCAACAAGTAGAAGACAATGATAGTCTTAGAAATGAGTTTTAGGGTGGTTAAAAGAATATATATTTTGATAAACTATATCTTTAAGGTGACTTAGGGGGTTACATATGTTACAAATTGGTATTAGGGCAAAGGTTTAACACTAGAGTTGAATGGGCTTAAGAGAGATTGAATTTCATTTTAATGATGTTAAATTTTTTTTTACAAAAAGAGAAAGGTTTGTTGTAAATAAAATTGTTGAATCAAATTTATTGATTTTTCTACCCGAGATTTAAGTGTGATGTGCATGAACAATAAAGTTTCAATTTCAAGCCAAACTAGGCCAATGCATGTATAACCCAGACCATTGGATAAACTGATTTTTTTCATTTAACAATTGTGTGTTATTTTAACACATAGGAAGACTTACTAATAGAAGAAAAGGAACGAAATGCTCAGTAGATTGGTGCAATATAGCATGAAAGGGACATCACACATTAGGGATGAGAAGTTAGAAGAGAGAATGGTTGGTGAAACCCCTCCATACTTGGTTGACATAATGAGAAGTTTGAAGGCTAGACTTCAGAGTTGTAAACATGATAATGAAAAGATAATGAGAGCACAAGAAAACAAGCTAATATTCTTCATTTTTTTGTAGCATCAAGAAAACATTCTCCCACTGGGTCATGCTGATTTGACTAGTAGGGGAATGATACATTCAACCATGGGGCCATGCTGATTTGGCTAGAGGTGAATGGCCTAGGGGTAGAATTTCTCCCATGGGGCTATGCTAGTTTGGATAACAAAGATTGACCCATGATGCTCACATTATGCTCTGGGATGGAGTGATATATTTTTTTATAGAGCGGGTTTGAATTGTTTATTGATTAGGGTTTTTCACCCAACAGTGGGGTAAACAATTCTAGTTTAATGTTGATTTTGTAGGTTTTAACCCTGTACAGAAATCACCTGCATATGAATTCTAAAACACAGAAAATAAACAATGCGAGAGCATAACACATAAAACACACATATATATAGAGATTTTCCACTGGATCCCAAAACCGGGACTACCAACTTGATTTTTTATTATGTTCCTTTCAATGTTACAATACATATTTATACACGCCAAAGCATCCAATACCATGGACCGAAAACCATCGCGTCCAAAACCATGGACCAAAAACCATTGTGTCCAAAACCATGTGCAAAAAACATGCACAAAACCATAGGTAAGTCCGCCCAACCTAATATAGGGTCCAAAACCAAAATTTTCTGGGGTGCTGCCCCGAACCCCATAGAGTGGGGTTACTTGCACCCCTCAAACCCCTTCTGACTCCCCCCGCTACACAATCGGCGCAACAAAGGGGGGGATCCGCCCCCCTTCTAACTCCCCGGTTAACTATGTGGACTAGTCGTGGAAAGAATATAACACAATCCAACATTCTCCCACTTGTTGTTTTCTTTCCACAGGGGGCCACAAGAGAGCTTAGTCATTTATCCAACCCTGCAACACCCATTGTTTCTCTACACCAATAGAACTTCTCAGAGCTCATAGATTTTGTCAATGCATCTGCAGTATTCTTCAAAGTGTCCACCTTTACCAGCAACACCTTTTTGTCTTCTATCATATCCCTCACAAAGTGATACTGAACATAAATGTGCTTTGTCTTTGAATGATATGCAGGGTTCTTTGCCAAGAATATTGCACTTTGGCTGTCACAATCTATCCTTATAGCTCCCTGTACTAACCCCATACTTGAACACAATATCTACAGCCAAACTGCTTCCTTGCTTGCATGAGTGGCTACCATGTATTCTGCCTCTGTAGTTGATAGTGCCACTATAGATTGTTTCTTACTCATCCAACTGACTGCACCTCCAAATAGGTTAAACACATACCCACTTGTAGATATTCTTTGATCCAAATATACAGCCCAATCTGCATCAATAAGGCCACGAATATCCAACACTCTGTCCAATCTTGGTCTTCCTTGGTAGCACAAACCATAATCATTAGTGCCATGCAAATACCTGAAAACCTGCTTAACCGCTATCCAATGCTCCTTCCCTAGTTTTGACATAAACCTGCTCAATACTCCCACTCCATGTGCAATGTCTGGTCTAGTATAGACAATTGCATACATCAGGCTATCGACTGCACTTGCATATGGAACATGGGACATGTCCTCTTCCTCTTCTTGTGTCTTGGGACACTGTTCAACAAATAAATTTACACCTACAGGAATAGGAACCTTCACCGGTTTACTATCCTACATATTAAACCTTTGCAATATTGTCTCGACATACTTCCTCTGGTTTAACCATAGCTTCCTCTTTGTCCAATCTCTTTTAATTTCCATGCCCAAAATATAGTTTGCAGCACCAAGATATTTCATGTTTAATTTGGAGGACAAATGGGTCTTCAAATCTTGGATAATTTTTTTGTCATTTCCAACCAACAACATATCATCCATACAAGACCAGAAAAATAACACAGTCACCAATTAATTTAAAATACACACAGTGATATGCTTTGCTTTTGGTGAAGCCAAGTCCCCATATAAATGTATCAAATTTCTGATACCACATCCTTGGTGACTATTTTAACCCATACAGAGACTTCTTTAACTTGCATACCAATTATTTCTTACCCTTCACCGCAAAGCCTTCAGGTTGCTTCATGTAGATCTCCTCTTCTAGATCCTTGTGAAGAAATGTTGTCTTCACATCCATCTATTCTACCTCAAAATCAAAAGCAACAGCAACAGATAAAATTAATCTAATAGAAGTTACCTTGGCAACAGGAGAAAAAATATCACCAAAATCAATTCCCGGCACCCGGGAATAACCTTTTGCTACCAACTAAGCTTTGTATTTCTCCACCTTTCCTTCTGCATTTGTCTTCTTCTTGAACACCCATTTGCGGCCAATGGGTTTCCTTCCAGTCGGCAACTCCACCAGATCCCAAGCCTCATTTTTGTGCAAAGATGCCATTTCATCAACCATGGCCTCTTTCCTATGTTTTCCATCCTCCAAATCTACTGCTTCCTTCACAGTTCTGGGATCATCATCAGTAACAGATAAAGCAAAACTTGAACATAAAGCAGATGGACTATACCTTTATGGCCACCTTCTTTCTCAAACTGATCTTCTTACACCTGGAGTTTGTGTCTCTTCATATTCTGATTCCTCCTCTGCTGTAGAGTTTGATTCTTCCTCCTTTAGCTCAAACTCTATCTTCTCAGGTTCCTTTGGTTGGAATTGATGTTTAATAACATCTTTTACCTCTCTAAACACCACATCTCGGCTATACACAACCTTCTTTTTGATTGGGTTACAAAGCTTATAACCCTTTAAACCATCCGTATACCCAATAAAGATGCACTTTTCAGATTTACTATCCAAATTGGCTCGTTTCTCCTTTGGAACATGTACATATGTATCACATCCAAATACCCTCAGATGTGAAAGAGAGGGTTTTTTACCAGTCCATACCTCTTGTGGAGCCTTATCCTCCAACGCTGATGAAGGTGATCTGTTGACCAGGTAACATGATGTCTCCACCACCTCTTCCCAGAATTCTTGTCCTAACCTGACACCACTGAGCATGCTTCTTGCCCTTTCCATCAATGTCTTGTTCATTCTTTCTGCAACTCCATTTTGCTAAGGTGTATATGGAGTAGTCTTCTGCCATGCTATACCACACTTCTTACAGAATTCTTCAAATTCCTTACTGCAAAACTCTCCACCGTTATTTGTCCTCAGCACCTTTATCTTCTTCTCTGTCTGGTTTTCCACCAGAGCCTTAAATTCTTTAAACCTGTCAAAGACTTCAGATTTCTTGTTAAGGAAATATATCCATGTATTCCTTGAGAAGTCATCTATAAATGATACATAGTACATAGACTTACCCAGTGATGGAACCTTCACAGGTCCAAACACATCACTGTGCACAAGCTCTAATATTTGTTTTGCCCTCTTACCACCATAGGGGAAACTCACCCGATTCTGCTTCCCATATACACATTTTTCACAGAAATCAAAATCCAGAGAGTTATTAATCATACCTTCTACCATACCTTTACCACGAAGTATTCGAAGGCCCTTCTCTCCAATATGTCTAAGCCTTTGATGTCACAACATGGTCTTCTCTCTAGAGACCACTAGATTTCCTGCTCCACTTTCAAGAATCATAGAGTTGTTGTACCCATCAACAACAGTGCTACCTTGCAGCTTTTACAGAGTTCCAATCCGAACTCCCCGCATCAATACCAGTGCTCCCTGAATCATCTTGCAGGAATCCTTTTCAAACACTATTTTTACACCTACATCATCTAGCTTGCTTATAGAAAGTAGATTTTTGGCCAATGTAGGAATATGCAGAAAACCCGAAAGTGTTCTAACCCTTCCACCTTGCAACTTCAACTTTACTTTTCCACGACCAACGATTCTATCCTTCCTATCATCCCCTGAGAAGACATCACCACCATCATATTTCTCATACTCGCAGAACCACTCCCTATGGGGAGTGAAGTGAAAGGATGCACCTGAGTCAATAAACCATGCATCATGATCTACATGTGTACTTGAAGAAGCTAAGTACACATCCCCACCTTCATCTGAGGTGGTTTTTGCCTTTGCAGAAGGAGCATCATCAGATCCCTTTCCTTTGTCAGGAGCTTTAGATTTATAGTCCCTTTTGTAGTGCCCTTCCTTTCCGCATTTCCAGCACACCACCTTTACAGCTTTTCCTGGAGATTTAGATCTCCCTCTAGATATAGATCTCCCACTAGATGACTTTTTTTCTTATTCTTTTTTCCTTTTTTTTTTTGGGATCGTCCTCGTACAGACAAGGCATCACCATTCTGGCTCTCCATATTTTTCCATCTCATCTCCTCCGTCAGCAAGGATGAGACTATTTCATCAAACTGCAAGGCAGTTGCATTGCTACTTATTGCAATAACCAGACTATCCCACAAATCTGGTAGAGAACACAACAAACTATTGCAACAAAAAACTAATTCACTTATCTTCATCTGAAATTTTGATATCAACAGATGATAACTGACTTACCATAGTATTAAACGCATTCAAATGCTCTGTCACCGAGTCTCCATCTTTCATCCTCAGGTTATATATATTTTTCTATAGGAACAATTTATTCACCAGAGACTTAGATTGGTATAAAGTCCCTAACTTGTCCCACAAAGCCTTTGCCATAGCTTCCCTTGATACATTCAGCAATATTGAATCTGAGACACACAATCATATTGTGCTCTTTGCCTTTTGATCCAACTTCTTCCATTCTTCATCAGACACTCCCGTTGGTTTAGTACCTGGATCTACCACGATCCACTGATCTTTATCCACCAACAGATCCTCCATCTTGATTTTCCACAACTCAAAACTCTGACCATTAAATTTCTCGTTCTCTATCTTTCCACTGCTTGCCATCTTCTTTCACCACCAGAATCGATCCCGCAGATCTCCCACTGAACGGGGTCTACCACAGGTTCAAGCGAAACCCCTCTGCAAAAAAGAAGTCCCCTTGAAGCCAAAACAACTCCGATACCAAATGTAGGTTTTAACCCCGTACAGAAATTACTCGCATACGAATTCTAAAACACAGAAAATAGACAATGCGAGAGCATAACACATAAAAAACATATACATAGAGATTTTCCCCTGGATCCCAAAACTGGGACTACCAGCTTGATTTTTCATTATGTTCCTTTCAATGTTACAATACATATTTATACACGTCGAGGCATCCAACACCATGGACCGAAAACCATCGTGTCCAAAACCATGGACTGAAAACCATCGCGTCCAAAACCATGTGTGAAAAACATGCACAAAAGCTGTTGGGTCCCTATAATACTAGTGATTACCCCATTACTATTGTAGTTATACCCCTTATTTATATTGATGTACCCATGTAGTGCCCATATTGTTACTATTGTGCCACATAGAAGCCCACTATTGTTATTGTTGTGCCCTACAATATTATTGTTATGTAGGCTTTGATTGTATTGGGACCACTTCGACTCCTATATATAGAAAGGAGGTATTTTCATTTGTACCATCCAAGAATTGTTCATTTATGTAATGTAAAGGAGGTTTCCCCCTCGAAGAGGCTGAATTCTAAGGCGTGGATCTCTCTTTTCTATCTTCTTGTGAGCTGGTTTCATAACATTTGGTATCAGAGCTTTGGATTCTAGGGTTTCGCTGCTCCAAACAGGTCATCGTGGCATTTTCACTATATCTTTTTTTCTGTGACGTTTCAAAAGTCGCAAAAACAACCCATTTGAGAAGAATTGGCGCTGAACCTTGGGTCCGAATTTCAGAACTTTTCTCATGATATTTTCGGAGATATGATCTGAGGAAGTTTGTCTTTTTGCAGACTCCTGAATTACATTCAAAACAGGTGACCTGGGGAAATTCGTCATAACTCTCTCTCTGAGGATCGGATTAAAATTTCGTAAAAAGGTACATAAATCAGACGGACGGTAGTTTCTTGTGGGTGAGTTTCAGATTCAAAGGTTGAAACAGTGACTCGTGGCACGTCGTACAAGTTCGCTCTACTGAACCAGTCTAAAAGCAAGTCACTGTGGGAGATTTCACATAACTCTTCCTTGGAGAATCCAATTTGGCTCAGACTTGGGGCATTGGAAAGAGGACGCAGAAGGCTACTACAGATAGCAATTTCAGAACTGGATGATCCGAAATCATAGAGATACATCAGATTCAATATCAGGCCTCTATAAAGTGAAAAAAGGTGTGTAGTTTTTTTTTAAATTTTTGTGTAAGCTTGGTTTAACGGAATTCAAAGGGCATAGTAAAGCATTATTATCGGTAACTGATGCCCCGAGGAAAGAAAATGCAAACACCTAGTAAGGAACCTGAAAGCTCTAGCATGACTCATGAAGAAGAGGAAGAAATGCTACATGATATATCAAAATTACAAGAACAAGTGCAACAAATGTCACGCTCACAAAAGCTAACAGAAGCTAAGATAAGTGGCGTGGAATCTAAGGTAAATGGCGTGGAATCTAAGATAAAGGGCATGGAAGCTAAGATGGATGGCATGGAAGCTAAGATGGATGGCATGGAAGCTAAGATTGACGCTAAATTTGATGGCATGGATGATAAGATGGATGAATTGAAGAAGTTGCTACAAGAAAGGGTCACTAATGGTGAAAAGGTAGTAAAGGAAACTCATGATGAGAATAAAAGAAATGTTAATCATGATTCCATAGACTCTAATGTTGGATCGAAGACTCACCATGTTCCAAAAATCGATGTGAGGAAGTTTGATGGCAAGGACCCCGCCACATGGATATTACAGATGGAGCAATTCTTCGATCTCAATAATGTGCAAAACACACAAAAGGTACGTATGGCAACTTTATATTTGGAACCAAATCAGTTTGTATGGTATCAATGGCTTTGTTCTCGTAAACAATTTATCACTTGGGCAATTTTTACGGAAGAATTGATAGCACATTATGAGGATACAAAAAGCAACACTTTTTTTAGCCAATTGATAATCTCAAACAAAAGGGTTCAATAATGGAGCACATTGAGGAGTTCCAAAAATTGAACATAAGGATAAAAGATATTCCAGAGGAGCATAGGATTGATGTGTTCATAGGGTCTTTAAAGGATAATATCCAACATGATGTGCGCCTTTGGGAACCTGATTCATTAGAGAAGGCATTCAGGTTAGCAAGAAAAATGGAAAGCAAAATTATGGCAACTAGGAAGCATACCATTCACAACTATAAAGATGGAAGTGTTGTTGCCCATAGTCTTCCACAACCTACAAGGTTGACACCACAACAATTGGAAGAAAAAAGAGCAAAAGGGCTTTGTTACAATTGTGATAGCAAATACACAAAAGGTCATAAGTGTGCTGAGAAGAAATTATTCTACATAGATTGTGAAGAGGAAGAAGAAAAGGAGCAAGAAAGGTCAAAAGAAGAGGATATATTCCAGGAACAAAGCCTATATGAAGAACAAATAAATCCGACCATATCTTGTAATGCATTGGCAGGAATTACCACTCCTCAAACCATCAAGATAGAAGGACAAATCAAGAAGAAAAAGGTGATAGTGTTGATTGATTCAGGAAGCACCCACAATTTTATTCATTGTAGGGTAGCAAAAGAATTGAATTGCTTCCTATATCCAGCACCAGAGTGTCAAGTGATGATTGCAAATGGAGGAACAATAAATTGCTCTGGAAAGTGCCATAATATCAAGCTATCCATGGGAGAATATGTATTGACTAGCCCAATGCTTTCCATTCCAATGGGAGGTGCTGATGTTGTACTAGGAGTCCAATGGCTACAATCCTTGGGTACAATAGCTTTTAATTTTCAAGAACTTTTCATGAAATTTTCTGTGGAAGGAAAGGAAGTTGAATTAAGGGGTATTGCAGGGAAACCAGGAAAGATAATCAGCTCTAATGGTATGACAAAGCTTCTAAAAAAGGAGCAAAGGGGTGTAATTGCACAATTATGTTCGCTAGATGTTTCCACATTAGAATCATCTATTTCTCCAGATCTCCAAAAAGTCCTGGACAATCATTCCAAGGTATTTGAGACTCCCAAAGGTCTCCCACCTATGCGTGATCATGATCATGCTATTCATCTGATTCCAGGAAGTGTTCCTCCAAACATCAGGCCGTACAGATATCCCTATGTCCAAAAAAGTGAAATTGAACGTATGGTTGCAGAAATGCTAGAGGCTGGTATAATTCAACCGAGTCAAAGTTCTTTCTCTGCTCCAGTAGTATTGGTGCACAAGAAGGATGGATCATGGCGCATGTGTCCGGATTATAGGGAGCTCAACAAGCTCACTATTAAAGATAAGTTCCCCATTCCTGTCATTGATGAATTACTGGATGAATTGCATGGATCAATTTACTTCACCAAGTTGGATCTTCGTTCAGGATATCATCAAATCAGAATGAAGATTGAAGACATTCCGAAAACGGCATTTAGAACTCATGAGGGTCATTATGAATTTTTGGTCATGCCTTTTGGCCTTACCAATGCACCTTCAACATTTCAAGGTTTGATGAATTCAATTTTCAAACCATTCCTTAGAAAATTTGTGTTAGTATTTTTTGATGATATACTAATCTACAGCAAGTCTTGGAAGGATCATGTTGAACATGTTGACAGGGTGCTACAACTATTGGAGGAGAAACAATTATATGCCAAAAGATCCAAATGTTTCTTTGGAGTCCAGGAGGTGGAATATTTGGGTCATATTGTATCTCATGAAGGAGTTAAGGTAGACCCTAGCAAAATTAAAGCCATTAAGGAATGGAAAATCCCCACATCCATAAAGCATTTGCGCGGATTTCTTGGGTTGACAGGGTATTATCGCAAGTTTGTTAAGAATTATGGGAGAATAGCAGCACCTCTAACAACATTATTGAAGAAAGATGCATTTTCATGGACTCCGGAAGCAACAAAGGCCTTTGAACATCTTAAAGAGGCAATGTGCCAAGCACCGGTCTTAGCTACACCGGACTTCACAAAAACCTTTATTGTGGAATGTGATGCTTCAGGAAATGGAATTGGTGCTGTTCTAATGCAAGATGAAAGACCCATTGCTTTTGAAAGTCGTCCAATCAAGGGAAAGTTTTTAAGAAAAGCTATTTATGAGAAGGAAATGTTGGCAATACTCCATGCACTTAAGAAATGGCGACCCTACCTAATGGGAAGACACTTCAAGGTAAAAACAGATCATGATAGCCTTAAATACTTTTTAGAACAAAGATTATCCTCTGAAGAGCAACAAAAGTGGGTCACAAAGATGTTGGGTTATGACTTTGAAATCATCTACAAAAAGGGGAAGCAAAATGTGGTGGCAGATGCACTCTCAAGAAAGGATGAGGATGTGGAAGCATTGTTGTGCGCTATTTCTATTATCCAACCAGATTGGATAAATGAAGCAAGGGAGGAATGGAAGAATGACGAAGAAGTGTGGGCACTTATTCGAAAGCTACAACAAGATTCCAGTATGTCTGATACATTTAGCTGGAAAAATGATTCGTTATGGTACAAAGATCGCTTATACCTCTGTAAGAATTCCCAGCTAAAACAAAAGATTCTTATGGAATTGCACACTTCTCCCTTAGGAGGGCACTCAGGATTTTTAAAAACTTACCACAGGGTGAAGAAGGAATTTTTTTGGGATGGCCTTAAATCAGATATTCAAAAGTTTGTGGCAGAATGTTTGGTTTGCCAGCAAAATAAAGTTGAAACAATTAAGACACCGGGTCTATTACAACCTTTACCCATTCCAAGCCAACGTTGGGAGGAGGTATCAATGGATTTTATCACAGGTTTACCCAAGTCTGAGGGAAAGAGTGTCATCATGGTGGTAGTTGACAGACTTACCAAGTATGCACACTTTTGTGCATTATCACATCCATTTAAAGCCAGTACAGTTTCTACTGCATTTATGGAAACAATTCAAAAGCTACATGGAAACCCAAAGATTATTGTAAGTGACAGAGATCCCATTTTCACTGGAAATTTTTGGACACAATTATTTTCTTGTCTTGGTACTCAGTTAGCTCATAGCTCATCTTATCATCCTCAATCTGATGGGAAAACTGAGATAGTAAACAAATGTTTGGAAGGATACCTTTGTTGCTTTGTATCTGATAAACAGACACAATGGGTCAAATGGTTGCCTCTGGCTGAATGGTGGTATAACACTTCCTTTCATACAGCAACAAAAATGACCCCATTTATGGCACTTTATGGGTATCAACCACCATCCATCACATCATATTTAAGAGAAAATTCTAAGGTTCAGGCAGTGGAACATCACATCGAACATCAACAACAAGTCCTCCAACTCTTAAAAGATAACCTTGTGTTGGCACAGAATAGAATGAAACAACAGGCAGATCAGCATCGCAGTGAAAGAAGTTTTGATGTAGGTGATTGGGTATTCCTACGGCTACAACCATATAAGCAAATGTCCCTCAAGCAAGCTAAGAAGGATAATAAATTATCACCAAAGTATTATGGTCCGTACAAGGTGTTGCAAAAGATTGGTACTATGGCATACAAATTGGAGCTTCCTGCAGCTTCTCGATTGCACCCAGTTTTCCATGTTTCATGCTTAAAGAAGGTTATAGGCGACAAGCTCCCGGTTCAAACAATATTGCCAGAACTTGACGAAGAAGGAAAAATTATATTGGAACCGGAAGCAGTTATAGAAACAAGAACTCGACAGCTACGAAATCGATCAATTTCAGAGTACCTTATCAAGTGGAAGAACTTATCCGCTGAAGATTCCACATGGGAGGACGAGAATTTTATGCAGAAGTATCCTGAACTACTCAAGCGTTGAGGACAACACTTTTTTGAAGGAGAGGGGCATGTTGGGTCCCTATAATACTAGTGATTACCCCATTACTATTGTAGTTATACCCCTTATTTATATTGATGTACCCATGTAGTGCCCATATTGTTACTATTGTGCCACATAGAAGCCCACTATTGTTATTGTTGTGCCCTACAATATTATTGTTATGTAGGCTTTGATTGTATTGGGACCACTTCGACTCCTATATATAGAAAGGAGGTATTTTCATTTGTACCATCCAAGAATTGTTCATTTATGTAATGTAAAGGAGGTTGCCCCCTCGAAGAGGCTGAATTCTAAGGCGTGGATCTCTCTTTTCTATCTTCTTGTGAGCTGGTTTCATAACAAAAGCATAGGTAGGTCCACCCAACCTAATATAGGGTCTAAAACCAAAATTTTTTGGGGCGCTACCCCAGACCCCATAGAGTGGGGTTACTTGCACCCCTCAAACCCTCTTTGACTCCCCCCGCTACACAATCGGCGCAACGAAGGGGGGGCTCCGCCCCCCTTTTAACCCCCTGGTTAACTACGTGGGCTAGTCGTGGAAAGAATATAACACAACCCAACAGATTTGTGATGTAGGATCCATTAGTGAAGGGGTTTCTTATGATGAGGAGTCACCTTGATGGGTCTCCACTCAACATTATAGATTTATATAAATTGACAAGCATGTGAGATGCAAATAATCAACATAGCGAGTTCATTGATCCTTTCTAGGGGAGGATAAATTTCAGCTAAAGAAGAAATTTGCTCTTCATCTTTTTCTTCAACTTTCTATCTCTCTTAGAGGGCGCACATGTGAGAGAAGCATGAGTTTGAAAATGAATTGAAGGCCACATGTGTGAGACGTTAACTGAGTTTGACCACAACAATTTGACCGCCTTTGAGTAGGTTGACCGAGATTTTATGGCAACAAAGGCCACACATACAATGGTTTTGACTGTAGGCTTGACTACAGTCGCACAACTATTGACCACAGACTTTGAATAGAGTAGAGAGCTTACCACATGGAAGTTTGACTAGGTTGTTGACCAACATTGACTTATGAAATTTGACTAGTTTGAGTAGCAGTTGTTTGAACAATTGTGACTGGAATTTTGACTTGTATATTGGCACATATTTGTAGACAAATTGTTGACTTGTAAACTTTGTTGAAAGACAATTTCTCCATATTTGTAGACAAATTGTTGACTTGTAAACTTTGTTGAAAGACAATTTCTCCTCAAGAAATGAATGTTGGGTGTTCTCCGCAGGTTGGGTTTCTCAGGTGAATTTTTTTTGTCTATTATGCAAGGTTGTATTTATATAATGTTCATTGTTTCCACTGCATTTACTATTGATATTTTCTGAGTATAATGATTCAATAATAGCAGTGGATAAGAAATATAGTTTGAAAATCATTAGGAAGTAATTATTAAGTAGAAAATTTTATTCTACTGCACTTGCCATAAAATTTCAATATGGTATCAGAGCTTTGTTGAAAGATCACCCATTGAAATACCTCATATTTTAGTATTCATGCAACTTGTATAGGCTTTAGTTTTTTCATCAAAATGGTTCCTAGTCTTAGGGTAAAGAATAGGTTGGATGGTGCAACAAATTTCAAATCTTGGAAGACCAAGATACTCCTTGTCTTTGAAGTAAATGATATTCAGAATTATGTGAAGGAAATTGTCTCAGAACTAGCATATGCTAAGGAGAAAGCCAAGCATAAGAATAATGAAGCAAAATGCTAAGAGGATCATGATAGATTCCATCAAGTACCAATTAATCTCACATGTTGCTAATTTAAAGACTACCAAAGAGATGTATGATTCCTTGGTGGGTTTGTTCGAGAGTAAGAATACTAGCAGGAAATTAGCCTTGAGGCATCAACTTCGTTTTATCATGATGTCTAGATAAAATTATGTTGCCAGTTATTTTATGAGAGTCTCCTAGTTAAGAGATTAACTTAATCCCATTGGAGCTACCATTGATGATGCAAAGCTTGTTACAATGACTCTTAATGGATTTCCTTCTTCATGGGATCCATTTGTACAAGGTATTTGTACGTGGGTTGAGTTGCCCAAGTTTGATCACCTTTGGATTGATTGTGTCCAACGAGAGGCCATATTGTTGTCCAAGAATATCTTGTAGAGACCTCAGGATGAATAAACTCAAGACCTTGCAAGGAAATAAAAAGGAAGAAGAAATTTTGATAAGAAGAGTATAGGTGGAAGATCCAACCAAGATCAACTCGAGTTCAAGAAAAAAAGAAGAAGGATATTTAAGATTAGGTGCTTCAAATGGCATACATTTGGTCACTATGCCTCCTAGCGTCCTTAGAGGGAAAGGAAGGGAAAGAAACATGCAACAACAACCAATGTTGATGATGATGATGAACATCTACCATAGAAGAAAACAAAGTAAACTAAAATTGATCAGATTGTGAACTTCAAAAGGAATATTTCTTTTTCTCTACTCTTTCAGACACAATTACTGATAGTAATTATATTTGGTTGGTGGATAGTGGTGTTTCTAGGCACATGAAAGGTTCATGAGATTCTCTCTCAGATATGATATAGAGGATTCAACATTGCAGGTGGAACTTGGAGATAATGTCAAGTATGTAGTGAGAGGAGTTGGAAAAACATTGTTTTAGTCAGAGTTCAAAGATTATCTACACATGAGAGGTATTATTTGTACCAGGATTGAAGAATAACCTACTCTCTATTTCAGCGTTGGAGGTTATACATTATAGAGTTGCATTTGTGGATGGTTAGGTTCTTGTGTGGCCTAAGGGGTCGAGCATAGAGTCAGCAAGAGTGATTGGTTTTTTAGCATGTAGGTTTTCACAGTCATAATTATGTTGATGTTGAGTTCTTCTAGAATACTGTGTAGTATTCTTGAGGTGTCATATTTGAAACATCATAGGTGCTTAAATTGAACCAAAATATATTATATTATATTATTATTTTACTTTTGATCAACAACTAATAATTAATTTAACATAAGTTATTAACCTTTATAATTGATCCAGGTGGATATTGGTGGCAATTCGCCTATTCCACTTGGACCCCCACCATTGTCTCTTTTAGCTTTTTAGTTTCCTTAATTGTAGCATAGTTTACTATTTTTGGCAGTTTTTTGAGTCTTGAACTTCTAGAGCCATTTTGAGGCCCTAAATGACGCTTTTTGGTCAAAATTTGTAGTCCTAGGATAGATCTTTCTAACAAGGTATTGTGCTTGTCAAACAGAGATCGTATGCCAAAGTTACAACCCGTGGAAGTTGATGTACCAATTTACCCAAACGAGGCCCATAATTTTGGCACTTCATCTCCTAGGGTTAGGTTTTTGGATGTTTATGGTTTTCCATTGTTTCTCAATAATAAAAGGCCTTCAAGCCTCATTGTAACATAATTCAGAGGCATGTAGCCACCACATATCTTCTTAGAGATAATCTACCCCTCGCCCGAGCTAGTTTTATTTCTATTATGTTTGTAAGCATATTTAAGTATTTGATATTAATGAAGTGAAGTGTTATTTCTGCTGCATCTATGTATTTATGGTTACATCTGTAATTTGTTGCGTTCCTGCTTAAGTTTGGATCAGTGGTATCAGAGAGTTTTTATCTTTCTCTGTTTTTCTTTGCACGTCTCCAACGAGGTCGAGATATAGGGAGTTAGGGCCCGAACTGGTCAAACCTTTGCAAGACCAGCCTCGCAAACCCTGATGGCCTCCCATGGCGGAAGAGGAGAAAGATGAGGGGGCATGAGGTCCTTTCAAAATCTTTCTCGAAGAAGCCCTCAAGCGACGGAGGAAAACGATGATGGGAAACTTTTACTACATCCTTTAGCGATTGCCCAAGGGCGATGCATCTCCTTCCAATAGCTACTTTGGAAGTGCCACACCCTTTAAGTTGCAGGTTAGCTTTGACTTGAAGGCCAGATAGATGCGGACACTGTAGATAAATGGTTAAATCTGCTAGAAGGATAATTTTCTATTCATGATTTTTCCAATCGAGAAAATATTACTTTTTCACTTCTCAAAGCCACCCCCCATGTCAAGGACTTGTGGGAAACCTACTGTGATAAGAAGGATGAAAGTACACCCTCACTATTTTCAGCTCCACCCAGTTGGAATTCATTCCAGGATGCCATCAAGGAGCAGTACTACCCGATCCATAGCTATGAGGATAATTACATAAAGTGGACCAAGCTGTGGCAGAGAAGGTATCAAGACGTTTTGGAGTTTAATTTTTTTCTATACCCTTCACATAAAGTTGGGTATCAAGGTGATGAGCCTCAGTATTGCAACAAGAATGCTGCAACTCCCAAGGCTACTGAGTTTAATTGTCAACCCAGGGTTCATACAAACTTAAGAGGTATCGGCACTATATGTGCAACATACAATGTGTCCTTCCTTTTTTGTCATGATGTACTGCAGTGCATGTACTGAAGTCAAATCCTAAACTAATTGCAGAAAATGAAATGTTTGAAATCGAACCTTAACCTATTGCAAGAAAGAAAGTACAAGGAAAAAGACTGAAATCAAATGCTAAAACACACCATTTTCTAACTAACTGCTAAGAGGCTTTGCTTCAAAAGAATGCTAAGTTAACATGTATGCAATCCTACTGTCCTAAGCATGCAGATTCAAACCATCAAACCTTCTACTGTTGTGCATGTAAATGAATAAAATAAATCTATTTTTCTTTTTGTCTTTTTTTATGTGAGAGTGTGAAAGCTAATCTCTTTTGGTGATGTGGCAGGTGGCTTGGAGATGATGGTGAATGGTCAAAAGGCTTGGGAGACAAGTAGGGACCCTTTGCTAGCTTCCTAGAGGCTTTTTCCTCAATTCAGCCTCAAAACAGGGTTTCCTACAGGATGCTACAGGATTTCCTATAGGATCCCCTAAAAACCTACAGGATACAGTCAAGAGCAAAAGGATGGATGTTGAAGGTGATGGAAAGATTAGGGAAGGTGATTGGTGGATGGAACGAGGCAAGGGAGTGCTTAGAACCACTTCAGAATTCAAAACCAAAGTTGGGAGTGTTAGCGCTTGAAATTTCACCTCAGGCTGAGAAAGGTAAACCTCAAGGCAACATCAAACCACTTAGCCTCGTAGCTAGCCCTACGGGGCAGGAGAGGGCTCTCTCCGGTCTATCTCGATAAAGATCTTCAATGGGTGAGATAACCAATAGGGTAACACTGATTTTAGGCTAGTAAACTGATCAAAAGGGTTGATTTGAAATTTTTAGGGTTTTTGGTGGAAAATTGGGGAAATGGCAATTTTAGGTGCGGGGATTGGACACAGTTTTCGCAGGGAGTTCTTTGGTGCGAGGTAGGAAACAATATTGATGCCTTTGATAGAGATGGATGGATGAGAATGACTGGTGAGGAGTTAAGGAGAGCAAGCAATAACCTTGAATTCCCCTTAAACAGTTGAAAACATTGATATTAAGCAAACTTAAAAGCAGAGCATGACAGTCATGAATTCTACTTTAACACTTCATTTGCCTAATTTGCAGAAAGAAAAGTAAGGAAATGATTCAAATAACACACTTACAAGTACAAAGAGAAACACACCATCAATACATGTGACCACAAGAATCACAAAAAGGACTGCAAAACCCTGTTCTTCCTTTGCCAAAAATTGCAGAGATATAGTGAATAATACAATAAGAGATTCTCCCTCAAGAGTCCAACATTCCCAACCTCTGAAAATGATTGAGAAAATACATAATATAGGCAAGCCAACCTCTTCCCTTGCCTCTAGGGGTCGATCTCACTATCCTAGGAGCTGTTTCAACCAATTCTAAACTAAGCACTGAAAACTAGGCAGTCAAAACAACTTGCCTCTATAAGCTAGGAAACCAGTTCATTCATTTAATTTTCACCTATCTCATGAATGAATCTTCTAGAAGAGATACATAAGTGTAAAAGTGTCATAAAATTACATCATTTACAACAAGGAGGATAAAAATCAACTCCAAAAAGTCAAACATAGTCAAAACTGTGTTTTGCTGAGCTGTAGGCTGAAATCCTGAGCAATTTTCCTGACGGGTCGCGCGCCTTTGAGAGCACTTTTGGGGCACTTTCAGGTGTCCAAATGAGGCAAGAGTAGGCTTTTTGGAAAGGTCTAGATGTCTATTTTCCAAAACAAGTGGAATTTCTGAATTTGGTGGTCATTTGCCCTTCCAAAATTGCAATCTCCCAAGACTGCTTTCTGTGTGTCAAAAATGTGGCAGAAAGTCATTTTTTGCTTGTTTTTTAACTTTCTGGAGGCCCAAAACTTCATAAAATCTCTTGGAAATGAGTGAGAATGTGTAAATTTTCATGCCAAATCCAGAAATTCTGATTTTTTTGAAAATAGAGTTGCCAAGTGAAAGGGTCGCGCGGGGCGTGAGACCCGTCAAGCGGAAAAACTTGTTTTTTGCCTTAAAAACCAAAAATCACCCAAAATGCTCAAAATTTCTTGGAATTTGTGCTGGGGCTGAGCTATTTAGTGCCATTCTCCTTCAAGGAAGCCTCGGCCAAGATGTGGAGGGAGTCGTACCTTTTTCTTCGTTTTTGTGCTTTGGCCAACCGCCTTGGATCCGGCGATTGCAATTTTGACATTTCTCTAAAACCATGACACCTGTGAAAAAAGTGAAGGAGTTTTTTCTTCTTTGGCATGTTATGGACAAAAACCTCTCTCAGTTTTCCAAAATTCATCTTTTATTGCTCTGGAACATCATTTGAGTGCGACTTGTCCTGATGTGTGAAACAAGGAATTTTGTCGAAATGGAGCGAAATGAAGGGGATAGGGGGCTTCTAAATTCTTGGGGAAATTTTTGGGAGTGGGGAGGGATGTTAGGAAGCAGGTGAAAGTGGAATCACGCAGATCGAGTGAGGAGAAGGGGTCCAAAAGGGCAAAACACAGGCCCAACCTAGAAAATTGCCAAGTTGTAGCTAGAAACTAGGGTTTGTCCAAAAATGAGGAATTTGGGGGTTCTTAGTGATGGAAAGTGTTTGATAAGGTACATGAAGGATAGGGGAAGGTGTATGAACATCTGGAAACAAGTTTTGCCGATGATTTCACCGTCTAAGAGAAATTAGCTTTCAAAACCCTAGGAGAGGGAAATGACCTTGCCTAGGTGCAACTGAAGCATGAACAAGATGTAAAATGACTCATTAGACATTGACATGATAGTGACAACCCTATGAATGATGATAGAATCAGCTGAATAGTGACATAGATTGGAATTTGGACAACTTTTAGAAGGAGTGAAAGCAAACCCTAGACCTAATGCCTAGTGACCAAATTTTGCTTGAAAACTCTTTGAAATGACAAAATTTGACCTTGACACTCTGAGACCACTTTGTAAGAGCATATTTGATCACTGGAGGAAGGCTGGAAAGACTGACACTAACATCGGCTCCAATGGGGATGGTAGGTCCTTGGAGGTGCCAAGAACCGCAGACCTCTGGGAGAGCAGACCAGTGCTTTCAACCATTGGGCAATGGAGTCAAAAACTCAAGCTGAAATGCATGACTAAAAACTGATGACTTGACAACACAAATTGACTCTCTCTCAACTAAAAACTGACTCGATACTTAAACACAACCGACAAACTGAAATGATGCTCAAGTTTGAGCTTATTCATCACAACCTATAACAGTTTCATTCATCACCTGATCAAGTGAAATGAAACAACCAATGCAACCAAGTAAGTATCCCGTTTGCTGTTCGAATTCTTCGCAAGTGCTCACTTATAAACAACAAGAGAGAACTATTGAAAGGCAACTCCCATGATAACTTAGAAACAGATCCGAAGAATGATATGAATTCTCTATCCACCTCCAAAAACACTGCATAAGGATCTTGAAGTACATGCACACTGGAACTTAGCTCATCCAATGGATTACTTTTCTTCTCCTCATACCATGAATGAAAACTTTGATCTGAGCCTTGTGACGAGACCTCTGTTGAAAATGACAAAGAAACTGGCTGCCGGATCAAGTTCATATCAGCACATGTTTCAAGCTCACATGTAGACAATGGAGAAAAACTTTGACTGCAACCCTCATCCAAAACATCAGCTATTGGATCATGAAAAACTTGAAAAGACTGCTGCAATCCCATTTCTATTGGTTCCATTGTGATTACATGATTGCCTACATGCTGCTCATTCTTCACTGAAGATGGACTATGCAAATTTCCCTTCAAATACTGAAATGATTCAAAACAGAATGGTAGGGAACCTTCTTGTATCATTTGATCAAATGTGTCAGCTTCCATGCTTTCATCTGCAACTTGACAACCAATGGAATTTGGGGGCTGCAAATCTGAATATGAAAAGTCTGGAACAAGGTTTTTATTGCCTTCAAGATGGTCTAGATCAAGACTTGTTGACAGCTGATTTCTAAGTTCATGGAAGTTGTCTCTAATGAACTGACATGAATCAAAACAAAAAGGTAAAGATCCTTCACTTACTTCAAACTTTGCTGAACTTTCCTCGTCACTGTCATAGCTGATATGTGATGGCTGAACATTGTATTCAAGCTACTGAAAATGAAAATTTTCCTCCCACAAACTAGCTGCTTGTTTGATTGCAATATTAGCTTCTGTTTGGAGAACATAATCATCATCATACTGATCAAACCGAGGCAAATCATCGGTATAAAACACATCATCAAGCATACATGTCATATCAACAGTTCTTTCTTCGCCAAGGTGATCTACAAAACAATCATTATCAGATCTATGACAACTAGGATAAGAAACAAAATGCTTTGGATCAGCAACTTGTTCTTCTTCAATCAGCGAGCCATGAGCTTGAACATCATAATCATTTCTTGCAGTGATCTTGTCCATCATCTTTTCTATTGCACTTACCAAATTGTCAAGCTTCACCTCTAGAGATGTTGATTTTTCTAGATCTATGTTTTTCATCTCTTCTTCTTTCAACCTTGCCCGTCGGATCATCAGATGAGCCTCTACATTTACTGCACTGTTTTGCATCTCGTGAAGTGTTGCAATATCCCTTTCTCTCAGCTGAAACTCCATCTCCGGATCAAAGGCACCCGGATAGTGCAAGAGAGCAGATCTAGGGGAAGGTCTTATATCAACTGGCATCGAATAATAAACTTGGTTAAATCTGGCTGAAAACTTGTACTGTCTCCCCTGGCAATCTTTTCAGCTGGTTATACTCTTCTACAATCAAGAAAAGGTTCTTCCCGATCATCCACCTGTCGAGAAAAACTTTGATAAACTGCCGGAAATTTGAGATGCTCGCATCAGGCAGGGCTTTGAACCAACTCTTCACTTTGGCTTGCAAAGAAAGAGCAAAAAGCCTTATACTAACATCTTCTTCATCAACTTCAAAAATATCTAGAAAATTCTCAAAATTCTACACATCTTGCTCAGCGTTGACATTCTTACTCTCACCGTCAAACCTCGGCAAGTATAGATCATAGTTTTTGGGGAAAGCATGGAGAACAGAAGGTAAAACAAGAGGTTTATACCGATCTGGAATTTTACAAGGTGTAGGGGTATGTACAACAGGTATAGAATTACTATTGGTTGCTTGGGGCTCATCAATTTGAAGATGGTCATCACAAAATTCGGAAAAAGGATCTTGATCAAGCTCAAAGGCATGCAAATCTTTGGTATTCACAATCTTCAAAGGGAAAGAATCAAATGCAGGCCTTGGATCTTTTCTCAAGCATAGTATACTTTGCAACGCAGTCTTGACATTCTTGGGAAAAGAGAAGAAATAATTTATGACAAAGAACAAAATGTCTTTGATGAAATTCCAACTTGAATACCTGATCTGTCCATGTTGTCCTTTCATGTTTTTACAGGTCGGGATCATCCTCCAGTGGAGTCTTTGGATCTGATCTCGAAACTGATTTAGAGTCGCCAAGTGAATGATTTCAGCATTTCAAGTGTCTGATCGTTGTCCACCATCAACAATCAGATCTGAACTTGATACATGTACTGGGGTAAAATTCAAATGAAGTGCTGTATTCACAAGCTCACGGAGATGGACTGAAGCAGCGTTTATCTACTTCCGCTAATGCAAAGCAAAAGCGTTTCGAAGGCTACTTGGCATAACTTCAGGCTCCGTCTAAGACTTATGAAACAAACACATCGATCAACAAACAATTTGTTCTCCCCAGTATGGTCGCCAATATGTTAGCGCTTGAAATTTCACCTCAGGCTGAGAAAGGTAAACCTCAAGGCAACATCAAACCACTTAGCCTCGTAGCTAGCCCTACGGGGCAGGAGAGGGCTCTCTCCGGTCTATCTCGATAAAGATCTTCAATGGGCGAGATAACCAATAGGGTAACACTGATTTTAGGCTAGTAAACTGATAAAAAGGGTTGATTTGAGATTTTTAAGGTTTTTGGTGGAAAATTGGGGAAATGGCAATTTTAGGTGCGGGGATTGGACACAGTTTTCGCAGGGAGTTCTTTGGGGCGAGGTAGGAAACAGTATTGATTCCTTTGATAGAGATGGATGGATGAGAATGACTGGTGAGGAGTTAAGGAGAGCAAGAAATAACCTTGAATTCCCCTTAAACAGTTGAAAACATTGATATTAAGAAAACTTAAAAGCAGAGCATGACAGTCATGAATTCTACTTTAACACTTCATTTGCCTAATTTGCAGAAAGAAAAGTAAGGAAATGATTCACATAACACACTTACAAGTACAAAGAGAAACACACCATCAATACATGTGACCACAAGAATCACAAAAAGGACTGCAAAACCCTGGTCTTCCTTTGCCAAAAATTGCAGAGACACGGTGAATAATACAATAAGAGCTTCTCCCTCAAGAGTCCAACCTTCCCAACCTCTGAAAATGATTGAGAAAATACATAATATAGGCAAGCCGACCTCTTCCCTTGCCTCTAGGGGTCGAGATCACTATCCTAGGAGCTGTTTCAACCAATTCTAAACTAAGCACTGAAAACTAGGCAGTCAAAACAACTTGCCTCTATAAGCTAGGAAACCAGTTCATTCATTTAGTTTTCACCTATCTCATGAATGAATCTTCTAGAAGAGATACATAAGTGTAAAAGTGTCATAAAATTACATCATTTAAAACAAGGAGAATAAAAATCAACTCCAAAAAGTCAAACATAGTCAAAACTGCGTTTTGTTGAGCTGTAGGCTGAAATCCTAAGCAATTTGCCTGACGGGTCGCGCGCCAAATCCTGACGTGTCGCGCGCCTTTGAGAGAACGTTTGGGGCACTTTCAGGTGTCCAAATGAGGCAAGAGTAGGCTTGTTGGAAAGGTCTAGATGTCTACTTTCCAAAACAAGTGGAATTTCTGAATTTGGTGGTCATTTGCCCCTCCAAAATTGCAATCTCCCAAGACTGCTTTCTGTGTGTCAAAAATGTGGCAGAAAGTCATTTTTTGCTTGTTTTTTTAACTTTCTGGAGGCCCAAAACTTCATAAAATCTCTTGGAAATGAGTGAGCATGTGTATATTTTCATGCCAAATCCAGAAATGCTGAGTTTTTTGAAAATAGAGTTGCCAAGTGAAAGGGTCGCGCGGGGGGTGAGACCCGTCAAGCGGAAAAACCCGTTTTTTGCCTTAAAAACCAAAAATCACCCAAAATGCTAAAAATTTCTTGGAATTTTTGCTGGGGCTGAGCTATTTAGTGTCATGCTCCTTCAAGGAAGCCTCGGCCAAGATGTGGAGGGAGTCGGACCTTTTTCTTCGTTTTTGTGCTTTGGCCAACCGCCTTGGATCTGACGATTGCAATTTTGACATTTCTCTAAAACCATGACACCTGTGCAAAAAGTGAAGGTGGGTTTTCTTCTTTGGCATGTTATGGACAAAAAACTCTCTCAGTTTTCCAAAATTCATCTTTTATTGCTCTGGAACATCATTTGAGTACGACTTATCCCGATGTGTGAAACAAGGAATTTTGTCGAAATGGAGCGAAATGAAGGGGATAGGGGGCTTCTAAATTCTTGGGGAAATTTTTGGGAGTGGGGAGGGATGTTAGGAAGCAGGGGAAAGTGGAATCACGGAGATCGAGTGAGGAGAAGGGGTCCAAAAGGGCAAAACACAGGCCCAACCTAGAAAATTGCCAGGTTGTAGCTAGAAACTAGGGTTTGTGCAAAAATGAGGAATTTGGGGGATCTTAGTGATGGAAAGTGTTTGATAAGGTACATGAAGGATAGGGGAAGGTGTATGAACATCTGGAAACAATTTTTGCCGATGATTTGACCGTCCAAGAGAAATTAGCTTTCAAAACCCTAGGAGAGGGAAATGACCTTGCCTAGGTGCAACTGAAGCATGAACAAGATGTAAAATGACTCATTAGACATTGACATGATAGTGAAAACCCTATGAATGATGATAGACTCAGATGAATAGTGACATAGATTGGCATTTGGACAACTTTTAGAAGGAGTGAAAGCAAACCCTAGACCTAATGCCTAGTGACCAAATTTTGCTTGAAAACTCTTTGAAATGACAAAATTTGACCTTGACACTCTGAGACCACTTTGTAAGAGCATATTTGATCACTGGAGGAAGGCTGGAAAGAATGACACTAACAGGGAGATGGATGTATTTGCTCAAAAATCTTGGATAACTTTCCTTGTGAAATGATGAAATTGTTGAGGGTTTAGTGAAAGAAAGTGAGGAGCATGGGTGGATGAAGTTGGGATGAGGTTGCTGACTATGAAATCTCTTTGTACTCCTGAAACACCTGCACTACATCAAACATTGATATTTACCCAAAAATCATGCAAACAAGAAGAATTTCAATTATCTAAAGGAAACATAATTTCATGAGCTAGTTATCTACTTCATGCATGAGGAAAACTTTGTAGAATGATATAAAACATTGATGAGATCTAATGTAAGACTGAAGATAGAAGAAATGGAAATCAAACCCTACTATTGAAAACTAGAAAAATGATGACCCAAGTGAAGAGGGTTAAAATTGTCTTGATGGTATGAAGGTCAAGTAGAGGCCTAATCCTGACTTCAATGATGATTTTTCTCAATTTGGGCTCAAAACAAGCTTTCGTACAAGATGCTATAATGATTTACTACAGGATGTACAAATTTACTATAATTCATCGAATGACCAAGAAAATAAAATCCAAATTGGACGGGACAATTTTTTTATTAACTAGGATGTCTTAGGTCCCCATTCCAAGTGGAATCACTCAAAAAGACCTATGTTAACATATGTTGAACAATAGAAAAACATTACTGGTAAAAAATCTAGAAATCCGAGAACTAGTGAGCTAGTAAATCTAAAAAATGACTAACCAAATCAAGTGCAAATGCAATGGGGTAGTCTTTGTTATGAACTAGAATTTTTTTGTGATCTAATGCAAGTGGAACCAACTCAATTGAAGCTTGTTAGCATTCTCTAAAAAATATCAGAAATTTACTGTTCTTTTCTAAAAAGGAGGTCCAGAAATCTAGATTTGGGAATAAGAAGACTAATCCAAGCAGATCAATGACTACTATGAACTTCCAAAGATTTTCTAAGGATGAAATAATGCTTGTGATCCTGCAAAAGAACTTTCATTAACCATTTAACTCAATCCTACAACAAGAAATCATTAATACTAAATGCAGAAGTAGAAAGAAATAAAAACTAGAGATACATGTGAATAAGCAGCGAAAAGAAGGAAAGAAAATGATACAAAAGGGATCTGAGGCTCCTGGGATGGCCAAGCCCAAGGAAACTCACAAACCTATGGAGGAGAACAAGAATTAGAAGCTGAATATGACACCAATATTCATTATTTTCATCAATTCAATGACATCCCTGCAAGAAAATACAATGGAGTTGCCAAAATACGAGTTCTCTCCACAAGAACACTAATGAAAATCTATCCACTAGAGGAAAATTCGACTTGGTACTTATAAAAAATGATTAGGAATCATTCCCCATGAATGGAGGAAGCTTTCCCCAAAAAAATCCCTTGATTAGTGGATATGGGTCCTTGATTAGTGGAACACATTCCTAGATTTCCTCAATCATTGGAGTTCCACAATCTGTGCCATAATTCCATAATATCTTGTTGATTTATTATTTATTATTGATCGTACTATAGTAGGGAACAATTCCCTAAATTCTCTCCTCCTCCAAATATTCATAATCTACCCAATATTACCATAATATTCCACAAAAATAAATAATATTAGGCATAGATATCCAATTATTCATAAACCTTCCTAATGAATATATTAAAGTTAAAAATAAATTATCTAATATATAAAGAGAGGTTTAATGTGTTGAAGGATGGTCATAGACCTTAATTTATGTTTTAATTTAGAGGCATGGGCCTTAATTTATGTCTAATTTAGAGGCCCATCACAAGGATTATGAGCAACATTTGGTACTCAAGTACTGCGACTGCCTACACAGGTACATCGAGGATGATATGGAGTTCCTAGACATCTCCTCGCTTGGCACATCATACCAATACACTATCAAGATTGAGAAGAAGTTTAAACAGAAAAAGCGAGACTTTGGATCTGTGAATCCGAAGAAAGGGAAAGGCGCCCCCAAACCTCAAAGCAAAGGACAAAGACAAGGCGGGTTGACCCATGACAACCTGCCAAAGCCACAAGAAAAGAACAACACCTTGAATACAAAGGATATGAGAAAGTGGTGTGAGTTCCATAAGACCTCTACTAACAACACAAGTGAATGTCGGGCCAAGCAGTCACTAGTGGCCGAGCTGAAGGTTTCTGAATCAGACACACGTTTTGACTTTAAGTCGGAAACTGACAAGGGGAATGAAAAATGGAAGAAGATCATTGATGCAGAGCTGAGTGCCACTATGGCCACCACCAAGATCCAGAAGAACGAGCTTGAAGATCTAGAGGAGGGGGAACGCCGCTTCCACTTGCAGATGTGGGTGAAGGGTTCTCTGCTGCAGTTCATTTTCGACAACGAGAGCCAAAAGGACCTCCATTCAGCAGAGGCCATGAAGTGGTTAGGCCTACCGACTACATCACATCCACAACTGTACACCATGGGGTGGCTTCACCAAGGACGAGATCTCCACGTCATCCAACAGTGTTGCCTTCCATACATCATCAAGCCCTTCACGGATGAGGTACTGTGTGATTTTTTCCCTCTTGAAGTTTGTGATGTATTATTCGGACAATCATACTTGTGGAAGCGACATGTAGTATATGAGTCTAGACCTTGCTATGTGATTATTACTTTAGGAAATAAATTGTACATGATACTAGAGGTAGTCGTGCCTATCGTAAATTCGTTTTCCTTATAATTTGCCCTCAAGCCAAGAAGAATATTTTGGCTACGGTTTCCTTAAAGGGCTCCTCCTTCTAGCAGCAGCAGATGGACAAGGTCATGGAGGAGTACAGGGACATTTTCTCCTCACCTACGGGGGTGCCTCTACACTGTCAAGTTAAGCACTCCATCGATTTGACCCCGGTTGCATCGCTACCCATTGGACCAGTCAATCTACGTTCTATTCTTGAGAATGACGAGATCAAGAGGTAGATTCAGGAGTTATTGTATAAAGGTAACATAAGGCCAAGCTCATCACCCCATGGGAGCCCGATTATATTGGTACAAAAGAAGGATGGGACCTCGAGACTCTGTATTGACTATCGGACCCTGAACAAGAGCACTGTATGGAATAAGTGCCCAATCTCGTGGATTGATGACCTTCTAAACCAACTCAAGGGGGCCAAATATTTCAGCAAGATTGATTTGAAGTCTGGTTATCACCAAGTGCCTATCGAACCCTCCGATGTGTGGAAGAATTCGTTCAAATCTAAGGATGGATTTTTTAAATGGTTGCTCATGCCTTTCGGGTTGACGAATGCCCCCACAACCTTCATGAGATTGATGGATGACATCTTACAACCCTTCACCAATGCATTCACAGTGGTGATGACATATTGATCTTCAGCTAAGGTTGGGAAGAGAACCTCCACCATATTCGAGAGGTCCTCCAAACCCTTGTGGCAACATAAGCTGTGTGCCAATTTCTAGAAATGCACTTTTGGCATGACCCAAGTTCAATATCCTGGGTACATCATTGATGAGAAGTGTGTGCATGCGGACCCAACCAAGATACAAGTCATACGAGATTGGCTAGCCCCAACCACTCTAACAGATCTCCGAAGATTTCTGGGTCTTTCCAATTTCTACCGCAGGTTCGTGTTGGGGTTCTCTCATATCACTTGGCCTTTAAGTCAAGTCACCAAGGGTGGAGCGAAAGAAAATTTCTTTTGGTCTGAAACCCAACATAAGGCATTTTTCGAGTTGAAGCATCGCCTCTACTCTGCACTGATGCTCACATTACTAGACCTAGAGTAACCATTTTAGATTGAGATAGATGCCTTCGACTATGCTATTGGTGCAATTCTTACTCAATAGGGGCATCCAATGGCTTACCATAGTGAGACACTTTCATACATAGTATAAAGGTATCTCGCCTATGAAAAATAAATGTATTCCATTGTTTAGGCCTGTCATGAATGGAAGCATTACATTCTGGGGAAGGAAACAACCATTGACACAAACCACCGACACCTACATTTCATACAAACACAAGGGAAGTTACAGAATGATCGCCATAAAAAATGGTCCACATACCTGCAACAGTTCCATTTGAACATTAAGTACAAGAAGGGAAACACTTATAATGTTGCAGACTACCTCAGCTGACCACTAGCCATGGTGTTGATTGCTGTGCATGAATAATTTGGGCATGAGACTTTAGGGTGGTCACATCTTTACAAGAGAAATCCAGAAGTCGGTAGCACATACCAAACACTCCTGGAAGGTAAGCAAGCTCCAAATTTTCATCTCAAGATTGCACTGTTATGCCACTTGGGACACATCTGTGCATCTTTGTTCCTTCAATCAAGCGTGGCAAGATGATTCGGGAGGTGCCCGACAGTCATGTCGCTAGACATTTTAGAGTAGAGAAAACAGTGGCAATACTGCAAAAGTATTTTTATTGGCTGAACCTTTGTCAGGATGTTGGGAATTACATTCGATCCTACACTGCCTGCGTCATTGCCAAACCAACCATCAAGAAGCAAGGCCTATATAATCCTTTGCCTACTCCTATTCGACCTTGAGAATCCATCTCCATGGATTACATGTCGAGCCTTCCTTCGACTAAGCATGACAACGACTGCGTTTTCATGGTCGTCAACAGATTCTCTAAGATGGCCATTATGGCAGCCTGCAAGAAGAGTATCACAACAGAGGCCACTGCTAAGCTATTCTTTGAGTGAGCGTGGGTACACTTTGGGATCCCATAGTCTATTGTATTAGATCGGGACAACAAATTCCTAAGTGAATTTTGGTCAAGTCTCTCGTTGATGCTGGATACCAAACTTACTAGGTCCATGAATATCCACCCCCAAACTGATGGTCAAACAAAGGTCGTCAACAAGCTAATCGTGCACATTATGTGCATGTACAACTAAAACCATCCATGCACATGGGATGAAAGCCTCCCCTATGTCCATCAAAACTAACACAAATATATACATATCTCAACATGCCACAACCCCTTTCAAGTAGGGTTGGGATTTCAGCAATTATGTCCCATTGATGTGGCCATACTATTTGCAACCACTTAGACAAATTCAGATCATGTCCAGTCTAAAGTTGATAGGGCTAAAAACTTCATTGAGAGAATTGAACCTATGCACTAGCAGGTCCATGATATATTTGATGCCAATGCTAAGTACAAGCAGTGCCATGATCAACATTGGGTGTCGCACAAGTTCCAGGTGGGCAACAAAGTTTGGCTACATTTGTAGAAGGAGCACCTCAGTGGACCTCACCACAAGATTCACCCACTCCGATATGGGCCATAAACGATCACCAAGGTTGTAGGGGACAATTCCTTCGAGATCATCATTCCACCCGTCCTTGGTCTGCACCTAGTGTTCAATGTAGACAACCTTCGACCATACTTTCCACCATTGTTGGACACATCTGAAATTGCAGAACAATCACACCAACAAAGTTAAACCTAGACTGCATGGACCAAGCCACAACTGATCGGATCATGGTATGAGCACTAGTATTGCAGTAAGAATGCTGCAATCTCCTGGGGCTACCAACTTTACTTTATCAACTCGGGGTTCGTACAAACTTGGAGGTGACAATGTTGTATACACAAGTAGATGCAATGGGTCCACTCTTTGTCACTGCTGAGTTGGCGATAGACCACTAGGGTTTCTCAAACCAACCTTATATTGATTTAGAAGAAGTTTGATTACCAATGGAGAAAGGGGGATTTTACCCCAGTTGAGAGAATTGAAATATTGTCTACTGCAGTCTTGAAAGACTGAAATAAATGCTTTAACCACACCACTTATCTAACTACTTTCTAAGAGATATTGCTTCAGAATAATCCTAAGCTAACAAGTGTGTAATCCTAACTATTCTAGGCATGTAATCAGAGATAAGAAAACACTTTACTATTGTGCATATGAATGAACACAATAACGTTTTTTTTTCCTTTTTTTCCTTTTCGGTGAAAATATGAATGCTAATTCTTCTTGGTGGTATGGCAAGTGGGTTAGAGATGGTTGTGAAAGTTCAGATGGTGTGGGAGGAAAGTAGGGGTCTTCTCCTATCTTTCTGGATGCTTTTTCCACAAATCGGCCACAAAACAGGCCACTACAGGTCATCCTACAAGATGTCCTAATGTACCTATAGGATGTCCTAATGCTCCTACAAGATCCCTATATTTCTATAGGATCTGGTTGAAAGCAATAGGAGTGATTTGGAAGGTGGTATGGGGCTTAGAGAAGGTGAATGATGGAAGATATCATGCAAGGGAGTGGCTAGGACTTCCTCGAAACTCAAACTAAAGTTTGTAAGATGGTTGGATTTGCTGAACAAACATGGAAAGTTGTTCTTGTGGAATGATAAATTGGTTGATGGACTTAGTGGCTCTTGGTGATCATGGATTGATGAGGTTAGGATGGGGCTACTGACATGAGATCTTCCTGCACTATTGAAACTCCTGTAATACACACATCACTAGCATTTACCCATGAATCATGTCAAACAAGAAAGATTTCCAATCAACATATGAAAACAGAGTTCCATTATTTAATTGCCTAGTTCATGCATAGAAATATTTGCAGAATTTTGTGAAACACCATGAGATCTAATACAAGGCTAGAAATAATAGAGATAACAACTGAAACCTATCCTTGAAAACTAAAAAGATGTTTGCCTAAGTAGCAGAAAACCCTAAATTCCATAAGAAATCAGAATTATGTCTTTTTGTGGATGAATAGGATTTTTTCCTCAAACCATGGTCCCTGAAGGGAGGAGTGAGGCCAAATCCACTTTATTTCAACCTTTTTGGTATTCCTTTATCTCTCTAAATCTACTGCTAAAGCTATGCACAAACAGAAGCAAACTAATCAAATTCACCACTACTTGTAATGAAACAATGCTAAAATCAATTCAACAATTAATCTATGAAATAACCTAAGCATACAAGTACAATAAGAGGAACCTATGCTGCTAGGGTTGGGCCCTAACCCAAGAGCTTCAGCCCTCTGAGTCAACTTAGTGCTGGATCAAGGAAATGCTCATTCTCATTATCATATCAAAAAAATTACATAACAATGTTTTGCCACAATCCTTTAACTCGAAAATGCTTAGTACTCTTACATAAAAAATATGAATCCTAATGAGGCTCTAGGCCTCCTTATTTATAGAACTAAAGTCTCCAACAACTTCCTTAAATCTAGGGAGGTTTGGGTCCCAAACTCAAGATGAACTGGTTCTTAACTATGACTGGCTCAACTGCCCATGATCTCCATGACTTGGGTGCTTGCAACTCCAAGCTAGTGTGATTTCATTGAGGGATATTTGAATGATTGAGGATTTAATGAGGAAGATCCAACCCCTATAATATCTCCTTCTTGTCTCATTCGAGTTCCTGCACCTTAATTAGCCAAAATTGCCATGATTTTCTCCTAAAAACTTGTAATCAATGCAAATTAGCCCACTAGACATAACATCTTACTTTTACTCATCTCATTAAGAAAAATATAATTAAAACATGTAAGGAATTATGAGAAGATTTGATTTTAGTAAGATTGGAGGTGCATCAGGGTCCATATAGTTACCCAATGATGAGGCTCATCATCACCCCCTATTGAAAGTATTTCTCATCCTTTGAGAAACTTAATCTATGTCCATGTCTTTCATTTCTCTGGTGGCCTCCTTGACATCCCATGCTTCTGTTGTAGTTTCCTCTTCCTGTAAATAAAATCTTGCCTTCCTCTCTATCTCTTCCCCCTGCTTTTTTTCTTCTTCTTCTCTCCTCCCTTCCAACATTCCTAAAATAAATGATGGACTGAGTCTCAAGCCAATCCAATTGAATGTCAATATTTGTAGAGCTTGCTTATACATGAGTGTTCTACTTAGTGCCTCTCCCATTCTCTGAGGAGAATGGTATTATCTGATTCTTAGGTTGCGAGGCAAGGTGTTCCACCTTCTTTGGCAAGCTTTCAAGTGTCATATCCTAGCAATATGAACATGTCTTCAAAGTGTGTGTCTGCTTATTCTTCTGCAGCAAGGTACCTAGGTGCAAGCTTAGGATAATTTGCAATGAGGTTGTGAGTTATGATGACAACCATTGGAGTAGATTGTTCAGCTCTGATCATGAGGTGGTTTGTCTCTTCTCTTGCCATTACCTTTTTCATCTATGTAGCTCTTGCCTCCTCATGATTCATCCATGATGCTAAGGCCATCAGTTGCAAGTCTCCTATTTTTGAATTTGGGTCCCACACATTTAAATCTATCAAGGCCAAGTTGTGTAGGTAGAACTCATACATTTTTGCTCTATCTTCCAAGGTGCTTTGATCATAGAGATCAATGAATTTTCTATAGTCTTGGAAGGGCATAGTGCCTCTCTGTGCTAAAGTCTTGATTTGGAATTGTATCCATTGTTCCTTGAGATACAAGGCATAAGACTTTCCTGGCATCCTGCAATGGATTGCCTCCAAGTATAAACTGGCCATAGTTTCCAACTAACTTTCCCTTTCTTGTAGCTATCCCCTTAGGCATGCATTTTCTTCTTCTAACTAAGCTTTCATCATTGCCTCTTTGTCCCTTATGCTGCCCAGTTCTCTAACCATCTCCTTCAATTTCTCCTCCATGTGGCGTATATCCTCCACTCGTTTTGATTTGGCAATTTTCCTCCACCTGTGTGTCCTTTCCCTCTCTTTTTCAAGTTCAAAGAATAAGGGGATGGTAAAATTTTGTGGGATTACCCTACCTCCAATGAATCTGTAGTAGGAGTTTATGTTAGGCTATGGACTAGGTTCTCTTAGTTTTGGGTCTTCTTTCTTTGTTTCTTGCTGAGTGATACCTTCTTGGTCCCCTTTCTACACATCCTGTAGGTTTGACAGGGTTTCCTGTAGGATGGCCTCTACTTCCTGTAGGTATGTATGTGTCTCCTATAGGAGACATTTTCCCTTTGATGAGTCTGGCCTTGTGACATGCCTCCTAACATAAGTGATGGGAGATTTGGGAGAGGATTTTCCTAATGATCCTTATCCTTGACTTTTCTCTAGAGGGGCTGCCTTTTCTTGCTGCTTTGGTGAATCCTCAATGACAATTGGAGTTTTTGTGTGGGTTTGAGGTCTTCCTTGCCTAATTCTTATGCTCTTTCTTGTCCTGAAGTACAGTGGGGTTTGTCTTTGCCTCTTCCCTGTTGACTTGATAGGTGTACTTAGGGTAGTAAGAGCAGTTGCTGCCTCTTTATCAATGGGTTCTAGAGACACCCTTGGTGATTCTTCCCCTTATTTGTCTTGAATTGTAGACCTCTATTCTTCCTTCTGTTCTTTCCCTTCTTTTCCCTTCTCCTTCTCATTCTTATCTTTCTCTTTCTTTTCCTCCTCTAGTTCCTCACTCTGCTCATCCGTCTCTTCTTTTGTTTCTCCTTCTGTCTCTTCTTCATTCTCCTCCTCCTTTCCTTCCTCTTTTTCCCTTGTTTCATCTTCATTCTCCTCTTTTGTTTCATCTTCATTTTCTTGTTCTGTCTCTTCTTCCCTTTCACTAGTAGTGGGGATTTTGTCATATTCAAGAGCTTGAATTCCCCCTCCTGCCTGCATGTCTCTAAAGGTTGTCCATGTAATAGGGAGTCTTAGGTTTTGTAGAGCATCTTCAAGGATGAGTTTGATCAACCCATGATGGGCTAGTTGTTGATGTTTTCCCTCCTTCACTTTGATGCTCATGTCTATCATTGATTGAACAAGAAATTAGGGTATACTTAATCTATTTTGAGGAGGTCTATCTGCTCCAAATCTTAGCTCTTGGAGGATTTTGAAGTGGTATCCATACACCACACTGTATCTCCCTTCACATGATATGTATTTAATGAGGTGGTAACTAACTTCATTCAAAGGGTATAAAATTCTTCCTCTTCTGACCCCATTTTTGTCCTCCATTGGATCCTCCCCTTCTAAATAGAATTTCTTCTTTGAAAGGGTGTTGTTACCCTTATCTTCTTTTATCCATGGTAACCCTAAAGGGAGTGTAGTGATTCTGCTTATAATTTTAGGGGTAATTACTATTGATAGGCCTTTCACCACAACAGTGGCATGGGTCCTAGTGAGGGATGTGAGTGAGAGAGCAAAGTCTCTTGCCACCTCATCATTGTATCCACTCATCTTCTCAAAGAACCCCATCCATTGGTGCCTTGTGAAAATTTCTACTATAGGAGGATGCTGGTGGATCCTTATTATGTTTGTGGGTTCCCTCTTGTTAAAACATCCTGTCATCTTTCCCTGGTAATTGTGGAGGATTCTATGGATACAATTCAAGAATTTTGGTAGGTGAGAGAGGTTTGAATGTTAACTTTGCATACAATTCTCCTATACTGCAATTCCCTTAATCAAATTGATGATTTTTCTTCTTTTAACTGGAAAACATGGAAGGCATAACTCCTACCTCACTTGTTACGTTCTGTTGAGGACAACCTTTGATTTTTCCTCCCTTAGTGCCCATTGATAATCCTGTAGGTTGACTGCTCTATATCCTATAGGTTTTCTTGTAAGATCTTGTAGGTCTCCTGCGTTGCGAATGCTAACAATCTCCTGTAAGTGCTGCTTCAAGAATGCCAAGAGCAACCTATTTCCAATGAATGCTCAAGATTACTAATGCTCTCATTATATTGGAATCAATGTTTTATTTCCAAATATGGATGATCGTGTGGGACGGTGTGATGACTATCTAAGTACGAGACCCTCCTTTTGGACCGTTGGTCCCACTATCAGTCCATCATTCCACCTTACCTCGTAATAATATCCCACTTCGTTCCTCCATAACTTAACCATTTTTTTCCTTATCTCCTTTTTCTTCTGATTTGACTGCTACCACGTGTGGAGTGGCCTAATTGTTTTCTCCTTGTTGACTAGTCGAAGGTGGCCAAGTTAACTGGAAACCTTTTCTTATAAAACCAACTTTTACATAATCCTACAGTTTTGATCATATCGTACTAATGAGAGAGCATGAGTAAGATGACATACATGTGGGTAAGATACTTTGATGATGATGCATGTTGGAGAGTGATATCTCTGTGCTATGTTTTTGCTGCATGTTCTTATGTGTATTGACCTCTTTTGATGCTTGTTTCCTTTAATGTGTAGGTTTTGGAGAGTGAGGCTGGTGATCTTACTATTGCTATTGGGCTCTGGAGGAGTTGCCTCAACCTTGGAATCCTTGTGTTGAAGATGGCTGCCAACTTGTGAAGTTTCCTTTGTGGGATAGGCTGCTACAGGATCTCCTATAGGAAACCTATAGGATGTCTTATAGCTGCCTCTCCCCTAAAATTTTCATTCTTTTCCTTACTTATGGAGCATGAGGGTTGTTGATGTGAGTGGAGAAGGGTTGTAGGGAATGGTAGGTGAGGGTTGTGGTCGTCAGGTATTGTCCCTCTTTTCTTCTCCTCTCCCTCTTCTATTTGTTGTTTTTTCTTCTTTTGTAGACTATATTTTTGAATTGATTTATTGGATGGATGTAGGGCTCACATGGTGATGACAAACATGGCGATGATGTGGTGGAGTGATTGGTTTTTTTTTTAGACCTAGGCTTGTCATACCCTTACTCTAGGACCACTTTTCTTGGGATTTTCAAGGCCACTGTGATTCCTACAGGAATCCTGTAGGATTACAGGGAATCCTGTAGAAAACACAGAGCCTGTGTAAACTGAGCTTGAGGAGCTCATAAATGGAAGAATGGATGAAATAATGGAGAATATGAGATGGAGGGATTGGAATATGGATTTTGTAGGTCCTTTTGTTCCTCTCAAGTTGCGCTTATCCTCCTTCTGCTAACCTGCAACCAACATTTCCAAATTCTTTTTTACCCTTTCTCTCTTTTTTCATTTTTTTTTAGAAAACAACTAGTCTACCTCCAAGGAGGTTTCATCCTAGTTGTCTGCCCTGGATGCCTCAAAAGAGGTTTTCACCCAGGGATCTTCTTATTTTTTCTCAACACCATTGGGCCACCTCAAGAGGTTTTCAACCCAACAGTGGAACTCACGTGCCTCATGGAGGTTTTCACCCGAGTCTCTTTATTTATTTTTTATCTTTTTTCAGGGACTTGATGGGGTGGAAGCTGAGACTTGCTCTACCACCATCACTGTCTTGCTGATGCAATTGATGAATTCTTACTTTGTCAAGGGCTTATTGTAGACCTTCAATCTATATCCATTGACAAGTAAGGGATATCCTTTGCATCAATGGTTATTATCTGTATCAAACCATTATCTTGACATTTTTCTATGACATAAGGCCCTAACCATCTAGTCCTTAACTTTCCTTTAAAATCCTTGTACCTAGAATCATACAACAAAGCCCAATCACCTTCTTGAAACTGCTTGTCCTTTATATTCTTGTCACCTATGTGTGTAGGAGGGCATGCATCTTAAGTTCATCTAACCCATTCAGCTAGAGCAATATTTCTTGTTGTGCCCTGGTGAGATTTAGATCTAGTTGTGCTACCATTCTTAATGTGTTGTATTCAAATTCAATGGACAACAAGGATTTCTTCCCATAGACCATCTCATAAGGAGTAAACCTAGTGGTGGTCTTCCAGGTGGTATTGTAGCCCCAAGTGGCCTCAACTAATCTATCTGCCCAATCCTTTCTGCTGCTTCTAGTCACTTTGGTCAGAATGACCTCCAGCACTCTGTTGGTTATCTCCACTTGCCCATTAGGTTGTGGGTGATAAGGAGTGGATGTTCTGTGCTTGATCTTGTGTTGGCTTAACAAATTTTCAATCATGTGAGATGTAAATTGATTGCCTTTATCAGTGACCAATTCTCTATGGTACCCAAATTTATAAAATACATTTTCCCTTAAGAATGCAACCATTTTTCTTCTGTTGTTGCTTTGATGGCCTTGGCTTCAACCCACTTGGTTAAATAATCAATGCACACAATGATGTACTGCTTTTTCCTAGATGGAGGGTCAATGGGTCCAATCAAATCCATGCACCACTTTTCAAATGGCTCGAAAGTCACTTGAGTTTGCATAGGCATTTCATCCCTTGGGGTAGGTCCATCCTTTGGCACCGATCAAACTGACTAGTATACCTCCTCACATATTGGTGAAGAGTGGGCCAGTAAAAACCAACTTGTAGTACCTTGAATGTTGTTCTTTTGGCTACAAGGTGACCTCCACAAGGCCCATCATGACAGTTCATAAGGATGTCAAAGACTTCCTCCCCCCTGACACATCTTCTCATAATTTGATCTGGGCCTAGTTTGAAGAGGTTTCCCCCAATCCAAGTGAATGGGGTGCTCTTCCTTACAATATTGCTCTTTTCCTTGGAGGACAAATTTGATGGAAACTGTTTAGACACCAAGTAATTTTCTATGTCAGCAAACCATGGAGAGAGAACTGAAATGGCGAATAAGTGTTCATCTGGTAACTGATCATCAACCATTCCTTCCTCCCCTGCAGGCAAAGTCAATCTGGATAAAAAATCTGCAACAACATTCTCCTTTCCAGGCTTATAAATAATAGTTAAATCAAACTGTTGCAATAAAAGTAACCATCTAATAATCTGGGCATTTAAGTATCTAATTACAACATGGTTAGTATGCACAAATTTTTGGTAACCAGTAATGTAATGCCTAATTTATTCAATGAATGCATAACAACTATGAGGCCTTTTTCAGTCATTGTATAGTTCAATTCAGTTTTTGACAGATTCTTACTGATGAAGTAAATGGAATAAGGTAGATTTTCATCTATCTGGCCTAGAGTCGCTCCTATTGCTTTGTGAGAGGCATCAACATGTATATGGAAAGGAAGAGCCCAATTTGGGCCTCAGAGAATAAGTGCAGTGGTCAACTTGTCCTTTAGGGTGTCTAAGGCTTCATGACAACTTTTTGACCATACAAATTTAGAGTCTTTGGTCAATAACCCAAATAAAGGAGAAGCTAACTTGCTGAAGTCTTTTATAAATCTCCTATAGTATTCGGGTAAACCTAGAAAGCTTCTGACATCTCTCTATTTTTGCGGAGCTGGGACCCTTTGGATGATGTCTATCTTATTTGGGTCTACCTGTAGTCGTTTCTGGTATATTGAGTGACCTAGAATAGTCCCTGCAGTAATCAAGAAATCACTCTTTTCAAGACTAAGGGATAGGTTCATTTCAATGCATTTGTTAAACACCTTACCCAAGTTGGAGAGAGCCTCCTAGAAATCACACCCATAGGGTGTAAATTCATCCATATAATTTTCCACTGCATCATGGACTAGATCAACAGAGATACTCAGGATTGCCCTTTGGAAAGTGGCAGGGGCAATGCATAGGCCAAAAGGAAGGACCCTATAATCGAAAGTACCCCAAGGACAAGTGAAGATGGTTTTATCTTGGTCCTCTAGGCTAATATGGATTTGATTGTATCCCCTGAACCCATCTAAGAAAGAGAAGAACTTTTTCCCTACCAGGCCATCTAACACTTGGTCAATGAAAGGTAGAGGGAAATGGTCCTTCTTTGTTGCTTTGTTTAATTCTCTGTAATCAACAAAAATCCTCCACTTCCCATTTTTCTTTGGAGCCAACACCAAAGGAGAAACCCACTCACTGTCCATGATAAGGTAAATGAATCCTACACCCAACAACTTTTGCAATTCTTCTTTTACTATATACTTGAGAGCTGGATTCATTACCCTTTGGGGTTGTCGGACTGGTTTGCAACCTTCTTTGATACAAATCTAGTGAGTACACATCGAGGGGTACACTCCCTTCATTTCTTTGTAACTCCAAGCAAAGGCATCCAAATGTTCCCTTAGCATGTTTCACAACTCTTCTTCTTGGTGTATAGAAAGAGAGGGGTTGATTTTCAAAGTTATTTCAGGGCCAAATTCTATTGTCTTGACATGAGTAGGTTTTGAATTAGCTAAGCATATATCAATCTGATGGTTTCTCTTGGTTTCCTTCACTACTTCTTCTAAGGACAAGGAGTTGGGAGTTGGATTTGGAGTATGTGTTCAATCAAATCATCTTCATTCGGCTGTCCTCATCCCATGGTAGTTTCTAGGGTATAGAGTTGGGCTGAGTAAAATTTGTCTTCTTCCTCCTCTTCCAGCCATAAAGGTAAATTATGTTCTAAAGATGGCTGATCAAGAGGGGTTAGGATCAACTGCTTAGATAGATGACCATTTTTGATAGTCATGTTTCCAGCCCTGCAACTGTTGTAGGCATCGACAGTGGCTAACCAAGGCTTGCCAAGTATGAGAGGATAACCATTAAGCTTGGACTTAGGCTGGAGAACTAGGAATTCGATAGGGGTACTCCCAGGAGTCAATGGAGACCATCACATCCTCAACAATCCCCTCAAGGGCTACTGTGGAATGGTTTGCAAGTTGCAAGATTGTTGTGGTATTTCTTAATGAACCCTAGAGATTTAGATTGAGCATGGTGTCCTTATTCATTACATTAATGGAAGCCCCAAGATCAATCAAGGTGTGTGGGAAAATGGTGCCATTGATGTGCACATCTACTACAAGGCTCCCAGGGTCTAAATATTTTGGGCAAATTACTTACCCCAACATTAAGTTGGATAGTTGTCCAATGACATTAATGGTAGGGGTATCTCTTTTTCGCCTCCCTGGATGTTTTAAACACTTCTCTTTAGTAAATTTGTTGTAAATAGGTATATACTTAATGGCTTGGAGAAGTAGAATTTTGACACACAGATTTTTAAATTCACCTAGAAGTTCGTTCTCTCCTGGGGTAGGCTGGACTGGATGAGTTAATCTTTCAGGAAAGGGTGGTGGATTCACTCTAATCATACTTTCCTCTCTTTCCCCCTCACTCTCCCTTGGTGGAGATGGAGGTTGTATGTTCAGGAGTACTCTCCCAGACCTCAGGTTGATTTCTTGAATTTCCACAGCATAAGCAGGGTACTATGTCTCTCCACTGTATAATTTTTGTGCCTACCTGTTGTTCAGGTTCGGATTTGGTTGGGCAGGCATCTAAGGTTGTTTAAGTGGAGTAGGGTGTAAAAGTTGTGGTTGAGTAGGAGGTGAAGGAAATAAATCTGGAGTATTGTTGTATGGGGGCCTCCACCCCTGGTGTGGTGCATTCCACTGAGGCTGTGGAGGAGTATATGGCTGAAATGGCTGGTTGCTGGACTGGGAATGGTACTAAGGTGAAAAATACCAAGGAGAAGGTGTAGACCAGGAAGGATGAGCAGGGGTCCCCCAAGAGGGAATGGATGTGTTTTGGTTAGGGTTGTAATATGCATAGGATGACTCTTGCATGCCCTGCTAATATGGTCAACACCCATGAGGCCTCCTATGATTTATGTAGCAGAGTTGTTCAGTCACCCCTTCAGTTCCATGCTACAAAACTTTTAGTATAGGTAGAGAAGGGCACTTGTCTATGGAGTGGTTTTCTTCATAGACCGAGCATATTTATACAAGGTTTAACGGGCATTCACTCCTAGGGTGCCTCCTTATGCATCTAGGGTAGAAGATGGCTAATACTCTCTCTGCTTCCTCCTACTTTCTCTTGATGTGCATAGTGTCCATCTGTAGGGCCAGGGTTTGTAGCATTTCACTTTTGAAATCTTCCAACATATTTCCATTTTCACCTTTTATGGATGTGTTGGAAGAGGATGAGTTGGCCATTGGTTGACTACCCCTACCCTTTTTCCTAGCTACCCTAGAATGGTTCTTAAATACAGTATTGATATCTTCATAGGGTAGCTGGTAGATGTCCCCTCCTGCTAGCAGGTTTAGGGTATCCAGAAGATCTTCTCTGACCCCCCTGAGTAGGACTAGCTTCAGTGACTCAGGATCAAGTGTGCACCGAGAACTTTTGTAGCTAAGCTGGAATATTTCCTCATAATTTTATAAGGACTCATCATGCCCTAAGCTCATTCTAAAAATTTCCCCTGTAGTGTCTTTGGACCTACGGTAGTCCCAATACTTGTTGTTGAAGGCTTACTACATCTGAGCCTAGGTCGTGATGCTATCCCTAGGTAAAACCATGAACCAGCGTAGAGCTGCATCCTTAAGAGTGGATGGGAATAATTTCGACTTCTAATCATCAGTGGTGCAATCATAAGTTTTCAATATGATAGCGAACTCAAACAAGAAAGTATTTGGATCTTCTGAGGTCAGGCCATGGAAGTGAAGAAGAGCAGAGGGGCCTATGTTTTTCAGCTTGGCATCTCCATTGGTTTCTCTGACAGGAAAAGCACCCTCAATTATTTCTCTATCTCCTATGTCATTTCTATTTTCACTCATTAGGCCAGTTGCAATGGGTTGTCCTTCTTCTTCTCCCGTTGTAGGTTATTCAAAAATCTCTGGTTGCTCGCCTAATGGGTCCTCCAATTCACGGCCACCAAAGAATAGGGAAGGTTGGCTATTTAAAATGGTGGGGGTAATTGGTAGAAATTTTCCTAAGGTATCCCTATTCCTACGAGGCATGAAAGAAGTGTTTTGTTTTTGTTTTGTTTTTCAAGCTTTAAGACTAATTGCAGAATTGAAACAACAACTGAATGGAAACTAAATGTTGAATGAAATCTTACTTGCAGAATGGAAAGGAAAGCAAACCATTTTACAATTACTTTTGCAAAAAAAATGAAGCTAATGGCAGAACGGAAGAGATAAGAAATGGAAGAAAGAAAGAAAAAATCACATCTTACTCAGACGCCTCCCCGACAACACCGCCAAAAAGTGATGAGCACCGGTAATGCAGCAAGAATACTGCAATCTCGTCGGGCTACCAACTTTACTTTATCAACCCGGGGTTCATACAAACTTAGAGGTGATAGTGCTGTATACACAAGTAGATGCAATGGGTCCACTCTTTGTCATTGCTAAGCTGGAGATAGACCACGAGGGTTTCTCAAACCAACCTTCTATTGATTTAGAAGAAGTTTGATTGCCAATGGAGAAAGGGGGATTTTACCCTAATTGATAGAATTGAAATATTGTCTAACGCAGTCATGAAAGATTGAAATAAATGCTTTAACCACACCACTCATCTAACTACTTGCTAAGAGATCTTGCTTCAGAAGAATCCTAAGCTAACATGTGTGTAATCCTAACTATCTTAGGCATGCAATCAGAGATAATCAAACACTTTACTGTTGTGCATATGAATGAACACAATAACCTTTTTTCCTTTTTGTCCTTTTTGGTGAAATTATGAATGCTAATTCTTCTTGGTGGTATGGCAGGTGGGTTAGATATGGTTGTGAAAGGTCATATGGCTTGGGATGCAAGTAGGGGTCTTCTTGTATCCTTCTATATGATTTTTCCACAAATCGGCCTCAAAACATGCCACTACAGGTCATCCTATAGGATGTTCTAATGCACATACAGGATGTCCTGATGCTCCTACAGGATCCCCTGTATTTCTACAGGATCCAGACGAAAGCAATAAGAGTGATTTGTAAGGTGGTATAAAGCTTAGGGAAGGTGACTGATGGAAGATATGAGGGAAGGGAGTGGCTAGGACTTCCTCAGAACTCAAACCAAAGTTTGTAAGATGGTGGGATTTGCTCAACAAACATGGAAAGTTGTTCTTGTGGAATGATAAATTGGTTGATGGACTTAGTGGCTCTTGGTGATCATGGATGGATGAGGTTAGGTTGGGGCTGTTGACATGAGATCTTCCTACACTATTGAAACTCTTGCAATACACACATCACTGGCATTTACCCATGAATCATGTCAAACAAGAAAGATTTCCAATTAACATAAGAAAACGGACTTCCATTATTTAATTGCCTAGTTCATGGATGGAAATATTTGCAGAATTTTGTGAAACACCATGAGATCTAATACAAGGATGGAAATAGCAGAGATAACAACTGAAATCTATCCTTGAAAACTGAAAATATGTTGGCTTTAGTAGCAGAAAACCCTAAATTCCATAAGAAATCAAAATTCTATCTTTTTGGGGCTGAATAGGAGCTTTTCCTCAAACCATGGTCCCTGAAGGGAGGAGTGAGGCCAAATCCACCTGCTTTCAGCCTTTTTGGTATTCCTTTATCTCTCTAAATCTACTGCTAAATCTATGCACAAATGGAAGCAAACTAATCAAATTCGCCACTACTTGCAATGAAACAATGCTAAACTCAATTCAATATGTAATCTATGAAATAACCTAAGCATACAAGTACAACAATAGGAACCTCTACTGCTAGGGTTGGGCCCTAACCCAAGAGCTTCAACCCTGTGAGTCAACTCAGTGCTGGGTCAAGGAAATGCTCATTCTCATTATCATATCAAAAAAATTACATAACAATGTTTTGCCACAATCCTTTAACTCAAAAATGCTTAGTGCTCTTACATAAAAAATATGAATCTTAATGAGGCTCTAGGCCTCCTTATTTATACAACTGAAGTCTCCAACAACTTCTTCAAATATAGGGAGGTATGGATCCCAAAATCAAGATGAACTAGTTCTTAACTGCCACTGGCACGGCTACCCATGATCTCCATGACTCAGCTGCTTGCAACTCCGAGCTAGTGTGATTTGATTGAGGGATATTCAAATGAGTGAGGATTTAATGAGGAAGATCCATCCCCTATAATCACTCCTTCTTGTCTCATTCGAGTTCCTACACCTTAATTAGTCAAAATTGCCATGATTTTCTCCCAAAAACCTGTGATCAATGCACATTAGCCCATTAGACATAACATCTTACTTTTACTCATCTCATTAAGAAAAATATAATTAAAACATGTAAGTAATCATGAGAAGAGTTTATTTTAGTAGGCTTGGAGGTGCATTAAAGTCCATATAGTTACCCAATGATGAGGCTAATCACATGGATAAATAGATCAATAAAACTTGCTAGCAGATGATCCAAATATATGGGGTTTTCAAAGATGGCCAACTCCTACACCAAGGCAAGTGGCTCAACAAGGACCAAGTTCAGCAGAAGCTTCCACATCTCATGGAGGCACTCAATGCATTTGGAACCATTGCTTCCTAAGGGGGGAGGACTGATCCAGGTGGATATTGGTGGCCACCTACCTATTCCACTTGGACCCCCACCACTGTCTCTTTCAATTTTTTAGTTTCCTTAATTGTACCATAGTTTACTATTTGTGCCAGATTTTCGGGTCCTGAAATTTTGGAGCCTTTATGAGGCCCTAAATGATTTTTTTTTGTTGGAAAAAACGGTTAAACATAGTTTTTATTCTAAAGTTCTAGTCCTTGAATATATATTTCTAATGATTTATTATGTGCGTCAAACGAATGTCGTATGCCAAAGTTATGACCCCGGGAAGTTGATGTACCAATTTACCCAAACGGGGCCCATAGTTTTGGTGCTTCATCTCCTAGGGTTAGGTTTTTGGATGTTTATGGTTTTCCATTGTTTCTCAATAATAAATAGGCCTTCAAGCCTCATTGTAACATAGTTCAGAGGCTTGTAGCTGCCACATCTCTTCTCAAAGATAAGCTACCATCACCCGAGTTAATTTTATTTCCATTCTGTTTGTAAGCATATTTTGGTATTTGATATTAATGAAGTGAAGTGTTATTTCTGCTACATTTCTTTATTTATGGTTACATCTATAGCTTTTTGCTTTCATGTTTAAGTTCGGATCTATGGTATCATAGCGGTCTGCTCTTTCTCTATTTTCCTTTGCATGTCCCCAACAAGGTTGGGATATAAGGAGTTAGGGCCCAAACTGATCGAACCTTTGCAAGACTAGCCTTACAAACCTCAACGACCTCCCATGGTGGAAGAGAAGAAAGGCGAGGGGGCAGAATGTCCTTTCAAAATCTTTCTTGAAGAATCCCTCGAGTAACAAAGGAACGCGATGATGGACAACTTTGCCTAGATCCTTTAGCGACTACCTAAAGATGATGCATCTCCTTCTAGCAACTACTCTGGAAGTACCACACCCTTTAAGTTACGATTAACTTTGACATCCCCATATTTGAAGGTCAGATAAATGTGAACATTGTAGATAAGTGGTTAAATCTACTAGAAGTATATTTTTTGTTCATAATTTTTTTAGCCGGGAAAATATTACTTTTGCACTTCTCAAAGCGGCCCCCATGTCAAGGACTGGTGGGAAACCTACTATAAGAAGAAGGATGAAAGTACACCCTCACTATTTTTAGCTACACTCACTTGGAATTCATTCATTGATGCCATCAAGGAGTAGTACTACCCTATCGAGAGCTATGAGGATAAATACATAAAGTGGACCACGTTGTAGTAGGGAAGGGACCAAGACGTGCCAGAGTTTACCAATGTTGTCCATACCGTTCATACGAATTTGGGTATCAATGATTTTGAGCGACATTTAGTACTCAAGTACCTCAACTACCTACATAGAAACAAGGGAAAGGCACCCCCAAACCACAGATAAAATGAAAAAGACAAAGCAGGGTGACCGAGGACAACCTGCCGAAGCCACAAGAAAAGAACAACACCACAAAGATAAATAAGGAAATGGGAAAATGGTGTGAGTTCCATAAGAGCTCCACTCACAACATGAGTGAGTGTCGGGCCAAGCAATCACTGGTGGTCAAGCTGAAGGGTTTTGAATTAGACACATGTTCTAACTCTAAGTCAGAAACCAACAAGGGGAATGACAAAGGGAAGCAGATCATTGATGCGGAATCTAGTGCTACCATGGCCACCACCAAGATCCAAAAGAATGAGCCTAAAAATCCAGAGGAGGGGGAACTCCTCTTCCACTCACAAATGTGGGTGAAGGGTTCTCCGCTATAGTTCATTGTCAACAGCGGGAGCCAAAAGAACATCATTTCAAAAGAGGTCATGAAGCGGTTGGGCCTACAGACTACAACACATTCGCAACCGTAAACCATCGGGTGGCTTCACCAAAGACGAGATCTTCACGTCAACGAGTAGTTCTGCCTTTTACAACATTATTAGGAAAACCATACTTTTGGAAGTGGCATGTTATTTATGAGTCTAGACCTCGCTCTGTGATTATTACTTTGGGCAATAATTTGTACACGATACCAGAGGTAGCCCTGCCTACTGCTATCTCTTTTATCATTGCAAAGAAATGCAGTAATATCATTTCATAGATTCGGAAATTTATTTTCCTTATGCTTTGCCCTCAGGGATAGAAGAAAATTGTGGCCACAACTTCTAAATAAGGCTCCTCCTTCCAGTAGAAAAAGATGGAAAAGGTCATGGAGGAGTACAAGGACATTTTGTCCTCACCTATGAGGGTGCCTTTGGACTATCGGGTCAAGCACTCCTTTGATCTGACCCTGGGTGTGCTTCTACCCAATGGACCAATCTATCGATGCTCTGCTCTGGAGAACGACGAGATCAAGCGACAGATTTAGGAGTTGTTGCAGAAAGGGCACATCAGGCCAAGCTCATCACCTTATGGGATCCCAATTGTATTGGTACAGAATAAGGAAGGGACCTAGAGACTCTCTATTGACTATCTGGCATTGTACAAGATCACTGTACAAAATAGGTACCCAATCCCAAAGATTGATGACCTTCTGAACCAGCTCAAGGGGGACAACTGTTTCAAAAAGTTTGTGATGAGCCTCATAAATGGGTAATTATATGGGATTATTTTACCTCCTAAACTAGTAAAATCAACCATTCTCTTAGCTTATTGTATGCTTTTCTGATTATATTTATGCTTATAGGGTGAGTTGAGTTAGTTACTATGCTATATGGTATAACATGTATTTAATGCAGATTATTGATGGATTTCGAGGTCAAAGTCAAGGATATAGTGGTCAAAATGCAACAATAACTTGAAGTAGATAGAGGAGAGGACTTATAGGAGGGAATCCCCCTCATTTATTTCTCCTCACTTCGAATTCCCCTTCATTCAGCTCGGAGTACAAGTAGCTGAATCATGCACTAGAAGGCGGCCAAGCAAGTGGAAGATAATTGATAGTTATCTCGAGTTTTGGGAGCCAAGCCTCCCTGATTTTAAGGAAGTTGTTGGTAGCTTCAGATGTATAAGTAGAGAGGCCTAGGGCCTCACTAGGGTCGACTTTTTTTTGCTTGTGTAAACTCTGCTCAAATTTCGAGCTTACTATTTTATGACAGTTTTATGTAATCTTGCTATTTTTTGATAATGGAGATGGAATCCTTTTTGAGCTATCACTGAGTTACCTCAGAGGGCTGAAGCTCTTGGGTTAGGGCCCAATCCAAGCAGCCAAGCTTCTCTTTACTTGTATTTGTATGCTTTACTTCAGTTTGTAGATTAGTTTGCTGTTAGATGTATTTCTCTTATGGTTAAGAATAGGTTGCTTTTGATGATTTAGTAGCTTGCTTCCATTTGTGCTTTCTGTAGTAGGTTAAGAAGTGATTAGAGAAGATTCAAAAGGCTAGCAATAGTTCCTTGGCCTCTCTTCCTTCCTCTGGGACCATGATTTGAGGCAAAGACTCTCTTGCTGCCCCAAAAACACAGATTTTCCTCATTCCTAGGACTTCTAGTGTTTGCAGCTCTCTAGTAGGTTGATAGTCCAGTTTTGCTTTACTTTAGATCTTCTTTATCATGTTCACTTCCTGATTTGCAATAGTCCTTTTGCATGCTTTCCTTTCTTACATAATTTCCTAGCATTTCCTTCTATACAACATAGTTTAGGCCATTTTAATGCAAAACTTTGTTTTTCATAGGATGCACTCGTTTTAGTGGTTGCTTGATTTCCTTGGTTGATTGTTAGTTTCTATGCTACAGATCTCTTCTAGTAGTAGGCTAAATTACCAGCAATCACACCCTCCATCTGATCCATGTCCTATAGGTCTCCCAAACCTCACCTCAATTCTGCCCTAGTTTCCTTGATTTTTCATAGAACTTCTTCCTCTCTCCTTGAGCAAACCCAATCATATTTCTCTCTCCTGGTGATTCATGGTATACCTTAGGCACTCTAACACCTCATTCCAACCTTCACCCATCTTTTTCACCCACTCTCACACCCTCAAAATAGCGAAAATTTCTCTTAGCTTCCTCTTGTAGGCCTCTTGTAGTTTCCTTGTTTTCCTCTTGTAGTTTTCCAGTGTCCTCCTGTAGTTTTTCCTGTAGGATTTATTTTGAAGGCCGAGTGTGGGAAAAGACTCCAGAAGGCCACCTAAGACCTATCCACACCAGCCTACATCCTCTCAAACTCCAAAACCACCCATTAACGCCCCCTGTTCGCTGCCACACTCACACACAATAAATTAGATGCATGTTAAATTCACATAAAAACACATAAAAATCCAAAAATGTGTTTTTTGCTTATTTACTTCCAGAAATAGCATGGTTAGATTTTGTTTACTTCCTTAAGTAGGTAATGGCATTTCCTTCATTATTTTCATAGTGTTTTTGGCAAAAGTAGAATTAGCTTGTTAATTAGGGTTTACTAGGTTTTGCTTTACATTCCAGTGTTTCTCCTTTCTGCAGTTAGAATAACATCTGTATAGTAATCTTTCTTTCCTTTCATCACACATGAGCTTCTTCTAAAATCTATAGAAGTTGGCTTAAGCTCCTAGTGATCTCGTGCTAGATGACCAAGTGACAACCTGCAGTGAGAACTAGTACTTGTGCATATAGCACTGACGCTTCCAAGTTTGTTACGAACTACTGGGTTGATAAAAGTAAAGTTGGTAGCCTAGGAGTTGCAACATTCTTGTTGCAATACTGGCTCTCACCACTTTTTGGCACCGTTTTCATGGAAGCGTCAGAGTATTATGTGATTACTGCTTTCTTCTATTTCTTATTGCAACATTATGCTAATAGTTTATTTCGACAAAAGTAGACTAGTCATTTCTTTTCTTTCAGTTCTGCATTTCCTTGCTTTCCTTTTCAATTCTGCAAATTTCCATTTAGCAAGTTCATTTCAGCTAGTTGCAATTTGTTTTTTTCAATCACAATTTCAGTTTCTGCAGGTACTTTTAGTGTGGGGAAAGAGAAACAAAAAACCAACCAAAAATATTTCCTTTCATGCCTCGTAGGAGTAGAGAAAACTTAGGAAATTTTTTTCTCAACACTCCCACTGCTTCACATAGCCAACCTTCTCTCTTCTTTTGTGGCTACAATTAAGAAGAACCCTTAGGCGAACATCTAGATATATTTGAAGAACCTATAGGGGAAGAAGAAGAAGAAAACATTTCTTTGGAGCCAATGGCTGAAAACAGAAATGCTAGGGGAAATGGAGAGAAAATAGAGGGTACCTTCCCCATTCAGGAGACCAATGGGGACACAAAAATGAAGAATATAAGTCCTTCAGCTCTACCTCACTTCCATGGTCTAACTAAAAAATATCCTGACACCTTCTTGTTTGAGTTTGTTGTCATCTGTCAAACTTATGACTATGCAGAAGACGAGCTAAAGTTGAAATTGTTCCCTTCTACTCTCAAGGACGCAACACTACGTTGGTTCATGGAATTACCTGACAATAACATCACAACTTGGGCTCAGGTACAACAGGCCTTTAACAACAAGTATCAAGACTATTGTAGGTCAAAAGATACTAAGAAGAAATCTTCCAAATGACCATAGGAAGTGATGAGTCCCTGGAAGACTATGAAGAGAGGTTCTAGCTCAGTTACAAAAGGGTTAGGTGTACACTTGACCCTGAGTCTCTGAAGTTGGTCCTACTCAAGGGAATTCAAAAAGACCTTTTAGACACCCTCCATCTACTGGCTGGGGGAGACATCTACCAACTATCCTATGAGGACATAAAGATTGTTTTTAGAAATTATTCTAGAGCAGCCAGAAGGAAAGGTAGGGGGAGTCAACTCATAGCCAATACCTCTTCTTCCAGTTCATCCATTAAAGGTGAAATTGGAAACATGATGGAAGAATTCAAGAGTGAGATGTTGCAGACTCTTGCCATGCAAATGGATACCTTACATATCAAAAGAAAACAAGAGGAAGCAGAGAGGGCTTTGGCCATGTTTTCCCTAGATGCACCAGGAGGCATCCTAGGAATGAATGCACATTGAACTCTATAGAGTTTTGTTCAGTCTATGAAGAAGATCATTCTACAGATAAGTTCCCTTCCTTGCCCAGACTTAAAGCTGTATACCAAGGGGCCGAAGGAGTCACTGAATAGATCTATTACATAAACCAAAGGAGGTCACATGGACCTAGACCATACCAACAGAGGATGCAAGGGACATCTCAGGCATACCGCAACCCCAACCAAGTCACCTCCATACCTTCTTGGGCCTCCCCTGCTCATCCTTCCTAGTCCACGCCTCCTCCTTGGTCCTTCACATCTCAATATCATGCCCAACCATCCACCCATTCATTTCATTCCTATGCTTAGCTGCAACCTCAGTGGAATGCATCTCATCAGGGGTGGAGGCCCCAATACAACTCTCTTCCTGCTCTTTTGCCTCCACAACCTACCCAACCACAAACATTACCTTCTCCTCCACCAAGGAAACCCCAAATTCCTGCCCAGCCAAATCCAAACCGGAACAACAGACAGGCTCAGCAAGTGTATAGTGGGGAACCATCATGGCCAACTTATGTTGTGGAGATTCAAGAAATTAACTTGCGATGTAGGAAAGTTCTCCCAGATAGCCATCCTCCACCCAAGGATGTTGAGGAAGATAAAGAGGAAATCAAACCTAAAGCAAATCCACCCTTTCCTGAGAGAATATCCATGACAATCTAGTCTACCCCATAAGAGATGGAACTCCTAGAAGGATTGAAACATTTATGTGTGAAGATACCACTTCTCCAAGCCATAAAATATGTGTCTATCTACAATAGGTTGATCAAAGAGAAGTGCTTTAGGCATCCAGGAAGGCGCAAGAGAGATTCCCCAACCATCAATGTCATAAGACAACTGTCCGACCTGATGTTGGGGTAGATAATCTGTCCAAAATATCTGGACCCTAGAAGCCCAGTAGTTGATGTCCACATTAATGGCACAATGGTCCCACATACCTTGATCGATATGGGAGCTGCCATTAATGTGATGACAAAGGACACAATGCACAAAATTAACCTCCAAGGCTCCTTAAGGAAGACCATGACAGTGCTGCAGCTAGCAGACCACTCCATAGTGACCCCTGAGGGGATTGTGGAAGATGTGATGGTCTCCATTGATTCTTGGGAGTACCCTGTTGATTTCTTAGTTCTCCAGCCAAAGGCAAAGCTCACTGGGTATCCTCTCATTCTGGGAAGATCCTAGTTGGCTACAGCCGATGCCTACATCAGCTGCCGAGCTGGGAACATGACCATAAAGAACAGGCACATGTCGAAGCAGTTAATCCTATATCCTCCTGCCCAACCTGTTAGTGTTGGTATCTTCATCCCTCCGTCAAAGATCAAATCCTCTTATTGCATTGCATATTAGGTGTCCCGCTCAGTCAACTGCATTCCATTAGGCGCATGGATCATCTGACGGTAGTGGCTTCTCCTACAGTTTCCCTCATGTTATTTACCTGTTGGCTCATGTTTAAACATATACAATCTTCTTTTTATCTTGCAAATTGCAAAAGTTGTCTTTAGGGTTTCATGGTCAATTAGGTCTAGGGTTTCATCAAAAAATGTTTTAAAGTGTCCAATAATTACCAGCAGGCCATGAGGAGGTTTTAATATCAATAAATTTCATCGCCAAGTGTTTGAAACTGTGTTTTTCCTCAAAAGGAAAAACAGAGTATTTAGCTTTTATTGTAAAGAATCATGAAAATTTTGTTTTCCTCATTGTAAATTTCTTCATCTGTAATCCTGGTTTCCTTCCTTAGCCCCAGAAGCTCCATCACCTACAACACAAGCAGAGCTCAGGTCATTTAGTTCATCACAAAACTCAAATGAAGTGAAAAAGTGCAAAAAACAGAGTTTGAAGATAAAGTCATTTGCGAAACATTATGAAAGTGGGTTTTGGCACAATAAAATTTAAAAGCTCTATGTATAAATCATTTCTCCAAGTGTTTGAAGTTCATTTGTACTCCAAGAGTAAAGTGAAGCAAGGCAAGACGATTTGGGTGAGTAAGTGACAAGTTTGGGTGAAAATCGACCTGCGCGGCACACTGGGCAAGAGGCGCGGCGCACTCATCAAGCGCAGTGCACTGGGCCTCAAGATCCTGTGTTTTTTACAAGGGAACGACGCATTGGGCTGGATGCGCGGCGCATACAGCCAAAGAGCCCGAAAATTTCCAGAACTCGCTCAAATCGCCCAAAAACGCACGGATTTGTCAGGTAGAGCCTCCATTACCGTTTTATATCCAAGTTGGGTGCTTGCTTCATGGTGCTTGTTTCATTGTGATTTCTTAAAGAAATCAAACCCTACCGTTTGAAGTTCCTCAAACAAAAATTGTTGCCTAGGGTTTTGATAACTGTTTTGCCACCAAGTTCACTCCCTTATCCCTTTTTTCCATTGATTCTCTTATCTCCTAAGTTCCCCCACCCCCTAAATTCACTAATCCCCTATTCCAAGTTCCCTTTCCCAAAATCCCAATTATAAAACCCCAAACCCTAATCCTATACATAAACTACCAAAACATCCCATATTTCCCTAACTAAATCTATCCCAACAGTCCCTAATCCCCCACTATTTTTCCCTTCCCTTACAGTCCCTCATTTCACTATTTTCCTTTGGTGGCAGAGGTCAAACACATCACCAAAAACAGTCCAACACAGTTTGACACATCAACACCTATTTCTCCAAGGAAATTTGTCTACCAACAGCTATGGCATCTTATCCTTCATATGATTATGAAGAGGAGACCCAAAGTGACTCACCCACAGAGGGACATGCACCCAGGAGGCCTCATAGAGGTGGTAGACATATCAGAGAGGAACCAACCACTCTTACTGAATTACAGGCTTGCCCTCTTGCCATTTTTTGTTTCCAACATCAGTCATGTTATGAATTTTGCGAGAAGGTTGCTAATATTCAGTTTCATCATGAGTTGGCCCGCTTATTTGTGTTGCATTTACATGGTGATCAAGCCACTCTTACTGGTGTCACTTTCACATTAACACCAGAAACCATTTCATTAGCAACCAGCATACCAAACATTGGAGAACCATGGAACAAGAGGCAGAAAATTGACCGGCAGCACTATGAACCGTACATCAAGCCCGACTTTTTGAGACAGCTCAAGAGAGTGTTTCCTTTTCGGTACCTCAAGGATGAATATGCTCCTTTAATGAAACTCATCATGAAGTATTTCACCTGTGAGGGTCGGTTCTCCCGCTTGTATGCTTATCACATCAGGCTACTGATGAATTTTACTCGAGTACGGATGATGAACATTCCTTACTTCATATGCCAAAACATAGAGAAGATGACCACTCTTGTGCAGCACAAGACCCCTCAGCAGCAGTTTAACAATATTTATCATTTTGCTCTCATCAAGATTGTGGTTGTTCATCAGCTTGGTTTACAGGGCATCACTTGGGATGAATTCATCTCTCGTGAGTTTTTCAGAGTTCAACAGGGACCTTCAGAGGCTTTATATGAGACAGGTGGACCTTCTTATCAGCATGAGGGCCATGAGACCGCTAGTGTGTCGGTGTTCATCACCTATCAAAGGGTCACTAGACGGTTGTTTGCAGCAGCAAAGCGAGTGTTATCTCCACATGGGGTGGAAGGGGCCTTGCTTCCTTCATCAGCATAGCAGGTTCAGGACTGAGGCAAGAGGCCTCTACAGGAGGAAGGACCATCAGGTGAGCGGGAGACTGATTTTATCCTAATTGAGGGTGATGATACTGACATGGGCTCGCAAAGCGCAAACCTTAGAGAGATCATTAAGGAGCAGCAGGCGGACATTGATGCCTTTTCTACCAACTTGGATAGAGCCCAATGGACTATACAGTACTTGGAGCAGAGGAATAAGCAACTTGAGGATCAGCAGGTGGTTATGGAGTTGCAAAACATTCGGCAAAAGCGCCAAGCTGCCCGAAGGAGGAGGGTGGAGTTCACTTCATTGGAGCAAGAGATCAATGTAGATAGGGAGTCATGGCTTGAAAGAGCCAATATCCACTTGGAGAGGAAGCTAGAGAAGGCAATCAATGAAAAGAATATGATTAGAAACTTGTCATATCATTACTTGTCTCAAAACTTGGTGTGCCAAGCGAGAATTACGAATTTGAAAGCAAAGGTGAAGAGAGCATCAAGGAGGCAAAAAAGGATGAAGGACTTCAAATCTTGGCTGAGGCTTCCTTGGCCCATCACAACACTTGATAGAGAAGACTCAGCCAGCAATATTTGCACTTTTGCAAATTTTTTGGCACAAAAATAGGTTTTTCTGCCCTATGCGTCGTGCCACGTGACGCTTTCTTTTGCTAGGGGCCTCTAAATCTCAAAAAATCAGCATTTTTGGATTTACATGCAAAATTACACTTACCTACCTATGACCAAGAAATTTGGGCATATTTTGAGCCCTAAAAAAGGTCAAAAGCACTCAAAAAATGACCTCACTGCCCCTATTTTGACACACAAGAAGCAGTGTTGGGAGAATGGACTTTTGGAGGGGAAAATGGAAGCGAAATTGAAAAAATCCACTTGGGTTGGAAAGTAGACAGGAATATCTTTCCATCAAGAACACCTGGTGCTCATTTGGACATCAGGAAGGTCTCCAAAAGTGGGTCCAAACAGGCGTGACGCATAGAGAAACAGGCGCGACGGATAGAGGAAAAATTGCCAGTTTGACCAAGTTTTGCTCTGTTTTTCGCCCAGCTTTGCCTAGTTTAACTTTTTTACTTTCATAATGGAAAATTTATGATGTAATTTGATAAAAATTGATGGATCATGATGTAAATATGTTGGATTTTCACTTGTAGAGTTAGATTCATCAGTTTAGAGGTTGTTTGAAACTGAATGAATCAGTTCCCTTGTTTTTAGAGGCACGCTGTTATGTTGCCTAGTTTCTAGTTCTCAGTTTAGAATTAGTTCGATCAGCTCCTAAACTTGTGAGCTCGACCCCTAGAGGTAAGGAGGATATATGTTTGTCTATATTATGTTATTTTTCAGTCATTAGCATGGTTGGACTCTTGAGAAAGCATTGAGCTTCATTGTACACTCATGTTTTCATTTTGGCTAAGGAATTGAGACCAGGATTTGCAGCACTCTTTGGGATTCATGTGGCAATTTGTCTTGGTACAGTGCTTCTCTTTGTAATTGTAAATTTTTTTATGTGATCGCATGCCATTATCTATCTTATTTCTTCTAAACTAAACAAACAAGAGTGTAAGTAGAATTCATTGAAAGTGCAGTGCTCTACTTGAAGTTTGCTTTAGTTATTTGATGTTTTCAGCTGTTTGGGGAGGATCCATGATTTCTCTTGCCCTCTTCAACACCTCACCTATCTATTCCTTACATCTCATTTAATTTTAAGTGCCAAAAACAATTGCCTACCTTGCCCCATCGAGATCTCTGCAGAACTGAGCCTCAATCCCCGCACCCCAAAATATATTTTTCCATCTGAGCCAACAAAACCCCATTTTATCAAATCAAACTCTCTTGCACATATACCTAGCCTAAGATCAGTAGATATTTCAGTCATCTCAAGCCCTCATTGATCATAATTTGTTGAGATTGACCCGGAGAGAGCCCTCCCCTGACCTGGTAGGGCTAGCTACCAGGCTGAGCGTGGTTTGATGTTGGCCCTGGATCCTACCTTTTTAGCCTGAGGTAAATCTAGGCACTAACACAACCCTTTCTAGAAAATGATCTACCTCTCTAGTTGGAGGAGGTGGAGGATGAGAATGAAGTTTATTCTGCACCACTTTGTACATTAGAAATCGCCATGGGGGGAAAACCGCAAGATGAGGATGATATGATTGAAAATTTGATTCATAATCCACCTCCCAGTTTATCACCATTAGAAGACATAGTAAGAGAAACCCAAAACAACCCCTCAATTGATCTCTGTGTGGCTGACCCCACTTCTCTCCATGTTAAAAATATAGAGTTCGGCTGAGAAAGAACATTGAAAATCAATCCATCCCTATCTACTTCCCAGGAGAAGGAGCTATGCAACATACTGAGAAAAAAATCTAGATGCCTTCGCCTGGAGTTATAAGGAGATGAAGGGAGTGCACCCTTGAGTATGTACTCATCATATATACATCAAGGAAGATTGCAAGCCAGTGAGGTAGCCTCAAAGGAGGATGAACCCAACACTTAAAGATATTGTTAAGGAAGAACTGCAGAAATTTCTTGATGCAGGATTCATCTATCCCATCTCTGATAGTGAATGGGTCTCTCCTTTGGTGCTAGTGCCAAAGAAAAATGGTAAGTGGAGAATTTTTTTCGACTATCGGGAATTGAACAAAGCCACTATAAAGAACCATTTTTCTTTACCTTTCATAGATCAATTTTTAGACGGTCTGGCAGGGAAAAAGATTTTCTCCTTCCTAGATGGGTTTAGCGAGTACAATCAGATTCAAATCAGCCTGGAAGACCAAGATAAGACCACTTTCACTTTTCCTTGGGGTGCCTTTACATACTGAGTCCTTCCTTTTGGTTTGTACAATGCTCCAGCCACTTTCTAGAGAGCGATATTGAGTATATTTTCTGAACTGGTTCATGATGCAGTAGAAATATACATGGATGATTTTACTCCTTATGGCTCTAATTTTCAGGAAGCTTTATCTAACCTAAGAAAATTTCTAGATAAGTGTATTGAGATGAACCTGTCCCTCAGTTTGGAAAAATGTGAATTTTTGATGACTGAAGGGACCGTGTTAGGTCATGCGATATCTCAACAAGGACTGCAGGTGGACCCCAACAAAATTGCCATCATCCAAAGGGTCCCACCTCCTCAAAAGGTGAGAGATGTCAGAAGCTTCCTAGGCTTAGTTGGATATTACAAGAGATTCATTAAAGAATTTAGCAAGTTAGCCTCTCCTTTGTTTGGCCTCCTAGGCAAAGATGTTGAGTTCATATGGTTGGAAAACTGTCAAGAAGCCCTAGATAACTTGAAGAGCAAGCTAGTGACTGTCCCAATTCTCAGAGGCCCAAACTGGGCCCTACCCTTTCAAATTCACACAGATGCCTTGAACAAAACAATAGGAGCAGCCTTATGACAAATTGATGAAAAGTTACCTTATGCCATATACTTTATAAGAAAAAACTTGCCAAAGGCAGAGTTAAACTATACAATGACCGAGAAGGAACTCCTAGCTGTCGTGCATTCCTTAAACAAATTTAGATTTTATATCACAGGCTATCAAACCTTTGTGCACACTTATCATACTACAATTAGATATTTAATGAACAAACCAGATGTAAATGCTCACATTATTAGATGGTTGTTTTTACTGCAACAGTTTGATCTGACCATTATTGATAAGCCTGGTAAAGAGAATGTTGTTGCTGACTTTTTATCTAGAGTAAATTTTCCTGCAGGTGAAGAAGGAATGGTGGATGAACAAATGCCAGATGAACACCTATTTGCTATATCAGTATTCTCTCCATGGTTTGCTAATATAGCAAACTACCTGGTTTCAACACAGTTCCCACCACACCTATCCTCAAAATAAAAGAGCAAGATAGTAAGGAAAAGTGCCCCTTTCACCTGGATTGGAGGCAATCTCTTCAAACTTGGCTAAGATAAGATCTTGAGAAGATGTGTCAGGGAGGAGGATGTCTTTGACATCCTCCTGACTTATCATGACAGGCCTTGTGGAGGTCATTTTGCAGCAAAAAGAATCGCCTTCAAGATATTGCAAGCAGGCTACTACTGACCCACTCTTCATCAGGATGTGAGGAGATACACGAGCTAGTGTGATCGATGTCAAAGGATGGGGAAACCCACTCCAAAGGATGAAATTCCCATGCAACCTCAAGTGACCTTTAAGCCATTTGAGAAGTGGGGTGTGGACTTTGTGGGGCCTATCAACCCCCCTTTAAAGCAGAAACAGTACATCATTGTGTGCCCCAACTACCTGACAAAGTGGGTGGAGACAAAAGCAATCAAAGCAGTGACAGAGGAAAAAGTAGCTGAGTTTATGAGGGAAAACATATTCTACAAGTTCGGGTATCCGAGAGAGTTGGTCACAGACCAAGGCAGTGAGTTCACTTCCAACCTGATTGAAGACCTGCTCACACATCATAAGATCAAGCATAGGACTTCCACCCCTTACCATCCACAAGCCAATGGGAAAGTGGAGGTCACTAACAGAGCATTGGAATGGATCCTAACCAAGGTAGTGAGCAGCAGTAGAAAATATTGGGCGGACAGATTAGTTGAGGCCACTTGGGCCTATAACACAACATGGAAGACCACCATCGGGTTCACACCCTATGAACTGGTATATGGGAAGAAGGATTCACTGTCAATAGAGTTTGAATTCACTACCCTAAGGATGGTAGCTCAGTTGGACCTAGACCTCAGCCATGCACAGAAGGAGAGATTACTTCAGCTCAATGGATTGGATGAATACAGATTGCAAGCCCTTCTCCATACAGAGGTAGTTCAACTTCAGAGAAAGATATGGCATGATAGAAATATCAGGGAGAAGCAATTCCAAGAGGGAGATTGGGCACTACTCTATGATTCAAGATACAAGGATTTCAAAGGTAAGCTAAGGACAAGATGGCTGGGACCTGTTGTGCCCTACAACAACCCCCCCATTTCATATCATATGTATTTACAAACAATTAACATATGAAATGGGTCCCTTTTAAAAGAATAATTGGTATTAATGAATTTGTTCGAAAAAAGGTATGATAATCAAATGTGTTTGTGAATTGAAGCCTTTTTCGAATAACAATGTTTCCAAAATAAATCAAACTTTTGTTATTGCGATAAAGCGATCGCAAGATCGCATATCGCAATGAAAAGAGAAATGCATTTAAACGACACTTCGGTCTTTTCCGACGCGATATCGCTATCGGCAATCGGCGGTATTCATTGCATACACCAAAAAGAGCACATATCTTATACCCCGATGCGACGCTATATCGGCAATCGGCTATCGGCACTGCCTCTTGTTAGAAAACGCTTTAAGTTTTAAACCCCGACCCGATGCGATATCGCTATTGGCCGTTGGCGATATCCCATGCACTTTTATAAGGCACTCAGGTTTTTCCCCGATGCGATGCGAATTCGCTATCGGAAATCGGCAAATCACTTAAGTTGCATCTGGTAATGTGTTCACATGCTAGTCCGATGCGATATCGCAATCAGCGTTCGCCAGGGCTACTTTCAAACGATAGTGTAACACTCTCCCCCCATGCGATGCGACATTGTTCATCGGTAATCGGCATTTTCAAAAAGTGATTGTTTTAAGCTTTAAAAGTTATATTTAAATCCGGTTGATAAGGCGCAGATTTCAAAATACCGTTAAATGCAGGGATAAGGTAATGCATGCGTATTTAATAACTTTGCCCCTTCGATTAACAAATACTTGCGTCTAAGGCATATCATATCTGTTGCACGCGTTGGGAGGTCATTCAACTGAATAACAGCGTAAAGGTCATTTAATGGGTAGCAGGCCTTAAAATCACCATTAATGCATATGCGATCTCTTACCAGTGATTGGATCCGCAGCCACTTTTTGAAAATTAATAGCGCCACGCTTCAAGTGATATATATCTTTCCAATTATGCTTTGTCTTCATTATTCCTCGTGTTACGATTTCTCTTACACTTGTGTAGAGTTCGTTTGTTGAGAAAAGCCTGAACATGATGGGGAAGAAAAATAAGAGGAGTTCTGGTTCTACTACAACACCTGTTGCAGGACAAGCTGCTTCAATTTTGAAGAAAGGCCTAATCTCAGACACTACGTGCACTGGTCTTGCTAGGACCACATGGCAGGGCACATATAATCTGTTGGAGTCCGAGCAACCAAAAGTGACAGTGAGAACGGCTAGTGTAGATGTATTAAGGAAGTCTGATGCAACGCTCAAAGACTTGGCCGACTCCTTTTTACACAGAATAGCAGCTAGAGAGCAGGTTCTCCCTTACACAGATGTGGTGCGCTGGGCAATTGAAGAAATCCCCATTACTGATAGAACTTTCCATACAAGGGACGGAAGGATTTTCGGGTCATTCAAGCCTGATGACCTGAGGCGAATGTATCATCTACCTGAACCGGAGCTAGTCTACAACAGAACCTTCGTGGAGAAATTCGCAAAAGAAAATGAATCACCATCCGAACCCCTCCGAGATTGGAGGCAGAACCCAGCCAAGCACAAGCATGAAAGTTCGGGTAAGTACTCCAATGTTTCTTTGGCTTCTCCCTATTGCTATGCGGGGATTATGATGTGTAGATTGTGGGGATTACATGACTCTGTTAATATCAATATTGACATGGTTCCCTTAATGGAAGCGGTTATCAATGCTATAATCATGGATTGGGCCACTATTCTTTCTGATAAGTTGGTCGTAGCTGTTCGTGAATTCGGAAACAAAACTATAGTCTCCGAAAGGAAAATCCCGCCATTTTATTATTCTGCTTACATTATGGATACCCTGTGTCTTAATTCTGAGTTTCCTGTCCTCGGTTGGAGATGGACCACCCAAGATCCAACACCCATTCATTTATACAATCAGAAATTGTGGAAGTCCTCTTACAAAGACCACTTGTACCAAATTTGTAATGGTTTCATGGCGCCCATTTACTATTCTATTTATGACAGACCCATTTCCAGAATTTCTTATGAAGCCTCCTTTGACTTACCTGCCGTAGCGAGTTGGTTTGGGGAAGAGTATTTCTCCTATATCAGAGTTTTTGGGAGTAAGGCTAGGCCACATGTCCTCCCTTTATATATCCCAGACAAGCTGTTAGCCCGGGAAATCTGTTACCAGATTATGGCCGAGAGTGCCACACAAACTCTCAAAGAAGAGAAGAAGAAAGGTTGGCCCTCTTTTCCTTTAAGAATTGGGGTTTTTACTCTGCTTAATTACAAGCACGCAGAAAAAGAAGCGACAAAAATCCAAGCTTTATCCCTGGCCACTCTCCCAAGCAGACTCTATGATCCAAAGAAAACTGCCTACATTGCCCTAGAACAAGCGAAATTAACAAAAGTTGATCATCAAGAGGATATGTTTGATGACTTGTTCGTAGGTGCCGAGACAATAAGCCAAGCCAAACAACTTGCCATAATGAAATACAATGATGAGGCATTGACAGAGTTTAATAAACTTAGGGAGCAGAGGTTGCAAACTCTGCCCCTAGAGTTATTATCCACAACCCCAGCATCTTCCTCAAGCGAGCCTGGTCGGCAACAGATACATACACCTCCTGTTACAACTAAAGAACAGGACAAACAACAAGAGGAAAGGCAGAAAAAGCTGCAGGCTGAGAAGCAGAGGGAAAAAGAGCAAGCAGAGAGGCAGCAAAAGGCACAGAGGGAAGAAGAGCAGAGGAAGAAGAAGGAAGAAGAGAGACTAAAGAAAGAACCAGCAGATAGGCAGAAAAAGGAATTGGAGGAGCAGCAGCGGAAAACGCAAGAGGAGCAACAGCGAAAAGCACTTGAAGAACAACAGAAGTTAGAACAAGAGAAAGAACGGAGCAAAGCCCATACAGAGCAACATAAGCAAACCTCCATCCATCCTGAATTGATTAAGCAATGGAATCAATTCGATTCCATTATCAGTGGTAAGGAAGGCTCCAAAGACACAGGCTCCTCTAAAACAAGTGATGCGCCCGATACCACTTCTTCTCAGGTTCTAGGAGGAACCAGCGGCCCACCCATTTCACAGGATGTTGAGATCATCAATAAGGACCCTTCCGATCAAATTGTTCTCCAGGTGGAAGAAATTCCTCCCCTGGATATTTTCTACAGCCCAAAGCATAGAGCCGTTATTAAGCGCTCTAAGAAAAGACGAAGGCTTGATCAACCTTCTATCTTGCCTGAGCAAACAGTCACGGGAAATATGGTCTGGAAGGAGGATTTAGATCCCTCCGATGATCTAACTAAACTGTCTCAATTCGCGGGAGCTTATTCCGCGTCAACTATCGACAAAGCGTCAGAGGTAAGTCTTCTGTTGAAGACTAAAGACCATGAAATATATGCATTACAGGCAGAAGTGATTGAAGCGAAAAATAAAGAAGCACAGGTGGAAGAGCAGTTGCTGGCTCAACAACAGGAAAACAATTTGTTAACCCAGCAACTGCAAATTGAGAGGCAAAGGATAAACCAAAGTGAAGCACAGAAGGCAAAAGAATTGTCGGAGGCATTGTCACAGTTGAAAACATCAAATGAGCTGATGATGAAATCGAAAGATGAGCGAATAGCTCAACTATCAATACAGCTCGAAGGTATCAAGAGCACACAGAGTGTAAAAAATTTCAGAGCAGAGGCAACTCAAATAAATAGCGCATTACTGTCTCAGATCAGACTTCTATGTCAACAACTGTCTAAGGCTGAGTCATTATGCGAAATATTGACAACAGTGTGTGAGCAAATAGAAAGGGCCAGAAATGAGCTAGATCAAGCCGAAGATGCCATATCCGAATATGTTGAGTGGCAAGACACTCCAGAAGGAAAAGCGGCGAATTTGTCTCGAATCCATGAAACATATAAGGACATACTCTTCACAGAATGGAATACTCAGGTAATGAAAGCAGAAAGGGCGGCTTCCAGGTGTAAAATAATTGCCAGCAACATGACCGACTTAGTCAATGATACACTTTATCTGGCAAATATGATCTCTAAGTGCACACCTGGAAGTATAACAACAACAGACATGCTTGAACAAGCAAGTTATCCTGGCTTAAAGGAACAGAGGAAGTTAATTACCGGAGTAAATACTTTAACCTCTGAAGCATATTGGCTCTTTCTAGTCAAGCCACATACTCAAAGGTCTGCTCTCAAGTGTTTAACGGATGCCTGATCCCCGACATTCAGGATGCTACATATGATGCTCAGCTGACTTCGCATCTCAACACTCCACCAGAAGTAGAGCCAATGCTGGCGATATGTCAGCTAAGGAGTAAAGGCAAAGAACCCACCGAATGAAGTATTGCCGCCGACTGCCAGATCGCCAAGAAAGATGGGAAAAACATTTATTGATGCCAATTTAATAGATTTTCAGTTGTTTAGATATTTAGATTAGTATAGTATTTATAGACCCTTTCATTGTTTTGGAAAAGGTCGTAAAATTTTGTAATAAGACTTAAAGGCTGAAGTTTGCACTATTGTGCTTCAGTCTATATTCTTTTTGTGAAACTCGACCAACGGTTTTGAATTTTGATTAGAAGGCTGTTTTATACAATTGCGCACGACTATCTGTTGTTTGGAATGCTTTCTGATTCGAAGGAAGGACTGCGACATAGTGATTAATATACTGGATTGATCGATCAGCTTACATGGTACTATTATCTGTATCTGTGTTCTTTCTTATTATATGAATTGCTGTGTTATTACCTTTGCTATTGTTGAATGCATGTATGTGATATAACAGCGAATCGTCATTTCGCTTCACTATTGAATGTTTGTGTTGATTTGTTATCTCTTTCACTCATGCATGTATCAATGATATGAATGATTAAGTGTAGTAATTCGCTCTAATCGCTCTGCATAACTAATTATGCAGAGCAATGTTTAAATGGTTTAAACGTCTATGCTTAAAGTGTGAGAGTCATCTATATGCCTGACTTAAAGCACAGATCATCAAACGCTACGCTTTGCCAAGTGATAAGTCCCGGGATCCGATTATAGTTATTACATTTTGTTTATAGTTTAGCTGTTCGCTTATTACCATCTTATGTCATAAGTCATTCATCCATCCCATTCACTTATAGTTCTTGGGAAACTGGTCCCATTATCCCCAGTCGGAACCACTATTCCAAACGGAAAAGGAGCTGCACTAAGGTCCGGACCGGGTGGTTTCCCCTTTGTTGTGGCAGCGATTTTCGAGGCCTCAACAAAATTGGCGCTAGAAGGAGGGCCAACTGTGAATGGCAAGTCGACCCAAATCGGCAAGTCATTCTAAGAGTAATTCTCCCTCCAAATCTCCTCGTTCTTCTCAATTACATACTGGTTCGCCAGCCCATAACCAAGAAGAAGAGGAATCTATCACCACTGCTCAATCCCATCATATCCCAGAATAGCTAAGTCTTGAATCTCCTGAAGTTCAGTCCCTAATCCATAAACTTCAGAGCTTCTCGATCTCACCACAGAAATCTGAGATATCAGAAAGCAGTGCGACTTCACAGTTCAACCTCACTCATCCTCTTACCAGACTTCAGAGCGAAAAACTTGGTATTGAGCCTACTGAGTTTCCTTTACCCAAAAGAAAAAAGCCAAAGAAAAATACTGAAGGATCTGACAGTGGGGATTTTTCTTCCATATCATCCATTTCATCTCCTCATCTGCAAAGTCAAACACCCACCCCTCCATTACAAATTGTTGTTCATCAGGGAACAGGAGCCTCAATATCCCAACCTATTCACTCTTCAATACCTCACCAAACATTTGGAACCCCGGCAGTAGTGACAACCACTGTCGCTAGCATAATGGCAGATCCATGGACTAGACCGGGTGCTGTCAACATGCCTGGATCATTACATGATCTACCAGGTGCACCCGAAAATTGGCTGCCTAAATTTAATCCAGATAATGGAACCCAAGCTGAAGAACACATAAACAACTTCATGCTAGCTGTTAACCTAAAAGGAGTGACAGAGCAAGATGTCGTAGTAAGACTGTTCCCTTACACTTTACAAGGATCAGCAGGATCCTGGTATTTTTCCTTACCCTCTGGTTCGATTACCAGTTGGATTACATGCCAAGAGCAGTTTCTCACTAAGTATGGAGATGATCGGTCCCTAGCAACTTTAATAAATGACCTCTCCAATTTGAGAATAGAGCACAGGGAACCAATAAAGGAGTTTAACGCCAGATTTAATAAACTACTGAATAAAATCCCTACCGCTTCTAAACCAAGTGAGAAAATCCGAAGTGAATGGTACATCACTGCCCTACCTGCCAACATAGCTATCTTTGTAGACAGGGCCGGCAAACCTACCTTAGCTGAAAATATGAGGGAAGCACTTGCAGTTGAAAAGCGCATCAATGCTCTTGAAAAGAAAGCTGCTCTAGAAGATAGAAAAGCTAAAAAAGTCTCGTTTAAAGAAGATTCCAAGAAGAAAACCCCAAAGGACCCATATGACATGGAAGGTTTACAAAAGGTCCTTAAAACATTGTCTAATGAAATGGTTGAGATTAAAAAGCAGGTGGCCGAAACTTCAAGCAAAAGACCATTTAGGACTTTTAAGAAATCCGTATCAAAGCCACCTAATGTTATATCTAACGCCGATTCAGACCAAGAAGAAGAGGAAGAGGAAACACCTTCGCAGACCGATGATGATGAAGAAGTAGCTGAATGTCACAGAATGTGGGATTTTATACTCCCAAACTCTGATACTGAGAATGAAGAAGAAGCCTTCCCGGTTACTACTAGAAGTAAAATTGCTTCTGAACTTCCCCAGGCAACTTCAAAGAAGAGGAGCGCAGGCGCTACTACAGCAAAGGAAAAACTTTCCCCAAACGAGTCACCTGTGGTAGTTCCTCAAAACCAGCCTTCAACTTCTAGTTCTCCTTCAACATCCAAGACTCTAGTAGTATCCGATTCCATGGAATATAACATTGTTGATGATATGAAGAAAACCAAGGCAAATATAACCATGTTTGAACTCAGTAAACTGAAGCATCAGCAAAAGCTACTTCTTAAAGAGTTAAATGATGTTCCCTCTATTCCCCTTCCAAGTGCAAGAGCTGCCAACGATTCAGGCCAGCCTCCTGCATGCATGGTTGAAATTACCGATTCGGTCTTAATCGGAGATAAATCAAATTATCACACTCCACCCTTCCTGCTCACTTATGAGATTTATAATAGAAACCTACACAACTATTTAATAGATTCAGGGGCCTCATCTAATATAATGCCAGCTTCAGTTTGCTCTAAGCTGAACATTGAACCCCAGAAATCTGCAATTCATATTGTACAGTTGGATAGAACTAAAGTGCAAGTTGTGGGGGAAATTAATTTTGTCACCATCAGGTTGTCAGCCGACCCCAGAATTGTCCAGAGAATTGACATCTTAATCGCTGACATACCCGAATTTTATGGTTTAATATTAAGCAGAGATTGGTTCGAAAAATTGCACGGGTATATTTCTACAGATTGGTCACACATGTGGCTTCCCTACAAGGGAAAGCCAAATCAGATAAGGATCGATCGTGAGAAACATATGACCCACACAGTTACTGAATTCGAGCAAGAAAACCAACCTGTGGCATTCAACAACAACATTTTGGGGAACTATTCGGCAGAATCATTCTTTGGCAACTTTGTTGCCCAACCATCTCCTTTTTCAGTTAATCATTTTACATCTCAAATAGAAATTTTTTCACAAACTAATAGGTCCAGGTGTTTTAATGATGCTGAGAAAAATGTATATACTTTAGTTAATCCTTTATTTTGGTCTTTGTATTTTGATGGCTCTAAGTCCCCTGAGGGTTCAGGAGCTGGATGTATATTGGTTAGTCCGCAAGGAGAAAAGACAATGTTGTCTTGTAGGTTAGAGTTTGAGTGCACTAATAATACAGCCGAATATGAGGCTTTAATCCAAGGATTATACAAAGCAATCGGCCTGGAGGTGCAATATTTAAAGGTATTCGGCGATTCAGAAATCATTGTCAAACAGGTTAGAAATGCAATTCATTGCCTTTCGACTCACCTTAAACATTACCAATCGCTTGTTCAAGAGCTTACCTCACACTTTCTTGCATTCAACATTTCTTCTATACCTCGATCTCAAAATGCAGCCGCAGATTTACTAGCCAATGTAGCTTCAAAGCTTCTACCTTCTGAACACTACAGCCTTGATAGATTTTCTGTAGAATTACTTTTCAGACCTTCAATTCCGGACAATGTCACTAATTGGAGAGTATTTAATCATGACGATGATATTTTGCAATTTTTAACTTCTGAGAATTCTTATGATAAACAAGTTATTGAGGAGGATGATCATGATTCCCAGATGAAAGGAGTGCCCAAAGAAAATTCAATCCCCAAACCAGTGGTAAAATTAGAAGATCTTTATGATATTAAAGACAGGTTCAAACCTGTAATTAACACAAAGCTTCAAAGTTCCACCCTTAGGTTTGAATTGATAAATCTAGGAACCAACGAGTCTCCTCAAAACATTAATTTGGGAACAGGACTATCTCAAAATGAAAAGGAAGCATTTATTAAATTGTTGAGAAAGAACAAACAAGTTTTTGCTTGGGAATATGATGACTTAAAGACATATGATACATCTATTATCCAGCATACCATTCCTATGCTTCCTGATAAAAAACCAATCCAGCAAAAATTAAGGAAAATACACCCAAATTTGGAGAGCCAGATTAAGTCGGAGCTTAATAAGCTTTTGAAAGCCAAAATTATTTTTCCAGTCCGACATTCAAACTGGGTCTCTAACATGGTGCCAGTCAGGAAGAAAAATGGCGACATTCAAATTTGTATTGATTTCAGGAATTTAAACAAAGCGAGCTTAAAAGACAACTTCCCATTGCCTACTATGGAGCAAATTCTCCAATCGGTGGCAGGTTCTGAATTGATGTCTTTTCTAGATGGTTTTTCAGGGTACAATCAAGTTCTGGTACATCCCGATGACCAGCTTAAAACTACATTCAGGACAAAGTGGGGAACCTATGCATATCAGAAAATGCCTTTTGGTCTTATAAACGTCGGAGCGACATTTCAGAGAGCTATGGACATGGCCTTCAGAGGGTTAATTAATCGATCAGTAGTCGTCTATCTAGATGATATTACTGTGTATTCTAAGAAGAGAGATAATCATTTGCACGACTTAAATCAGATCTTTCAGCGATGCAAAAGATATGGTATTTCTCTAAACCCAAAAAAGTCCTTCTTTGCTCTAGACCAAGGAAAACTCTTAGGGTTTATAGTATCCAAAGATGGTATTTATATTGATCCTGATCGGATTAATGAAATTTCTGAAATCCCTTTCCCACATAACAAAAAATCAATGCAGTCATTTTTAGGTCAGATTAATTTTGTCAAACGATTTGTTCCAGATTTTTCACAGATTGTATTACCACTTCAGTCAATGATCAAGAAGAATTCAGTCTTCAAATGGGGATCAGAAGAAAAGCAATCTTTTGATGTTATCAAACAGTCAATAATCAATGCCCCAGCCTTGAATACTCCAAATTTTTCTAATCATTTTACACTGTATACTATTGCATCCAACACTTCATATACCGCAGTACTCACACAACTGAAGGATAACAACTTAGAAGCACCCATATCATTTTTCAGTTCAAATCTTCAAGGTGCCGAATTGAATTATTCGGATGTGGAGAAACAAGCCTTTGTTGTGTTCAAAGCAGTCAAACATTATAGACCCTTCCTTTTGAAAACCCACACGAAAGTCATAGTTCCTTTCCCGGCGGTAAGACAACTACTAATTCAGAAAGAATTGGGTGAAAAAAGAGCCAATTGGGTTACAGCGCTTCAAGAGTATGACTTAGAAATAAAGCCAGCAAAGATTGTTAGGGGCCAAGGTTTTTGCAGGATATTGGCAGGAGCATCGAACATTCACGAATCAAGCGATGAAGATCAGATTAAATCCATCAATCAGATAAGTGTCACTGATTCTGAATCTCAATATGCTGATTTGATATTTTATCTGAAGAACGGTTATGCTCCTCCAAATTTATCTTACAAAAATAAAAGGGCCATTAGGTTGAAAGCTAAGAATTTCACTCTCATTGATGATGTGTTGTTTAAACAAAATTATGATTCTATCCTCCTAAGATGTCTTGAGAAACCTGAAGCCCTAAAGGTTTTGCAGGAGCTACATGATGGACCAGCTGGAGGACATTTTGGAGCTGACACAACAGCTCATAAGATTATTCATGCTGGATATTATTGGCCTACTCTATTTAGAGATTGCCATGAGCACGTAAGAAAATGCCTTAATTACCAAACATCTGCTGGAAGACAAAGAAAATCAGCTTTCCCTCTTCAACCTGTCAACATTGAACAGCCATTCGAACAATGGGGATTAGATATCATCGGGGAAATTACTCCACCATCTTCCAAACAACATAGGTATATCCTTGCCGCTACTGATTATTTTACTAAATGGGTAGAGGCTATTCCTTTGAAGGCGGCAAACGCAGAGGCAATCATCGAGTTCATGGACCAATTCATCATTACCAGGTTTGGTGTTCCAAACGCTCTTGTTTTTTATAATGCTTCTTATTTCTCAGGAAACGCTATATATGATTTTGCTATTAAAAGGGGGTTTAAACTGAAATATTCTTCCAATTATTATCCCCAGGGGAACGGTTTAGCCGAATCTACTAATAAGAATCTCATCAAAATCATTAAGCGAACTGTTGAACAGAATCATAGAAACTGGCATAAATCTTTGGTCTTTGCATTATGGGCTGATAGAATAACACAAAAGGCTTCTATAGGGACCTCTCCTTTCAATCTAGTATATGGAAAAGAAGCCCTGTTGCCTACAAATCTTGTTCTTCCATCTTTAGCCCTAGTGCAGTTTATTCAAGAGACTCCGTCTTCTTCTATCCAACTTAGACATGACCAAATTCTCAAATTAGAAGAAGAAAGGGAAAAGGCCAGAATCACTCATGCCAAACATCAACAAATCATCAAAGCATCTTTTGACTCAGCATCATCCGATTCCAAACAACTTCAAGTTGGTGACTTAGTTCTCAAATGGGACAAGGCCCATGAGGATAAAGGTAAGCATACCAAATTTCAGAAAATGTGGCTTGGACCATTTCAGATCTGTGAAAAGATAGGCCACTCAACTTTTATATTGCAAGACTTATCAGGGTTGAGAGATTCTCTCCCTGTCAATGGCCTGATCTTGAAGAAATTCTTTAACTGAGAAGGTAACCCCTTCTCCTTTTGTAGATTTGCGTAGTTTGTAGGATTAGTACGAAATAAAACTGTAGAGTATCTCCATTGACCTTTTGTTGTGTTTGAGAAAGCTGTCTCACAAAAATAATATAAGTACTTGTTTTTTGATAATAGAAACCTCAATCAAAAGAAGTAGTTTCTAGGAAATTAGATATCCTTGTGTTCTAAAACTTTAATCTAAATTCTGAAGACTCCTCTCAGGAGGTAAAAGTTCTGAATCATTTTCTGTTTCCAAAACTAGTCTCCAAAGGTTATCGGGTAAAAGATAGAGGCTAACCCATTTTCAGTATCTTCAACTCTTCACCTGTCATCCATCTGCTCTTAAGGAGAAAATTGTTCACCCCATTCACTAAAGGTTATGATTATTCAGAGTGTAATTCTAAAATATAAAAGATTAAAGATAAGAGGTCTTATCATAAGCCTGCTTACCATGTTCATAGGGAAATAGCTTAACTGACATTACCAATACTGCCTACCAAAACAGGGTAATGGCTTGAAATTTCAAGACAAGGGGTCTCATCATGAGCCAGCTTGATCAGTTAAATTATTACCAGTGAATGGCATTGTCATAAGCTGGCTATCAAACCAGGACAGTGGCTTTTTATCTTATTTATTACAAAGAAAAACAGATGAAAAATAAAATATGACAACATTTTATGGATTCACTCTATTAATCACACTCTTATGTGAATGGAAAGGTAGACAATACTATGGTTAAAAGGTATCCCTGTCGAGACTATAAATGTCTGCTGGCAATAGAGGCTCTACCTATGACAAAGGAGTTAATTATAAAAGCTGATTTGGGAAAGTTTTCTATTTTTATCACTAGGAACCAATAAAGACTTGTTTTAGAAACTCATTATGTTTTTAGTTTCTTGAAACTGAATGGGACGAAGTTAACGAAATGGAGTTCATTTCAATCAGAACACATGAATATCTAGTTATATTAGAAATTTCTCCTTCTGATTGAGTTTCTATTTTTTGGAAAATCTTGAGTGTTTATATTAATTTCAGAGATAACTCGTTCTACCAACGAATCGCCAATTGTTGTGCCCTACAACAACCCCCCCATTTCATATCATCTGTATTTACAAACAATTAACATATGAAATGGGTCCCTTTTAAAAGAATAATTGGTATTAATGAATTTGTTCGAAAAAAGGTATGATAATCAAATGTGTTTGTGAATTGAAGCCTTTTTCGAATAACAATGTTTCCAAAATAAATCAAACTTTTGTTATTGCGATAAAGCGATCGCAAGATCACATATCGCAATGACAAGAGAAATGCATTTAAACGACACTTCGGTCTTTGCCGACGTGATATCGCTATCGGCAATCGGCGGTATTCATTGCATACACCAAAAAGAGCACATATCTTATACCCCGATGCGACGCTATATCGGCAATCGGCTATCGGCACTGCCTCTTGTGAGAAACCGCTTTAAGTTTTAAACCCCGACCCGATGCGATATCGCTATCGGCCGTCGGCGGTATCCCATGCACTTTTATAAGGCACTCAGGTTTTTCCCCGATGCGATGCGAATTCGCTATCGGAAATCGGCAAATCACTTAAGTTGCATCTGGTAATGTGTTCACATGCTAGTCCGATGCGATATCGCAATCGGCATTCGCCAGGGCTACTTTCAAACGATAGTGTAACACTCTCCCCCCATGCGATGCGACATTGTTCATCGGTAATCGGCATTTTCAAAAAGTGATTGTTTTAAGCTTTAAAAGTTATATTTAAATCCGGTTGATAAGGCGCAGATTTCAAAATACCGTTAAATGCAGGGATAAGGTAATGCATGCGTATTTAATAACTTTGCCCCTTCGATTAACGAATACTTGTGTCTAAGGAATATCATATCTGTTGCACGCGTTGGGAGGTCATTCAACTGAATAACAGTGTAAAGGTCATTTAATGGGTAGCAGGCCTTAAAATCACCATTAATGCATATGCGATCTCTTACCAGTGATTGGATCCGCAGCCACTTTTTGAAAATTAATAGCGCCACGCTTCAAGTGATATATATCTTTCCAATTATGCTTTGTCTTCATTATTCCTCGTGTTACGATTTCTCTTACACTTGTGTACAGTTCGTTTGTTGAGAAAAGCCTGAACATGATGGGGAAGAAAAATAAGAGGAGTTCTGGTTCTACTACAACACCTGTTGCAGGACAAGCTGCTTCAATTTCGAAGAAAGGCGTAATCTCAGACACTACGTGCACTGGTCTTGCTAGGACCACATGGCAGGGCACATATAATCTGTTGGAGGCCGAGCAACCAAAAGTGACAGTGAGAACGACTAGTGTAGATGTATTAAGGAAGTCTGATGCAACGCTCAAAGACTTGGCCGACTCCTTTTTACACAGAATAGCAGCTAGAGAGCAGGTTCTCCCTTACACAGATGTGGTGCGCTGGGCAATTGAAGAAATCCCCATTACTGATAGAACTTTCCATACAAGGGACGGAAGGATTTTCGGGTCATTCAAGCCTGATGACCTGAGGCGAATGTATCATCTACCTGAACCGGAGCTAGTCTACAACAGAACCTTCGTGGAGAAATTCGCAAAAGAAAATGAATCACCATCCGAACCCCTCCGAGATTGGAGGCAGAACCCAGCCAAGCACAAGCATGAAAGTTCGGGTAAGTACTCCAACGTTTCTTTGGCTTCTCCCTATTGCTATGCGGGGATTATGATGTGTAGATTGTGGGGATTACATGACTCTGTTAATATCAATATTGACATGGTTCCCTTAATGGAAGCAGCTATCAATGCTATAATCATGGATTGGGCCACTATTCTTTCTGATAAGTTGGTCATAGCTGTTCGTGAATTCAGAAACAAAACTATAGTCTCCGAAAGGAAAATCCCACCATTTTATTATTCTGCTTACATTATGGATACCCTGTGTCTTAATTCTGAGTTTCCTATCCTCGGTTGGAGATGGACCACCCAAGATCCAACACCCATTCATTTATACCATCAGAAATTGTGGAAGTCCTCTTACAAAGACCACTTGTACCAAATTTGTAATGGTTTCATGGCGCCCATTTACTATTCTATTTATGACAGACCCATTTCCAGAATTTCTTATGAAGCCTCCTTTGACTTACCTGCCGTAGCGAGTTGGTTTGGGGAAGAGTATTTCTCCTATATCAGAGTTTTTTGGAGTAAGGCTAGGCCACATGTCCTCCCTTTATATATCTCAGACAAGTTGTTAGCCCGGGAAATCTGTTACCAGATTATGGCCGAGAGTGCCACACAAACTCTCAAAGAAGAGAAGAAGAAAGGTTGGCCCTCTTTTCCTTTAAGAATTGGGGTTTTTACTCTGCTTAATTACAAGCACACAGAAAAAGAAGCGACAAAAATCCAAGCTTTATCCCTGGCCACTCTCCCAAGCAGACTCTATGATCCAAAGAAAACTGCCTACATTGCCCTAGAACAAGCGAAATTAACAAAAGTTGATCATCAAGAGGATATGTTTGATGACTTGTTCGTAGGTGCCGAGACAATAAGCCAAGCCAAACAACTTGCCATAATGAAATACAATGATGAGGCGTTGACAGAGTTTAATAAACTTAGGGAGCAGAGGTTGCAAACTCTACCCCTAGAGTTATTATCCACAACCCCAGCATCTTCCTCAAGCGAGCCTGGTCGGCAACAGATACATACACCTCCTGTTACAACTAAAGAACATGACAAACAGCAAGAGGAAAGGCAGAAAAAGCTGCAGGCTGAGAAGCAGAGGGAAAAAGAGCAAGCAGAGAGGCAGCAAAAGGCACAGAGGGAAGAAGAGCAGAGGAAGAAGAAGGAAGAAGAGAGACTAAAGAAAGAACTAGCAGATAGGCAGAAAAAGGAATTGGAGGAGCAGCAGTGGAAAACGCAAGAGGAGCAACAGCGAAAAGCACTTGAAGAACAACAAAAGTTAGAATAAGAGAAAGAACGGAGCAAAGCCCATACAGAGCAACATAAGAAAACCTCCATCGATCCTGAATTGATTAAGCAATGGAATCAATTTGATTCCATTATCAGTGGTAAGGAAGCCTCCAAAGACACAGGCTCCTCTAAAACAAGTGATGCGCCCGATACCACTTCTTCTCAGGTTCTAGGAGGAACCAGCGGCCCACCCATTTCACAGGATGTTGAGATCATCAATAAGGACCCTTCCGATCAAATTGTTCTCCAGGTGGAAGAAATTCCTCCCCTGGATATTTTCTACAGCCCAAAGCATAGAGCCGTTATTAAGCGCTCTAAGAAAAGACGAAGGCTTGATCAACCTTCTATCTTGCCTGAGCAAACAGTCACGGGCAATATGGTCTGGAAGGAGGATTTAGATCCCTCCGATGATCTAACTAAACTGTCTCAATTCGCGGGAGCTTATTCCGCAGCAACTATCGACAAAGCATCAGAGGTAAGTCTTCTGTTGAAGACTAAGGACCATGAAATATATGCATTACAGGCAGAAGTGATTGAAGCGAAAAATAAAGCAGCACAGGTGGAAGAGCAGTTGCTGGCTCAACAACAGGAAAACAATTTTTTAACCCAGCAACTGCAAATTGAGAGGCAAAGGATAAACCAAAGTGAAGCACAGAAGGCAAAAGAATTGTCGGAGGCATTGTCACAGTTGAAAACAACAAATGAGCTGATGATGAAATCGAAAGATGAGCGAATAGCTCAACTATCAACACAACTCGAAGGTATCAAGAGCACACAGAGTGTAAACAATTTCAGAGCAGAGGCAACTCAAATAAATAGCGCATTACTGTCTCAGATCAGATTTCTATGTCAACAACTGTCTAAGGCTGAGTCATTATGGGAAATATCGACAACAGTGTGTGAGCAAATAGAAAGGGCCAGAAATGAGCTAGATCAAGCCGAAGATGCCATATCCGAATATGTTGAGTGGCAAGACACTCCAGAAGGAAAAGCGACGAATTTGTCCCGAATCCATGAAACATATAAGGACATACTGTTCACAGAATGGAATACTCAGGTAATGAAAGCAGAAAGGGCGGCTTCCAGGTGTAAAATAATTGCCAGCAACATGACCGACTTAGTCAATGATACACTTTATCTGGCAAATATGATCTCTAAGTGCACACCTGGAAGTATAACAACAGCAGACATGCTTGAACAAGCAAGTTATCCTGGCTTAGAGGAACAGAGGAAGTTAATTACCGGAGTAAATACTTTAACCTCTGAAGCATATTGGCTCTTTCTAGTCAAGCCACATACTCAAAGGTCTGCTCTCAAGTGTTTAACGGATGCCCTCGGATGCCTGATCCCCGACATTCAGGATGCTACATACGATGCTCAGCTGACTTCGCGTCTCAACACTCCACCAGAAGTAGAGCCAATGTTGGCGATATGTCAGCTAAGGAGTAAAGGCAAAGAACCCACCGAATGAAGTATTGCCGCCGACTGCCAGATCGCCAGGAAAGATGGGAAAAACATTTATTGATGACAATTTAACAGATTTTCAGTTGTTTAGATATTTAGATTAGTATAGTATTTATAGACCCTTTCATTGTTTTGGAAAAGGTCGTAAAATTTTGTAATAAGACTTAAAGGCTGAAGTTTGCACTATTGTGCTTCAGTCTATATTCTTTTTGTGAAACTCGACCAACGGTTCTGAATTTTGATTAGAAGGTTGTTTTATACAATTGCGCACGACTGTCTGTTGTTTGGAATGCTTTCTGATTCGAAGGAAGGACTGCGACATAGTGATTAATATACTGGATTGATCAATCAGCTTACATGGTACTATTATCTGTATCTGTGTTCTTTCTTATTATATGAATTGCTGTGTTATTACCTTTGCTATTGTTGAATGCATGTATGTGATATAACAGTGAATCGTCATTTCGCTTCACTATTGAATGTTTGTGTTGATTTGTTATCTCTTTCACTCATGCATGTATCAATGATATGAATGATTAAGTGTAGTAATTCGCTCTAATCGCTCTGCATAACTAATTATGCAGAGAAATGTTTAAATGGTTTAAACGTATATGCTTAAAGTGTGAGAGTCATCTATATGCCTGCCTTAAAGCACAGATCATCAAACGCTACACTTTGCCAAGTGATAAGTCCCGGGATCCGATTATAGTTATTACATTTTGTTTATAGTTTAGCTGTTCGCTTATTACCATCTTATGTCATAAGTCATTCATCCATCCCATTCACTTATAGTTCTTGGGAAACTGGTCCCATTATCCCCAGTCGGAACCACTATTCCAAATGGAAAAGGAGCTGCACTAAGGTCCGGACCAGGTGGTTTCCCCTTTGTTGTGGCAGCGATTTTCGAGGCCTCAACAGAACCCTACACTGTGGAGAAATGCAATGACAATGGTTCAGTTATGATCAGAACCATTGATGATGAAGCCATCTCCATGCTTATCAATGGACATTGGTTGAAAGTCTACAAGAAACCCCTCTCCAAGTGAGAGTTTATTGAAGATTTGAATAAAACAGTGATAGTAGTGGAGCCTGTCTTAGCTTCCACTTCACCCACTCACTGAAGAAACAAAGAGAAAAATAAGGACTTCAGTGAAAACCTCCATGAGGCGCTTGAGTCCCATCATTGGGTTGAAAACCTCTTTTGAGGCAGCCCAGTGATGTCAAAGAAAAATGGAAAAGAATAAGATCCCTGGGTGAAAACCTCCCTTGGAGGTGCCCAGGGTAGGAAATGAAGGTGAAAACCTCTCTGAGGTGCCCTAGTTGTTTTCAAAAAAAAAAAAAAAAAAAGAGAAAGAAAAAAATGATTTTTTATTGCATTGCAAGTTTGCAAGAGGACTACAAGGAGCAGAAGAAGGTGCCAAGGGGACATTGACATTCATACCAGCATCCATCTCATCTTCTACACACCTTCCTCCATCATTTTTGGCATCTCTTTCACCCCACTGTACCTCTTCTTCCAAAACTGTGTTTTCTATAGGAGGCTCTGTTTTTTCTACAGGAGGCTCTTGTAGGAATTAGAGAGAGCCAAAAGTGCCTACAGGAGGTAGTTTGAGGGACAAGAAAAGCTTCATGAGGAACCTATAATCCCTCTTACAATATTCAAACCTCCTTGCCATCATTTCCAAGCCCGCATCACACTCCAAGCATCATTATTTTTTTTTCATTTCCAAGAAAAAAACACAGAAAAACAATTTTTTCAGTTTTGAAAAAAAACAAAAATAAAAGGAGGAAAAGGCACCATTAACTTTACCTGAATCTTACCTACTATCCCTCCATCATTCATCTCCACCTCTAGCATAATTATTGAGCTCCAAGCATATGGAAATAGCTGAAGTTTCAAAAGGAGAAGCAACTATAGGAGCTCTTGTAGGAATTTCTGTAGTAGCTGATCCCATAGAAGTCTAGCACCAACAGCAAGGGACAACACATCTGAAGGTTGAAAAGGCACATGCAGCTTAGTTCTAGCAAGAGAAGAACCTGCAAAAACACAAAACAATACATCAAGAAGCAGAGACAACATGCATGAAGGAAAATGAAGGCATGCAACAAAAAAAGCCACATCACCTCACAGTTGATGGTAGAAAATACACTTGGATTACAAGTAAGTAGCTAAGTCACTCCTCTATCTGAATTTGTGTAATTAGGAATCATACGAAGATAAAAAGATGGTTGAAATCAAAAGAGGAAAATGTGGCCAGTTAACTTGGCCACCTTCATTTAGTTGACTCCACTTAACCGAGATATCACCCACACGTGCGCACAGTCAACTCAAGCAAAAGATGCGAAGGAGAGGTAGTGGGAGGAAGATTTAATTCAGATGTAGCAATGAGGGGATGATTATCAGGGGGGTCATGATGACCAAGCAGGTTGGGACCAATGGTCCTAATCTGGCAACGTACACCTTGCCAGCTCAGCACTCATAACCGAAAACAACCATAAAAGGTAATGAGCAGTCCTCCGTGCGCATTCTCACCACCTTTTCTTCAGTGTCTCCTCGTAACTTAGCCACATAGCATTCTTCTTATGCCCCCACAGCCTCGTATCCACCATTCTCCATTGATTTCCTCCATATTTTTTCTCTCGGAATTTTCTACAGGAGCACCTACAGGAAATCTATAGGAGGGACAACGGGCTTCTACAGGAGGGGAAATGAGTCATTTTGAAGGGAGGAAACGTGATTTTTGGCACGAATTTCAGTCTGAAGAGGTAGGGTTCATGAATTCCCTCTGTTGAATATCAAAATTTGAAAGAGTTGGTCTCAAATTGAAGATAAAATGAGTCTTTAAGAGGGTAGAAATACATTAAAAAAAATTAGTTTAAAAAAAAACACAGTCCCCTCTATTTTTTTATTTCACTCAAAATTCTTTTTCCCCACCTCCATATCTAGTTTTTCAAAAGAAGTACAGGCAGTATGACAAGGGGGTTTATGAGAAAAGAGCCAACTAACTCCACTAGACTCCATGCACATCCTCAAGTGGTGGAAATATTCACAAGGGAAAATTGGATGAATTTCTTTGAGAAGTTTAGAGGGTTTGATGATGAAATTTCCCATGAATTTTCTCTCTCTTTGGTCCGTCACACAATAACTCATGCTACTGTAACCAATAGAGGTCTCTCCATTGAAATAACCCCTCAATTCATCAGTAGGGTCACTACCCTTCCTCTTGGGCTGCCTTGGAGTAAAGATGAGAAAATAATTGGCCAGGCTGCCAAGAGGAATTCTTTCCAAGATAATGAAACCCCTGTTGAAGACAAAAATGGAATTAGGAGGGCTAGTGTACCATATCCCTGGGATGAGGTTCGCTACCAAGTGATCAAATACATTTCTTTAAGGGGAGGCACAACATTGTTTATGGATATCATTTAAGAATCCTCCAAGAATTGAGATATGGCATGGATACCCCAGAACATCAAAATCTCAATATCCCTTAATTTCTCCTTTAGTCCCTCATTGACTCTAGCACCAAGGTACAAGAAGGAAATTCACAGCATCTAGCTCACCATGGCATAATCAAGATCCTAGTAGAAGAAGCCCTCCATACCCTTACAATCCCTATAGCATGGGAAGTTTTCAGAAATATGACAGTTGAGGATGACATCAAGGCATTAACCTATGATGTCAGTCCTACTGTTAGTGAGGAGGGAGAATAACAAGGAGGAGAAGATGAAGCCAGTGGTGACATAGCAAAGTAAGAGAGGAAGGAGGAAAGAAAAGAAATAAAGGAGAGGAGAGTTGAAGAGACAGAATAGGAGGTAGAAAAAGAGACAGAGAAGGAGGAGGAAAAAGAAGCAGAAGAGGGAGAAAAGGAGGTAGAGAGGGCAGAGCAAAGAGAAGAGTCCCCTAAAACTTTGGAAAGAGAAGCAACATCTACCCTCACTACCTTTAGTACACCAGTCAAGAAGAAGTAGAAGAGGAAAAGAAAAACCTCCATGTATTTTAGGGCAAGGAAGAGTACCAAAATTAAAACAGGCAAACCTCAGCCCTCATCAAAGACTCCCATTAACATTGAAGATGCACCATCTGCCAAGGTGAAAGAATATCCTTCCAAGACACCCATAACCTATGAAAGGAGGACTAAAATATCTCCTACATGGAAGGGAAAGGCAATTCTACAGGACCCCAAACTAGACCTAAAGGAGGCTAAAACAGTCCTACAGGAGACATTGTACAAACTACAGGAGACACAAAAACTTGAGGAAAAGATAGGAGGACAACTAGAGGTGAAAGAGGAAGCATAAGAGCTACAAGAACTTGACCCCCGACCTAATCTTGACTCATATTACAGACTACTTGAGGGAGGCAAGATAATCCCACAAAAATTTGCAATTCCACTATTTTTCGAATTGGAAAAGGAGAGAGTGAGAACGCATAGGTGGATGCAGATAGCCAAGTCCAAAGGAGTTGAGGATATTGACCACATGGAAGACAGACTCAAGGAAATGGGTAGGGAATTGAGTGCTCTTAGAGATAGAGAAGCCATTACAAGAAGCCACCTTGAGAATGAGAATGAATTACTAAGGAGGAAGTTGCAGGAGAAAGAGACTCATTGGGCATACATGGCCAACTTATCCATAGAAGCATTACAATGCAGAACACCAGCCAAATCTTATGGCCTCTATCTGAAGGATCAATGGCTTCAATTCCAAATAAAAACTTTGGCACAAAGAGGCATAATTCCTTTCCAAGACTACAGGTAGTTCATGGATTTGTGTGACCAAAGAACCTCTGAGGACAAAGCAAAGATGGCAGAGTTCTATCTACACAACATGGCCCTCACATACCTAAATGTGTGGGACCCCAATGCCAAGCTAGGGGATATGCAGTTAATGGCCTCGACGTCATGGATGAACCATCAAGAATTGAGGGTAGTAGAAATGAAAAGATTGTTAATAAAAGAGCAGAATGAACCAATGATGATAAGAGCTGAGCCATCAGATCCTATGGCACTCATCAGCACACACAACCTGCTTGCCAATGACCCTTAGATTGCCCCTAAATATCTAGCCAATCAGGAACAAGCCATTGCACACTTTAAAGATATGCTTAGGCTACTTGGGCATAATTGTGTGCATGCATGCATGAGAAGATGGAACACCCTACCCCACAGCTTGCAGATCAGATAATACCATTCCCCCATGAGGCTGAAGGAGGCATTGAAAAGAGTGTCAATGTACGAGAACTCCATGCAAAGGCTGAAGGTCAACTGGATTGGCCTCAAACTGAGTCCTCCACTCATATTAGGCATGCTGGAAGGCAGAAGAGAAGAATAAGAGAAGGAGCAGCGGAAGGACATAGATATAAAGGCAAGATTTTATGGAGAACATCAGCAGACCACATCAGAAGCATGGAATGCTAGGGAGGCCACCAGGGCCATAAAAGACCAAGAGATTCACTAGGTTGCTCAGAGGATGAGCAACACCTTCAGTAGGGGGTGATGATGAGCCTCATAAATGGGTAATTATATGGGCTCATTTTACCTCCTAACCTAGTCAAATCAACCATTCTCTTAGCTTATTGTATGATTTTTTTATTATATTTATGCTTATAGGGTGAGTTGAGTTAGTTACTATGCCATATGGTCTAACATGTATTTAATGCAGATTATTGATGGATTTCGAGGTCCAAGTGAAGGATCTAGTGGTCAAACTACAGTAATAACTTGAAGTAGATAGAGGAGAGGACTTATAGGAGGGAATCCCCCTCATTTATTGCTCCTCATTTCGAATTCCCCTTCATTCAGCTCGAAGTACAAGTAGGCGAATCATGCACTAGAAGGTAGCCGAGCAAGTGGAAGATGATTGATAGTTATCTCGAGTTTTGCGAGCCAAGCCTCCATGATTTTAAGGAAGATGTTGGTAGCTTTAGATGTATAAATAGAGAGGCCTAGGGCCTCACTAGGGTCGACTTTTTTTTGCTTGTGTAAGCTCTGCTCAAATTTCAAGCTTACTATTTTATGACAGTTTTATGTAATCTTGCTATTTTTTGATAATGGAGATGGAATCCTTTTTGAGCTAGCACCGAGTTACCTCAGAGAGTTGAAGCTCTTATGTTAGGGCCCAATCCAAGCAGCCAAGCTTCTCTTTACTTGTATTTGTATGCTTTACTTCAGTTTGTAGATTATTTTGTTGTTAGATGTATTTCTCTTATGGTTAAGCATAGGTTGTTTTTGATGATTTAGTAGCTTGCTTCCATTTGTGCTTTCTGTAGCAGGTTAATCAGTGATCAGAGAAGATTCAAAAGGCTAGAAATAGTTCCTTGGCCTCTCTTCATCCCTTTGGGACCATGATTTGAGGCAAAGACTCCCTTGCTGCCCCAAAAACACAAATTTTCCTCATTCCTAGGACTTCTAGTGTTTGCAGCTCTCTAGTAGTTTGATAGTCCAGTTTTGATTTGCTTTAGATATTCTTTATCATGTTCACTTCTTGATTTGCAATAGTCCTTTTCCATGCTTTCCTTTCTTACAAAATTTCCCAGCATTTTCTTCTATACATCATAGTTTAGGCCATTTTAATGCAAAACTCTGTTTTTCCTAGGATGCACTCATTTCATTGGTTGCTTGATTTCCTTGGTTGACTATCAGTTTCTATGTAGAAGATCTCTTCTAGCAGTAGGCCAGATTACTAGAAATCACACACTCTGTCTGATCCATGCCCTATAGGTCTCCCAAACCTCACCTCAATTCTGCCCTAGTTTCCTTCATTTTTCATAGAACTTCTTCCTCTCTCCTTGAGCAAACCTAATCATATTTCTCTCTCCTGGTGATTCATGGTAGACCTTAGGCACCATAACTCATAATTCCAACCTTCATCCACCTTTTCCACCCACTCTCACATGCTCAAAACAACGAAAAATTCTCTCGGCCTCCTCCTGTAGGCCTCCTGTAGTTTCCTTGTTTCCCTTCTGTAGTTTTCCTGTGTCCTCCCATAGTTTTTCCTGTAGGCTTTCTTTTGAAGGCCGAGTGTGAGAAAAGCCTCCAGAAGGCCACCTAAGACCTCCTAGGACCCATCCACACCATCCTACATCCTCCCAATCTCCAAAACCACCCTCTAACACCACCTGTTCGCTGCCACACTCACACACAATAAATTAGATGCATGTTAAATTCACGTAAAAACACATAAAAATCCAAAAATATGTTTTTTGCTTATTTACTTCCAGAAATAGCATGGTTAGATTTTTTTTACTTCCTTGAGTAGGTAATGGCATTTCTTTCATGGTTTTCATAGTGTTTTTGGCAAAAGTAGAATTAGCTTGTTAAATAGGGTTTACTAGTTTTTTCTTTACATTCCAGTCTTTCTCCTTTTTGTAGTTAGAATAGCATCTGTAGAGTAATCTTTCTTTCCTTTCATCACACATAGAGCTTCTTCTGAAATCTATAGAAGTTTTCTTGAGCTCCTAGTGATCTCGCACTGGCTGACTAAGTGACAACCTGCAGTGAGAACTAGTACTTGTGCATATAGCACCAACACTTCCAAGTTTGATACGAACTATCGGGTTGATAAAAGTAAAGCTGGTAGCCCAGGAGTTGCAACATTCAAGCTACAATACTGGCTCTCACCAGTTTGATTTGAAGTCTGGTTATTACCAGGTGCCTATCATGTTGTATCTCTGAGATGATAATGGCCACTATCATGCCATAACATCTAAGATAATTGTTTTGGGGGTTTTGTTTTAATTTGGAGGACCAATGAATGAAATAGATGTAACACTGTAATGCCTAACCTTTTGAATAATATTAATATCAAAGCAGAGGGCTACTATAAAATTTCACACAGTGATATAGTTTGCATGGTGGTGAGCAGAAACAAAGAAATAATATGATTATCACAATTTTAAAACTGAAAATTAAATAAACATAAGTATGAAAACCTTTAAACAAAGTTCAGAAGGTTCAAGAGAATATGCTTAAACTTACAAAAGATGCTGATGATTTATTGATTTAGAGGGAATTAATTAAAAAACAGTCCATTAATTCATTCTCTTTATAGATTATCACTGTAGAAGCTTATAGGAATAGATTGAAAAACAATTATTCCTACCTAGTTATCTTTGTAACACATAAGAATATGAGGAAAAACATAATGAGTAATACTGGAAAAACTTACAGGAAACACAAACTGTGTAAAACAAAATTCAAAATCTTTTTCTTTGTATTAAGGATCCAGAAAAGTCAAGTACATCAAATTTTTTCAAATGCTTCATCAAGGGTGCAACCCTTAATAACTCGTGAAGAGAGTTATTTATACAACAATAGAACTAAGAAAATATCCTAAACTATTTTTACAAAAATATATTATCATAAAATCAAAATAAATACTACTAGTTGATCTGGCACTATTTTGATTCTATGTTGTTGGTGACTATTGCTGAAAAAATTGAAAATTGAAGTTGGCTTACTGTTCTTCCAAAAGCTGAATGTTGTTTGATTTTCACACTGGATTTCATATTTACTGATGACCTTTCATTTAATACATTTTTACTTTTTTGACCTGTCAATATCCTTTACTGTGATTTTTAATTTTACTGTGTAAATTGTTTCTTTCTACTCTGTCTCTGGTTTAAATACGATTTTCTGTTTGTACGCAAAAGTCTTGCTAAATGAAGCCTTTTGAATATATTTCTTGAGAGTCTGGAACAAAACAGGTTTTTATCTAGTATAAAAACTGTTTGTCCAGGTCTTATATGATCACCTGCAAAAATAAACCAATAGTTAATAAAAACATAGGTTGGCAGGGAGGTGATAATGGCTTCAGGGAACAAGAAAGTGCGTGGATGGAGTCCTAGCAGTGTTTGGAAGGTAATCGGAGGTCAAATTGGGGTGCAGAGGTTCAGGGTGGCACAAGAAGGGTTAGGCAGCCTTCAGTGAAAAAACGAGCGAAAAGAGTGAAAACGAGGGTCTTCGTTTTTTAATGGGTAACGTTTAAATTTTGGCGCGGAAATCGATAAATGAACAGTGGATGGTTTCGGCCTAAGCGGGGAGGCGATATTAAGGTTCATCGCACTACTTTTGGTTGTCGGGTGGTTTTTTCATGAGAGCATGCGAGTTAACCTAAAGCTACCACGTAACTAAAAGGGGCCTGAGCAAAACCACGAATCTCGCGTGCTCTCGGGATTTTAACTGTCGGACATCAGGATCGCGCGATATGGATGTGGTTCGTTGGATCTGGGGGTGCAATATCTAATGACTATTGTGCGGCGGAGTTGCACGGATGGAAATCGTCGAAGATTAGCGGGGCCCATGGGTTAATTACAAGTGATTTGTAATTAATTTAATGAATAAAGTGCAGGTTGAAAATATATCATAAGTGGGTTTAATACAATGGGACCGGGGTTAAAATATAGCGGGGTTTGTTAACCACACCAAGGGGGGTGGGTTAAAAGGTTTTTATATCGGGAAAATGGTGAATTACAGAGTTAATTAAAATAAAGCAGGGGAGACAAAACTTAGGATAAATGGGTTTTATCGGTTAAAAGGGTTTTTTCAGGAAAAACATGAATGGCAAAGTTTAATTAAATAAAACGGAGGGGGGAATAAAAGTTAGGATAAGGGGTATTTATGGGTTTTTTTAGGTGAAATAGGGAAATTAATAAGGGGAAAGTGATTTTTTCAAGGGGAAAGGGTTTCACACTAGGAAAAAGGGTTTTTTGGGTAGGGGAATGAGTTTGGAGGGTAATTTGCTAGGAAAATGTGTGAAACCAAAGGGCAAGGGTGAAAATGAAGGGAAAAGGGTATTTTCATAAGAAATGATGGGATAATGGGAAATTAGTAAGTATGTAGTGGGGGATGAAATGAAATGAGGGGAAGTTAATTAAATCAGCTTGTGAACATCCTTTCACTTTCATAACTGCTCCTGCTGTTATCGGGAAAAGTGTCTATTTAGAACTACTCTATCCCACTAAGGTGTGACAGCTACCTTAGAAACAAACAGAGAAAACTACTTTTGTATTTTCTTTATGAACCATAAACAAAGAGGAATAGGATGAACCAACTTGTGTCTTGCACTAGTCCTTCGATCCAATCTCTCTCCTCTTTGACAGCTTCCGACTATCTGCTCCCTTACTTGCCTAGCTTCACCAAGTACCTGTAAGATCACAGAAGAAGGAAACTATACAAAGACATGGGTTTATATTCATAAATAACTTAGGATCAGATTTAAGTTAACCATACAAATGTAACAAGCATCAATGTTACAAAAGCATGGAGAAGAAACTCAAATAGTTTTATTGATATACAAGAAGATCCAGGAGGAGTTACAACCGATGATCCCTGACCCAACATCAACCTCCCAGCAAAGAAGTCCCTTCTTCACCCCCAACAAAGCATAGATCACCCAATTCTCTGATATGTATCTCAAAACCAACAACAATTCCTTACAATGTGCAAAATTCCAGCCTCTGGATCTCTGGGATGAGGGATCCATATATAGATGTATGCAAGGAGGATGAGTCAGCTCATGATTTGATTAGTGGCTTCTCTCTGTCAATTCTTGCTTCCACTTGGAGACTGAAAGCCTCTTACTCATCCTTGGTCGAATTCAGTGAGGCAAGTGTCATTGGGGAAGATTCTGGAAGCTTCCATTGTCTCTCCACCTCGCGGAATGACACTGCCATTTGTCATTTCCCGTTGAACGCACCCTGGTAGTGCATTTAGGTGCGTTGCAATGCACCTAGCTAGTGGACTTAGGTGCTATGCAATGCACTTGGCTAGTGGAGCAGCTGAAATGATCCTGATTTGACTTATTTTGAGCAGTTTATGGTGGAGAACTTCTGGGAGAAGCTGTAATTTGTTGACCTTGTTCCTTTAGGGGTTGGAACAACACTTTTAGGGACTTAGGAGCCCTTGGTTTATGACATTTCATGCTTAGAGTTGTAAGGCACAAAAATGTCTATAACAGTTGCCCCCTAAAGTATGAGGCCGCTTATCGGGTGAAATGCTTTATTAGGAGGATCCGAAGTTCTTTCAATGCTAGGAGGAGACCTGTAATAAGATACAATACAATACATTATCTTCATACTGTTTTCATGATCTAGCTGAGGTGGGCATTCCCATGCTCAGCTTTATAAATTCATTTTCATGTACATAGGACAGACAATCGTCTGATGGTAGACTGATGATTATGATAGAGCCATCATCCTTTTGGTAGGATGATTATCTGTGCTGCAATGTTGTACATTTCAATGTCTTTATTTTCCTTAATATATATCGCAGCCCGGATGGATGAAACTAGATCCGGGGTCTTCAATCTCGTCTGATCTTCACTCAAAGTACAAGTCGATCCATGTGAGAAATGTTTTGAAGTCGAACATGGAAAGACATCGCTTGATTACCAGTCAATGATGTAAACTGTTAACAAGCGCGAGAGGAATCACCGATAATGATAATGACCCTCAAGGTACTGCAGTACAATTCACGTGGTGTGAATAAAGGACTTGGCGTCGAACACCATGCAAAATCTTTCGGTCGAAGGTCATTGATGTAAACCTGTCGCCGGAAGTGAGAAACTTGCCATTGAGGCATGCAAGCTTCAAAGTACTGAATGGGGTGTTCCTAGATCAACTTCTTGGATAATGAGCTGATGTCGACAAGAAGTGATCCGTCATAGGAGGGCCTTAATGAATCCCACATCAATGACACGGAACGGAGCAAATGATTTTGATGGAGGTGAAAATGATCTGATGATATATGGTTCAGGGTGGCGGTCATGAAAGAACGGAGTATAATGTATGGTAGTGGGCGGGACACAGGTGGCCTTTCTGGATGACTTCTCTTGAACATGTCAGCGACACTTATGTGATGGATTGGTAGCATTAACCCCAAATGTGGATGGTATGGCGAGACCATGGTGATGTGACCGGTGAATGAAACAACCCAACCCGACTCGGGCATGGAGTGGAAGTGTCATGTTCAAGAGCGACTTGCTACCAATAAAGATTCTTTGAGTTTTCTTCCCAATTTTTCCCCAGTCATTGCTGACCAGTACCTCTTTATTTTTGTCAAGCTTGAGGAGGATAACATATGCTTGTTCTATAATTTTCCCTTCGGGCAAACCCATCGCTATGTTTTAACGAGCCTAGCGATAGTGAAACTCGTTCTCGTCTAAAGACAAGTTTGTTGCTATTAATCTTTTTAACGAGTCTAATGACAAAGATAACTCGGTCCTTTTCATTTTTAGAGAGTCTGAAAAGGTACGTAAAGGTAACTCCAAAATTTCTTTTTCGTCATCTAATCCCTTATGTCCGAAAAAGTATAAAACAATACAGAAGGGATGAATTTTCGATCACTTTAACGAGCCGAACAAAACAAGCGCTCGATCTTTTTGTGCAATAATCCCTCAGGTCCAAAAAGATTAAAATCTAGAGGAGGGATAGCACTTCCTGTCGCTTTAACGAGCTGGAAGGCCAGAACTCGGCAATCTTTTCATATTTTACGAGTCAGAAAAGAGCTTAAAGAGGACTCGTCTTTTGAGGAATGAGTGATAAAATGGGTAGCAGCTGATTCCAGGTAAGGTTTGGAATTTTCCAATCACGGCAGTGTCACAAGGATGGCTAGTGAAATCACTCTTCGTAGTTGTTCCTCAAAATGGGTAAACAATCAAATGGAGGTGAATGATCGGCCAATGGAAAAGTGGAGGTGACGGTGCAAACATGACCAAGGCTTTAATGGCTGAAGTGCTACATTCACGGTGGTTATTTACCAGGGGATAGTTCATTTTTTAACGAGCTTAAACGCGGGTGGAAACATTTGCTCGGTCCGGGTTTATTTTTTAATGAGCTTGAAACTCACGGTAAACACTGCTCGATCAGATGGTCTTGCTTTGATTTTTACCATAAATAGCTTTGTCCTTCCAAAGATCGTACTGTATTTTCAACTCTCATTTTACCATTTCATTTGAACTTGGTTTGTTGGAGCTTTTTTTGACTTGGATTTTACAAATTCCAGATCAAACTATTGAAGGATTGCTATCCATTTTGAATATTTGCCCCCCAGCAATTGTCGCGACAATATATAAGTCATGGGGTTGCAATCTGACAAAATGGTAGTTTTCCGAAAGAGGACATAGTGTCGAAATCTTTGTATCGCTTGAACAGCTGCAAGCGCTAGTTTTTCAACATAAGAATATTTGCTTTCTGTATCATTTAAGTTTTTACTTAAATAATATATAGGATGTTCAATTCCATCGACTTCTTGAACTAAAACCATTGCGATGGTCGTATCTGCTGCAGCCAGATACAAGTTAAAATCTCTTTGATAATCAAGGGCGTACATTAATGATGCTTTCATTAGGGAATCTTTTAAAGCATTAAAGGAAGCTTGCGCAACCTGATCCCAGACAAAGGGTACCTCCTTTTTCAAGAGACGAGTATAACCTTTAGCAAGTTCAGCGTAATTTGGAACGAACCTCCTCAGAAAGTTTGCTTTCCCTTGGAGTTTCTGAATTTGAAGCAAATTCGAAGGTGGAGGCAAATTTATGATTGCCTGGACCTTACACGAGTCGAGACGAATCCCATCCTTGGAGACTACAAAGCCAAGTAAACGAATAGAACTGACGCAAAATACACATTTGTGCGGATTGAGTCGTATCTTGTAGTATCGGCAACGTAGAAATATCGCTCTTAAATGTTGCGGATGATCAGTCCGCTTTCGCGAATGAGCCGGAAGGTCGTCGAGGTATGGTTGAACGATGTTTTTGATGTCATGGAAGGCATAATGCATTGCCCTCTGAAACGTCGCCCCTGCGTTCTTTAAACCAAAGGGTAATTTTTGATATGCGAATGTGCCCCACGGACAAATAAATGCAGTCTTTGACTAGTACTGTGGGCGGATATTTATTTGATTATACCTGGAGAATCCATCCATGAATGAAAAGATTTCGCATCCGGCGCATTCATCAATTATCTGGTCAATGAAGGGTGTAGGGTAGTTGTCTTTTGGACAAGCTTGATTTACATCCCTATAATCGATGCACACTCTAATTGTCCCCTGTTTTTTCATAACAGGGACAATATTCGATACCCAATCGGTTAGCGGAACCGGGTAGATGAAACCAGCATGGAGAAGTTTTTCAACTTCTGCCTTAATAGCGGCGGCTTTCTTGGGGTGCACCTGCCTTAGCTATTGTCGTACTGGTTTGACATCTGGATACATCTTAATTTCGTGTTCAATGATACTCGAGTCGATGCTTGGCATTTCACTGTATGACCAAGCAAAGACATCTCTGAATTCGCGAAAAAGAGCGTTATATATTTCCAGTTCTGAAGGAGAACAACATTTGCCGACATAAATATTCTCTACAACATCTGTTTTGGTCGAGATATTTATGGCTATAGTCTCTTCAATGTTGGATAAGTTTCGCTCGGAATCCACCGTATTTACAGTATTTGACAGAAAATCAATTATTGAGGGATGATAAAGGTCATCTTGAGTATCTTCTTCACAATCCGGAAGAAGAGAACGATGGTGGGAATCATTCCATGGTGCTCCTTCAATTACCATAGCTTGGAGAATTCCTTCGTCGGTGACATGCACTCGTGACCAAGGATCTGAAGGAGTACCATATTCTCTAGACCTATCTATCCAAACGCTTGATGAGCGTTGACTTGGATTTGCCCCCCATGCTAGAAACATTGATTGCTATAATATTTCCATTGGGCTCGGGGGCAAAACCATTGCATGATCCATGTTGATATCGTTTTCTGAGATCTTTATAGAAGATATCATGTTGCAGGTTCCTATCGACGCTACTTCCGCCAGATTGATTGGAGGTAGAAGAGCGAAAGTTCCCATTAGTATAGGATCTTTTAGTAGACCTACTCCGATATTCTGAAGCGAATGGGGGCTGTTGGAAATAATACTGAGAGGGGGGGTGAATCAGTATTATCAATTTCTTTTAATAAAACTTCCTTATTTATTCTTTGAATTATTTTTGCATGTCAGTACCATAAAATAATGAGCATGAACAAAGAAAACAGATAGTCACACCAAAGAACACAAGATGTAAGGTGGAAACCCAATGTGGGTGAAAACCACCTGCTGCAATATGTCTCTATCTTCTTTCAAATTAGAAACTCCTTTTACAATGGTTTTGTACTGGTGCAGTCCTTTACCAGTACGCAGGCTGCAACCTGCAGAGAGCTACAACTCTCTCTCGTTTTCCAGTCTCTCCTGGAAGGGAGCTACAACCCCCTAGTTCTTTTCTTTCAAGGACCACTTTTCATAAATTTTCAAACTGGATCCAAGAACATCAAAAACCCATCAACTACACTTGCATCATCAATCTCTGATTTCACCAAAGCCAACCCGCATACAGATCTACAAATATTTCCTTATAACTTTGCAGTTGTTACATCAGACATACCCAGATCATAACATGTGTAAAATAAAACATGCATCAATAATTCAGACCCAGATTATTAGATTTATAGATCAAGTGTATGCCACATATCACAGATCAAAGTCATATAGAGATACCACTATTCCAGCCTTAAGATTTTGACCCATCAATAGAACTTATCCTTCTCCTTACGCTCAGGTTCCTTCTTCATTCAGATCCAGATCTGCACCAAAACCCAATCACAATATTCCAGATCTAGCACTTTATCAGATATTCGATAATTCAGAAGATGCTTTGCCAAATGATCTCCTTCCTCTTTTATAGTCTTAGGCCTTTCACAATACCACGGGCCAAAACCATAGGATCAAAAAACTGTTGGACTAATACCATGAACCAACCATGAAAGTACGTGAGATCAACACTTTTGGATGCAATACCATGGGCCAAAACCATAGGATCAAAAATTGTCGGACTAATACCATGAACCAACCATGAAATTGCGTGAGATCAACACTTTTGACGAGGTACCATGGTCCAAAACCATAGGTTCAAATACCAAGGACTAACTACCATGGACCAAAGGTAAGTTCTCCAACATATACGCGCTTTTCCTTGCATGAAAGTGCGTACCATGGTCCAAAACCATAGGTTCAAATACCAAGGACTAACTACCATGGACCAAAGGTAAGTTCTCCAACATATACGCGCTTTTCCTCATAGGTTCAAATACCAAGGAATAACTACCATGGACCAAAGGTAAGTTCTCCAACATATACGCGCTTTTCCTTGCATGAAAGTGCATGAACTTTTTCTCTACATGAAATAAACTTTTCTCTGCATAAAAGTGCGTGAACTTTTCTCTACATGAAATAAACTTTTCTCTGCATATAAGTGCGTGAACTTTTCTCTACACTATAATTTATTATCTGAGATGAGTGGGTTGCCATCAAGTACAACATAGTATCATAATGCCAACGGGGCTTCCATGGATCATGGGAATGCTTCCTGTAACTTGAGAACCATTGGGGAGGAAGTTTTGTTGATCGACGATTGTAATCCCTCCTTGAAAGGGAAATGCAATCTTTCTAAAATAGGTCGACACAACAGCTTCCATGGCATATATCCATGGTCGTCCCAGTAGGATGTTGTAATCAAGATTCCCATCGATGACTTCAACATCTATTTCTACTGTTTTCCCTCCTAGTTCAACTTTCAAGTTATTTAGGATACCGTATGGGGTATATGTCCTTCCGTCGAATGCTTTTAATGTCGTCGCAGACCTCGACAAGGTTGGAGATCCTAAAGTTTTCTAGCAACTCATCGACATAATACATGTAGATGCCCCCTCATCAATAATTGTTCGTTGAACAATTTTGTTGAGGGCTTTCACTTGAACAAGGAAAGCTAGTTGAGCCGGTAACTGAGGATCGTATCCTTTGTGGTCGAAGGATACAATATTGGAATCCTTTGGATCAATCCCACCAATGGCCGATAATAAAGCCTGCCTTTGGGATGGGCAATTTTGTAGTACTTCGAGAGTCGACATAGCGGATGGCGATTGGGCCAAATCTTCCACTATGTTATAATGCTGTGCCGCTCTAGCGCGGGGATTAAACGTCGACTTGTGTACTACTCCCTTTGGCGGTTTTATTGTCAATTCAGGGATGGTGGGTGGTACAACTTTTATCGAAGTTGTTGTCGAACTACTTGGTTGATCTTTATCCTTGTTGTTCGACGGCTGCGGATTCCCATAATCTTTGTTCCTCGTCGAAATCAAAGAATCATTCTGCTGTTTTGAAATCGACAACATTAGCACTTGAGACGGGGAAGCATTTCCACTTTCAACCAGATTTTCTCCTGGATTCGGAAACGGATCAATTAACACTGCTGAGGTTTTCGAATTTTTAAAGAACTTCTTAAGCTCAGCTCTGTGTGGACAATCTGCGGTCCGATGATCCTCATTGCATATCATGCATGGAAATCTTGGTTTCCTATTTCCAGGAGGGTTTGAAGAAGATTTTTCAGGTGATGATTCCTCCTGTTTCTTCTTCTTCCCTTTGCCTTTCTTCTTGCTTCCTGGTTGTTTGGTTTCTTTGCCCTTATCTGTCGATACGAAATTTACTTCCGAAGCAAGAAGTTCGTCTTTTGCATTTTGACTTGAAATCTTACGGGCCTTCTTGGATGTGGCCTTTGTCGATTTCGTGTCTGTCGTGCCAATCATGCCATCGCCGGCATGAGAGTCATTGTTCGATTTAGGAGGAGGAGGAATTGAGAATTCCGGTCTAGGGGCATCAGGTATTTTGTCGTAGAGCGTGCCGGACTGAGTGTAAATCAAGTCCAGATATTGTGCATGAGCGATAACTTGCTCTTCTATTACGACTCCCCCCTTTGCCACATCTTCTGTGATGGAAGGCAGTAATGACTTGATAAACCATTCAGCTAAGAGCTGATCGGGAACGTACGTTTTTACCATCCTACGACGGTGTTGCCACTCATGTATATGATTAGATATGTGAGTGGTCGTTGTCTGTTTGAAGTTGGTAAGAAGTTCTGTTCCCGTTTCGTACCTTATTGGTAATTGAAAATGGGTTAAAAAGGTTGTGGCTAAGGTACTGAAGTTGTCGAACGAAGCTCTAGGCAATTCAATGTACCATTTTGCCGCTGGACCCATTAACGTCCTCTGAAAGAGGCGAAGTCTTATCGAATCATCATTTAGGGTGTTTGATGAACACCATAGATGAAAGGTCATCACGTGATTCGATGGATCTTCACTCGGATTTCCATTAAATTTAGGAATATCTGATGGAAGTTTATGCGGAATCGCTGGCCACCAAGGGGCGTAAGCAATTGGATCGTTTGTTAACCGGTTTAAATCAGGTAACTCTAAAGTTGCCACGAATGGTAACTGTTGATTCAGGTTAGGTGAAGCATACCCAGGATACGATGGAATCGCCTGAGCAGTTGGTCTTTGCATACCGGCATAATGCATTTGATGCTGGTATGTTTGGTAAGGTTGGTGGACTTGACCATTGTAAAATGGTTGATTTTGACCGTTTTGAATGTACGGCTGTCCACTGTTCGCAAAGATTTGCTGCTCAGAACCTTGGTATACTTGTTGGAATTGCGGTTGTTGGTATTGCACCAGCCATGGTTGTGAGGCCATGTGCTGTTGCCCGATACTAACCGTTTGACCAAGGTGAGGGGTAATTGTACCCGTCTGGACCTATGTCGCCCCACTAGTCGGCGATTGTGGTTGAGTCGCAGGGTCAATGGGTTGTTGCATTACAACCTGAGAGACCTGAGGTTGGCATACAACAGGCAGCGCTTGAACTTGCGACACCGTCACAATAGCTGGCGTAGTCGGGATGTTCGACATAGGTACGCATTGTTGCATCGAATACACAACTCTTGGTTGTTGAGGTAGTATAGGTACCCAACCACTTGAAGTAATTCCAGTATAACCTGAATACTGTTGTGAACTCCCGTATGGATATCCTCCCGGATGGGATAATGAAAGGGCATACTGCCCCCCATACGGTGGTAATCCAGAACTTAAGGGAATTGTTTGCCCTTGGGGACCGGACTGCCCAAATTGACCTCCAAATGGATCAATTTGTTGAGACTCAACAGAAGAGTTTCCGGATATTATTCCGGATGAACAAACAGGAAAAGACCAGACTGTCGAAATAGCCCCTGAGTGGGCTCCTTCTAGCGGTTGTGAGCTAGTCGGGACAGATGGTATGCCGACGAACATTGTCGGAGTGACAGCAGGGAGCTCTGCCGTCGTTGTGTCAGAAGACACAGTCCTAGATGTTGACAGTTGTTCAGACATTTGTAGTCTATCCAAAATATTACCTAGCGATTCTACAGGAACTTCCGCTGGTGGTAGAATAACTTCTGATGTCGAAGGATATAGAGTGATCCCGACTCCAAAGTGCGTTGGAGTACTTGTTTGAGGATCTTCTACAATTGCTTCTATCGCAATCAGACCAGGTGGAAGGGGAAGACCATCAGGTCCGTAAAATATTTCTGGTGCCGAAGAAGGTGTGAAATCAGCAGCGACAGATGTTTGAAGAGTAAGACTCTCCGAATCGGTTGTAGATGGAACTGGTTCGATAACACAAGTGTTTATTCTCAAACTAGGATCAGTACCACTGTCCTTCTGTGGCTGTTGAACTTCTTCTGTTGAGGCAGGGATTCCAGAAATGTTTGGAGTAACCGGAGTCTCTGATGTCGTTGGAACACTTGTTCCAACTTTGATAGGAGATTTGGAACCGGTTAACCGAGTTCGCTTTGTCCGTACTGGTTTCGATTCCGGAGACAAAGACGGTTGACTCGTAAGCCTCCGCAAACGACGGGGTTTCAATTGACTTTCTTCCATGATTGCGGATTAATCGATCAACTAAAATAAAGGGAAGGTATGTTTCCGAATTAAATGAATTTTAGACGCTTTTGACACAACTTGTTTTTTCAGTTTTTAAGAGTCGAGAAAAAACAAAAGATGACTCTAGTCTCCTTCGATTTTTGATGAGCCTGAGGTGACAAGTGCTCAGATGGACCTTTTCCATTAAGGAGTTTGAAAAGGAACGAAAGGGACTACTTTGGAGGTCTAGGTAGACGGAGTACCAAACCAATCGCAAAACTGCAGAATACTTTTTGCGGTACGGCAGTCAATCTTCCTGAATGCTGTGTTCGGTGCATTGCGATCAATAGGGCGGCCGACACGGCTTCCTATGGATAAATGATTTAAGCCTATAGGGGTCTCCCAATATATACTCGACGGTACGTGGGAGCGCAAGTCCGTACTGGCACTTATCGTCTCAAAGTGGAGGAATCACCCAACCATCAATGAGGACAACAATTACCAGGCTTTACGACGTCGGAATACGTCTCTAGCCTAGACCTCTAAATGTTGTGCGTTAAGTTCCAAAGCGTTGTTAGGTTCATTGAATTTATTTTAATTTGATCTTTCTTATGAAGTTTTCCTTTTGGGTTCACCACGAGATGTAGATGTAATTCCTAAAATGCAATCTAAAGATGATAAACAAACTTTTATCTCTTTTCAGCAATGAAAATCCTAGCTACTAGGGGAAAAAAAAGACACAATCTTTTCGCAAAGAGCAAAGAGCACACTGTAAATGTACTTTCCTAAATCAAGCCAAACAGACTGTCAATATGCAAATGCACATGCATGTATTTGTTTTTCACTTTCTTAATATCGATGCCTAAAAAGAAAGTTGTTGTACAAATCTGAATTTTCTTTCAAGCGACAAACACAAACAAGCTTCTTTTCGAAATCATAAGGTAGAGATTACGACACTTTATGATTTTGAAATAAATACTCGTTTCGACACTAGAAAGTCACAAATTCAAACCAAAGGCAAAAGTAAAAGCATAATCGACCATCAACAGCAAATAACTTTATCCTATGATCAAAATCGACACTTGCGACCGATCTAAATCAAAGGACGACAGTACGACTATTCTACTTTTGCAATGGAAAACTGTAAACGACTCAACAAACACATAAAAACATCTACAGTTCTTTTGTACAAATGAGGCGGAATATCAGTAAGGAAAAGGGGTTTGAAACAGTCCTATACTGATCACAGGCTAAAAAAATCAGAGACAAAACTGGAAAGAATGAAGCAAAGAACCTCAGCTGCACAGGGCTAGGCTGATCAGTGCACCTGTTACACAGAGAAACTGCATTGCAGCGCAGGTAGCCCTCTCGGGAAGTGTGTTGAAATGCAGAACATCTTCACAGAGCCTGCGTTGGGGCAGAAACGAGAATTCTATCTGGGTTCTGGGTCACGGTTTGCAGTTTAATCTTTGGTTTTTGGCCGAGTAAAAGCAATCAGTAATGCACAATCAGAGGTAGATCTAAAGGGGGTCTAAGAGCTATCACAAGGGAAATCAGTTGGTCTATGAATCAGCTGTTCAAATCATAAACAGATCCAGTGAATGGATTGAAGTAGCAGATGTCTACTTTGCATTTTTTAATGGCAAATGCAGTTCGATTGCTACTTATAAGTTTATGAAACAAACAACAAGAGAAACACAAACAAACTAATTAGACACGATCCCCAGCGGAGTCTCCATTTTGTTATCGGGAAAAGTGTCTATTTAGAACTGCTCTATCCCACTAAGGTGTGACAACTACCTTAGAAACAAGCAGAGAAAACTACTTTTGTATTTTCTTTATGAACCATAAACAAAGAGGAATAGGATGAACCAACCTGTGTCTTGCGCTAGTCCTTCGATCCAATCTCTCTCCTCTTGGACAGCTTCCGGCTATCTGCTCCCTTACTTGCCTAGCTTCACCAAGTACCTATAAGATCACAGAAGAAGGAAACTATACAAAGACATGGGTTTATATTCATAAATAACTTAGGATCATATTTAAGTTAACCATACAAATGTAACAAGCATCAATGATACAAAAGCATGGAGAAGAAACTCAAATAGTTTTATTGATATACAAGAAGATCCAGGAGGAGTTACAACCGATGATCCCTGACCCAGCATCAACCTCCCAGCAAAGAAGTCCCTTCTTCACCCCCAACAAAGCATAGATCACCCAATTCTCTGATATGTATCTCAAAACCAACAAAAATTCCTTACAATGTGCAAAATTCCAGCCTCTGGATCTCTGGGATGAGGGATCCATATATAGATGTATGCAAGGAGGATGAGTCAGCTCATGATTTGATTAGTGGCTTCTCTCTGTCAATTCTTGCTTCTGCTTGGAGACTGAAAGCCTCTTACTCATCCTTGGTCGAATTCAGTGAGGCAAGTGTCATTGGGAAGATTCTGGAAGCTTCCATTGTCTCTCCACCTCGCGGAATGACACTGCCATTTGTCATTTCCCGCTCAACGCACCCTGGTAGTGCATTTAGGTGCGTTGCAACGCACCTAGCTAGTGGACTTAGGTGCTATGCAACGCACTTGGCTAGTGGAGCAGCTGAAATGATCCTGATTTGACTTATTCTGAGCAGTTTCTGGTGGAGAACTTCTGGGAGAAGCTGTAATTTGTTGACCTTGTTCCTTTAGGGGTTGGAACAAAACTTTTAGGGACTTAGGAGCCCTTGGTTTATGGACATTTCATGCTTAGAGCTGTAAGGCACAAAAATGTCTATAACACCTGCACACTAAAACATTGGATCAAGCATGATAAATGTGCTTATGCTTTAACAACATTGTATTTATGCAACCTTTCCTCTACCTACCCTTTACTTATCCTAACATTTTTTCTTCACTTAGTTGGGTGCATTTAAGATAGCAACCCAATATTTCTTTTCATGAATAATCTACCTCCATACATTATTCTCTCTAGTGGCTCAGATTAGACTGTTGAGCCAATTTCATTTTCTACCTATGACAATCAATTTAAAACAAATCCAATTATGGTTAAACAATATAATTGGACTAAATAAACTAGTGTGGCATCTAAACAAACTGCACACAACTATTATTTTCAAAATTGAATTAGAGTAAAAGTAGTGGCATTTAGATTTGCAACACTTTCAAAGTTTATTTCTTTTTGCTTTTCTCTCTAACCTAACATTTTATTTTTTCCTTCATTTTTTAGGGCATCTATTCTAACATTTTCTTTGATATGGAAATATTTACCAAAATATTTCCTAACATTTTTATTTAGTATTCTTTTTGTCCATATCCTAGCTGAACATTTTTTTGAAAAATATTTTTATTTTTTGGATTATTTTATTCTAACTTACCAAAACCAAAAAATGCTACAACATTGGCTCCATCTAGGGACTGCTTTCTCCTATAGAATTCAGAGAACCTGCAGATCCATGTGCCTTCTCCTCGGGCTATGGAGTCTTTTTCTGTAAAAAATCACACTGACAGCTTGAAAAGTAAAAGAAACTGGAGTTTTTACAATGGTAGTAATGAAATCTACTTCAACTTCTCAGTACTGAATGTAATGTTTGAGAAACCTTCCATTTACAGGATAAGTGGAATATAGCCCCTCAATATTTTGTAGCACAAAAGTGTTGTTTCCCTTCACTTCAGCAATTGCTAAAGGTCCAAACCACAGGTTGTCAAACTTGCCATGTTTTCCCTTTTCTTCTCTCTTGGAATCCCATATTAGAACTAGATCACCTTCCTTGAAGTCCCTTTCCCTGACTCTTCTGTCAAATAGGTTCTTCATCTTATTCTGATACTTTTTCAATCTGTATTGAACTTCATCTCCATTTTCATTTAGTTTAATAATCTGATTTATTCTCCTTGAAAAATCATCAGGTTCATTCGTTGAATCCTGCAGAAATTTTAAAACTGGGAAGGCCAAATTGGTAGGGAAGATTGCATCTTTCCCATAAAATAATTGGAAAGGGTATTTTCCAATAGATCTCTTTGGAGCAATTCTGTTTGCCCACACTGCATAAATTAAATGAGAGTCCCAGCTCTTTTTATGACCTACTAGAGTCTTTTTTATTACCTTTACCAGACTTTTATTTGAGGATTCTGCAAGGCCATTACCTTGTGGGTAATATGGAGTTGAATGATGTAACATAATCTGATATTTCTGGAAAAACTCAATCATTTTAACACTAGAAAAAGCTGTTGCATTTTCAATCACAATTTGAGTTGGGAAAGCAAATCTAGATAAGGTGTTCTCTTCAACAAATTTGATTACTACTGAATCAGTAGCATTTATCACTGGAATTTCTTCCACCCATTTAGTGAAGTAGTCTGTTGCAGTGAGTATCCATCAATGCAGATTACTTGAAGTGGGATGAATCTCTCCAACAAAATCTAATCCCCATTGGAGAAAAGGTTCTGAGACTATTGATGGAACTGGTGGAAGAGTTGCTAATTTTTACTTACCAACAAACATTTGAAAAGGAACACAACCTTTGACCTTTGCTCCTACTTGTAAGAACAATGTTGGCCAATAAAATCCTCCCCTTAATATCTTATATGTTGTTGCTCTCCAAGCATAATGTCCTCCACAAAATCCTGTATGAAACTGGTCAATGATTCCTTCAATTTATGATTCTGTTAAACATAATAACAAAATATTTAGTGGGTCTTTCCAGTACAAATTCACATTTATGTTACAGTACTTGACTGCTTTCAGTTTTGAGAGTTTTACACTGGCTTTTGGAGAATGATGTTGGACATTCAAAATGAATCAAGAAATTTACAATGTCTTGGTACCAATCTGACAATAAAAAATTGTCATCAATGTATAAAGGGCGGATCTGATCTAAAGGTAAAGGTTTTTGTGGACTCTTTTCTTCAGGATGAAGGGAAGGTTCTTATGGATTCTCCTCTTCAAGATGAAGGGAAGGTTCTTGTGGATTCTAATTTTCAGGATGAAGGGAAGGTTCTTGTGGGTTCTCCCCTTCTACAAGGACAAAAAGTTCTTGTGTATTTTTCTTATCTGAAGTTTGAGAAGGTTCTTGTGTATTATTATTATTTGAAGTTTGAGAAGGTTCTTTTGGATTATTCCCATCTAAAGTTTGAGAAGGTTCTTGTGTATTCTTCTTATCTGAAGTTTGAGAAGGTTCTTGCAAATTCTTCCCATCTGAAGTTTGAGAAGGTTCTTGTGGATTCTTCCCTTGTATCTCTAAAACAGAATTGATTCCAAGCACTTTCCATTTGGATTTAGCTAGAAGATTAGCTAATCCTTGGCCTTTTACTAGCTTTGCAGTTTTGATAGTTAGATCAAACTCTAGTATTTGAGTGATTCGTCTACCTCTCTTTCCATCAGTTTCTGGTTGAGTTAAAACGATTTTCACAGCACTGTTAGGAACATAAGTAGTAATAGGAGAATGTAGGACATACATCCTAAATGATTTCAGGACTTGAATAAGGGCATAGGCTTGCTTCTCAATTATGTCATACTTAAGCTCGACATATCTCATAACCTTACTGAAAAAGGCTATGGGTTGGTCATGGGAATCTTCATTCTTTTGTAGTAGAACAACAGTAAGGGTTGTTTCTGAGGCAAAGGAAAATATACTGAATGGTTTAGTGTAATCAGGGCTGGTTAAGGTGGGAGCTTCAGAGATAGCTTTCTTGATCTGATCAAATGCATGCCTGGAAGAGACATTCCATTTAGCTTCAAGATCTTTTTGGAGCATCCCAGTTATATCTTTTACAATCTCAGCATAATTTGGGATGAATATCCTTAAAAAATTAATCTTGCCTAGAAAATCTTGAATCTCCTTCTTGTTTCTAGGTAAGGTCAATGTTTTAATGGAAGACACACGCTTGGGATCAATCACCACTCCCTTTTTTGAAATTATATGACCCAGCAGTTTTCCTTTTTTAATAGCAAACAAAGACTTTTTAGGATTCAATGATATTCCGAATTTTCTACACCTGTAAAAAACCTTCATCAGTGCTTTAGATGTTTCTGATCAAATTTAGAAAAAATAGTTATGTCATCAAGATAAATGACCACAAATTTATTTACCTGACCCACAAAAGCTACATCCATAGCTCCCTGAAATGTTTCTCCAACATTGGATAAGCTAAATGGAATTCTAGCATACATGATTGTACCTCAGGGTGTAGTAAAGGTTGTCTTCTCTCTGTTTGATGAATCAACATTTACCTGATTATAGCCTAAAAAACCATCAAGCATAGAAAGTCTTTGTGCTCCTGAAACCATTTGAAGTAACTGATCCATTTTGGGCAAAGGATAGGTATCATTTAATGATGCTTTGTTCAAATTTCTAAAGCCCACACAGAGTCTGATTTCTCCATTCTTCTTTCTAATAGGAACTAAATTTGCAACCCAATTAGAATATCTAAAATGGAAAATGATCTGGGCATCTAGCATTTTCTTAATTTGCTTTTCTATAGTTGGTAGAAGAGCTGGATTGATCCTCCTAAGTTTCTGTTGATAAGGAACTGCTTCTGGCTTTAAAGGAAATTTATGTTGTATTAATGAAGTATCATAGGTTTTTAGATCAGCATAGGTCCATGCAAAAACATCCTTATAATTTTTAAGTAACTTAATATATTGAGCTTTGATCTCAGGATCTAGATATGCATAGATTTTGATGTTTTTAATATCATCATTTGTTCCAATATTAATTTCTTTGATGTCATCTTGTGAAGAAATGATTGAGGGTTTCGGAGGACATCATTTTGATCAAACAAATTTTCTAAAGGAATGAGGCCTTTGGGAATAAAATTGTTAGACAATTGAATAATGTCATGATCAACAATTTTTGAATTGAAATTTGAAGTATCATTTCCATTTTTATTTTCATTTATTTCTGTTCTATATTCATCAATTTGTAGAACTGAAAATTCATCTATAAGCTGCAGAAAAGATTTCAAATGTTCATCATCTTCAAATATCTTCCAGTGTTTTAGATTGTCTGGGATGGATGGTCTGTACTTGACTTGTATTTGATAGAGTACATTGGTCTAATCAGGAATTTTAAACGAACTAGCAGAAACAGCTAAGGCATCTGCATGAATATTCTGATCTCTTGGAAGTCAAATAAAAAGCATCAAAGAAGTTTTCGACTAAATCCAAAAATTCATTTTGATAAGACCTAAGTGTAGGATGCTTAGTCTGGAAAATATTTCCTACTTGTTTCACAATAAGTTCTGAATCAGTAAAAACACTTAAGTTTTGAACCTTTAAGCTTTTGGCTAATTGTAGTCCCAAAAGGAAAGCTTCATATTCAGCCACATTATTTCTAACTTCAAAGTCGAGTTTTCATGATTGGGTGATATTTTCTTCTTTTCTGGTGAAATTAAAACTACTCTAGCTCCTACTCCATCTTTTGTACAAGAACCATCAAAAAATAGTTTCCATACATCAGTTTGATTTAGTACAGGACTTTTAATTACATCTTCTATTTTAACTTGAGTTTTATGTATTTGGTTTGAAGAGAGTTGAAAGAAACCAAAATCCTGATCAATTGCATAAATGGGATGGTTCCTTGGCTGGTCTGTTTTGCAAACAGAGTGCACAAATATTACCTCTCTATTTAACCTTAGTTTCTCTCTCCCATAAACTGGAATAGTGGCATAAGACATATCCATCTGAAGAGTTCCCCCTAATTTGGCACAACAAGACCTAGAAAGGAGCATTCGAAATTTGGGAGGAATATCTATGACAACTATATCAAGCACTACACTTTTCACTGGAATTTGGGCAAGGGTGACTACTAAATCCTTAATCAATCCTAAGCAGGGCACCCTTTTAGAATCAAAAGTGTACAAGTCATGATAAGATCTAGTTATGTCAAGTTTCAAATGGTCCATGATAGTTTTTGGCATGAGGTTATGTGATACTCCAGAATCAAGCATACAATTATATAACATGGAATCATTTGTCTTAAGAGTTACATAGAAAGGAGGCACTATTTCATCTATCATATCTGAGCTAGGACCAAAGACAATGTATGGTTTTTCATCTTGCAAACTAATGATATCACTTTCAGCATCAACCAATGTGTTTTGTATCCATTTGGAGACTTGATTTTTATACCTAGGGTTTTTGGAAAGTTCTGAAAGTGGAATTGGGAACTTAACTCTTTCTCACTCTTTTTCAACATTAAATGTAGTCAAAGCATTTTTATCATTTTGAACAGTATCAGTTGACTGATTTAATGGTTGAATAACAGTTGTTTGAATTTTAGCAGCTTTGGTATGAGGTTCAATTATTGGAGTCTCCTTAGGAGGTCTTCCAGGGCCGGGTCTAAGCCTAAGATCATATCTCTTGTTCAACTCTGCAATTAGAAACTCAGAGAAGGCATGGTATTTAGAAACCTGGGAGGATTCTTGATCTTCTTGAACTTGATTTTGTTGTGAGAGAGGAATAATAACTATTTGATTAGAAGAAGTATCTATGTTATTGATATCTTCAGTAATAGTCATAGTATTTTCATCAGGTTGCTGGTCATCTATCAGTAAAGGAGTGGGAACCTGCTGATCATTACTAGGTCTCTGAATAATTTTTAATTGTGGATTCCTTTTATACTGACCTTGATTTTGATTTTGGGGTCTAGTAACTGTTTGTTGAACTATCCTAGGTTGAGTCTCAATCTTGGAAATTCTATTAGATAGATTTCTAAGAAGATAAGTTATTTCATCTATTTTAGAATCTTCTGTTTTAGTCTTAGAAGAACTAGAGGAACTAGAGGCCTCTTGAATAGATTTGAGTTTTCTTTGGGCCTTTTCCTCTTTAGCTTTCAAGGATGTCAAAGTAGCCCTATTTGCTTCCACCTCTATAGCATTTGTTTGCATATATTCAAGAGTCGTTGAAGTTCTCTCTCTTAGCATTACAAAAAAATCATCGTCAAAGGCTTTAGAAAACCTAGACTTAGTTGTTGCTACAGGGGGTTTACAATCAGGGGGCATCTTATGATAAATTTTATTGAACCTTTTGATAAAATTTGATACAGGTTCACCAAAGTTTCTTTTAAGTTCTTCAAACTCAGTCAGAAAGTAAAGAAGATCTTTCTTTACACCCCATTGATTTTTAAATATGTTTGTAAGTTCTTCCCAATTTCTAACGGATTTTACAGGTAACTGCCTAAACTAGATTCTTACATTTCCTTCAAGTGATTGTACAAACAATCTCATGTAAACATTTTCTTGTTCGATATTCATGTTGTCTGCAAAGTCTAGAAAAGCTTAAAGATGGTCCTCAGCTGAGGGACCAGTTTCTTCATTATACATGGGAAGGTATTTCAAGTATCCAGCTGGGAATCCATCGAGGTTAGCAGGTAAGACTAAAGTTGCATATCTAGCTTGTACAATAGGTTGGAATGACATAGTAGAAGGAAATATATGAGGTTTTTGTGTGGATGAAGAAGAAGAAGATGAAGAAGAGGTAGAAGAAGGTGATTGAGGGGGTGTGTGACTATGTGGAGGTGAAGAAGGAGGGGATCTCATGAATAACTTTAAAGGAGTCTTAAGAACTAACTTTGGGACCTGTGAATGAATACCCTCTTTTGTTTCAAAGAGTGGATTTGAATATACAGAGAGGGTCTCTTCAGGTTGTTTAGAAGTAGAAGCTTCAGGTCGTTCAGAAGTGGAAGGAAATGAATAAGTGGTAGGGGATATGAAATCTGTGGGTTTTTATTAAGGTAAATGAACACCCAAGTCAGACTCAATTTTAGGTGATCCCGGTGGTAGTGGGGGTTCTGGATGCGTTTCAAAAGAATGAATGAGGAAAGCCTAATCTAAATCAACTCCCCTATCTAATACTACAGAAACCCTAGGAGGTATTTGTGTCCAATCAGAATCAGATGGAATATTACTAAAAGGTTCAAATGATACTAAATCTTCAGACTGCAAGGCTGAAGAGGAAGAAGAAGATGGTTGATGTCTCCTTTTAGAACTATCTTTTCTCAGATTTTTTTTTAGGATCTGATAGAGGATTAACTAAGTCAGATTCTGAATGAGATCTGGTGTGCTTAAAAGGTGCCAGTTTGGGCTAGTGGAGTCGCCAGGTGAAGGATTTTAACCTTTCTAGAACTTTATTCACCTTAAAGGAATATAATGAATATTGTTGCCCCAGGAAAACTTAATGAAATTCGAATCCCTGGGAACGATGCCAGATTGATGTTGTATCTTTGAGATGATAATGGTCAGCTATCATGCCAGAGCATCTAAGATAATTGTTTTGGGGGTTTTGTTTTAATTTGGAGGACCAATGAATGAAATAGATGTAACACTGTAATGCCTAACCTTTTGAGTAATATTAATATCAAAGCAGAGGGATGTTATAAAATTTCACACAATGATATAGCTTGTATGGCGGTGAGCAGAAACAAAAAATAATATGATTATCACAATTTTCAAACTGAAAATTAAATAATCATAAGTATGAAAACCTTTAAACAATTTTCAGAAGGTTCAGGAGAATATGCTTAAGCTTACAAAAGATGTTGATGATTTATTGATTCAGAGGGAATTAATTAAACAAACCATCCATTAATTCATTCTCTTTATAGATTATCGCTTCATAAGCTTATAGGAATAGATTGAAACACAATTATTCCTACCTAGTTAGCTCTGTAAGACATAAGAATATGAAGAAAAACATAACGAGTAATACTAGAAAAACATATAGGAAACAAAAACTGTGCAAAATAGAATTCAGAATCCTTTGCTTTGTATTAAGGATCTAGAAAAGTCAAGTACATCAAATGTTTTCAAATGCTTCATCAAGGGTGAAACCCTTAATAACTCATGAAGAGAGTTATTTATACAACAGTAGAACTAAGAAAATATCCTAAACTATTTTTACAAAAATAAATGATCATAAAATCAAAATAAAGATTGCTAGTTGATTTGGCACTATTTTGATGCTATGTTGTTGGTGACTATCGCTGAAAAAAGCTGAAAATTGTTGAAGATGGCTGACTGTTACTCCAAAAGCTGAATGTTGTTTGATTTTCATGTTGGATGTCATATTTACTGATGACCTTTCATCTGATACATTTTGACTTTGCTGACCTGTCAATATCCTTTACTGTGCTCTTTACTTTTACTGTGTAAATTGTTTCTTTCTTCTCTGTCTCTGGTTTAAACTCGATTTTCTGTTTGTACACAAAAGTCCTATTAAATGAATCCTTTTGAATACATTTCTTGAGAATCTGGAACAAACAAGTTTTTAACTAGTATAAAAATTGCTTGTCTAGGGCTTATATGATCACCTGCAAAAATAAACCAATAGTTAATAAAAACACAAGTTGGCAGGGAGGTGATAATGGCTTCAGGGAACAAGAAAGTGTGTGGACGGAGTCCTAGCAGTGTTTGGAAGGTAATTAGAGGTCAAATTGAGTTGCAGAGGTTCAGGGTGGCGTAGGAAGGGTTAGGCAGCGTTTAGTGAAAAGAGTGAAAATGATGGTCTTTGGCATTTTAACAAGTAACTTTTAAAATTTGGCACGGAAATCGATAAATGAATAGTGGATGGTTTCAGCCTAAGCGGGGAGGCGGTATTAAGGTTCATCGCACCACTTTTGGTTGTCTAGTGGTTTTTTCATGAGAGCACGCGAGTTAACCTAAAGTTTCCACATAACAGAAAGGGGCTTGAGCAAAACCACAAATCTTGTGTACCCTCGGGCTTTTAACTGTCGAACATCAGGAGCGCAGGATATGGATGTGGGTCGTTGGATCTAGGGTGCAAGATCTAACGACAATCACGTGGTAGAGTTGCACGGAGGGAAATCGGCAGAGATTAGTGGGGCCCGGGGGTTAATTACAATTGATTTGTAATTAACTTAATGAATAAAGTGCGGTTTGAAAATATATAATAAGCGGGTTTAATACAGTGGGACCGGGGTTAAAATATAGCAGGGTTTGTTAACCACACCAAGGGGGGTGGGTTAAAAGGTTTTTATATCATGAAAATGGTGAATTGCGGAGTTAATTAAAATAAAGCGGGGGAGACAAAACTTAGGATAAATGGGTTTTATGGGTTAAAAGGGTTTTGTCGCGAAAAACATGAATGGCGGAGTTTAATTAACGGAGGGGGGAATAAAAGTTAGGATAAGGGGTATTTATGGGTTTTTAAAGGTGAAATAGGGAAATTAATAAGGGGAAAGTGATTTTTTCAAGGGAAAGGGTTTCACACTAGGAAAAGGGGGTTTTTGGGTAGGGGAATGAGTTTGGAGGGTAATTTGCTAGGAAAAGGTGTGAAACTAAAGGGCAAGGGTGAAAATGAACGGAAAAGGGTATTTTCATAAGAAATGATGGGATAATGGGAAATTAGTAAGTATGTAGTGGGGGATGAAATGAAATGAGGGGAAGTTAATTAAATCAGCTTGTGAACATCCTTTCACTTTCATAACTACTCCTACACACTGAAACATTGGATCAAGCATGATAAATGTGCTTATGCTTTAACAACCTTGTATTTCTGCAGCCTTTCTTCTACCTACCCTTTACTTACCCTAACATTTTTCCTTCACTTAGTTGGGTGCATTTAAGATAGCAACCCAATATTTATTTTCATGAATAATCTACCTCCATACCTTATACTCTCCATTGGCTTAGATTACACTGCTGAGCCAATTTCATTTTCTACCTATGACAATCAATTTAAAACAAATCCAATTATGATTAAACTGTATAATTGGATTAAATAAACTAGTGCAGTATCTAAACAAACTGCACACAACTATTATTTTCAAAATTGAATTAGAGTAAAAGTAGTGGCATTTACATTTGCAGCACTTTCAGAGTTTATTTCTTTTTTATTTTCTCTCTAACCTAACATTTTATTTATGCCTTCATTTTTTAGGGCATATATTCTAACATTTTATTTGATATGGACATATTTATCAAAATATTTCCTAACATTTTTATTTAGTATTCTTTTGGTCCATATCCTAGCTTAACATTTTTTTTTAAATATTTTCATTTTTTGAACTAATTTATTCTAACTTGCCAAAGCCAAAAAATGCTACAACATATCAAACCCTTCGATGTGTGGAAGACTACCTTCAAATCCAAGAAGGGCCTTTTCAAATGGTTGGTCATGCCTTTCAAATTGACGAATTCCCCTGCAAGCTTCATGAGATTGATGGAGGTCATCTTGCGACCCTTCACTAATGCATTCATGGGTGTGTATTTAGATTACATCTTGATCTTTAGCCAGAGTTGGGAAGAGAACCTCCACCATATTCAACAGGTCCTCCAAACCCTACGATAACACAAGATGAGTGCCAATTTGGAGAAATGCACTTTTGGCATGAACCATGTTCAATATCCTGGGTACATCATTGATGAAAAGGGTGTGCATGTGGACCCAACCAAGATACAAGTCATTCGGGATTGGCTAGCCCCAACCACTTTGACAGAGCTCTACAACTTTCTGGGTCTTTCCTATTTCTACGCAGGTTCGTGTTGGGGTTCTCTCATATCACTTGTACTTGAAGTCAAGGAACCAAGGGCATATCAAAAGAAAATTTCTTTTTGTTTGAAATCCAACAGAAGGTGTTTGTTGAGTTGAAGCAGCACCTATTCTCTCCATTGGTGCTCACATTACCAAACCTGCAACAACCATTTGAGAATGAGACAGATGCCTCTGACTATGCTATTGGTACAATTATTACTCAGTAGGGGCATCCAGTGGCTTACCACAATGAGACACTTTTAGACATAATCCAAAAGTATCCCACATATAACAAAGAAGTTTATTCGATTATGCAAGCCTGTTGTCAATGGATGCATTACATTATGGGGAAGGAAATGATCATTCACATAGACAAACATCCCCTATAGTTCATACAGAGACAAAGGATGTTGCAAAACGATCGCCATCATAAATGGTCCACATACCTGCAACAGTTCCATTTGGACATTAAGTACAAGAATGGAAACACCAATAATGTTGTAGAATGCCTCAGCCGACCACCAGTCATGGCACTGATCACTGTGCTTGACTCCTATGGGCATGAGACTTCGGGGTGGCCGCATCTTTATAAGAGCAATCCAAAATTTGACAACACATATCATACACTCCTGGAAGGTAAGAAAGTTCCAAATTTACACCTCCAGGATGCACTGTTATGACACGTGGTACACATCTGCGTTCCTTCAAGCGAGTGTGCCAAGATGATTTTGGAGGCGCACTATAGTTGGGTCGCTGGAAATTTCAGAGCAGAGAAAATAGTGGTAGTACTACAGAAGTATTCTTATTGGCCAAACCTTAGTAAGGATGTTGGGAAGTACATTAGATCCTACACTGCCTATGCCATTTCCAAACCAACCATTAAGAAGTAAAACCTACATACTCCTCTTCCTATTCCTAGTCGACCTTGGGTATCCATCTCCAACGATTAGATGTTAGGCCTTCCTTCTACTAAGCACGACAATGACCGTGTTTTCTTGGTCATTGATAGATTCTCTAAGATGGCCATTATGGTGGCCTATAAGACGAGTATCACAACAGAGGCCACTATTAATCTCTTATTTGAGCGAGTGTGGGTACAATTTTGGATCCCATATTTCATTGTCTCAAATAGGGACAATAGATTCCTAGGTGCATTTTTGTCAAGTCCCTGGTCGATGTTGGACACAAAACTTACTAAGTCCATGACTTTCCACCCCCAAACAGATGGCCAAATAAATGTCTTCAATAGGATGATCGTGCACATTTTGCACATGTAGAACTCGAAGCATCCATACACATGGGATGAAAGCCTCCCCTATGTCTAACACATCTACAACAAAGCTCTCCATAGCTCAACATTCCACAACCCCTTTTAGGTAGGGCTGGGATTTTAGCCATTATGTCTCACTTATGTGGCCATACCATTTGCATCCACTCAGGCAAATTCAGCTCATGTCCAGTCTTAAGATGACAATATTAAAAAATTCATTGAGTGCATTCAACACATATGCTAGAAAGTCTATGATATATTGGAAAAATCCAATGCTAAGTACAAGTAACGCCATGATCAACATCGGGTTTTATACAAGTTCCAGGTTGGCGAAAAATTTTGGCTACATTTCCAGAAGGAGCGCCTCATTAGACCGCACCACAAGCTTCGACTGCTCTGATATGGGCTATACACCATAACCAAGGCTATAGGGCACAATGCGTTCAAGTTTAGCATTCCACCCTTCCTTGGTCTACACCCAGTGTTCAATCTAGGCCGCCTTCGGCCATACTTACCACCGTTGCTGGACACATCCGACATTGAAAAACAACTCACACCAACAGAGTTAAACCCAGACTGCATGGAACATTCCACCACTAATCAGATCATCAACACACAGGTAAATAAAACCCACCAACACAAGATGTAAGTATATAGGGTTGTCAAAGCTAACCAACTCCTGCACCAAGGCAAGGGGCTCACCAGGGACCAAGTTTAGCAAAAGTTTTCCCATCTCGTGGAGGCACTCAACGCAATGGGGACCATTGCTTACTAAGGGGGGAGGACTGATCCAGATGGTTATTTGTGGCCACCCACCTATTTCACTTGGACCGCCACCATTGTCTCTTTCAATTTTAAAGTTTCCTTAATTGTAGCACAATTTACTATTTTTGGTAGTTTTTTCAGGTTCTGAACTTTCGGAGCCATTTTGAGGCCCTAAATGACGATTATTGAGGAAAACAGGAAAGCAAAGGCTTTACCTTATGGCTGCATTCGAAATTTGTATTCCTTGGATAGATATTTCTAATGAGGTAATGCACGTGTCAAACAAATATTGTATTCCAAAGTTATGAACCTGGGAAGTTGATGTGCCAATCTACCCAAATGAGGCCAATAGTTTTAGCACTTCATCTCCTAGGGTAAGGTTTTTGGATGTTTAGGTTTTTCCATTGTTTTTGAATAATAAATAGGCCTTCAAGCCTCATTGTAACATAGTTCAGAGGCATGCAGTCACCACATCTCTTCTTAGAGATAAGATACCATCGCCCGAGCTAGTTTTATTTCCATTCTATTTGTAAGCATATTTCAGTATTTGATATTAATGAAGTGAAGTGTCATTTCTGCTGCATCTCTGTATTTATAGTTGCATTTGTAATTTGTTTCATTCATGTTTAAGATCGGATCAGTGGTATCAGAGTGGTTTTCTCTTTCCCTATTTTTCTTTGCATGTCCGCAATGAGGTCAGGATATAAGGAGTTAGTGCTCGAATTGGTTGAACCTTTGCAATACTAGCCTCGCAAACCCCGACGATCTTCCATGGCGGAAGAGAAGAAAGATGGGGGACATGAGATCCTTTCAAAATCTTGCTCGAAGAAGACCTCGAGCTATATAGGAACACAATGATGGACACATTTTCCTAGAACCATTAGCAACTACCCAAGGGTGACGCATCTCCTTCAAGCAGCTACTCTGGAAGTGCCACACCCTTTAAGGTACAAGCTAACTTTGACATCCCCATATTTGAAGGTCAGATAGATGTAGACGTTGTAGATAAATGGTTAAATCTGCTAGAAGGATTTTTTTCTATTCGTGATTTTTCCAGTTGAGAAAATATTACTTATTCACTTCTCCAAGCTACCCCCCACGTTGAGGAGTGGTGGGAAACCTACTGTGATAAGAAGGAAAAAATTACGCCCTCACTATTTTCAGCCGCACCCACTTGGAATTCATTATGGGATGCCACCAAGGAGAAGTACTACCCTATTGGGAGCTATGAGGATAAATACATAAAGTGGACCATGCTGTGGCAGAGAGGGACCAAGATGTGTCAGGGTTTACCAATGTTTTACATACCCTTCGCACAAAGTTGGGTATGAAGGATTCTGAGCAACATTTGGTACTCAAGTACAACGACTGCCTACATAAGTACATCCAAGATTAAAATGGAGTTCCTAAACATCTCCTCACTCGGCATGGTGTATGGATACGTTGTCAAGATTGAGTAGAAGTTTAAAGAGAAGAATCAAGACTTTGGATCTGCGAATCCGAAGATAGGGAAAGGCGCCCCCAAACCACAGAGAAAAGGAAAAATTCAAGGCGAGGTGACCTAGGACAACCCGTCAAAGCTACAAGAAAAGAACAACACCACAAAGATAAAGAAGGACATGGGAAAATGGTGTGAGTTACATAAGAGATCCACTCACAACATGAGTGAGTGGCTAGCCAAGCAGTCGTTGGTGGTTGAGTTGAAGGCTTCCAAATCAGACACATATTCCAACTCTGAGTCATAAACTGACAAGGGGAATGAAAAAAGGAAGTAGATCATTGATGTGGAGCCTAGTTCCACCATGGCCACCACCAAGATCGAGAAGAATGAGCTTGAAGATCCAAAGGAGGGGGAACACCTCTTCCACTCACAAATGTGGGTGAAGGGTTCTCCTCTGCAATTCATTGTCGATAGTGGGAGCCAAAAGAACCTCATTTCAGTAGAGGTCATGAAGTGGCTGGGCCTATCGACTACAACACATCCACAATTGTACACTATCAGGTGGCTTCACCAAGGATGAGATCTTCACGTCAGCCAATAGTGTCGCCTTCCCTACAACATCAAGTCCTTCATGAATGAGGTACTGTGTGATGTTTGTCCTCTTGAACTTTGTGATGTATTATTAGGATAACCATACTTTTGGATGCGACATGTTGTATATGAGTCTAGACCTCACTTTGTGATTATTACTTTGGGAAATAAGTTGAACAGGATACTGAAGGTAGCCCCACCTACTTCCATCTCCTTGATCACTACAAAGCAATGTAGTAAGATCATTTCATAGACCAAGAAATTTGTTTTCTTTATGATTCGCCCTCAGGGAAAGAAGAAGATTGTGGCCATGTCTTACAGATAGGGCTCGTCCTTCTAGTAGCAGCAGATGGACAAGGTCATGTAGGATTACAGGGACATTTTATCCTCACCTACGAGGATGCCTTTGTACTGTCAGGTTAAGCACTCCATTGATATGACCCCGGGCACGGTGCTACCCAATGGAACGATCTATCAATGCTCTGTTCTAGAGAACGATGAGATCAAGAGGAAGATTTAGGAGTTGTTGCCGAAAGGGCACATCAGGCCAAGCTCATCACCCTGTGGGAGCCCGATTGTATTGGTACAGAAGAAGGATGTGACCTGAAGACTCTGTATGGACTATCAAGTGTTGAATAAGATCACTATATGGAATAAGTATCCAATCCCACGGATTGATGATCTTCTGAACTAACTCAAGGGGGTAAAATATTTAAGCAAGATTGATTTGAAGTCTAGTTATCACCAAGTGCCTATCAAACCCTCCGATGTCTGGACGACAACCTTCAAATCCAAGGAGGGCATTTTCTAATGGTTGGTCATGCCTTTTGGGTTGATGAATTCCCTCGCAACCTTCATGAGATTGATGGATGACATCTTGTGACCCTTTACCAATGCGTTCAAGATGGTGTATTTAAATGACATCTTGATCTTCAACTAGATTTGGGAAGAGAACCTCCACCATATTTGACGGGTCCTCCAAACTCCACGACAACACAAGCTATGTGCTAATTTGGAGAAATGAACTTTTGGCATTGGTGAACCCTAGTATTTCACCAAGAGTCCTGCAACTCTCAAGGGTTTCTCAACTCTATTTATCAACCCGGGGTTCGTACAAACTATGATGTGATGGTGCTATATACAATGTAGATAAGATTTTATTCATGGCACATAACTAGGAAATTTGATCAATAATGCTCCAAGACTATTATTTCTACTAAAATAACAGGAAACTAACTAATGAAGGCGCAATTCAGAAGCTAGCTATAATGATAAAAAGGAAAATTCTCTTTTAAAATCAACTTGTAAATACTATTAACTTGTAAACGTTATTGAATCAATTCATGAACAGACAAGAGCTACCCTACTTGTAGAAATGGAACTGCATCATCTTCTAATCAGCCATCTAGTTACCAAACCTACTTGCAGACAGGAAACTAACCTATCAAATCATAAATCAAGATTTCATGCATCATGTATCTAGCTTACACTTGCATATAAATCAATTTTCTATTTGTGCTAAATCTGCGATAAAGGTACTAATGCTATTCTATTTTGCAGTGAAGGATAAGGATGGTTGGAATGGCCTCAATGTTGCCCTTGATCATGGAGACACAGCTGGGGGTCAACCTACTTCTAAACTAAGTCAAAATTACATCACAGGTCAAAACAAATGGTGAAATAGGCTGCTACAGGTATGCTACAAGAGGCTGCTACAGGTGCCCTGTATTGCTACAAGAAGGCATGTAATGCAACAGGAAGGCTATCGAGAAGGTTTAAAAGGTAGGAATGATGAGTTAAAGGTATGTTAAGCTAGATGGAGGTTGGGGTAGATGGGTGAAAGGTGGCTAACACCCCTAGCCAAGCTCAGAACCTTAGGAAGGTCTATTTTTCACTAGGAGTGCTGCTCACGATGACCTAAGGGAATGATCTCAAGAACATAATTTGGGATTCATCAAATAGGGTGAAGAAGTCCAAGATGGAGATGGTGAAAGACCCTTTTCCTACAGATCCAAACAACCCTGCAACATCACATGCACCTACTATTTTTATCATTGACAAAATGAAACAACTAATAGTGGAAAAGATGAGTTGAATTTATGTACCATCTAATATATGCGAAAAACAATGATTTAGTAAATACATCAACTCCTAAGATACAATAAGCACATGCAAAGCAAGATGACTAACATAAATATTCTTCCAAGTGTTGGGTTATGTTATATTCTTTCCACAACTAATTGACGTAGTTAATTGGGGGTGAGCCCCCCCTTCATTACACCGATTGCGCAGCGGGGGGGTCATATGGGGGCGATAACCCCCCCTGCCTAGGGGGTTTGAGGGGGGAAAGTAGCTCCCCTCTACGAGGTTTGGGGCAACGCCTCGGGGAAATTTTTTTTGGACCCTATATTAGGTTGGGCGGACCTACCTATGGTTTTATGCATGGTTTTTCGCACATGGTTTTGGATGCGATGGTTTTCGGTCCATGGTTTTGGACGCAATGGTTTTTGGTCCATGGTATTGGATGCTTTGGCATGTATAAATATGTATTGTAACACTGAAAGGACAATAAAGAAAAATCAATCTGGTAGTCCCGGTTTTGGGATCCAGGGGAAAATCTCTATGTATATGTGTTTTATGTGTTATGCTCTCGCATTGTTTATTTTCTATGTTTTAGAATTCGTATGCAGGTAATTTTTGTATGGGGTTAAAACCTACATTTGGTATCAGAGTTGTTTTGGCTTCAAGGGGACGCCTTTGTTGCTGAGGGGTTTTGCTCGGGCCTATGGTAGACCCTGTTCAGTGGGAGATCTGCGAGATCAATTCTGGTGGTGAAAGAAGATGGCGAGCAGTGGAAAGATAAAGATTGAGAAATTTAAGGTTAGATTTTTGAGTTGTGGAAACTCAATATGGTGGATCTGTTGGTGGATAAAGATCAGTGGATCATGGTAGATCTGGGTACTAAACAAATGGGAGTGTCTGATGAAGAATGGAAGAAGTTGGATCAGAAGGCAAAGAGCACAATACAATTGTGTGTCTCAGATTCAGTATTGCTGAATGTGTCAGGGGAAGCTACGGCTAAGGCTTTGTGGGACAAGTTAGGGACTTTGTACCAATCTAAGTCTCTAGTGAATAAATTGTTCCTACGGTAAAAGTTGTATAACCTGAGGATGAAAGACGGAGACTCAGTGACAAAGCGTCTGAACGCATTTAATACTGTGGTAAGTCAGTTATTATATGTTGATATTAAAATTTCAGATGAAGATAGGTGCATCAGTTTGTTGTGTTCTCTACCAGATTCGTGGGATAGTCTGGTTATTGCAAGAGGTAGCAATGCAACTGCTTTGTAGTTTGATGAAATAGTCTTATCCTTGGAAACGGAGGAGATGAGACAAAAAAATATGGAGAGCTAGAATGGTGATGCCTTGTTTGTACGAGGATGGCCCCAGAACAGAAACAAAAATAAGTCATTGAGTGGGAGATCTAAATATAGAGGAAGATCTAAATCTCCGGGAAAACCTGTAAAGGTGGTGTGTTGGAAATGCGCAAAGGAAGGGCACTACAAAAGGGACTGTAAATCTAAAGCTCCTGGCAAAGGAAAGGGATCTGATGATGCTCCTTCTGCAGAGGAGAAAACCACCTCAGATGAAGGTGGGGATGTGTACTTGGCTTCCTCATGTGCACATGTAGATCATGAGGCATGGTTGATTGACTCAGGTGCATCCTTTCACTTCACTCCCCATAGAGAGTGGTTTTGCGAGTATGAGAAATATGATGGTTGTTGGTATCATCCCAAGACCCTTTTTCCTTCCCAAAAACATATCATTTATCCATACATTTTCATCATATATCCCTCAAAATCCTTGAATATTGATTATTAATCGTTTTATAGTTATTAAATTGCATAGAAATTAATTTAGGGGTTTTATGTTCAAGAATTGGAAGTTTTTGATGACATGGTTACAGGAAGTACCTACATCCTGTAATGAGCTTATCGTTTGACATGTGGCGCAGCAGATGAGCTAGAACGAAAGGCATGGGCGAAAGCAGAATGTCCAAGCATGGACAAACACCTATCTCCCAGCCAAATCGAACCTCCTATGTATGCGGTCAACTCAAGTCAAAGCAGGGCACTCTGACAGACAAAAGCAGCAACAGCATCGTTCCATTTTCATTTTAGTTTTTTTGTTCTTTTTGAAACACTTAGCATGGAAACATTTTGAAAAGGCTTATGTGATAAAAGCGGCAATAGCCGAATGTACATTCATTGTATCGATGACATGGCTGTGCGTACGCATATGTAAATACAGTCAGGTTAATGTTTGAGAGTTTAGTGGTTGAATCGTTTTCTCAGAACAGAGTTTTTTAAGTTAATACAAAAGACTTATTCACAGTCACGACGTGTGTATACCTCTTGCATTGATTTGATAGCTGATCGGTTATAGCCAGTGTACCCTTAGGACGCGGACGGGCCCTGCGTTCTTCGATTGGTATACTGTTCACTTGTTTTGTTACATTTCGGTTATCACATGTTCGCACAGTATTTATATTGGATTTGATTTATATAGCATATGGTTTGCATCACAGTTACGATTACATAGCTTTCGATTTACACAGCTTATGGTTTGCATAGCAGTTACATAGCTTTTGATTTCTATAGCCTTTGATTTTCATTGCACGTATATGGTGTGCGCTTATGAATGGTTTATGGTTATGTTGAATGGTCAGCACTAGGATCTGGAAGGGAGTCTTGTAAGGGATTCGATCCCTGTGTGACTTATAGAGACATTATCATAAACTCTGTTTTGTTTCACAGTTCATTTATGTTCTCTTTATATAGTTTGATAGTGTAAATATCTTTGCATGCTGTGTGTGTTTACCAAACAAGGGTTTTCTGGGTAATATCTTTGTAAGGAGGTTAAAATCATTGTTACAGTCATACACAATACTTAGGTTCATGGTTTGATTTGATAGATGCATCTCATAACAAGCATTGTAATCAAGCATATCAGTAGGGTAATCTAGGTGTGTGAATGATAGGCTACATATTCTGGTCTTCCGTAAAGAATCCTTGTAACCTACATCATAATCACTTGGCCAGAGATTCTTTATGTCTATATATTTTAGACCACGCCTCTAAGCTTACGCACCTCGTTCGATATTAAATATAGATTCTAGTCTAGTACCCTAGCTGGAACCGCTACATTTTGGCGCCGCTGCCGGGGAGGCGTACGTAAAGGATTCTAACAAAAAGAAAAAAAAAATTCAATATACAAAAACAAACAAAAACACAGTTAGAAATCATGTTCATTTATGCCTAGACTTAGAGACAATCAAGGGAGATTTGTAAAAACCCCCCACCATCTCAAAACTAACCCATCATCATCAGGAGCAGACTCTCCAGGGAATACCACACCATCTGAGGAGGATACCCAAACATTGGCAGAAAGATTTTATTCAGGACAACACATTACTCTTGCTGAGAGGGAAACTCTATTTGCACATAAATTATAGCAGCAACCCTTTCCTAAATCTTCTACACAAGGGAAAAGTAGTACCATTACCAAGCAATCTTCCTTTCTCTCTTTTCCACCAAGAGACACCAAGAGACCAATTAGAATGGCTGAGGAGGGATCTGGATCAATTCCCCATCAAGAGGAGGAGGAATCAACTTTTAAACTCCCTATACAAGAACCACAGGAGGATGAGGAGATCAAAATGAAAAATATACCCCCATCCGTGCTACCCAATTTCTATGGTATGGCTTCAGAGGATCCGGACTCATTCTTATTCAAGTTTGACATTGTATGTCGAACTTATGGCTATACGGATGATGCTCATAGACTCAGATTGTTTCCAGCCACATTAAAGGCAGCAGCCTTGAAATGGTTTATGGGGCTAGGTGAGCATGCCATAGTAGATTGGGATGGCATGAGGAGAATATTTCTGAGGAAATATCAGCCTTATTGCAGATCCAAAGGCTCTAAAGATGACATCTTTAGAATGAGTCAGCAGGAGGATGAAACCTTAGAAGAATATCTAGAACGGTTTGTCTATAACTTGCAAAAATCTAAACACCGAACAATGCCTCCTGACCTAGTCCGCACAATATTCTTGAAAGGTATCCGGGAAGAATACATGGATGATCTCAACTTAATGGGCAAAGGTGACATCTCTGCCTTACCCTTTGAAGAAATAGTTGAACTGTGTGAGAAATATTCAAGAAGTAAAGCCAAAATGGGAAAGAGAACTTTGTCATCTAGGGTCACAAAAACTGCCTCTGCTAGTGTCACCCGGGCTGAAATTGGTAATCTTTTAGAAGAGTTCAAAACAGATTTGTTGAGCACTCTAGGAAACCAAATTGATACCTTAAAAGCCAAAAAGAAACAGGAGGAAGAAGACAATATTATGGCTATTTTCTGCCCCAAGTGTCGCACGAAACATGCATTAAAAGACTGCCCTCTAGAGAATATCCAAGTATGTGCTTTATGTACTGAGCATCATGACATGTTTAACTGTCCTAAAGTTAAAATTTTGCAGAACTGTAACATGGCAGCCATCACAGAGATGGAGAACGTGTACTACATGGGTGCAAAGCGACCATGGAAACCAAGGCAAGCACCCCAAGGTATGTTTCCTAATCAAAATATGCAATTTCCTATGAATGATCAGATGTATGCACAAAACTCATGGAATATACCTATGCCATGGCAGCATGGAAACCAACAACAAAATCAATGGAGACCGTCTCAACAGTATTCCCAATCCTACCATCCATATCCTCAATCATACCCACCTTACTCACAGTCATATCAGCAGTACCAACAACCATATCCATCACACGCACAGCCATATCAGCAGCACCCTCAGCAAGTTGTTTATCAGCCCCAACCCTCTCAACAGACCTTGCCTGCTCCTCCACAAATAAATGTACCACAACTTCAATTTCCAACTAACCCACAACCTCCCAGACCCACACAAATACCTGCTCAAACTGTCCCAAATCCGAACAATAGAGCAGAGAGGCCAGCTTATAATGTAGAGGAAGGAACCTCCTACTCCACACTGCCTTTGCAAAACATTAATCTGAGGTCTGGTAGGGTGCTTCAAAAGGATTCTCCAATAACAGATCAGCAAGAAGAAAACTTAGAAAAAGAAAATGAAATGACAACTCAAACAAAACCAAGCAGTGAAACCAAGGACAAACAGATGCAATCACTGCACCCACCTTTTCCAGCCCGTTTGGTCCAAGTAAAACCACCACTGCCTCCACCACAATTTGATGTCTTGGATGAACTTAAAAATGTCTACATAAAAATCCCTTTGCTGCAAGCTATAAAGGACATTCCTATCTACACCAAAGCCATCAAAGACATGTGTCTCAAGAAACCTGCTAGAAATAGGATTGATCCTCAGACCATTCATGTTTTAGGAAATTTAGCAGGCCTTATGACCAATACCATCTCCATGGAGAAGTATGTTGATCCGGGCATTCCAAAAGTGACCACCATCATTAACAACATACGGATTCCAAACACTTTGATAGATCTAGGAGCCGCAATCAATGTCATGACCCTTGAAACCATGAGAACACTCCAGCTTATGAATTTGCAACATACCACGATTGTTCTTGAACTAGCTGATAGGTCCAAAGTCATTCCTGAGGGGATTTTGGAAGATATCATTGTCTCACTGGACTCTTGGGAGTATCCAGTGGATTTCCTAGTCCTTCAACCCAAATCCAATCTAGGAGGACATCCTATCATTCTAGGTAGACCATGGTTAGCGACCGCTGATGCATTTATTGGATGCCGATCAGGTAACATGATTATCTCTAGAGGGACCGAAAGGAAACAACTCACCCTCTATCCATCGGCACAATCACCTGCAGTAACACATAACTTGTGGCTTGATGATAAATTTAATGACAAAGAGGAAGTACAATCTGTTTTTAGCATTGACCAGATCTATGATTTCCACGAAGACAATAATGATTTGGTAGAACTATTTCTTTCTCAACCTGATGTATCTGAAAATTTGAGAAATGAACAATATAATGCTGCAGATGTACTTCTGGCTCAAAACTTTCAAGAAACATGCACTATCCACTCCTTGCAATCTACATTTCATGACATCTTTCCAGTTCAATCCATCACCAATACACAGAGTCAAGTCATAGAGATCAGTCCAGGGAAAACTTTGAACATAGGCAACCACCTAGACTCATCTCAACAAGAGAAATTGATTAGACTCTTGACGAAGTACCAAAAAGCCTTCGCTTGGGATTACACTGACATGCATGGGATTCACCCCGACACATGCACTCACCACATCTACACAGATAGCACCATTAAACCGGTGAGGCAACCGCAAAGAAGAATGAACCCCATGCTCCAAGACATTGTCAGAGAGGAGTTGCAAAAACTTTTGAGAGTCAACTTTATATATCCTATTTCTGACAGTCAGTGGGTATCCCCATTGGTTATTGTGCCCAAGAAAAATGGCAAGTGGCGCATCTGTGTTGATTACAGACAACTGAACAAAGCAACGCTCAAAGACTACTTCCCACTGCCATTCATTGATCAAGTGTTAGACACCCTAGCCGGCAAATCATCATTTTCCTTTCTTGACGGTTTCAGTGGCTACAACCAGATCCGGATTGCCTCTGAAGACCAGGACAAAACCACCTTCACCTGTCCTTGGGGCACCTATGCCTACAATGTTTTGCCATTTGGACTTTGTAACGCTCCAGCTACATTTCAGCGAGCTGTGTTAGCTATTTTTGCTGATTTGATTCATGATTGTGTTGAAGTGTATATGGATGATTTTTCAGTATATGGCAATTCTTTTGAACATGCATTAGAAAATCTAGAGAGAGTTTTGAAAAGGTGTATTGAAGCTAACCTGTCCCTCAGCAACGAAAAGTGCTTCATGATGTTAAATGAAGGGATAGTGTTTGTTACACAGTAATTTATCACTGCCTTCCTGTCAGTCGCCCTGCTGTGTCCAAGAAGTCACAATCACTAAGTGTTTGATCCCTGAACTGGCTTAAAACCCATTTTTCCAAAGTTTTGTGCATCAGCGCGTCTGTTCCTAAAATAACCGCGATGACCAGCGCCCCACAGTCTATTTTGTGCGCTGCCATCGCGGAAGAACATCACTTTTCCGCGATGACGCACAGCGCGGCTTTAGCGTGTCCTTCCGCACTGACATGACTTGTTCAGTTATTGTTATGTGCTGACAGCGCGGCAGTCTCCATATAATCCGCGCTGATCCAGTTTGGGCGAATTTGTTCAAACAACCAGCCTTCCAGATCTCTCCAGGCTTGGTTGTTAGCTTTGTGAATGTCGACTCCCTTCTATGGCATGTCTGTTCGACCCTTTGCAACTACTCCCCTTGAAGATAAGCTCATCCTTCCACCTTTTTAGGAGACTCCTTCTCCTATATAAACTTCCACCATTACCATGAGCAGCTGGTTAGAAAATAGCTAGACTTAGCTTGGATTGTACAGAGCTTGTAGTGCTCAGATTGCTGCTATAGGTGTGGTGTGTTAGGAGTGGAAGTGATTGTTTGGTTTGGGAAGTTTGTTTGTGACATTTGTGTGAGAGAGAGAGAGTAGTTTGTCTTGGGAGAACCATCCTCAAAGGTGAATGCTTGAGAATACATGCTGACTGATCCCTCCTGAGAAGTTTACCGACGTCAGGACATTTGGTTGTACTCTTCTCTATTCTGATTAATAATAGATGACTGCTATTATTGTTCCATTCTCGTTTGTTTATGCAATGGATAAATGTGAATTATGTCTTTTCTGACTGGCATATAGTTACTTTTACTAGATTTCACGCTTGCGTTTGCTTTCTCTTCGTGTGTGCAGGTGTCCGTTCGCGGGGATCGCGGAGGACGGTGACCAGCTGAAGCGAAGGAGCGAAGGAGACATCTCTTCGACCAACGACAGCGCAGGAATCCAAGTAGGTGCTCTTTACTTCTTGTTTAATTGTAACTAGGAACATGCGTGGCAGCATTGTGTGATTGTTGCTAGACCCCCATTGGGCTAGTAGGGATCGCCTCTATCCGTAGAGGGGATTTACCTTCTCAACAATTTGGCGACTCCGCTGGGGACTCCAGGGGGGTCCTTTTTCGTACAGTTGTGTCTCTCGAGCCCGAAAAAGTATAAAACTGTGCTCGAAAGAACCGCCCGGTCATTACAACCGAGGAGTACTTTTCATGAATAGTGTCTCCGACCGGAAAAAGTAAAAAAAGTGGTCGAAGACACGTCGTTTTAGAGCCAATATCGAGTGCGAAACGACAAACACCCGGCGATCTTTTTGGTTTAACGGTCGGAAAAAGAGCTTAAAAGGCGACCGCCTCTCATTTCTTTAACGAGTCGAGAGGGGGACTCGGCAATCTTTTCATCTTTAAACGGTCAGAAAAGAGCTTAAAGCAGACCTCCATTTTTATTCTCTTTAACGAGTCAAAAAGGGAAAAATACTCGGCAATCTTTTCACATTTTACGAGTCAGAAAAGAGCTTAAAGGTGACTCGTCCTAGAGGAACGAGTGGTATAAAGGGTAGCAACTGGTTCCGGTAATGGTGGAACTGCTCAAAACATGTAATGGTCAAGAGGCTAGAGGCGATCCCTACTAGCCCAATGGGGGTCTAGCAACAATCACACAATGCTGCCACGCATGTTCCTAGTTACAATTAAACAAGAAGTAAAGAGCACCTACTTGGATTCCTGCGCTGTCGTTGGTCGAAGAGATGTCTCCTTCGCTCCTTCGCTTCAGCTGGTCACCGTCCTCCGCGATCCCCGCGAACGGACACCTGCACACACGAAGAGAAAGCAAACGCAAGCGTGAAATCTAGTAAAAGTAACTATATGCCAGTCAGAAAAGACATAATTCACATTTATCCATTGCATAAACAAACGAGAATGGAACAATAATAGCAGTCATCTATTATTAATCAGAATAGAGAAGAGTACAACCAAATGTCCTGACGTCGGTAAACTTCTCAGGAGGGATCAGTCAGCATGTATTCTCAAGCATTCACCTTTGAGGATGGTTCTCCCAAGACAAACTACTCTCTCTCTCTCACACAAATGTCACAAACAAACTTCCCAAACCAAACAATCACTTCCACTCCTAACACACCACACCTATAGCAGCAATCTGAGCACTACAAGCTCTGTACAATCCAAGCTAAGTCTAGCTATTTTCTAACCAGCTGCTCATGGTAATGGTGGAAGTTTATATAGGAGAAGGAGTCTCCTAAAAAGGTGGAAGGATGAGCTTATCTTCAAGGGGAGTAGTTGCAAAGGGTCGAACAGACATGCCATAGAAGGGAGTCGACATTCACAAAGCTAACAACCAAGCCTGGAGAGATCTGGAAGGCTGGTTGTTTGAACAAATTCGCCCAAACTGGATCAGCGCGGATTATATGGAGACTGCCGCACTGTCAGCACATAACAATAACTGAACAAGTCATGTCAGCGCGGAAGGACACGCTAAAGCCGCGCTGTGCGTCATCGCGGAAAAGTGATGTTCTTCCGCGATGGCAGCGCACAAAATAGACTGTGGGGCGCTGGTCATCGCGGTTATTTTAGGAACAGACGCGCTGATGCACAAAACTTTGGAAAAATGGGTTTTAAGCCAGTTCAGGGATCAAACACTTAGTGATTGTGACTTCTTGGACACAGCAGGGCGACTGACAGGAAGGCAGTGATAAATTACTGTGTAACAGATGCCCCCTAAAGCATGAAGACCGAGAGAGTGGGAGGGGTGAAATGCTTTACAACACACGCCGAACTGGAACACCACCCGGAAGTACCGAAAAATCTCTGACAATCATGTACACGCAGTTTAGGCATGGGCGCAGCCATCCAAAAGACATGCAAGACTGGTCTATGGTATGGACGCAGCCACCCAGCTAAAGAGACCATAATAATGATAAGGTATGGTCGCAGCCATCCATGAAGACTCAGGTATGGGCGCAGCCATCCATCAATGAGTCATGTAATGATTATCCACAAAATCGCAACCTGGACCACAGTGAGCAAGGATCCAGGGTCTTGCGCTCCATCTCGACCCGAACAGAGTACAAGTCCACACATGTGAACACAGGGGTTGGAGTCGAACATGCATGAACATCGTCTGATTACCGGCCAATGATGAGAACCGTTAACAGACGCGAGAGGTACCACCAATAATGACAATGGCCCTCAAGGTACTATAGGTACAATCCGTGGCGTGTGAATCAATGAGCTGGTGTCGAACACCCACGGAATCATTCGATCGTAGGTCAATGATGTAAACCTTGCGTCGAACACGAAGAACCTGCCATTAAGGCATGCAGGCTCCAAGGCACCTGGAAAGAGTCTCTAAGTCACTTTCTCGGATAATGAGTTGAAGTCGATGAGAAGTGGCCTTGATCGAAGGTGGGCCATGATGATTCCCACATCAGCGACACGAGACAGAGGTATAATAATTTGTGATGAGATAGCGAACGAGGTTGCTTTGTGGCAGAGGACAACTTCTCTTGAACATATAACGGCACTGTAACGGATTTGGCAGCACTTGACATCAAATGAGCAGCGGGTAGGATGATGACGGCAATGAATAGATGAGAGGGCAAATAGGATGTCCCAAACCCATGGAGGCTAGTGAAAACGAGATGAGATGACCCCACCCAGACACGAAACAGCGGAGTGCCATGTTCAAGAGTGACGTACTGCCGAGACGACTGTAATCAAAGTTCCATTTTCCCCACCTTTGCAGGCAGGTACCCCGATTATTTTTGGATGACAAGCTTGACGGGGGTAACATATGCTTGGTGTGTGTCATGTTGACCATATCCGATGTCATTGAGTGTTTAACGAGCCTGACAAAGGAAAAACTCGGCTTCTTTTCTTGTTTCGAGAGTCTGAAAAGAATGCGGAAAAGGAGACTCCAGGGGGGTCCTTTTTCGTACAGTTGTGTCTCTCGAGCCCGAAAAAGTATAAAACTGTGCTCGAAAGAACCGCCCGGTCATTACAACCGAGGAGTACTTTTCATGAATAGTGTCTCCGACCGGAAAAAGTAAAAAAAGTGGTCGAAGACACGTCGTTTTAGAGCCAATATCGAGTGCGAAACGACAAACACCCGACGATCTTTTTGGTTTAACGGTCGGAAAAAGAGCTTAAAAGGCGACCGCCTCTCATTTCTTTAACGAGTCGAGAGGGGGACTCGGCAATCTTTTCATCTTTAAACGGTCAGAAAAGAGCTTAAAGCAGACCTCCATTTTTATTCTCTTTAACGAGTCAAAAAGGGAAAAATACTCGGCAATCTTTTCACATTTTACGAGTCAGAAAAGAGCTTAAAGGTGACTCGTCCTAGAGGAACGAGTGGTATAAAGGGTAGCAACTGGTTCCGGTAATGGTGGAACTGCTCAAAACATGTAATGGTCAAGAGGCTGGCTAATAAAACCACTCATCGCTGCGGTTCCTCAGGAAAGGATAAACAACCAAGTGAAAGCATATGATCGGCCAAAGAGATGGTGGCGATGGAATGAAAACAACCAAGGCTCATCTAGCAAAATCCAATGGATAAAAATGGCAATCACGAGATGTAAATCGGGTATGGGTTCATTTTTACACAAGCTTGAACCATGGAGAACTCTGCTTGGATTATGTTTCATGTTTACACAAGCTTGAAACGAAAAACTATGCTTGTTATAAGTTTGCATGCCCCCCAGCATAATAATGAAAATCGAGGTACATGCCCCCCAAGCTTCATTGCATTCAACAAAGTGGATGGAATGAAGGTTCACTCTCGAGATCTATGAAAGACTCGACTTGTATTTTACGAGATCTTAATCAAAAGACTCGATCTGGAAAGGGAGGTGTTTCATTTTTTAATGAGGTTGACACAGTAAAAGAACTATCCTCATAACCCGTGTTTCATTTTTTAACGAGCTTGACACAAGATCAGGAACTATGCTCCGACACCTAGTTTCATTTTTTTAAGGAGCTTGACACAGGAAAGCGAACTATGCTCCGACCAGACCCAGTTTCATTTTTTAAGGAGCTTGACACCGGAAAGGAACTATGCTCCATCCAGACCTCATCATAATGAACGGAAAGTGGAGGCCCCCAAGAAAGTGGCTCCGGAGGGAAGGCCGACATCTTGGAAATCAGGACCTAATGCCCCCAGGACACTATGCACGATGGTGTCATCACTGGGTACGGGCACGGGGTAGGTGGCCACGTAGTTGATTTGCGGCGAGGCAGATGCAACTTGTGGATGAAAACCGGGAGGGAAGGACGAGTGCGCCGGAGGGGCTTGTGGACGAACGAACGATAATTGATCGAACGTCACGATTCTTCCATCGTGTGGAAAACAAACCACACGGAAAAGTGAAGAAACAAGGGCTCCCATGGCATACACATAATCACGACCAAGGAGAAGACTGAAGTCTAAAGAACCTTGGGTAACTGAGATGTCTATATAGACAGTCTTGCCCCCCAAAGTAATAGGAAACTTTGGAAGGATCCCTAATGGCTGACTCGTTCCTCCGTCAAACGCGGTGAGATGCGGTGCGACAGGTACAAGCGATGGGGAACCCAAAGCTCGCTAAGTAGTAACGGGCATAAGACTAACCGATGCTCCTTCGTCTAACACAGTGCCAGGCAGCGCCTTATTGCAAGCATAGGCGGTGACCCAGAAAGGCAGGTGGGATGGAAGGGGAGGGGTAGTCAAACGACTCCAATCAAAGGAAATGACCGAACTACTTGGTGGGGGAACCATATGGTTGCCCCCCTGCTCGGAAAGAACCGAATCTAAATTCTCCGGAGAGGTTTCAGGAGAACCTTTATCAAGCTCAGGAGAATCTGAGGAGACGAGAAGAACATGAGAATTTTGCTCTTCCGAAACAGAGTGCTTGAGAGGAGGTGAACTCGAATCAACACTCTTTCCGACCAACGGCGGGTCTGGAACAGACTGGGAACAGCCAGGTTCGGGAAGAGGGGCTTGGACAAAAGAGGAATCTGAAACAATCTCTTTGTCAACAAGGGCACGATCTACAGTTGTAGAAAGACGTTGATAACCGGCGGGAAATGGATTCGGAGGAGCAGCAAGACTTTCCAACACAGCAGAGGCTTTATCCATGAGGGGACAAAGGTGAAGGGGATGTTTGCCTTCACAAAGTCGACAGGGGATTCGAAACTTCCTTTTCTCCTTACCATTCCCAACTGATGAGGTAGCATCGCCATGATCATCAGTGGACGATGAAGGGTGGGCCGGATCGCGAGACCATACTTCTAGTACCCTGGGAATGCCAGGACAATCACGAAGCAGATGGTCCTCCTTGCATAATCGACAAGGAAACTTAACCTTCCGCGGAGGAGCAGAAGGTGACCCGACTTCAGGTGCACTGGAGTGGATAGCTGGACTTGAGAGGGGGACTGTGTGTGTAGGCTCTCCCTTAGGGGACTTCTTCTTCTTGGTCTTCCTCTTCTTCTTCTTAGCCACCTGGTTACTCCCATCGAGAATTTCACCAGGCGAAGTACAATAGGATGACGTAGAAGTAGGCGTCGAAGGGGAGAGATCCACCTTAGGATCAACATGATGTTGTTCAGGTGGAGGGACTGATGGACTAACAGCCGATACGGTAGGGACCAAAGAGGTTGAAAACAACCACACAGGCAACCCGACAGTTAACCCTGGTAGGGACAACGTCGCCATGTACGGAGCACCAACATTCCCAAGAGGAGGGAACTGTCCTGGATTCCCATCAGAGGGGGAACCTGGGTTAGTGAATCCCGGAAAAGTTGCCATAGCAGACGAACACGAAACCTACTCAGGCTAGCGCACATAAGATCTAACCAGGAAATGTTATCGAGGCCGAATAAATTGTTAAGACACTGGAACCAAACTTGACCTTTTCATGTTTCAAGAGTCGAGAAAAGGACGAAAAGATGACTCTAGTCTCCTTCGAATGTTTAATGAGCACGAAGTGACAAGACGCTCACAGGCACCTTTTCGTTTAGGGAGTCCGAAAAGGATCAAAAGCGACTGCTCTGGAACTCTAGGTAAAGGGTGTGCCAAACTTTTCGCAAAACCACAGAATACTTTTTTAGGGTACGGGTGGTCAATCTTCGTGAATGCTGTGTTCACTGCATTACGAATCGTAAGGCGACAGACTCGGCTTCCTATGGATAAAGGATAAAAGCCTAGTGGGGTCTCCCTATATACGCGACGGTACGTGGGAGCGCAGTCCGTGTTAGACCACTATCGAGTCACAGAAGGAGGAATCACCCAACCTAATGTGAAACAACAGTGACTATGTTTAAAGACGCCGGAACACGTCTCTAACCTAGACCTCTAGATATTTGCGTTTAGTTCCAATGCGTTTTTAGATTCATTCGGTTCATTTTATAGTTGATCTTGAGATTAAGTTTCGATTTCAAGCTCTATCGTATGTTCTCTCACAATTACCTAGATGCAAACTACATGCCAAAGAATACCATTTTGTTCGATGAATTCTAGCTACGAAAGGGCAAGAAATTTTCTATCAAACAAAACAAGTACAAGCAAACAAGCAACTTAATGCAACCTTAAGCGAGGAAAGGAAACTTTTCTTTTGAAAATGCAAATCAATGAAACATTCTTTTCCTTTTCGATTTTTTAAAAGCAAAGCCACTAGTTTGATTTTCTTTCAGTGACACAAAGCATCTAAAATAATTTGGAGGAACCGGAACACCAAGTAAACTACTTAATGAAAGCACACAAAGTTCCCTAAACATTCAACCAAAGCTTCCAAATCAAAGGAAAACAAAGGTCTGCACGAGCTATGTAATCTAAGCTCGTCAAGACAAGCAAGGATTGTAACAAGGAGGAAGCGAATGTGAACTGATCGATCCAAACAATCGTAATCTATGCTTGGTAGTGAAGAAATCGAATCAACATAAAAAGGTGGTTCAATAATCGACACTAAAAATCAACCAGCAATAAGCAGTGGAAAAGCCTCAAGCAAATCAATAAGAGGGTTGTGGATGAACCTTGAATAGACAAGTAACCCAAGCAAATGGTTTCTCGATGAAACTTCTAAAGGGCTAGGTCACATGGTCACAAGACTCACTCGAATGAAATCAAAGAGAGAGCGTCCCTTAACCAAAAGCAATCAAAACAAGCTAATGAGGGACAAGAAACAACAGGGGATAAGAAAGATTGATGAATTCAGGAGATAAAGTTATAAAAACAACTTTTAGGAATCAGCGCAAGTTTTACACTGAGCACCCGAGATGATCAAGGGTCAGCGCAACTTTTACACAGACCACCCGAGCTGTCAGCGCGACTTTTTGCCCAAAAAACCGAGCTGATCTCAGAAAAACACAGTCATCGCGGAATTAAGCTAGAAAGTTGCGCTGTCATCGCGGATATACACGTCTTTCCCGCGCTGATCCGATTTTCAGCGCGACTGTTAAAATTAAATCCGCGATGGAGCTCAAAAATAGTGACAGGCAAATCAAAACTCCCAAATCAAAACAGCCAATCTTTCAATCAAACAGGGGCATTTCCCAGATCAACCCAGGAAACGCAAAAGACTGATAATTAATCCCCAAAGTTTCAAAAAGAGAGCAATCAAACAAACTCAAAACAAGGATGAATGAAAAAGGACAAAGGCTGTCCCCAGCGGAGTCGCCAAATTGTTGAGAAGGTAAATCCCCTCTATGGATAGAGGCGATCCCTACTAGCCCAATGGGGGTCTAGCAACAATCACACAATGCTGCCACGCATGTTCCTAGTTACAATTAAACAAGAAGTAAAGAGCACCTACTTGGATTCCTGCGTTGTCGTTGGTCGAAGAGATGTCTCCTTCGCTCCTTCGCTTCAGCTGGTCACCGTCCTCCGCGATCCCCGCGAACGGACACCTGCACACACGAAGAGAAAGCAAACGCAAGCGTGAAATCTAGTAAAAGTAACTATATGCCAGTCAGAAAAGACATAATTCACATTTATCCATTGCATAAACAAACGAGAATGGAACAATAATAGCAGTCATCTATTATTAATCAGAATAGAGAAGAGTACAACCAAATGTCCTGACGTCGGTAAACTTCTCAGGAGGGATCAGTCAGCATGTATTCTCAAGCATTCACCTTTGAGGATGGTTCTCCCAAGACAAACTACTCTCTCTCTCTCACACAAATGTCACAAACAAACTTCCCAAACCAAACAATCACTTCCACTCCTAACACACCACACCTATAGCAGCAATCTGAGCACTACAAGCTCTGTACAATCCAAGCTAAGTCTAGCTATTTTCTAACCAGCTGCTCATGGTAATGGTGGAAGTTTATATAGGAGAAGGAGTCTCCTAAAAAGGTGGAAGGATGAGCTTATCTTCAAGGGGAGTAGTTGCAAAGGGTCGAACAGACATGCCATAGAAGGGAGTCGACATTCACAAAGCTAACAACCAAGCCTGGAGAGATCTGGAAGGCTGGTTGTTTGAACAAATTCGCCCAAACTGGATCAGCGCGGATTATATGGAGACTGCCGCGCTGTCAGCACATAACAATAACTGAACAAGTCATGTCAGCGCGGAAGGACACGCTAAAGCCGCGCTGTGCGTCATCGCGGAAAAGTGATGTTCTTCCGCGATGGCAGCGCACAAAATAGACTGTGGGGCGCTGGTCATCGCGGTTATTTTAGGAAAAGACGCGCTGATGCACAAAACTTTGGAAAAATGGGTTTTAAGCCAGTTCAGGGATCAAACACTTAGTGATTGTGACTTCTTGGACACAGCAGGGCGACTGACAGGAAGGCAGTGATAAATTACTGTGTAACAGTGTTGGGCCATTATATCTCTTTTCAAGGCATCCAGGTTGACCCAGCCAAGATCCAGATTATTGCCGATTTGCCTATTCCACAGAATCAGAGAGAGGTAAGAAGTTTTCTTGGGTATGCTAGTTATTATCGCAGATTCATTGAACATTTTAGCAAGATAGCCTTACCTTTGTTTAAACTTCTAGCCAAAGATGTACTTTTCAATTGGACTGCGAACTGCCAACATGCATTTGAACAACTCAAAAAGAAACTATCTACCGCACCAGTCCTGAGGGGGCCTAATTGGAGTTTACCATTTCATATTTTTACCGATGCATCTGACACTGCAATAGGTGCATCCTTAGGCCAAAAAGAAGAATCTTGTACATATGCAATTTATTTCATTAGTAAAAATCTCACCCCTGCTGAGCTAAACTATACAGTTACAGAAAAGGAAACACTTGCCATCATTTATGCTGTGAATAAATTCCGCCATTACATAACTGGTTATGAAGTCTTTGTACATACTGATCATTTTGCCATTCGACATCTCATGAACAAACCAATAACTAGTGGCAGAGTTACTAGATGGTTACTATTGTTACAGGAATTTAACATCACAGTGTTAGATAGACCAGGCAAAGAAAACCAGGTGGCAGATTTTCTGTCTAGACTGCAAAATCTAGGTGAGATTGTTCCTGTTGAGGATTCTTTTCCGGATGAGCACTTATTTGCAATTTCCATAGTAACTCCTTGGTTTGCTGATTTAGCTAATTACTTGTCTACAGGTAGAACACCTCCACATTTCACTGCAAAGGAAAGGAAAAGACTGATCAAACAAAGTGCTAGATATTCATGGCTTAATGGCGATCTCTTTTACACTGGTTTTGATATGATCATTAGGAGATGTGTACGAAATGATGAGGTAATTGACATTTTAAAATCTTGCCATGATGAACCATGTGGTGGGCATTTTGCAGCGAAGCGGACAGCCTTCAAAGTTCTTACTCTTGGATACTACTGGCCATCCATTTTCAAGGATGCCAAGAAGTATGTAAAGAGTTGTGACAGCTGCCAAAGAATGGGCAGACCAACAGCTACCGATTAGATGCCCCTTCAGCCCCAAGTTCACTTAGAACCATTTGATAAGTGGGCTCTGGACTTCATAGGACCTATCAACCCAGCCTCAAATGGTAAGAAGTACATCCTAGTATGTACTGATTACGTCACAAAGTGGGCAGAAGCAAAAGCACTGCTCATGAAGGACATCACAGACAAGTACCAAATAAAGCATAGGAAAAGTACCCCCTACCATCCACAGGCCAATGGGCAGGTGGAATCAACCAACAAGACCTTGGAGGGGATCATTACCAAAACTGTTGCAATGAACCAGAAAAACTGGGAAGAAAAGCTCAAAGAGGCACTCTGGGCTTACCGGATTACTTGGAAAGATACCACCGGATTTACACCATACCAATTGGTGTACGGTAAGGATGTCATGCTTCCTATTGAATTCCAAATTCACACTTTTAAATTAGCTGCAGATTTACTAATTGATTTGGATCAAGCACAAAAGGAGAGAATCCAGCAGTTGAACCAGCTGGATGAGATGAGGCAGCAAGCAGAACAAACCACCATCCTCATGCAACAGCACAGGAAGCAATGGCATGATTCACACATTAAGAAGAAGCACTTCAAGGAAGGTGACTGGGCTCTGCTTTTTGATTCAAAATTCAAGGATCATAAAGCTAAGTTCACCACCCATTGGATGGGCCCCTATGAAATTGTTCAAGCTTATGACAATGGTTCAGTAAAGCTCCAAACTATTGATGGCGAAGGTCATTCCTTCACAGTCAACGGTCATCGCCTGAAGCTGTACAACAAGCCCATCAGCAAGCAAGATTTTCTCCATACACTATCTCAGCAAGAAGAGGTTGAGATACTGCAGCCCTCAGCTGCAGTATCACTGCCTTAGTTTCATTTCCTTTCAATTTCAAAATCAAAAAGAAAAATAAAAAGAAAAAAAAAAAGAAAAAAAATAATAAATAAAAATAAATAAATAAATAAAACAAAAACTAAAAAAAATAATAATGGGTTAGATGTGAAAACCAGTATCTGGCACAATCTAACCCCGAATTCCTATCTGAAAACCAATTTATTGGCGGGTATGAATTCTCTTTCTTTTGTTCATTGTTTCATTTCTCAGTTGACTCATGACTTGAGGACAAGTTAACCTTTAAGTCGGGGAGAGAGGCATTTGTTCTGTTACTTTTATCTCTCCCTTGTAAATACTTCAGATTTCTTATTCTATATTTCACTGTAAATTTCCAACAGCAGCTTGTTACCAGCAGTAATTCCAGACTTTAACAAATAAGCTGTTCTGTCATGATTTTATTTCAGAGGGACCTAGTTATAAATATTTTGCAGGGGGACCTGTTCTGTTCAGACATCTATGCTACCAACACCAGTAGTCCAACACCAGCAGTCATGGGACCTGTTTAAGATTTTCAGAAGGGACCTGTTAAAGCAATTGACACCTGTTAAGACATTCCAACCAGCAGTAATGGGACCTGTTTAAAACATTCAGTTGGGACCTGTTAAAACAAAGTTTTTGACACCAAAGGCTACTTCAACAGACTTCCACCAATCTTTTACAAGGATTTGGGCACCAACACTTCAACAAATGGCAAGCTCAGTGAACCTGTAACAATACAAAGAGCTGCATGAACACCTTCAGTTTTCTCAAAGGACCTGTTACATTCAGTTTTCTCAAGGGACCTGTACATTCAAATCTTTCAAAGGGACTTGTTATATCTTCAAAAAAATTTCTCAAAAGACCTGTGCATTCAACCTCCCTTAGAGGACCTGTCAAAAAGAACAGTCAAAAAGAATTAGCAACTCAGCATGTCAAATGATCAACAAAGGAGTAATGTATTTCTGTTCTTAAACATTTAATTTCCTAGATTGGTTTTTAATGTAACTTTGGTGACTATAAGCTGTTGTAATTGATTTCAAGGATACCTATATGCATCAATCTATCACCCTTATCCCACCAATTCTCATCATTCCCCTACATTAACCTATCCATACCCCAAAAACCCATTACCAACACATCCACCTTGTCATATACCCTACAGGCATACCAACATTCTCTATATGACCGAATACTCATTAAAAAGGGCACGTGGTGAGCTGTGTATTTTTAAATACAAAGGATGAGATAGATGTGGAAGCGGCCTATATATATTTTACTCCACACACAGCCGAATCATAACTTCGCCACCCAGCATTATAGCCCAGCACTATGGGTACGCTCTCAGCGTTCTTGTGATAACATGCATGCAAGCGTACAGCACTCTGTTTTTAAATGAATGATTACATTGTGAAGTGAGTATAGGGTTATTTCACCATCCTTTCCACCCTCGATTCCCATAACTTCCAAGGTGAGAATCAAAAGCAAGGAGCGCGAGGAGATTATTATCATTTGGGTGGAGTTACAAAGTGAAAATCTGAAGCAAGGAGCGCTGAGGAGAGTATCACTGTTTGGGATCGGTTTACACAGTGAAACCAGTGAACGCCGAAAATGGAAAGCATCACCATTCTACTTCTAACTCCCATCACAGTCATATCGACCGGCCAAGCACCATATTGAAGACTGAAGGAAGCGATATATACCAGGTAACCAACTTGACATTTCTGTGTTTAAATTTTAAAGAGTATAGACAGAGAAGGGTTAGAGGCACAACCCTCTGCCATCACCATGACTAATAGGGTCGAACCCAGTATATTCGACAGCTCACAATACCATGAGGATTGCATTGAGATTCTTAGAGAAACACAGTGGTTACCTTTTCTGGAAAAATTCCATGGGAGTAATGAGGAAATCACCAAGCAATTTGCCTTCACCTTTAATGGAGAAAAGGCCCTAATAGGCACCTTCTCCTTCAGAATCTCAGAGGATACTATAGCTCAGGCAATTGGAATTAGTCCTGAAGGAGAGAAGTACTTTAAAACCAAACAATTCAAGGAGAAATCATGGACACAGTTCATGTCCAGATCTAGAGTTTCCTCAGTAAACTGGAAGAAGGGTGTTCCAAGAAGCTGGTTGGTTCATCCTTGGGATGAAATGGTTTACATTCTTCAAAAGTTCATAACCTGTGAAGGTAGGTATAGTATTGTTTATCTATACCACATCAAGCTACTCCTCCATTTAAAGAAACAATGTGTAATCAGTGTGCCATATTTTCTGCTGCAAAGTTTAACAAAGATGGCCAAAACTATCCAGAAGCAAAAGGGGAATGAAGACAAAAGCCTGTACCATTTTGGCCTAATTAAAATCCTCATTGAACATGAGTTGCAGAAGCGAGGGAAGCCATGGAAATAATTCTTAGCTGTCAATCAAATCAGAGATGAGGAGGAAAAAGAGGAAGTGCAAGAAGATTCAGGGTTTATGAAGGACATTGATGAGGAAATTCCAGTGTCCAAATCCAGCAGAGCACCTCTACCTGTGGGCAGCATAAGGACCAGGAACATGCAAAAAGAGGATGCCAAGAGGGCTGAGAAAGACAAAAATTTTACCACCTACTCACGAAGGACAAGGAGGACACCAAAAACTCAGCTGCAAGAAGACCAGTTTGAATCTCATGCACCTGCACAAATGGATGTTGGGAGTGGTGACCATTCACTACCAGCACCAGAAGTTGACATGGAGGTAGAGAGCCATAACAAACAGGAAAAATGTTCACCACCTCCCACCAAAAGACAGAAGAAATTAGAAAAACAAATTGAAGAATTGAAGGAAGAGCTCATGGAAGCTAACATGTTGGAAAAAGTTATTAAAAGGGAAAATGAAATGCTCAGGGCGCAAAGCAAAGAAACACAGAAAACAAATGAAAAGCTAAAGGAAAGAATCAGTGAGTTGGAGACCGCGCAAACTGAGATTTCCAACTGGGCCACTAAGTGGTACAATCAGAAGAAGGCTCTTAAAGAAAAATATAAAAAGTTAAAGCAGGAGATCAAGGGACAAAAAGATCACCAGGTGAAGAAGAATGTAGATACCTTGCTCAAGGCAGCAGAGATCCATGCAGGGACAGAGTTCAAGGGGAGTACTTCTGGGGTAGCATGAGGACATGCTAAGTCCTTAAGTCGGGGAGAGATGTTGGTATCATCCCAAGACCCTTTTTCCTTCCCAAAAACATATCATTTATCCATACATTTTCATCATATATCCCTCAAAATCCTTGAATATTGATTATTAATCGTTTTATAGTTATTAAATTGCATAGAAATTAATTTACGGGTTTTATGTTCAAGAATTGGAAGTTTTTGATGACATGGTTACAGGAAGTACCTACATCTTGTAATGAGCTTATCGTTTGACATGTGGCGCAGCAGATGAGCTAGAACGAAAGGCATGGGCGAAAAGCAGAATGTCCAAGCATGGACAAACACCTATCTCCCAGCCAAATCGAACCTCCTATGTATGCAGTCAACTCAAGTCAAAGCAGGGCACTCTAACAGACAAAAGCAGCAACAGCATCGTTCCATTTTCATTTTAGTTTTTTTGTTCTTTTTGAAACACTTAGCATGGAAACATTTTGAAAAGGCTTATGTGATAAAAGCGACAACAGCCGAATGTACATTCATTGTATCGATGACATGGTTGTGCGTACGCATATGTAAATACAGTCAGGTTAATGTTTGAGAGTTTAGTGGTTGAATCGTTTTCTCAGAACAGAGTTTTTTAAGTTAATAAAAAAGACTTATTCACAGTCACGACATGTGTATACCTCTTGCATTGATTTGATAGCTGATCGGTTATAGCCAGTGTACCCTTAGGACGCGGACGGGCCCTGCATTCTTCGATTGGTATACTGTTCACTTGTTTTGTTACATTTCGGTTATCACATGTTCGCACAGTATTTATATTGGATTTGATTTATATAGCATATGGTTTGCATCATAGTTACGATTACATAGCTTTCGATTTACACAGCTTATGGTTTGCATAGCAGTTACATAGCTTTTGATTTCTATAGCCTTTGATTTTCATTGCACTTATATGGTGTGCGCTTATGAATGGTTTATGGTTATGTTGAATGGTCAGCACTAGGATCTGGAAGGGAGTCTTGTAAGGGATTCGATCCCTGTGTGACTTATAGAGACATTATCATAAACTCTGTTTTGTTTCACAGTTCATTTATGTTCTCTTTATATAGTTTGATAGTGTAAATATCTTTGCATGCTGTGTGTGTTTACCAAACAAGGGTTTTCTGGGTAATATCTCTGTAAGGAGGTTAAAATCATTGTTACAGGTATACACAGTACTTAGGTTCATGGTTTGATTTGATAGATGCATCTCATAACAAGCACTGTAATCAAGCATATCAGTAGGGTAATCTAGGTGTGTGAATGATAGGCTACATATTCCGGTCTTCCGTAAAGAAGCCTTGTAACCTACATCATAATCACTTGGCCAGAGATTCTTTATGTCTATATATTTTAGACCATGCCTCTAAGCTTACGCACCTCGGTCAATATTAAATATAGAGTCTAGTCTAGTACCCTAGCTGGAACCGCTACAATGGTGGTGATGTCTTCTTGGGGGATGACAGGAAGGATAGAATCATTGGTCACGGAAAAGTAAAGTTGAAGTTGCAAGGTGGAAGGGTTAGAACACTTGCGGGTGTTATGCATATTCCTGCATTGGCCAGAAATATGATTTCTGTAAGCAAGCTGGATGATGCAGGTGTAAAAACAGTGTTTGAGAAGGATACCTGTAAGATGGTTCGGGGAGCACTGGTATTGATGCGGGGAGTTCAGATTGGAACTCTGTACAAACTGCAAGGTAGCACTGTTATTGATGGGTGCAACAGTTCTATGGTTCTTGAAAGTGGAGCACAAAATATAGTGGTGTCTGGAGAGAATACCATCTTGTGTCATCAAAGGCTTGGAAATATTGGAGAAAAGGGCCTTTGAATACTTCATGGTAAAGGTATGGTAGAAGGTATGAGTAATAGCTCTCTGGATTTTGATTTCTGTGAAAATTGTGTATATGGGAAGCAGAATCAGGTGAGTTTCCCCTCTAGTGGTAAGAGGGTGAAACAAATATTAGAGCTTGTACATAGTGATGTGTTTGGACCTGTGAAGGTTCCATCACTAGGTAAGTCTATGTACTATGTATCATTTATAGATGACTTCTCAAGGAATACATGGATATATTTCCTTAAGAATAAATCTGAAGTCTTTGACAGGTTTAAAGAATTTAAGGCTCTGGTGGAAAACCAGACAGAGAAGAAGATAAAGGTGTTGAGGTCAGATAACAGTGGAGAGTTTTGCGATAAGGAATTTGAAGAATTTTGTAAGAAGTGTGGTATAGCACAACAGAATACTACTCCATACACACCTGAGAAAAATGGATTTTCAAAAAGAATGAACAAGACGTTGATGGAAAGGGAAAGAAGCATGCTCAGTGGTGCCGGGTTAGGATAGGAATTTTGGGCAGAGGCGGTGGAGACAACATGTTACCTGGTCAACAAATCACCTTCATTAGCGTTGGAGGATAAGACTCCACAAGATGTATGGAATGGTAAGAAACCATCTCTTTCACATTTGAGGGTATTTGGATGTGATGCATATGTACATGTTCCAAAGGAGAAAAGAACCAAGTTGGATAGTAAATCTGAAAAGTGCATCTTTATTGGGTATAAGGATGGTTTAAAGGGTTATAAGCTTTGGAACCCAGTAACAAGGAAGGTTGTGTATAGTCGATATGTGGTGTTTAGAGAGGTGAAAGATGTTATTAAACATGAATTCCAACCAAAGGAACCTGAGAAGATAGATTTTGAGCTTAAGGAGGAAGAATCAAACTCTACAACAGAAGAGGATCAGAAGATGAAGAGCCACAAACTCTGGGTGTGAGAAGATCAACTCGAGAAAGAAGGCAACCAGAAAGGTATAGTCCATCTGCTTTCTGTTCAAATTTTTCTTTATCTATTACTGATGATGATCCCAGAACTGTGAAGGAAGCAGTAGATTCAGAGGATGGAAAACTCTGGAAAGAGGCCATGGTTGATGAAATGGCATCTTTGCACAAAAAAGAGGCTTGGGATCTGGTGGAGTTTTCGGCTGGAAGGAAACCCATCGGCAGCAAATGGGTGTTCAAGAAGAAGACAAATGTAGAAGGAAAGGTGGATAAATACAAAGCTCGCTTGGTAGAAAAATGTTATTCCCAAGTGTCGGGAATTGATTTTGGTGATATTTTTCCCCTGTTGCCAAGGTATCTTCTATTAGATTACTGTTATCTGTTGCTGCTGCTTTTTATTTTGAGGTAGAAAAGATGGATGTGAAGCAAAAATTTCTTCACAGGGATCTGAAAGAGGAGATCTACATGAAGCAACTTGAAGGCTTTGCGGTGAAGGGTAAGAAGGAACTGGTATGCAAGTTAAATAAGTCTCTGTATGGGTTAAAATAGTCACCAAGGATGTGGTATAAGAAATTTGATACATTTATACAGGGAGTTGGCTTCACTAGAAGCAAAGTAGATCACTGTGTGTATTTTAAATTAATTGGTGACTGTGTTATCTATCTGTTCTTGTATGTGGATGATATGTTTTTGGTTGGAAATGACAAAGAAATTATCCAGGATTTGAAGACCCAATTGTCCTCCAAATTCGACATAAAAGATCTTGGTGCTACAAACTATATTTTTGGGCATGGAAATTAAAAGAGATCAGGCAAAGAGGAAGCTCTGGTTAAACTAGAGGAAGTATGTTGAGACAATACTACAGAGGTTTAATATATAAGATAGTAAACCAGTGAAGGTTCCTATTGCTGTAGGTGTAAAGTTATTTGTTGAACAGTGTCCCAAGAGACAAGAACAGGAAGAGACCCATGTTCCATATGCAAGTTTAGTCTGTAGGTTGATGTATGCGATGGTCTGTACTAGTCCAGAAATTGCACATGCAGTGGGAGTATTGAGCAGCTTTATGTCAAAACTAGGGAAGGAACACTAGACAATAGTGCAGCAGCTTTTCATAATTTTGGAATGGGATTGTGCCCCTTTGGGCCAATGTTTTAATCTGGAATTGGAGCCATTGGTCTCTAAGATATAGTGCATAGGATCTAGCTGGTTGTTTGCACTACAAGGCCTCCATTGCCCAACTGGCCATGCAAGCCATCTAGGCTTCCTTTTCCTGCAGCCGTTGTTTCAAAATCATCACTTCAGTTGCTGCTTGAGATTCTTTTTCTTGCTATTGTTTTATCAGCATTTCAAGATCTGTCTGTGGCTCTTCTTCTTGCTACTATTTCTCTGCTACTTCATTATCTGCTATAGGACCTTCTTGTTGTTTCTGCCCTTCCAAGATTAGCAACTTGTCTCCCCCTTGAGTTTCCTGTTCCTGTAACTGCTTTTTTAGCAGTTCATTTTCTTCCTGTAGTTGGGCTCTTCTAATGCTCTCTATGTGCCTTACCATGCCCAACTCCCTTCTCAATTCTCTCAACTTATCTTCCATGTGCCCTATATCTTCAACTCCTTTAGATTTAGCAATCTGCATCCAGGTGTGGGTTCTGACCCTTTCTTTTTCTAATTCAAAGAAAAGAGGCACAACGAATTTTTGTGGGATGATCTTCCCACATTATAGTAGATTGTAATAGGAGCCTAAATTAGGCTGAGGGCTTGGTTCAGGTATTTCTTTGGCCTTGCCTTCCTCTTGTGACTATTCTACTACCTTCTCTTCTAATCTTTCAGTTTCTTTCAGCTTGGCCAGTGTCTCCTGTAGAGAGGTTTGAGCTTCCTGTAGGACTGCTTTGGAGTCCATCAATTTGATTCTTTCCTTCCAGGTGGAGGTTTTGGGACTCCCTCTCTCATAGGTGATAGAGATCTTGGAGGGAGATTCCTCCTTCTTCTCAGCAGGTGCATCCTCAATGATAATGGGTTCTTTCGATGGTGGCTGGGGCTTGCCCACCTTAATCCTAGTGCTCCTCCAGGGTTTGAAATACATAGATGTTTGTCTTTTTCTCTTTCCCTTTTGCATAGTTGGAGTGCTCAATGCAGCAAGCACAACTGCTACTTCCCTTGACAATGTTTCAGGGGATGTTTCTTTTTGTAGTTCTTTTCCTTCATCTTCTGCAGTCTTTCCTGTGTCTGTCGTTTTTTCTTGTGTCTCTACTATCTCTGGTGGTGTCTTCTCCTTTTCTTGCTGAGTCCTCGTCTTTCCTGTGGCAATCTTTTTCTAAGATTTCTTGGGCTTCTTCTTCTCAGCCTTTGTCCTCTTCCTCTTCTCAGTTTTTGAGGCTGTTTTCTTTTCTGCCTTAGGTACAATAGTGGATTTGTCAAGTTTCTCCTCTTCTTTCTACTTCTCCTTTGTTTCCTGTTTCTCCTCTTCTTTCTACTTCTCCTCTGTTTCCCGTTCCTCCTCTATTTGAATATTTTGTGTCTCCTCATGAATTTCCTTCTTAATTTCCTCTTTCTGCTCCTCCTCCTCACTGCAAAATGGGCTAATGTCCTTAGTCAAAGTTTTGATCTCATCTTCTCTAGACATATTCCTGAAAATTTCCCAAGCTATGGGAATGGTGTATGTGTGTAGGGCATCTTCCACCAATAATTTAATGAGGCTTTGGTGGGTCAGCTAGTCTGGGACCCCTACATTCAACTTGGTGCCACATTCTATCAAAGACTGGAGGAGGAAATATGGGAGACTAAGTTTTGTAACTGTAGGTAGGTCCATCCCATATCTCAATTCATGCAATAACCTGAAGTGATAACCATAAATTATACTGAACCTTCCTTCACAAGTGATATATTTCATTATCTAGTAGCTGACTTCACTCCATGGAGGAGGTAAGCTTGTCCTTCTGACCCCATTTTTATCCTCTAAAAGATGCTCCTCAGGCTGAAAAAATGTCTTTTTAGCAACTTGTCCCAATGTTCTTTCCTCCTTGCTCCAAGGGAGCCCAAATGGAAGACCTGTGATTCTGTTAATAAAATTAGGTGTAAGCTCTAGGGTCACACCCTTGAAACTGACTGTAGCATGTGTTTTTGAATGGGGTCTTAAGGACATCAAAAATTCTTCAGTCACCTCCTCATCATATCCATGAATTCTTTCAAAGAAAGACATCCAGTTTGCCCTAGTGAAGAGGGCCACCACCTCAGGGTGCTCATGCAATTTGTTGGAGTTCAAAGGCTCCTTCTCATAAAACCTCATGGCATGGTGTTTAGTGGTTTCTGAAAGTGCTCAGGTGAGGAGGAAGGCAATGACTTCCAAAACCATAAACAGAGGGATAGCTGAGTTTTTTTTTTTTTTTTTTTGGAACTGTAGAAGGAATTTTCTGTGTGCTCCTTCACAACACCAATTTGCAATTTTCCCTTTCTTCAAAATATTTTCAACCTGAATTGGGTTCTTGGTTTTTGAAAGAAATCAATACTTTGATAGAATAGGGACTATATAAAATAGTGATTTTTTTTCACAGAGTAAACAGACTTGCAATTTCGTTTCCTTCCTAGGTTTGATTTCTATGATTGCATCCCCTTTTTTTTACAGCAAAATGTGAGAAAGAAAAAGGCATATTTTGAATGCAGAGAAGGAAACAGAGAGACTGTGTAGAACTCAGAAAAACACAGGCAGACTTTTGAATTTCTCTTTCCTTGCTTTCTTCAACCAATACTCTATTTTTAATCCACCACCTTATCTAGACATATCGTATGCAGAGCAAGTTTCCGAGCCTACCTCATTCCTAGCTCAAATTTGACAAAAATTCTGACTTTTTCTGCTGCAGAGTTGCTCTCTGGACTTCCTGTAGATGGTGTTCCTGCTCCTGTAGAATGCAGTAATGCTCCTGTAGAACCCGATAGGCGGGAGGGTTTTGAAAAATTGGCAGAAAACAACAGGTTCACTATTCTGAAGGTGGTAGATGAGTACTAAAGTCGAGAACTTCGTAAATGAAAATGAAACAAAGGGTGGTGGAGGGTAGACCGCACTATACTTAACTGATGGCGTAATCTGCATTGAGGAGGTGAGGTGGCCGGATGGGTACGTTATGCCCATCCAGACCGTTAGTCCTACGTTAGTGTAATTATGGTTCTTCATGTTGCCTGACCACCATCACCTCCCTTGCTCTAGCTATATGCTGTCACCACTACCAGTTTCGAATGTTTTCTTCCTGAGTTGACATGCCACACATGCTGACTGCAAATCTGATCAGCAGTTTGAATTAGATGACGCTCAATTGAATTCCATGAGGGTGTGTGAACTGAATGAGGATGGCTAGTTAGCTGGCCACCGATTCCGCTTAATCGTGACCATTCCCATAGTTCATGTAGTTTTGAAATAATTTTCGTGCAATCGAGGAATAGGTTTAGCCACTTACCTACTTACTTGTTGTTGTGCTATGCATGCTTCGGACTTTAGCACTTCATTTCCTTGTTGTTGTTGTTGTTGTTGTTGCTCTGCATGCTCGACCTTCGGCTTATGCTGATGATAGTTCGCTTAGGCTCTACTCCTTGTATGTTGTATGCATCCTCGCTGCTAACCCTGTCTCTGGAGTATGTTTTTCAAAGGGATCAGCTACTACAGGAATCCTGTAGGATTTCCTATAGCTGCTTCTTCTTTTTAAATTTAGGTTGATGCTTGAGCAGGGCTAAAAAACTGTTGAAGAAGGTCTAGAATGAAAAGAAATAGCAGCTGGAAGGTATCAATTAGGGATAAGAAAAGAATGATGCTACTCTATTTGTCATCTTTTTTTTTGTGGTTACAGAATGAAAGAAACAAACTTTCTGTACTTGTCTATGCAAGGAAAGAAATGCAAGTGGAAGTGTGGGTGCACAGGGGTGGAATGGAGATTTAGGTAGATGGATGGTGGCAGGGAGGTCCACAGGCCTTCTAGACAAACTTCCAACCCTCGGGTTCTTCTCTAAATTTGATTTTGGCCTTGTTGTAGTTTCTACATGATCTTCCTGTAGAATACACAGAGTTTCCTGTAGGATGCGAAATTTTCAGAACAAATGAGACCGAGGCCTAGAAAAGGATAATGGCGATGGAGGAATGGATTGTGAAGGGTGTAATTAGCTTGGCCATGTCTTCTTCTATTGGGTGACCCTCCTGCAACCTGCAATTTACTCAAAAGAAGTTAGGTTTTTTTTTTTTTTTTTTTTTTTTGAGATAGCTGGGGTGCCTCCAGGAGATTTTCACCCTCACTGCCTGCCCTGGGTGCCTCCAAGAGGTTTTCACCCAGGGATCTTTTATTCCTTTTTCTGTTTTTTCTGTTTTTTTTCGCTGTTTTTTTTTTTGCTCAGGGTGTGGGTGGAGTGGAGACAGGGATCTGCTCCACTACCAACACTATTTTTCCTAGATTCTTAATGAACTCTTTCTTGGAAAGGGGCTTCCTGTAGACCTTCAATCTATTCCCATTGATGAGCATGGGGATGGCTTCTTCTTCTATGGTCCAGATAAGGATTGACCCATTGTCATTACATTTTTCTACTGTATATGGTCCCAGCCATATTGTCCTCGATTTGCCCTTGAAATCTTTATATCTTGAATCATACAATAGCACCCAATCTCCTTGCTGGAATTGTTTTTTTTTTGAGGTGTCTGTCATGCCATATTTTTCTTTGAAGTTGGACTACCTTTGTGTGGAGTAGGGCCTACATTCTCTGTTCATCTAATCCATTTAGCTGAAACAATCTTTCCTTTTATGCATGGCTGAGATCTAGGTCCAGCTGAGCTGCCATCCTTAATGTGTTATATTCAAATTCTATTGACAGCAGAGCCTTCTTCCTGTAGACCAACTCATAGGGTGTAAACCCTGTGGTGGTTTTCCAGGTGGTGTTATAGGCCTAGGTGGCCTCAACCAATCGATCTGCCCAATCTTTTCTGCTACTGCTCACTACCTTAGTCAAAATCCCTTCCAAAGCTCTGTTTGTGACTTCCACTTGTCCATTTGCTTGTGGATAATAAGGGGTGGAAGTTTTGTGCTTAATCTTGTGGTGTGTGAGCAAATCTTCAACTAAATTGGAGGTAAATTGACTCCCTTGATCTGTGACTAACTCTCTTGGATGGCCAAACTTGTAGAAGATATTTTCCCTCAAAAACTCAGCTACTTTTTCTTCTGTTGCTATTTTGATCGCCTTTGTTTCTACCCATTTTGTTAGATAATCAGTACACACAATGATATAAGATTTCTGTTTTGAAGGAGGGTTGATAGGACCCACAAAGTCCATGCCCCACTTCTCAAATGGCTCGAAGTCACTTCAGGTTGCAAGGGAATCTCATCCCTTGGAGTAGGTTTTCACATCCTTTGACATTGGTCACATTGGCTGATGTATCTCCTGACATCTTGATGGAGAGTGGGCCAATAGTAACCTGCTTGCAGAATTTTGAAGGCAGTCGTCTTTGTTGCAAAATGGCCCCCACAGGGCCCATCATGATAGGGTAGGAGGATGTCAAAAACTTCCTCCTCCCTGACACATCACCTCAAAATCTGATCTGGGCTAAGTTTAAAAAGATTGCCCCCAATTCAAGTGAATGGGGCACTTTTCCTCACGATCTTGCTCTTCTATTTTGAGGACAAGTGTGGTGGAAACTGTGCTGAAACAAAGTAATTTTCTATATCAACAAACCATGGAGAGTACTGAAATAACAAATAGGTGTTCATCTGGCATTTAGTCATCCACCATTCCTTCTTCACCTGCAGATAGATCTAGTCTAGACAGAAAATCAACAACAACATTTTCCTTACCTAGCTTATCAACAATAGTCAAATCAAATTGCTGCAATAAAAGTAACCATCGAATGATACGAGCATTTACATTTGGTTTATTCATCAAATACCTAATTGCAGCATGATCAGTGTGTATGAATGTCTGATAGCTAGAGATGTAGTGTCTGAACTTGTTTAGGGAATAGACTATAGCTAGGAGCTCCTTTTCGGTTACAGTGTAGTTTAATTCTGCCTTGGACAGGTTTTTACTGACAAAATCTATGGCATAAGGCAGCTTCTCTTCAACATGCCCTAAGGCTGCTCCTATCGCTTTGTTCGAGGTATCTGTGTGAATGTGGAAAGGTAGGGCCCAGTTTGGACCTCTTAAGATTGGGACAGTTACCAGCTTACCTTTCAAGGCATACAGAGCCTCTTGACAGTTGTCAATCCATATAAACTTAGCATCTTTTCCCAAAAGACCAAACAATGGAGAGGCTAACTTACTAAAATCCTTAATGAATCTTCTATAATACCCTGCTAAGCCTAGAAAACTTCGAACATCTCTTACCTTTTGAGGAGGTGGGACCCTTTGGATGATAGCAATCTTGTTGGGATCCACGTGTAATCCTTGCTGAGAAATTGTATGACCTAGCATGGTCCCTTCAATCATCAGGAATTCACTTTTTTCAGGACTGAGGGATAGGTTCATTTCAATACACTTGGATAAAACTTTTCCCAGGTTAGTCAAAGCTTCCTGGAAGTTAGAACCATAAGGGGTAAAGTCATCCATATAGATCTCCACTGAATTGTGAACCAGTTCAACAAATATGCTCAGTATTGCTCTCTGGAAAGTGGCGGGAGCATTGCACAACCCAAAAGGAAGGACCCGGTATGCAAAAGTATCCCATGGACAAGTGAAAGTGGTCTTATATTGGTCTTCCAGGCTGATTTCGATCTGGTTGTAGCCACTAAACCCATCTAGGAAGGAGAAGAACTTCTTCCCTGCCAAGCCATCTAACACTTGATCTATGAAGGGAAAAGAGAAATGGTCCTTCTTGGTGGCCTTGTTTAGTTCCCGATAATCTACACAGATTCTCCACTTCCCATTTTTCTTTGGCACTAGCACCAAAGGAGAAACCCATTCGTTGTCAGAGATGGGGTAGATGAATCCTGCATCCAACAACTTTTGTAGTTCTTCTTTGACAATGTCCTTAAGCGCTGGATTCATCCTCCTTTGAGGCTGCCTAACTGGTTTACAATCTTCTTTAATGTAAATGTAATGAGTATAGACTGAAGGGTGGACTCCCTTCATCTCCTTATAGCTCCAAGCAAAAACATCCAAGTGATTCTTCAATAAGCTACACAGTTATTTCTCCTGAGAGGTGGATAGTGATGAGTTGATCTTCAAAGTTTTTCCTGGGCCAAATTCCACATTCTTAACTCAGAGGGAGGTCAGATCAGACACACAAAGATCAACTAAAGGATTAGCTTTGGTTTCTTCCACTAGCTCTTCTAAGGGCAACACACTGGGGGTGGATTCTGAATCAAGTTCTCAATAAGATCATCCTCGGTTTGTGGACCCCCCATGGTAGCTTCTACTGTACACAATGGTGCGTAATAGACTTCATCCTCATATTCCTCCTCCAACCAGAGAGGTAAATCATGTTCTAGCAGAGGTTGGGTAGGAGGATAGAGGACTAGCTGTTTGGACATATGCCCATTCTTGATTGTCATGTTCCTAGCTCGACAATTGATGTAGGCATCTGCAGTGGCCAACCAAGGTCTTCCCAAGATGAGAGGATACCCAGTGAGCTTTGCCTTTGGTTGGAGAACCAGGAAATCAGTAGGGTACTCCCAGGAATCAATAGAGACCATGACATCTTCCACAATCCCCTCAGGGGTCACGGTGGAGCGGTCTGCTAACTGCAGTACTGTTGAGGTCTTTCTTAGGGAACCCTAAAGGTTGAGTTTGAGCATAGTGTCCCTGGTCATCACATTAATGGCAGCCCCTAGATCAATCAAGGTATGGGGGATTATGGTGCCATTGATGTGGACATCGACTATAAGACTCCCAAGGTCTAGATATTTTGGACAAATTACCTGCCCCAACATCAGGTCGGACAGTTGTCCTATGACATTGATAGTTGAGGCATCTCTCTTTCACCTGCCTGGGTGTTTGAAGCACTTCTCCTTGATCATCTTTTTGTATATAGGCACATCCTTTATGGCTTGGAGAAGTGGTATTTTTATACATAACTGTTTCAGTTCTCCCAGAAGTTCAGTTTCTTCTAGGGTCCTTTATATGGTTCCAGTTAGCGTCTCAGTAAAGGGTGAAATGACTTTGGGTTCACTTTCCTATTTTTCTTCCTCATCCTCCTTAGGAGGAAGTTGACTATCTCGGAGAATCTTCCCAGATCGTACGTTAATCTCCTGAATCTCCACAGCATAGGTTGGGCATGATGTTTCTCCACTATATACCTGCTGGGCTTGTCGGTTGTTCGAGTTCAGGTTCGGTTGAGTTGGTATTTGGGGTTGTCTTGGAGGAGTAGGAGGTAATGGTTGTGGGTGTGCAGGTGGTGGAGGCAAAAGAGCAGGAGGAGAGTTATACTGGGGCTTCCACCCCTGATGAGGTGCTTTCCACTAAGGCTATGGTTGAGCATAAGAGTGAAATGAGTGAGCAACTGGAGGAAGCCTAGTATTAAGGAGGATATGACCAAGGAGGGGCTGTGGACCAGGAAGGATGAGTAGGGGGACCCCAAGAAGGCATGGAAGTGGCTTGATTGGGGTTGTAATAGCTCTGGGATGTCCCTTGCATTCCCTGCTGGTAAGGTCTGGGTCCATGTGGCCTCCTTTGGTTCATGAAATAGAGTGGTTCAGTGGCTCCTTCAACCCCCTAATATGCACTTTTGATTCCAAGCAAGGAAGGGCACTGATTCATAGGATGGTCTTGCTCACAGACAACACACACTTCTATAGAGTGCAATGGACATTCGTTCTTAGGATGCTTTCTCGTGCACCTGGCACAAAAGATAGCCAAAGCCCTCTCAGCTTCCTCTTGTTTTCTTTTGATATGCAAGGTATCCATTTGCATGGCATGACTCTGCCTCACCTCGCTCTTGAAATCTTCCAGTCAATTCTCAAGTTCGTTTCTAAGGGATGAATTGGATGAGGATGTACTGGCTAAAGGTTGACTTCCCCTACCTCTCTTTCTAGCTGACCTGGAATGGTTTCTAAACACAGTATTTATGTCATCATAAGGTAGTTGGTAGATGTCTCCCCCAGCCAGCAAATGGAGGGTATCTAGAAGGTCTTCAGGGACTCCTTTGAGCAGAACCAACTTTAGAGATTTAGGGTCAAGTGTGCACCTAGCCCTTTTATAACTGAGTTGAAACCTCTCTTCATAGTCTTCTAAAGATTCATCACTACCCATGGTCATTCAGAAGATTTCTTCCTTGGTTTCCTTTTACCTGCAATAGTCCCGGTATTTGTTGTTAAAGGATTACTGCATTTGAGCCCAAGTTGTGATGTTGTTTCCAGGTAACCCCATGAACCAGCACAAAGTTGCATCCTTGAGGGTAGAAGGAAACAGTTTCAACCTTTTCCCGTCTTCTACATAGTCATAGGTTCGACAAAGAACAACAAATTCAAATAAGAAAGTATCAGGATCTTCGGTAGTCAGTCCATGGAAGTGAGGTAAGGTTGAAGGACTTATGTTTTTCATTTTTGTGTCCCCATTGGTCTCCCAGATAGGAAAGGCACCTTCTATTCTTTCCCCATTCCCTCTAACATTTCTGTTTTCAGCCATGGTCTCAGGAGGAATGGTTTCTTGCTCTTCTTCTGTTATAGGATCTTCGTATATCTCTGGAGGTTCACCTATAGGATCTTCTGGATCACTGCCACCAAAGAAGAGAGAAGGGTGACTCAGTGATGTGTTGGGGGTGTTGGGTAGGAATTTTCCTGAATTGTCTCTGTTCCTACGAGGCATGAAAGGAAATCTCTTTTTTTGGGTGATTTTTGTGTTTCTTTTTCTGCTTGTACCTACAAAAACTGAAATGGATTGAACAACAAATTGCAACTAACTAAAATAAACCTTGCTGAAATGAAAATTGTAGAATTGAAATGAAAGCAAGAGATGACTAATCTACTTTGTTGAAATGAAATTGCAGGATTGAAATGAAAGCAGGAAATGCCTAATCTACACTTACTGAAATGAAATTGCAAAACTGAAATGAAAGCAAGAGATGACTAATCTACTTTGCTGAAATGAAATTGCGGAATTGAAATGAAAGTAGGAAATGTCTAACCTACTTTTGCAGGATTGAAATGAAAGCAGGAAATGTCTAATTTAGCTTTGCAGAATTGAAATGAAACAACTACTCTACTTTTGCTGAAATAAACTACTTAGCATAATGTTGTAGTAGAAAATAGAAGAAAAACAATAATCACAAAATACTCTGATGCTTCCCTGCCAACGGCACCAAAAGGAATGGTGAGCTTCAGTATTGCAGCAATAATGTTGCAACTCTTGGGGCTTCCTTCTTTACTTTTATCAACCCGGTAGTTCGTAACAAACTTGGAAGCGACGGTGCTATATGCACAAATACTAGCTCTTACTGCAAGCTGTCACTTGATAAGATGACACAAGTTCGCTAGGAGCATAAGCCAACTTCTATGAGTTCTCAGAAGAAGCTTTTACTATGACGGAAAAAGCCTAACTCCGCAGGGGCTATTCTACTTGCATAAAGAGAAGGAAAACTGAAATGAAACACAAACAATAGCAAACCCTAGCAAACCCTAATCTTGCAAGAAAGGAGATGGAAACTATTGAAATGGGTTCCATTGACTATTGAAAAGGTAAATTTCATTTATTCAAGCTACTTCTGAAGAGAAATGAGAAGAAATCATCTTTTTGTACTTTTGAGTATTTTTATGTGGAATTATTATGCTTGTGATTTGACTGGTGGTGACTGTGCAGAGGTTTGGTGGCAAAGGAAGATGGAGAGGAAGGTGTGGAGAGGTCCTAAGAAGCCCCTAGTACCCTTCTTGAGACTTCCATTGTGATCAGACTTCGAAAAATCACTTGCATGAACTTCTACAGGAGGCTGCAGGGGATCTACAGGAGGTTCTACAGGAGGATCTACAGGAGGAGGCCGAAAGTGGTCTTTGGAGGTTTGAAGGTGGAAAATGATGGGAAAAGGAAAATGAAGGCTGGATGAAGGTTCTGAAGGGTCTAGGACTCTGTCAATGAATATCAGGAACGACGGAGATGGTTGGATTTGTTCAAAGGTTAAGAAAACAACTTTGTACAAAAACATAGAAATTTGGGCAGGTTGGTGAAATGTGGTGAATGAGTGAGGAAATCTTGAGAGATGAGCTAGAATAGGTTGTGATATGGAGGAATGATAAGTTAGAATGTTCTATAAGTGAGCTGCACACTTACTTCTCAAAACTTACCCAAGTAGGAACTGAAAAATAAAGTTTTGTCTATTTTAACCTAAAATCTGACCTAAAACTAGAAAAGTGCCGAACAAAACTCTATGAACAAAAAATTGTGTGAGAAAGCCATGGTAAATGAACATGAAATGGTCTAAGCATGTGAATCCAAGAAAATATCAAGTTTTCCAACTCAAAACATCAGACTAGCAATTGCATGAAAGGCAAAAACTATCTTTTTTGGTGGCAGTAGTAGTGCCTTGAACTCAAATCATGGTCCCAAGGAGGGAGAAAGGAAATCAAGACCTGCTGGTAGCATTTTTGGATCTTTCTCTATTACTACAGCAAACTACTTAAGTAACTTGAAGCAAGAACAACTAATTAAACCATCAAAAGCAACCTATTTTACCAAAGCAAGATTTAACCTAAACAACAGAAATAATCTTATGAATGCAAGCAAAAAGCCTATAAATACATGAAGGAGGTGCTGGGCAACTTCGGTTGGGCCCTAACCCAAGAGCTTCAGCCCTCTAAGAAAGATCAGTGTTGGTTCAAAACTGGATTCATGTTCATTGATCAAAAATAGTAGTTACATCACAAAATTGTTTTAAAAAAGAGCTCGAAAATGAGTTGAGTACAAGGCTACACAAAAGTACGAAAATAGACTATGAAATGGCTAACCTACTGAGGCTTGACGCCTTCTTATTTATACAAGTGGGGACTCCCAACAATCCTCCTAAACTTAAGGAACTTGACTGCCTAAAACTAAAGATAACAACAGCTCTACTAGACTTGCTCGGCTGCCCCTTGGAATCATCATTGTGGACCTTTGTACTTTGAGCTGCTGATGGAGAACTCGAGGAAGGTGTCATTAATGCAGGAGACACCCCTCCTATAAGTCCTCAACCCTGTTTCCTCGAGTTTGGCTGCCAATCTTCTCATAAATTCCTGGTCCTTATCCAAAAATATCCAAAAATCTGCAATAAACACTCATTAGACTATGTGGCAAACTGACTATCCCCAATCACTCTATTGACATAAATATATTCAAAAACATGCAAAAAACTATTGAGAATGGTGGATTAAATGAAAACAATAGGTAGAATGAGCCCATATAGTTACCCATTTATGGGGCTCATCAATTAGTCCACGAAGCGCGGACTGAAGTCTCACCCGAAGCAGTATCGGGGGATGCTGGAACCAATTTTCCACACCCTCGAGATGTCTAAAGGGTCGATTTAGTCCAACTATGAATACCTCCGCACAGGTCACTTCGCGCACTATACTTACATGTGATACCTTCGCATTCTATTATATCCGCCATTGCGCAACCCTAACCAGGGGCTGAGGTGCTTTCACGCTGCTTATGGTAGCAATCTAAGCTATTTCCCTAAGTTACACTACGAATCTTGCTTATCTTCTTGCAATTGTTAGTTATCTTTGAGTAAACAGATACTTATCTCACATTTACTTGAGCAACATAGTCATATAAGTTCGCACACCATATAAATAGTGAAAATGCAATTTATACCCAATATACTCGAAGAATAAAAATAAGAAATAGATACATAGAATTGATGTGAAACTTCTCTTTATTAATGCTTCAATGGTTACAGACTTGACTCACCCTCCGCACTCAACTGTAGGGGTCCGCGCACTCAGCTGCGGACTACTAGGCCTTTGCACTCAACTGCAAAACCTTCTCCTACTCTACGACCCAAAGACTTGACTCTACACTTCAGAAAAGACTCAATTCTTCATTCTTCCTTTTCTATTCTATTTGTTTATCATTTACAACTTAGAGCATCATTTTATTTATACAATCCCATGGTTCGCGGACCATGGGTAGATCCCTAAAGCTGACATTACATTACAAAAACCAAGGGCGGACAACCCTATGACTCATTTACAACTCTGCGCCCCGCACCCACAAAATGCAGAGTCTTTACATTGGATTTACACTTTGTAGCCAAAATTTGGGCTTTTAGCCCCAAAAATTCCCATGGGGGATCCTGTGCCCAACAGATAGGTAGAGGGACAGAGAGCGAGGAAGAGGGAGAGAGAGGGAGAGGGGAAGGAAGGAGGAGAACGAAAGAGAGAGAGAGGATGAGGTGAAGGAAGAGGGAGAATGAAAGAGTGGGGCAAAGAGAGTGGTAGAAAGGTAGAGAAAGGGAGGGATAGGGAGACAAAGAGGGAGAGGGAGAGAAAGAGAAATTTAAGGGGGAGG